>CAOKZL010000194.1:0-600000 GCA_948472985.1 Iguana delicatissima | reverse complement strand
GTAAAGTACCTGTGATTGGGGTTGTCACATCAGGGCTAGCCTAGACTCTGAGATTTTAGGGCCAAAGCATGACATCTAAGAATGAATCCTTGTGATATCATGGGAGACAGACCCTAGTGAGGTTACAAGAGTTGGTGTTGTCATTAAAAGGAAGAAGGAAAGGGGAGGTTAAAAAAAAAAGACACATCACAGAACCTTTAAGGTCAACTTGTTTTTATTTTTGTTATGAGTTTTCATGGCTATAAACCCGTTTCTTCAGGTGCAGTACCAAATGGTATTAAAGCCTCAGACATAAAACATATTTATAAAGTTGAGAGAGTGGGATAGAATGTAATAGGATCCAGAAAGATGCAATCATGACCCTTTCCCTAAATTTTTAAAGGGCTGTGTAATAAAGCTGATATGGAGCTTTCAGGTCTCTACAGTGGTCAGTGGTTAGTGTTGGGTGAAAGCAATAAATCTACATACCAAAAGTTTCCAAGGTTCAGAACTCTCTCTGTTGTTATTTGTGTAGTAGTGAGGACTCTAGTGAGTTTAAGATTTGGAGGCTGTAGGCCAATAAAGGCTTGTGAGAAGGCTTTGTTATTCTCTAAAATTGGTTGTAGCTTTTTGATGATGCATTTGAGTGTTTCAGCTGGAGATTGTATGTGATTTTGTGGTTTTGCTCTGACTTGTAGTAGGCAGTTCTTGTGTATTAATCTTGTCTTGTGAATTTGTTTCTTCCTCTCCTTAAGGTGAGAATTGTAGTTTGAGAAATTGCTGTTGTAAAACCAAGAGTTTTGAGGGTTTTTTTCCTTGTGGGTCTAAGCAGATGTAGTTGAATTGGAGGGATCGGCTGTTAACAATAGATGTGGTAGCATGCTCTGGGTAAAAACTGGAGGCTTGTAAGTGTGTGTAGCAATTGTGGGTTTTTGTGGGTCCATTGTGCAGTTGTGGGTCCATTATGCAGTTGCACATTGGTGTCTAGAAAGTGAATTTGTTGTATAGATTGTTCCAGGGTCAGATTGATGGTAGGGTGGAAGTTGTTGTAACTGTGGTGGAATTTCTCAAGTGATTGCTTTCTGTATGGTCCAGTTACAAAGATGTTGTCAAGAAATCATAGGTAGAGGAGAGAGTTTGGGGTGTATGTGTTGAGAAAGTGTTATTCCTGGTCAGCCATGAAGATGTTTGCATTCTGTGGTGCCATGTGGGTGCCCGTGGCAGTGCCACTTATTTGGAAGTCCATATTATTCCCAAAAGTGAAGTAGTTATGAGTAAGTACAAAGTGGTAGAGTTTGGTGGCTAAGTATGCTGCAGCTTCATTCAGGATGGTATTCTTGATGGCTTGTAGTCCATTCTGGTGTTGGATGTCAGTGTATAGGGATTCCACATCCATAGTAGCTATGATGGTGCTCTCTGGGAGGCTCTGGCAGACTATACTTTCCTCAGGAAATCAGTTATATCCTCTAAATAGCTTGGAGCGTTGATGGCATATGGCCTGAGAACTGTCCTTAAGTATGATATCTTAGGCATCAACCGTAATTGCTCAGAATGTGCCATTCAAACACACACACACACACACACACACACCCAAGTCTAACATGTGAGAAAACATATATTTGCTGACCTTTCTTAAGACAATTCTTAAGTCTTCTATTCAGGCATTTCACAAAGGTTCCATTCAGATATGTGTTTACAGTAAGACATTGTAGTAAGACATTCCAGAGATAACATTTACAGAAAACAAAGAAGTCCAAATGTATATGTATATAAAGGAAGGGCAGGGGAAGAAGAAAAGAGAATTATAATATTTCACCAACAGGCTTGCAAATAAAATCAGTTAAGCCAATCTAACTTGGGTAGTTACATTTTAACTGATTGAGTTTGAAAGCAAAAATAAGTAAGATGAGAGAACATGAGAATATATCTGGACACCTGATTTGGATTATTCCAAGACTGCAAAAAACTATGGTGATGCTTCATCTGTTTATGGGAATTTGAGACCAGTAACATTCGGTCAGTTAATGAAGGCAGACCATTTTGTGGACACAATAAGAAGAGTGTTCCATACGCAGACCAGGAAACCACTCAGAAATGTAACTGTTCAACCTACTTAATGTTACTGGACTTCCATTATGGAATTGCTAATCAGTTTAGATCAGTTAGCAAATTCAAAAAAGAGATTACATGGTCATCAGATGCTTTTGAAATAAGCGCAAGATACCTCATGATACAAAATCTCAACACAGAAATTTTAAATTGCAGATTCTCTGGCAGGGACTGTTGCTCTGATTTCAGTAGAGGAGTATGTTAACAACACTTTGTGACATTAACAACAATAATGAATTATTTGGCCCAGAAATGCTACTAGACTTTCCTTTCACCCTGGGATAAACTTGATATCAAATGTCTTTAATTAACCCAGTTCTAAATATTGCCACGGGCTATAATCAATACTGGATATTTCTAATGCATCTTAGGCAATTTTTCAGGGACGTACGTTGGAAAACAATGCCTATGTACATAAAATATTTTCCACATCAGATAGTTTACATGGAGCTGGGTCAACATATTTCCCTGCAGAGACAGCGCTGTAAATGCTTCCCATGGAAAAATCAAGGTGCACAGTACTCAAGACTGGTTAAGTTATTTCAGTTCTTGAAGCTTCAGATCTCAAAATCACTGGTCCCTTTCCATAGTTGTAAAATCATATTGTTGTCATCAATTAAGTAATCTGCTGTTTTACGACACTCAGAAAGAATTGCCTGGAGTGGTCACTTCACTCTGCTAATACAAGGTTCTGTTCCTGATAATTATCTGAATCCAAAGAGTAGAAAGAAATTATTGACAAAAGGTGATATTATAGACAAAAAGGTATTGATGGATAGTTCAGGGAGTGAGTGTAATATGCTTTTGTGCCTGGCAGAATTTAAAAAGAAAAGACAGTTCTAGAGTCGTTCGCTCTGTTTTCTAGCTCTTCAGTCATTCAGATGAAAAGGGATGATCCTACCATGAGAATTAGAAAGGGTTCATAGTGAGGAGATAGACTGCTCAGTTTTAATCTCTCCTTCCAAGATTTTGGACAATATCTGCTGCTTGGTTTGTTTGTTTGTTTGTTGTACCCATCTTCTCCATGACTGTATCTACCAAGTGAGAATAAAACTAACAATGCAGTTACCTTATATGTCTCTCTGGTTGATTCTTTAAATTTTTCATTAATGATTTTAGAATTTGCTATTTGAAACATTTAAATGTAACTGACACTAACCATTACTCATTGCTTTAAGTCATTATTGGTCAATTTAGTACTTTTAAAATGCAATGTTTAAGTGTAATGATTTACCAAAATAAGGAATCAAACAACAAATTAGTTTTATCAGATTTGCTTAACATTTTAATGTTAGCAGATTAACAGTCTTTCATGTTTTCACACCAAGATGAACTTTTCAAAGCTCTGATTAATTCTGCAAAAGTTATATTCCTTCTTTCCCACTTTCTTTCTTTTTAAGTGAAGAGTTAGAAAATTGCTCAGTCTCTCTCTGTTGCTCACTCACACACGCAAACTCTTTTGTTGGAAAGATGAAAGATCTGGAATCAACTGAGGGAAATATGGGTGCTGGCTAAAGCTCCTAGGAGACCAGCTGATAACTAACATAGAGACTGCTTGAAAAGGAATGATGAAAGAAATATTGTAACACCAAGTTTCTATTAGTCATAGGTTTTCCCCACCTCTATTTCAAAGTGGATGCAGCTTTTCTGGGCTTTCTCAGTGAATTCTTAGAGAAAGTCATTTTTTTTTAAAAAGAAAAATATTCTTCAAAAACTCAAAAAGATTGGGCCCAGGGGAACTCTTCCCCAGCTGTCCTTCTCTTCTTTCCAGCTTTTCCTCTCCCTGATTTCAGAGAGAGCTTAGAGTGGTGAAGGGTTGCTCTGGTTCCCAAAGATGCAATAGGGCAGCTGGTGGGGAGAGGCAGAATGAATCCTACAGCCCTGCAGATGCTGCTAGATTGCAAGTTCCAACATCCCTTGAGAACATAGCTACTGGTGAGGAATTCTGGGACTTTAAGTCCAACAATCTCTGGAGGCCCATATGGTTTCCAGTGCTGTCACAGTGGCTTACAAGCTGGGAGTTTTGGGATATTTTTGCTAGTTGGGCATGTGGAGCTGGTATGAAAACAACAGTCTTCAGAGTATTCATGGGCCAATGGGTTTTGGAAACTTCTGTTGTTTTGCTAGGGATACTAGGAACTTAAATATAGGTTCTCTGAATCATCTCAAAACTCCAAAATTGGCCATTATTCTTAATTTGCATCTTCTACGTTACCTGTCACTGTAAGGTACCAGAACAGTAAATCAATCTATTTTATTGGGGCAGGTGCTTTGATCATTATGATCTTTTTTCAGCAGACTATTGGGAACATGTGTGTTAGACACTATAAGATAAGACATTATGAACATTTTCATGGAGACCGTTCCCATACTCATTAAGATATCCACCATGGTGTGGAGTAGTTCATGGAGACACAACTATGCATATGATGGAATGACTATACTGGGCAAACATGCTCGGTTATCCACCTTTTGACATATATCCAACTGTCAATCGTTCTCTTGATACACCAGGCCCAGGTGAAGAGTGCCAACCAATGTGGACCACCACTACCATCGCTTCCTCCTCCTCCTCCAGCAGCTGTTGAAGAAGATGTTTGTACAATGTGGAGTGGGAACACTTATTGTCCCCTAGTGCCTCATCCATAGTGACTTTGCTTAGCTTTATGTGAGGGTATGGGAGATTGAGGAGTTTGAGAGAATAGACAACCTTCTCATGTTCTTGCAAGCAAGAGGATTACTTTTGCTTCTTGGGTCTAGACTGACTGGACTCACTGGGCAGGAAAGGAGTTTCTCCACATTCTGAGTGATGAAAACCAGAGTCCAGGAAAATGTCCACCTTGATAAGCAACATTGTATTTCTCCTCACTGTCTTGGAGACTATCTTCTTTGAAATTACCATAGAAGATTGCCTGGCTGGTCTAAACACAAGTACGAAGCAGTTTGGCTGAGAGGACATTTTATTCCTCCAAGGTGCAAGTCCAAAACACAAAAACCACATGAACAGGGAGGTATTGGTGCTTTTTTGCATATGGTAGTTTTTTTAAAAAAAAGACTGTTGTGCAAGCACTCTGCTACAAATGTATGTAGGCCATTGCCATTTGGGATAGTCAGGATACAACTACTTGATAATTTTGTAGGCATGACTCCTGTGCTGTAAGTTTGGCTCAGAATTAACATGGGTTAGAAGCTATACAGTTTATTTTCTTTTGTACCAACCTTGTTTTCACATTTCATTCCTCATTCATATTGTTTTAGTAAAATATTATCTTAATTTAATTTGGAGTTTTTGACTGCAGGCTTGCCTGCTGAAATCTAAGAAGAAGTTTCTCTCTCTTTGCCAGATTTCCTTTGATAACTCAGTATGTGGCAACATTTTAGAGTTATGCAACGAGGATATATGCTATCCAGAAGTGCATAGCTTAGTCCAATTGTTTTTTTTCTTGTCTTATGTTGCCATATAGTTTTATACTGCTCCATGCTATTTGGTTTGACTGATCTTGATTCTGATTTGGTGTATTTTGGCTTTTGCTTAAAGGTCAACACAGGAGAAGCTGATGGATCCGCTATTGTGGAGACAGGGGATCCACTCTCAGTTTTAAGATTTGCTGTTGCTCCAGGCTGTATGAGCACTCTCCTTTGTCTGGAAAAGAGTCCAGCACTTGTGTAACTCTTTTACAACCTGGAGGAGCTGCAGGAAGAGCAGCCACAAAACCAAAAATGGGTTCACTGTCCCCAGAGTGATGGATCCCCTGGTTGCCCCTGGCCATATGATTGAAATAAATGTGTTCTCCATTTGCTACTGCTTCTGCTGTTCACATCTGAGGAGGACATTGCTCTCCCATTTCTTGCCTAGACCACTAAGCCGCACTTCAAGGTTTGTTGGAGTTGTGCCTTTTGGGAAGTAAAAGAGAAGAAAGCCAGCTGCTTTCCTTGTGGTGATGGAAGGCCAGTTATGTACTATTTCTCCCACCATTCAAATTCCTTTTGCATAGCTTTGGACTTCCCCCTTGCTCATACTCAGAAGGAAAAGGGCACTGGTGGAAGACTACTAGACAGGACAGACACATGCAAACGTGGTCCATCTACAAGCATGGAGGGGCACACATGGAGTGGTCCATCATTGCATGGATTCCTGAGACTCCAAGTTGGAGTCTTTTGTGTTCAGTCTTGAACAGATGGGCCCAGACTGAAGATTGGCTCTGGTTCCCATAATGTACTTCTTCTACTCCTGTTTTGACATGGCTGGCCATTTCTTCTTCATCCAAGGTAGTGCCCAGGTGGTTGCACTGGGTGAGGGCCCTAGCCAATGGTGAGATTCAGGTATCACTATTCAGCAATCAGAAATTGCAAAAAGCACATCCAGCATCCAGCATCCAGCATCCAGCATCCTGGTTTGGTGACTGTGAGTATAAGAAATGAAAAGGGTGATCTCTTTGTTCAGTAGTACAAAGAAACAGAATCCTAAAGAAAGGTAGAAATTCTGAGAGCTACCTCTCCGTGGATAAATAAGGTATAAGTGGGCTAATTCATCATTAATTTATTATCATAATTACTACAATCTTTCAGCACACTGCACAATGCCATTTTGGTGTTTTCTGGTCCCCCCCCAAGAGTCAGCCCTGGATTCTATATATTTATAGACCCATATATGAACTGTTTTTCCTGCCTCGTCTCTTTTTACCTTCATGTATTTGATCCCATTCATGGCTGCTTCTTTAAGCCTGGCAGAACATCTCATGGTATCCAGGCAGCCTGCAGGGTAATCTTTTTGTGCTTTAGAAGGTGCCATGGAAAATATATGTATATGGCTGTATCATTAAATGTCAATTTAGAAATGTCAGCCTGGATGTTAGGGATCTGGATGGTGATATCGACATGATCTGGAAGAGGTGTGGAGAGAGAAACAGGAAAAATAAAAGGATTTTTTCCCCTATGTTACAGTAGTGGTTGCCTTGGTGTTGCTGATGCTCTTAATAAAGTAAGGTTGCACACTGATGTACACTCCTTTTTAGTGTTGTTCTGTTTCCCAGCAAGCCTAGTTTTATTATTACTGAATTCTGATAGGAAATTCCTTTTGCCCTGCAAAGTCCTAAAAATGAGTTACTGCCAGACAACAGCCTTTAATCAGTTCTTGGTGGAAGAGACAACAGCTCACCTCCATCTCTGACTGCTCTGTTTTCTGGTGTGGGAAGATAATTTATGAAAGCTGGGACAAAGTAAAGTTCAAAGAGCACTTTCTCCTTTGCTGGAAAAGAATGTCTAATTCATAATATGGCAGCCTTACATCGATTAATATGGCTCAGAGGGGACTAAGTGCTGAAATGGGAAGCTGAGTTTCCAGTCTAAGGATAGATCACCTTGGACAGAAATGAGGTTTTTCTGTACCTGTATTCTCAGCTTAACAATACAGGGTTAGGATTATTTAGAGAGAATGTGTTTGGTAGGGGTGCACGCAAACTTAGGGAGAGAATGACGGAAATACATGTCTCAAGCAGGCAGGCACACCACCTACCCATGGAGCTTCTGGCAATGTGGGCAGTGTGAGGAATGCAATCTGTTCATTCTAATAAAACTTGTGGCTTTCAGATGTCAGGAGACTCCCTTCAGTTCTACAGCTTGCATATGTGCTCTTCTTATAGTAAGAGAGCCTTCTTCATCTGGCTGCTCACCATCTTCTTCCAGTCTTAAGAGTTCACAGACTTGAATTGTTCCTACTTCCAGTGATTTGTTAGTGCTATGCCATGCTTATCATAGTATATGGAAGTAATGAGTTACAAGTCATGTAAAAAGTTACTTTTTAGGGAAGTAGAGGTAATGGGGACATAACAAAGTTATCTTTCATAAGAGACATACTGAATTGGAGTGATGGCAGAGACATACTGAATTGGAGTGATACTTTTATGTTCCAGTCCAATTTCACGTTGTTATCAAAACGTTTGCTTTCTCATTGGTTTTGTGTTGTTGCAATCATGTTTTTCTTGGCTAGTGTGCTACTGTCACTTCCCTTTTTGTGCTTATTTACTCTAGGAGGAGGCAACTGTGATCCTCTGTATCAAGGCTGGTGTTGTGGTAAAAATATCTGAAGGTCACAGTTACCATCTCTGGTTGGCCCACCCATTGTTTGAACAATGTGAGGCTCCCATTAGGCCCTTCTACAACTGGCAATTTGGGGAGTATCATCTTCTCATATGGTTGGCTCTGAAGCATATCAATATCCTTCTGGAGTGTGCCATTTTGTAATTTTATTCTATTAATGAGAAGCAGATGTCTCACATATCTAAATACTTTCAGCAAAATTTAGACTTCATGGACACTCTTACTCATCTTCCATTACTCCTTACAGGGTTAACTGCAGGCATTAATGCAGGGTTAATTGCAGACTTACACATATATGCTTACACACATATATTCCAAATGTTCTGCTTGCTTGTGCTGGTAGATGACCCAAAAACCAATCTAAATCATAATACAAACAGAACATGCTGAAGTGATTGACAGTGCACAATTCCATGTCTTTTCTCAATTCTTGTGCTGCAGATGAGTGTCCATGAGAGAAGCTCAATGACACTTGGAATATCAGGCAACAAATAACAAAAACTTGCTCTCTTCCCATGCTTTTGAAACTCTTGGGGTTTCAGTATCAATAACATTATCAGCATATTTTAAATCTGTTCATCCAGCTTTGAAATGGTTCCAACTGACTATCAGATTGCTCAGCCACCATTATTGGACAGCATTGGTCTTAGTTAGTACTGGCCAAGGAGATTTTGTTATCCAAGTGAGATCTAAACTCTTCCCTCCCTCATGTATTTTTGTTATTTGCTATCAAATCAGCTTTGACTTATGGTGACCATATGAATGAAAGATTTCCAAAGACACCAATTGTCAACAGTGAACTCTTGAACCAATCCATCCTATTGCAGTCTTCTTTTGATACTCTCTTGCACTTTTCCCAACATTATGATCTTTTCCAATGAGCTTTATGATATGTTCAAAGTATGATAGCCTCCGTTTAGTCATTTTGGCTTCTAGAGAGAGCTCAGACTTAAATTACTCTTTCTTTTTTTCCCACCCAGTTCTTAGAAACTAGAGAATTATCCTCCAGCACTACATTTCAAAGTTTTTCTGCAATATATGTGAAAAATGCCTCAGGAACATCTCTTTCCTTGCTATGTTTTTTAAAACATGTAACAATTTAGTTTAAGGAAAAGTTAAGTGAATCTCAAATGTTTTCACACAGTATTGGGATCCCTCATTGCTTTTAGTGCAAGAATTCTTTACTGACTTTGTTTTTTCTCCAATATTTAAGACTATAATTAAGTCAACAGTAGAAAAGAGAAAGACTCCATTACAGGTGGATAGACTCAAATAAAGAAAGCCACAGCCTTGAGTCTGCATGACCTGAACAGAGCTGTTGATGACATGCTGGCTTGGAAATCTCTTATTCATAGGTTCACCATAACTTGGTGTCAATCTAATGGCAGTTAATAACAGCAACAAATGTACAAATAATATTGACTTCAGGCAAAAAATATAGATTATTTCTAGTACTTTAGCTCAGTATTTTTATAATGATATTTTAGTGTAGCCTTTAGTACTGAATAAATGTTCCTGCCATTGTAAGTTGTAATTATCATTTAAAGCGGATGAGCTGGAGTTATGAGGAACAGGACATGTACAAATGCACAGATTTAGAAACAAATACATATGTTCCCAAACTTTATTCAATTCAGCTGCTAAAGAGATGGGAATCAGATACTTCATTAACACAGATCCCTCTGAGGAAGATCTTGTAGGATCACCTTTGATAGGCACCTTGGATCCTATCCCAGGAGAAAGGCAAGACATAAATTCAGGAAATAAACTAATACCCAGAGAAGAGGTGACATCGTTATTGTTTTAGGTAAATCAGACCCATCTTTTATGATGATTATGACAAGGCAAAGCTGTTTTAGGACTCCAGATTGTCTGTAATGAAGGTGATTTAATTGTGACTCTATGTTGAGGCTATGATTTCAGTCTGGTTTACTGATGGATGGTTTGTCATTATATCTTTGGCTGTTTTTCACTCTCTCCAAAAAATTGCCATAATTTTAAAACTGCTGCTATTTCGGTGATATTGAATATTCATGTAAATGTTCCTTCCTTCCTTTCTTCCTTTCTTTTTCTTTTTTTTAACTATTCCTGGTGTCGTCTGAATTAAGCTTCCTATGAGAAACCTTTTTTTTCCTTGTACAGTTACTTAAAGAAAACCTTACTGAAGTTATTGATATACAAATATTTATTGCACCTCTGTTTAGCAATGCCCTGCCAAATCACTGCAATTTTTCGTGATGGCTTGTCCATTCACTTTCTAAGTTTTAATGAAAAAGATGCATTGTTAACTTTCAAATTTATTAGAAGCGCCATTCACACTGAGTCTGTAGCAGCATGTGATGTGATCTCCATTATAAAAGATCATTTATTTATTAACTTTATAACTTACTTGATTAACTTTTAACTTACTGTGTGACCTTGTCTTCTCAGTAGTCTTCTTCCTCAGAGAAGACCAGGTTACGTTTCACTGGCTGACATGGCCGTGACAATGTACTACATGGTGGTGAAAGACAATTAGACATGGGCTGAAAATAAAGGCATTAGGTGAAGGTTTTTTGAAAATATTTATTTATTTATTTATTTAACAAAGGCAACTTAAATTCAACACAAAATTTAAAACAAATTATAACTATAAAACGATAAAAAAATTGATGACCAAGTCACAAATCAATAAAGCTCCATCGTCATATCTATTAAACAGACTAATTCCTTGTCTTAATCCAACATTTTATAACACAATATGACAACTTAATCAATCATACCTTTCTGTTTTTCTTCTACACTTATTACTGATATACTCCCCCACCCTACTTTCATACTAAGATTAAGGCATCAACAAATTTAGATTTCACTAAGGGTTTGAAAAACAGCAGGCTTATCTATTAATATAAGGATATTTCTAGGAGAAAGTATATTTTAAAAACAGTTTTAGTAGTTAACTAGAAGAGGAATGAGGATATTAAAATAATGTGGACAAATTGAGAATCTAGAATAGAGACGTAATTTCCCCCGTAAATCTCTCATCAAAGGAAGCAACAAGTAATTTTAGCAATTTTTTTCTTTCTGTGAGACGGTGTTTAAAAATTGCATAATTGTCAAAGGCTGTTCACAGCTCAGGGCTTATTTGTGCAAAATTTGTACATGGTTGTTGTGTGCAGATAACAGCATTTTCTGTGGAGGAAACAATATTCTCTGTGCAGAAAATAATATTTAAGTGAAAAAGTATTTATTGTGCAGAAAATGCTGTTATTTGCTCAAAACAACCACAAGTAAATATTGTATAGAATGAGTCCAAAACTGTGGAGATTCTTATTGGACTAGGATTCTTTATTGATACTCAAAAAAACCCATTTTTGACCATTTTTTAAACATCTTTGAATATTCTTTCCATCTTTAATCTAAAGCTTGAGTGATGTGTTTTGTTTCAAAACTTGGAAGTAACATTGTTACCTGTAGTTACTCTTACGGGTAAGAAGAATGTAACAGATTTATATTTTAAAAGCATGGTAAAAATAATAATAATACAAGCACTAAGAAAACCCTGGAACACCTCAAAGACCATTTAGTCGTAGTCTCATGAAGTAGGTTGCAATCCATGATGTTTATGCTAGAACAAACTAATTGATCTCAAAGGTGCTATTGGATTCCTATTATGTCCTTATGCTAGAATAGGCTAACACAGCTATCTCTTTAAACAAAGGCAAAATTACATTACTGGTGTAGCAAGTAACAGTTTCGGGTTATTTTCAACAGCTACTTTTATGGGCATTTTCCAAAAAATTTTGACAGGATGTTTTCAAGTTTTATTTTACTCCCTTATCTTTTTTCCTTTTTTTTTAAAAAAAAATTTGTTTATTGCTAACAGTAACAGTGTAATTCACAAATAAAATAACATGCATTCAAAAAAAGACAGAAAGAAAAGAAAAGAAGAGGGGAGACATAAAATTAAAACACAGTACAGCTCTCACCCGCTCCCAGTCCTAACTGCAATGAAAAGAAAAGGAAAAATTTTTTTTTACCATTACAGATCCACAGATTATTCCATCATTAAGATTTCTTATTGCTCAAAAAGTCCATAAATGGTTTCCAGTCTTTCAGAAAGTCTTCAGGTGGCTTATTCTTTAAACCCATGTCAATTTGGCAATTTGTGCTAACTCAGCCGTCTTAGCAATTCATTCTTCTACTGGCAGTGCTTCAGTCTGTTTCCAGGGCCACTTCCGCACTAGGCTGTTATAGTGCTATGATTCCACTTTCAACCTCCTATGGAATCGTGAGGGTTTGCCGTTTTGGGAGGGGCTGGCCAGCCCCTCCCCAAACTGCAAACTCCAGAATTTCGTAGGAGGTTGAAAGTGGAATCATAGTGCCGTAACAGCCTAGTGCGAAAGTGGCCAAGTTTGAGCAAACAGTATTTGGGCTGCTGTTGTCATATATCAAAAAGTGATCTATATTTACTGTCCAATTCTTTATCCGTAATACCCAACAAAAGCATTTCTGGTAGCATTACAAAATCTACCTTTGATATTTTTGGATTAACATATAAATCTTAAACTGGTAATTTTTTACCTTCTTAGAAATCAATCACATATGAGAAAAGGAGCCCTCCTTATCTTGATATCCTCCACACTGGTTTGAAACATTCTTGGACATTTTCAAGAGCTTATTTGGGGTTAGATATCATCTGTACATCATCTCATAGAAATTTTCTTTTAAATTACAGCACAAAGTAAATTTTATATCTTTGGACCTCAATTTTCCCAGGCATTCATATGAACATGATGCCCAAAATTTTGGGCCCACATTATCATATATTCTTTTACAAGTTCATCTTATGTTTCTAATTTCAAAAACAATTTAAATGCTTTTTTAGATTATATGGTCATCATCTTTGCATATCTCTAAATAAAACTCAATTTCTCAGTTTCTACCAATCTCTGTAGCTGCATTTCTCTTATCTTGACTAAATCTGTCCTTAAGTTACATATTAACAAACCAATTAAAATCTTTGCCTTCCTTGCATCTCTCTTGAGTTAAACTTCCAGTTGTCTTGTTCAAAGTACATAAGGTCATCATAAAACCACCATTTCCAATTTTTAATCCATTCTTTTTTTAAAAAAAACTTTCTGAATAAGGTGGGTAAAATTATCTTGGGAAAAAAATCTGCTTATATTTATTTCAAACTTGTAGAAGAGCCTTTCGAATACAATGATTTTTAAATTCAGCATGTGTTTTAACTTTATCATATCAAACAGAACCATGCCAACCAAATCCTATATCATGACCTTCAGGTTCCAAGAAATCAATTTCTTCAGCCATATAAAACAACAGGCCTCATTCCCACTCATCATAGACTGTACTTTTTTCAACAAGGAGCCATATTTTATAAATATGAAACTTTGCTTTATAAGCTTTGCTTGGATCCCAAATTATTGTGGGCTCTGTATCCATATTTAAGTTCAGCTCAAAGAATCTCTTCAGCTCTTGTTTACATTGTTGTAATATTTCCATCTTCAAAAGTAGATACAGGCATCTTCCACTTTTTGATGACCTACTTTTTGACAATCCATTCTTTTGACCCTTTTCAATTACAGTATTACCAGAACCCATATATTTGGCACAGGCTAGCCCCTTGCACTTGGAAGAAGCTATGGATGGTGTTTAGTGTAGAAACCATGCGAGGAATAGAAAGGCTGTATATTTTAGACACTTTTCATTTGCATAGATTAACTGTCGTCCTTCCCTCCATGTAGTTTAAGTGAACAAGTGAGGAGGCCATTGAGCTGCAAGGAGGGGGAATCAAACTAGGAAGATAAAGTATTTACAGACAGCCCTCACCAAGATTGTGCATTGGTAGCAAAATTAAAAACAGGCCTGTGAGCCAATGAGACAAAAGTTTTCATCCAAATTCCACCTCCTCCTTTTCCAATTGCCCTGCCTCTCATCTTTAATTTTATTTAGCTTAAAAACATGCACATGGCCTTACTTCACCACAGACTTAAGGAGAGGGAGAAAAATAAGCATGTGAGTGGTGGTAAGAACCACAGTAAAAAGGATGCAGCATTGGATCAGCTGTTGATCAAAGCCAGAAGGAGGGGGAGGAGAAAGAAGCAGAGTGGTGATTTCATTCTACATGAAATTCCCAGTGTCTGCCCCATATGTGGGCAAATCTTTTGCACCTGAAGTTTGTGCTGGGTTGTCTCTGCAGTGCTGAGATAATGGAACTAGTTTGGATTCCTACCTAAATGGCTATCGTTCTTTTTTTCCAGTGAATATTGTCCCTTTTCGCACCTTACCTTTTTGTGGTGCTGGGGTGCAGGGCTCGCGTGAGCAGCCTCCAGCTGTGTCCAGGTTTCTTCAGCTCACAGCTGCCATCCACTCACATGAGAGCCCTGCCTCTTCCTTTTGCAGTGAAGCCTGGGACCTTCCCAGGCTGCACTGGACAGGAAGTGTGACTGGCCTGGCTGCTGAGGCTGTGCACGCAAGGTAAGTTACACGGGGTCCCAGAGCAATGAGCGACTGTGCACCATTTTTGGCTTAAAGCTGAAAATGAAAAAATGTGTGAGCGGTCCCTGCCAGGCCCTGGAGCATAGCACAAATGTGAGTGCGTTGTGTGGACCACTCCTCACATGTGCGCAACGCTTGAGGGGCCCTTTCGCATCAAAAATGCCGTGCGAAAAGGGCCGTAGTCACTCCTAAAATCATAGTATCATACAGATGGAAGAAACCACAAATGCCAGTCCTCTGTCATGCAGGAATACACAAACAAAGTATTCCTGATAGATGGCCATCCAGCCTCTATGTAAAAACCTTTAAAGAAGGAGACTCCACCACACTCTGAGGCAGCATATTCCACTGTCGAGCTGCTCTTACCATAGGAAATTCTTCCTAACGTTTGGGTGGAATCTCTTTTCCTGAAGTTTGAAGCCATTGTTCATTGTCTTAGGGCCTTTCTGTACTACACTGTTATAGTGCTGTTATTCCACTTTCAACATCCTATGGATTCCCAGGGTTTGCAGTTTAGAGAGAGACATTTAGAATTCTCAGCCAGAGAGCTCTTTGGCTTCAGTAAACTACAAACCCCAGAATTCCACAGGATATTGAAAGTGGGATAATAGCGCTATAGCCGTGTAGTGTAGAAAGGCACTTAGTCTCTGAAGCAACAGAAAACAAGCTGGTTCTGTCTTCAATATGACATTTCCTCAAATATTTAAACATGACTATAACGTCACTTCTTAACATTCTCTTTTCCAAGGTAAACACACCCAGATCCCTAAGCTGGTCTTCATAGGGCATAGTTTCCAAGACTTTTACTATTTTAGTTGTATTCTTCTGGATATGTTCCAGCTTGTCAATATCCTTCTTGAAATGTGGTGCCCAGAACTGGGGTCCTCCCAAAGCAGAATAGACCAGTACTATTATTTCCCTTAACCTTGACACTATACTCTTATTGAGGCAGCCTAGAATTCCATTGGCTTTTTAAGCTGCTCCATCACACTGCTCACTCATGTTCAGCTTGTGGTTTACAGAATTATGGCAGAATCATGGTGTCCTGCATTAGGGATGGGAGAAGTATGGGACCTGGACTATGGTTCTGCATGACATCATCCACATCCCATTGTTTTCCCATCCCTAGGCAGTGTGATTGCACCACAAATCATGGATAGGTTCTTCCCATCAATGACTGGCAATCGTGCCACCCTCCCACTGCCCTCCCACACTTACCTAAGCTGCAGAGGGTCAGGAAGTGCAACGGCTATGTTTCCTGCCCCAGTGCAGCCTAGGACAGTGTCTAGCTGTGCTATGGAAGGAAGAAATATGGCCACAGGCAGCTGATGCAGACGAGAGCACTCTTGTCACACTCCCCTCCTGGGAAGGACTTTACCAGGATCCCCATGGGATGCCACTGGGATCCAGTAACCTTCAGAAAGGGCTCAAGACTCCTAGATTCCTTTCACATGTACTGTGGTCAACCCAGGTATCACCTATACTGTATCTGTGCAGTTGAATTCAGCAGCAGTGACAGACTTTTATAGTAAAGTTGTTCAGATCCTTACAAAAATGCCAATGACCTTAACTTAATAATTATTTAGTACTGAGAAGGCTTCAAACAGTTACATAGTTGAATTATCATTTTATTAAATGTTTACTTGGCATATATAACATATTTCAACAGAAGGTGGGAAAGGAGTTGGAACAAAACTCATCTTGGCTGAGCAAACATTTGACAATGTGCTGTGGAAAAACCCATCTGTCCTGGGATGTATCAAACTGCATGAGATGTTGATTGTGCTAAAAATACTTAATTCTCTCATCTCCCAGGATGTTGTTTTTAGACTCATACATTTAATATTAATAGAAAATCCTAAAATGGAGGATAAGTTCATCTTTATATTGAGCGTGATCCAGGCAAACTTAAGGCACTTTCAAGTTCATTGATTTTATAATAAAATGGAGGGCAAAAGCCTACTGATGTCAAGGAGATGTGAAAGTGCTCAAGTTGGACAAAACTGTGTCTTTCACATTTGTTATACTGACAGCTCTTTTTGATGTTTGTTCCTGCTCCCAAAGATACGTTAGGCCAGCTAGTGGATTATATATACAGCACTGACATACTGAATCCATTCTGAATTTTAGTCTGAACTTGAAAGGAGTTCCCTGGGGTCCCTCGGGGGACACCTCAATGTGCTCCACGTGATGGGGAATGGAACTAACCAGAGCATGAGCAATAGCAATGCAAGAGGCAGAGTAACCTAGCGGGGTCTTTTTACCCAGTTTTTACAGGGTCAGGCCAGGTCAAAAACCAAACGAAAATGTTCAATAAATGATTTTATTGAATGAAAGTCTCATGCACCAACGAAATCACTTACACACTCACTCAATACCTCTTAAGAAGCAAAACAGAGGAAACTGGATAGGGGGAATATTGAAGGGGTTGTAGCTGGGGTAATACTGCATCTTTTCCCGAAGTCTTTGGTCCGGGAAAAAACAGCAAAGAAGTGGAGCTCAGCACGGAGAGGGCTGAGGGGATTACTCAACGGACAGAGAAATGGTCAGCTGGGATGACTGGGAATGATCCAAAGAACCACTCAAAAACTGGGACTATTTGTAGGGGAAAAAGTACCTGGAGGGCTAATCCTTTCCTGGAGAGAACAATGGGTGTTGCAATGAGAAAGGAGTACCACAATGGTAACTTCCTTTGCGTGATGAGATTACAAGGTGTTGCCAAAGTCGCAGGATCTTTGGTTGCATTGGGTTGTGGTATGACTTCATGTAAATGGTCCTCGCCTGATAGGATATTTGCTCAACTTGGGGCAAACACACTAATCCCCTCAAGTTGGCTTCTCAGGGGCTGAGGACCTTTTGTTTACTGTGGGTTTGCACCTCTTGAGGTCTCCTGGGGCTAGGTGACTGGGGATTTTACTGGCCTGACCTGGTTTTCGACCGTTTGATTATTCCTGCCTACATGCTCATCCGGGCGACCTCTCAGGCACATGAAATCATATTTAATATCAAAATTGTAGACTCCGGGAGAGAGTTTTCCAGTGCAGTAACATGCTGATTTGGCTTCAGGGACAGGGTTCTCAAGATATAATTAGTTTGGGCAAGTCATAAGAGATTGCTGTGAGTTTTTAAGACTTTTTTTTGCCCTATGGAGCTTTCATACTTCAAATTGTTCTGTAATGCAGGGAGGATAAAAATACACACAGATCATGACTTGAAAGGTGCACGTGAGCTTGTTGATCAGACATGATTGAGACAAACTTAGTAACTTTGAATCTTAGGGGAGGATGCATAATGGGAGATTTTGGTGCTCATCTTTTGTCTGCAAGACATACTTTACTGAGTTGTTATAGCTTAATCAATCACTTTATTTGTACCCTACCTTTTCCCCACAAATGGGGCTTGAGACTCTAGTTCAAGAAAAGATGGCTTGCAAAGGAATACATTATTTTGGAGTACCAAAGAAATAAACTGTGACAGGCATGTAGCCTTTTGAAATCAAACACTACCAACTCTATAGGCCTTTCCACACTACACTGTTACAGTGCTATTGTTCCACTTTCAGCATCCTGTGGAATTCTGGGGTTTGTAGTTTACTGAGGCCAAAGAGCTCTCTGGCTGAGAATTCTAAAGGCTCCTCCCTAAACTGCAAACCCCAGGATTCCATAGGATGTTGAAAGTGGAATAACAGCATTATAACAATGTAGTTTGGAAAGGCCTAATGTGGTTGGAAGCATAATTTCTGTATGTTCACCCCTAGTTATGACTTGTCTGATTTACTGGCCTAACTCAAATTGCCTCTTGCCCAGGTCCAGGATCTGCTGGGCCCCAGTTTAGTGGCAGAACCCACAACACTGACCCCTATGAAATGTGCTGCTGCTCAGCTGCATGGTGATGTGCTCTGATGGCAATGCACATGACAGTACCATGGAGTGAACTAATCATGGCTTGGTTTTGCCTGATGCTGTGAGAGGAAATTTTGAATGCTGCTGGTAGTGCTCAGAATGGAAGCGTGTGCTGAGTTCTCCATGCAGCATTGACCCACAGGCAGCTCAGATTGTGGAGCTAGTTCAGCAGCAGAACACATGTTTTACCTGTGGAGGGTTCAATGCATTGGAGATAATCGAAATGTTAACTCAGTTTGCTCTTGAGATGCAGGCATTTCCATGGCTAGGAGTAGACAATGAGGTAGAGCTTCTCAAATTACCAGATTGTCTTTGTCAGCTCAGCCTTCATTGACCTTCCTTCTGAACTAGACTGAAGAAACTCAGGTTATTCATGTCATCTTTTCCCCATTTCTTCACAGATTTCTTGTGATGTTCCTGGAAAAAGACATCTTAGCTTTGTTCCAAGAGTAAGAAGTAAGATGACTTCCTGTCCCTTCTGCCTGGTTACTGAGGCCCTTTCCACACCCTACCTGCTCATGGTGGCATCCCATGGAGATCTTGGTAGAGGTTCTACTGGGAGGGGAGTGCAACAGGAGTGCTCCCCTCTGCACTGGCTGCCTCCACGAATGGAGTTATCATGATGGTGCTGTCTCTTCCCTCTGCAGTGCAGTGGGGTACTTTTCCAGGATATGCTGGGGCAGGAAGCATAGCCATTGTGATGGCAGGACTTGTGCACACCAGATAAGTGTGAGCGAGTGGCAGGAGGGTTGTGCAATCACCAGTCATTGGTGGGGAAAACCTACCGATGATTTACTGAGTAATTGTGCCGTCTGGAAACAGGATCCAGACCACGTCTTGCAGAACTATTCTCTGGGTCTTGTCCTTCTCCCATCCCCAATGTGGGATGACAGCATCCTGTGGAATGGGCCTGAATTAGAAGTAATCTTAACTTTCTATCCAAACATATTTCTCTAAATAATGATTAGTTTTCTTACTTGAAGAAAAAAATCAGACCCAGGCCCTTTGCATACCTTATCTGTGTCCAGTGCGGTTGCGCAGGGATCACGCGAGCAGCCTCTTCTGTGAGGCTCTTGCATCCCTGCTGTTTCAGCTCCACAGGAGCTGCCTGCCAGCTGGCAGGCAGCGTGAGGGCTCTGCCTCTTCCTTCTGCAGCACAGCCGGGTATTTTCCCAGGCTGTGCTGGGGGAGGAAGCACGAGGGCCATGGCTCCAGAGGCTCCGCATGCAAGGGAAGTGCATGTGGGGCCCCAGAGCAATGTGCGATCACACATAATTTTTGACTAAAAGCCGAAAATGATATAGTGTGCGATTGGTGCCTGCCGGCCCCAGCAGCATTGCACAATTGAGAGGACATCATCTGAAACACTCCTCACAATCACACGATGCTCCAGAGGCCCTTTCACATGATGAATGCCATGCGAAAAGGGCCTCAGTGTAATTGTATTTCAGAAAAACAGACACATTATTTTACCAGTCTGATATTTAAAAGGTGTTTAAGCCACTTACACTCATTGTATGAAATTCACATGTTCCTGTCACAAGGCCCAGTCCTCCATGTCTCGAACAGTCAAAAAGATCTCTGGTAGCAGATGATGAAAAAGAACTCTTCTTGGGACCACAGAGAACCACTGTGAACCAGAATAAACAATAGTTGAGGTAGAAAGACAAATAATTGGATCTGACTTGAAATAGAGATAATATCTACCAGTTTCACTTTCTTCCACATTTGACTGTTTGTACACCTCAAGCTGTTTTCAAACTGAATATGAAATTTTGTGAATTTTGAGAAGTTCTTCGAACTGTTGAAATGAAATGGCTCCTTTTTTTTAACTGACCATTTTTAACTGACTATACTGTTTCAGTATAGAAGTGTGCAAGCTGTGCTTTCTTGCCTTGTGCTTCCTTAAAGATGAGAAGCCACTCAGGAAGATGGTAAACCCAGTTCAGCACTAACACGACTGTATCTATAAGTATTCAAACTCAGGCTTGTGTCCGACAATCAGTCAGTCCAAGGTTTCTTGACAGATAAAAACCCTTCTGCTTTGGTTTCTCTCACATTTAATTTGTTAAAATCTCAAATTTTTCCCATCCTACCGATGAAGAAATTTGCAAAATTTGGTAAATTCTTATAAAAAATGAAGCAAACTGAAATCCTGAAACTTGTCCATAGGAAAAACAGGTGGCAGCTTCCTATCCTCCTTGAAAGTCAGCATGGATTGATTTAAAAACTATTTTTCAAACCACACTTAAAAAAAAAATCAATGGGAGTTGTTCCTAGTTATTCTCACACATTCACTGAATTTGTATTTCTTTCCAAAATCTAAGATATTTTGGCTTTTTAACTGATGATGGTCACTCTCTCCACAGATGAGTTTCCGAGTGTTTCCAGCTCCATTCCATGAATAGCCTATCTCGGTGTCAATGGTATTTTCCGGCGTATAAGACGACTGGGCGTATAAGACGACCCCCAACTTTTCCAGTTAAAATATAGAGTTTGGGATATACTCGCTGTATAAGACTACCCCTCTTCCAACGCACACCAAATAAAAATTAAAAAACCATCAGATTTGATTTTAATTCAATTTTAATTCTATTTAAAATATATGTGTATATATATATATATATATATTATTGCGCATATGTCATTAGGAATAATGCAATCCATGCTAAAAAGCGGGGAGGCAAGCAATATTCCCGGAGCGTTGCAAGGCACTCCCCTTTCCCAAACTCCCTGCAAAGTGGGTTTCATTGCAAGGGGCTCATGGTTACTGGGGTACTCGCCTCCCGGTGTGATTTAATGCAAAACGTGTCGCAAAAGAGAAAACCCAAATCTGGTTTGGAGGTCTCCTCTTCCCCCACTCCCCCCACTGGAAAAGCGAGCGAATGGGTGCTCCCAGCGAGTCAGACATGGCAGCGGCGGCAGCAGGTGCTGATGCTGTGCGAAGGCAGCGAGAGGCAGGCAGGTAGCTGGAAAGAGCTGGAGCCTGGTGAAGGAGGAAGCGGCGGAGGAGCCGGAAAGGCTGCCCGGCTCCCGTTCTCAGGGGATTCGCAGCTGAGAGCCCCTCCTCTCCTCCTCCCTCGCCACCGCCGCTCCGGGAGAAGCCAGCAGCCGAGCACCAGGCTCGCATCCTTGCGAAAGGGGTGGCCTCGCCAGCCCCAGGTGCTCCCTGCCAGCCCCGCTGGACTTTTGAGCAAACTTGAGCTGCTCAATCGCTCGCTCCCTCTCTCCCTCCCCCCTTTTAATACCCCTCCTCCTCCTCCTTCTTTCCTGGGAGGATGTCCTCTAGGCAGTGCTGGGAGGAGGCAGCAGCGGCGGCGCCCTAGCCAAGCGAGCGAGCGAGCAAAGTTTTGGCGAGGTGGGCGCAGCGCGGCACCCCTTTCCCTCGCTCCCCTGGGCCCCCCATCCTTCTCTGCTGGCGAGGGAGGGAGGGAGGGAGCAAGCAGCGCCCCCCGACCACTCGCCCTCCTTGGCTCTCACCCGCTTTCCCCTCGTTGGCCTCCTCCGCCTCCGCCGGGGCTGGGAAGGAAACAAAATGTTTGCCCGAGCCACCGCAGCTGCTTTCACCAAGGGAAGCAGAGGAGGAGAGGGAAGGGGGCAGCACCCCACGCCCGGCTCTTTGGGGTTGGGGGGCCTGGGGAGCGGGTGCCTGGAGGGGAGGAAGGCGGGGAGGCCGGCGCTGGCCCTCGCCCTCCACATGCCCCGCCGGCCCGCAGGGAAGCCCTCCTTTCCCCCTCTCTGCCAACTTGGCCGGACTCTTCCCCACCTCCGCCCTCCCTCCCTCGTGCGCGCACGGTGGTGGCGGTGCTGGTGTATCTGTATCACGCCCCCAGCTTCTGCAGTGCTCCCTGGCCTGGGAGCTGTAGGCAGAAGCGGGAAGGCAGTGCGACCAGTGCTCGCGCAACAAGCCTCTCCCAAAACGCCATCGCTTCCCCCCCGTCTCAGCGCTCCCTGGCCTGGGAGCTGTAGGCGGAGGTGGGGGCAGAGGCGGGGAGGCAGCGCGACCGGCGCTCGCGCGAGGGGGAAGAGCAGCTAGTGCAACAAGCCTCTCCCAAAACGCCGCTGCTCCCCCCTGCCTCAGCACTCCCTGACCTGGGAGCTGTAGGCGGAGGTGGGGGCAGAAGCGGGAAGGCAGTGCGATCAGCGCTCGTACAACAAGCCTCTCCCAAAACGACGACGCTTCCCCCGCCTCAGCGCTCCCTGGCCTGGGAGCTGTAGGCGGAGGTGGGGGCAGAAGCGGGGAGGCAGCGCGACCGGTGCTCGTGCGAGGGGGAAGAGCGGCTAGCGCAACAAACCTCTCCCGAAACGCCACCGCTTCCCCCCCCAGCGTCTTCAGGTAAGTGCGCAGCACCACCTTTGGTGCTTTCATACGGTTGCCGCATATGGTGGGGATGCGGACGCGGCCATTTTTTAGCTCCCCACCGTATGCGGCGACCGCAAAAACGACACCCGGCATATAAGATGACCCTCGACTTTTGAGAAGATTTTCTTGGGTTAAAAGTCGTCTTATACGCTGGAAAATACGGTAAGTTGTTGTGGCTTTCACAGTCACTTCTGCCTATCAGAGAGAAAACTTTTCCATTATTTTTAATATAAGGACTACTTGGAATGAGTTAAAACCTCTGATTTTACCATGGGTTACTGTTCTCTTTCAGTTTACTTTGTTGTTGTTGTGTGCCTTCAAGATGTTTCTGACTTAGGTGACCCAAAGGCAAACCTATCATGGCTTTTCTGGACCTGAGAGTGTGTGATACACCTGAAGTCACCTAGGGAGTCTCCATGGCCAAGCAGAGAACTGAACCCTGCTTTCCAGGGTCATAGTCTAGTGCTCAAACCATTACACCATGCTGGTTCTCAGTTTAAATTAGCCACTAATTAATAAAACATATAAACAGATCTGGTTAAAATGGTTTGAGGAGCTGAAATTTATCTCAGGATAACTAATTTGTAAACAAACTTTCAGTTTCACATCCTTCTTTCTGGCACATGTTTGTTCTTGGAAAGCTCATCTTGTATTTTTGAGGGACAGGTGTTATCTGCCCATGTGAGGCCCTATAACAATTTGGAAGAATTTCTCCATTCATTTGGCCTCCTACTATCAGTTTCTGGAGGCTGATCAAAGATTCGCTTTCACAGTTTGCTTCTGAACAGTTGTGCTGCTGATCTCTTGTCTTTTTCACCCCAAGCTAGGGATCAACCTTATCACTGCTGAAGCTCCCTGGTCAGTACAGCAGACACTCTGTGAACTTGGCTTACAGGTGCTAGCCTTAGGGAGAAGGTTAACTGGTTATATGCAGAGATTGACCTAAACACTTTTGAAAATAGCACTCTCATATTATACTGTGCTCAGTCATGCTCTGCTGCAAAGGTCAGAGGAGTGAGATACTGTGGTGTTAAATGCCACAGTAAATTAAAGGTATAATGCAACTTAATAAAGCAGGTTCAGGAGCCAGAGGTTCTGTCAGTATATAGGAGCCCTTTCTGTGAATTTAAGCTTCCAGCAATCCAGCTGATTTAATCATCACTCTAGGCTGGCACAGGAGTGGAGCTATGGGGGAAGAGGGCAAAATGAACTCATTGTCCCCACAAACAGGAGTTCTGAGAAATGAAGTTTTCCTTCAGTGCCCAAATTTCTAGCATTGGAGTAACGTAACACTTCAATCAAGCATTTTGAAATAAAACTTAGACATCCAAAGAAAAGGAACAGGCACAGGAATGTGAACACTGCAAAGAGAAGAGGTCTGAGTGTGAACAATTTTCTTTTTCTTTTTTCTTTTTTCTTTTTTTAGTGAACAATTTACAAAACCTCATTTTCTGCAATACAAGAAATTTGGGAAATCAAGGAAAATTTAATTAAGAACTCTTATTTGGAGGGGCAATGCTTTCACTTTGCCCCTGCCCCCGCCCTGCATGGAGCTCTGCCTCTGGCCTGGCATTCCCTCCACTGCCTCTTCTAGTGATGGCTAGTAGAGCTGAGGCCAAATGGCCACTCAGAAATGAAGTCTCATTTGCAGGCAATGAATGCAGGGAATTATTTATTTGAAATTTTCCAGTGAGGAATGAAATTTTTATGGACAGGGCTGTTCGCCTTGAACAGCAACAATAGATCTCCTGCCATCCTCTGTATATGATGGTGGCAGTAGAAGGAAAGCTCCACCATTTTATTTTGTTCAGATTGTTTAGAAAAACACAGCCCCAGTCTGAAGCACTGTGGGCTAGAAATAGCAGCTGCTACAAAAACATGGTAATCTTTACTGTTTAAAAGGCACTGACTGAGGCCAGACTCTTTATGAAGCATTGTGCTTTAAGGAACACACTTCCATTTAAAAGAGTTAAATTTCCGCTCCAATATGAACACCATGAATCCCATGATGCAATGTGTTCTGATATTTTAAGTATGCATTTTCAGAAAATGTATGTGGCTGTTATGGACCCCCTAAACTCCAATGTGGATCTGAGCTTTCAAAACCAAACCCCCCTCTGTGGTTCCTGTACAATGCACATTTTTTCCCAGGAAAATTTTTAGGTCACAGTACTTGGTACTCCATAATGGTCCCAGAAAAGAAGAAGAAGAAGAGACAGGGAGAAACCTGGATGGCTCTGATAAGTTCTTGCTATTATTATTACAGTGGTTCATGAGTTCCGGGTGATCGGAAGGTGATAACAAGGGCCTCCAAACACAATTAGATTAGCTGGCAAGCAGCAAAGAACCCTTAGTCCCTCAGTCTAAAGAGACAGGTATGGGGAACCACGTCTGTTTCACTTTCTCATTTACACATGCAGTTTTATTTATTAATTAAAACATTTCTATTTCATTCTACATAACAAGTAAAAGCATGGGCAAAGCATTTTGCTGTAAAGCATTGAACTCCAAATGCTTTAATAAACCACCATGTTTTTACTTGGTGCCTAAATGAAATCAGTGTTTGTGCAAATTGAACTTCTAAGACAAGAGCACCCTCCTGCCTGGCCTTAAAAGAGGCTGGGAGAAGAACTGAGAGGGGCTTGCTGCTGGCCACACCCTCCTGCCTGGCCTTATAATTAGGAGAGGGGGAAGGAAGGGGAAGTAGGAGTGGGGGGGCGGGAAAGCAGGGGGTATTTTTTCTGATAAGGGGCGGTTGGATGTAATGGATGAACAACGGGGAGCGACAATAAGTACTGTGCGGGGCAAAGGGAGATATGGTGATAGCAGGGCAAAATGTCGTTATAGGGGAAGGAGAGATAGATGCTTAATACCTATCCCACCTTCCGTTCGCCCTGCTACCTCAAGGTGTCTGGAGAGTGAACCAAACCACCCACAGAACCTTTCCTTGCTCCTGTGCAATGTCAGGTCAATGAAAAAGAAAACACATATTATCCATGACCTTTTAAAGGATGAAGATGCTGAGCTGGCATGCTTTACAGAGACCTGGCTGGAAGACGATAGTGCCACAACTTGGGTCCAGGCCTTGCTAGCTGGATACTCTGTCAGTGAGCAGGTAAGGGGAAGCGGGCGGGGGAGGGGCAGAGTAGCCTTGGTTCACAAAGACAATTTTATACTGACCAGGATACCTGTCTGGAAAACAGACCACTTCGAGTGTATATACCTGAGCCTGAAGGTAAGGGATAGTCTAGGGATTCTGTTAGTGTACCGACCACCCCGCTGCCTATCAGACTCCTTGGCCGAGCTGACAGAGCTGGTGTCGGAGTTGGTGTTGGAGTCACCCAGACTTCTGGTTCTGGGCGACTTCAATATCCCATTTGAGACCAGTTTGACAGGTACAGCTCGGGAGTTCATGGCATCCATGACAAACATGGGCCTATCCCAACTAGCCTCTGGGCCAACACATTGTGCAGGTCATACCCTTGATGCGGTCTTTAGTACAGAACAGGCACAGCCGTGGGTGGAGATAACAAATGCTACCACCTTGTCATGGATGGATCACTTCCTGGTCAGGGTTAAACTAATGGTTGCTATCTGCCCCTGCAGGGGTGGTAGACCTATTAGAATGGTCCGCCCTCAAAGGTTAATGGAACCTATTGGATTCCAGAAAGCCCTCGAGGGTCTTATGGTTGGTATCGCCGGTGATCCTGTCGAAGCCCTGGTTAATACCTGGAATTGTGATCTTACCAGGGCTATTGACACGATTTCTCCCAAGCGTCCTTTCCAGCCTGCTGTAAACTGCAATCTTTGGTATACAGTAGAACTTAGGAATATGAAGCAGGCTGGACAACGACTAGAGCACAACTGGTGGAAATCTCGACTCTTATCTGACAGGACACGCTATAGAGAATTCCTGTATTCCTATGGAGTGGCAATAGATGCAGCGAAAAAGACCTCCTTCTCTGCATGTATTGCGTCTGTGATTTCTCATCCAGCAGAGCTGTTCAGGGTGGTAAGGGATTTGACTCAGTTACCCACTCCCCTGAACTCGTTGTTAGAACCTAACGTAGCTTGCTGTGATGCTTTGAACAATCATTTCGCAGATAAAATCTCTCAGATAAGAGCCGACTTGGATACCGGTGTTATAGTAGAGGTTACAAATGGAGTGTCCAGCGACCCCGTGAATAGGATTATACTGGATCAGTTTCAGTCAGTGAGTACCGAGAACGTAGACAAGCTCCTTGGAAAGGTAAGAAGGACAACTTGCCCTCTTGATCCCTGCCCTTCATGGCTGGTCGTCCAGGGAAGAGTTGCGATTAAGACCCACTTAAGACATACTATTAATGCATCTTTCAGGGAGGGCAATTTTCCAGCTTGTTTAAAAGAAGCAATTATACGTGCGCTTCTAAAAAAGCCCTCCCTAGATCCCCTGGACATGAATAATTATAGATCAGTTTCCCATCTTCCATTTTTAAGCAAGGTGATCAAGAGGGCTGTTGCCCTTCAGCTCCAAGCTGTCTTGGATGAAACAGACTATCTAGATCCATTTCAAACTGGCTTCAGGGCAGGATATGGAGTTGAGACTGCCATGGTCGCCTTAGTGGATGATCTACGCCTAGGTATCGACAGGGGAAGTGTGACCCTGCTGGTATTCTTGGACCTCTCAGCGGCTTTCGATACCATAGACCACGGTATCCTTCTGGAATGCCTGAGAGGGCTGGGGATAAGGGGCACTGCACTTCAGTGGTTCTGGTCCTATCTCTCAGGTAGATACCAGATGGTGATGCTTGGGGACAGCTGCTCCTCGAAAAAGGAGCTTAAATCTGGCGTCCCTCAGGGCGCCGTCCTGTCCCCAATGCTATTTACCATCTACATGAGACCACTGGGAGAGATTATCAGGAGGCATAGAGCAAGGTGCTGTCAGTATGCTGATGACACCCAGATATATCTCTCCATGCCTCAGATAATAGCATCAACTAAGGACAGCATTTCGCCTCTAAATGTATGCCTTGAAGCAGTAATGGACTGGATGAGGAAAAACAGACTGAAGCTGAATCCAGATAAGACGGAGGTACTTGCTGTTAAGGGCCCTAGCCCAGGTATGGAGGTTTGTCAACCAGTTCTAGATGGGGTCACACTTCCCCTGAAAGACTGTGTCTGCAGCTTGGGGGTGCTCTTGGATTCACCGCTTCAGTTGACAGCTCAAATTGATGCGGCAGCCAGGAGTGCCTGCTATCAGCTTCGGCTGATACGCCAGCTGCGCCCCTTCCTGGACTTGGAACACCTAAAAACAGTGGTGCATATGCTGGTAACTTCATGGCTTGACTTCTGCAATGCGCTCTACATAGGGCTACCCATGTGCTTAGTCCGGAAACTTCAATTAATTCAGAATATGGCAGCCAGGTTGGTCACCGGAAGATCTAAAACTGACCACATAACACCTATTCTGAAGTCTTTACACTGGCTGCCTATTAGTTTCCGGGCACAGTACAAGGTGTTGGTTCTTACCTTTAAAGCCCTTCATGGCTTGGGGCCAGCCTACCTGTGGGATTGCCTTCTCCCATATAATCCACCCCGCACACTAAGGTCCTCTGGGAGGAATTTACTGCAGCCAATCAGAACTAGGTTGGCTGTGGTTACCCAGAGGACCTTCTCTTGGTCGCTCCCAGGTTATGGAATGGCCTGCTGGAGGAGACCTGGCACATTACCAGTCTTGACTGCTTTAAAAAAGCAGTCAAGACTGTTCTCTTCCGACAGGCCTTCCCAGTCTAGTGTTCCACCGCCTCTCATCAATTGTCCCTTTGTTTTTAATTTTGTTTTTAATTTGTTTTTAATAGTTAATGTGTTTTAGGGGGATAGAAGGGTTGGTGGGTGGGGAGGATGGGCTACATTTTAATGTTTTAATGTATTTATATGTTCTTGTAATGCCGCCTCGATCCACAGGGAGAGGCGGGATAGAAATAAATATTATTATTATTATTATTATTATTATTATTATTATTATTATTATTTCACAATTGTGGTGCAACCGCTGAAAAGACCTTCTTCACATCATCACACATTATATTAACCTAACTGGCAGGACATACAACTTCAGTCCTCAGGCAGCCATATATAAGTATACTTTATACATAGTATACAATAGGCATAGCCTCCCTAGATAAAAGAGCAGTGAGATTATATGTAAGGCCCTTACCACAGAAGTTGTTGTAGTGCCAGAACAATGCATTGCTCCCTTTCCAGGACCTGTGCTATCGCATAGTGTTGTTGCTAACCAGCTGCTTTCAGGTTGCCACGCATTGAAATCCATCCTTTTTCAATGCTGGAAAAAATTTGGTAATGTCCCACTTTCCTGCCACAATTCTGTCAGCTGTGTAAGTGTAGTCTCTCAATAGTGCTTGATAGTGCTTGCTGTCATCACCAATCCAGAAATGGGTGTGGTGTGGGTTGTTGTCCCTCCCTCAGCGATTCCCGTGGTGTGGTAAGTTTGAAATCTATCATCTCTCTGTGTTTATTTTAAATTTCTTCTTTGATTGAGAATTTTTAAATTTTTTTAAATACATTTCTTAGCATCACAGTGCAAACTTCCAATATCTTACCAGCCTGTCACAATGGCCCTTTCCACATGCGGGGCGGGTAAATGGGGGCGCACGCAGGGACAGAGCTTACCACTAAACGGATTGCTCCGTCCTCGCGGGGAGCGCGCGTTCGCAGCTCCAAACGGCGGTGAATTCCGGCGGCGTTCGGCAGCACCCAAAATGGCGGCCGCCGGCTTCCAGCGGTGCTCCACCAATCAGGGCAGCGCGCCAGCCGGAAGCCCGCCCCCGGGCAGCTCTGCAGAGATGCGCTAACGCATCCCTGCAGTTCTAAACGGGGCGCGGCAACGGGGCAACGCGCACAAGTCACATAAAAACCATTTGAGAAGTGGTTTTTATAAGACTCGTAGCGCCACCCCCGCGGCCGCGCGAGGGCGGTTTGAGGTTTAGAACCTCCCATTTGTGAACTGCCCTCACGTGCATCGCGGTGTAGAAGACCTCCTGGGGAGGTCACCCTAGCGCGGGCAATATGCCCATGTGGAAAGGGCCAGTGTTTCGCTGTTGCTGCACTAGTATGGCTTACAAAAACAAACAACGCCTCCAACCAATCACAAGCTGTGGGATAGTGAAAAGGTGGGGAAAAGGACTTGCCAGTGATGCTATAATGTGGTGGGAGCACTGGTGGCAATAACGCTACTCACCCACTGAAGTTGAAAGAGTGGGAGAAAGAGAGTTCAGAACCCGATAGCGTTATGGAACAGAACAACATGCTATTGAGGTGTGGTAAGGGCCTAAGAGTTTAAACACCCTTTGCTTTAATTTTACACATGTTTTTACACTCCAAAACCAATTTTGCATACAGAAGTGGAAATCCTATATCCACTTTCCTGGTACTGTTTTCTTCTGAATGCGAGACTTATTTCTGAGGACACATGTCTAGGACTTTGCTGTAAGTGCCTGAGGAGAAGGAGCAAGTGGACAAAACAGAGCAAAAAGAATGAAGGACAACTGATGAAAAATCGCTGGCAATTTCATTTAGTGATGTGTGAATCCTGAACGACTGACTCCATTTTTTTGGTTTTATTTTGCAGTAATGGGCTACTGTGGAAAATGTAAGTTCTGGAATTTTGATTGGTTCCATTTGGATAGCTTGTGGGCACACTGTGTCAAGAGGCTTGCATAAACACAGACTTATGAATGTGTTTCCCATCAAGTTGCACCTGAACTGTGGAATTTGGCAAGATAAAGGGGTTGCTACTGTGCAAAAGGTCCAAACAGCAGCTGGCTTGGCACATGAGTGTTATGAACTGTAACAATATCATCAGAAAGCACATACTGGAAGCACAGAAAACATTCCTTTGCTCCTGTAATGATTGTAATTTTACTATGTTTTTGACTGTGACTCCTATGTGTGGGCTTTTGTTTTTTATTGCACACCACTTTGGAAAATTGTTTTGAAGGCTGGGAAGTACATATTTTAAACAAATAAGCTGTAAGAATGCATAATAGTTACAACAAATGTAACAATAGTACAATTTACTGGGAATCTGGCAATAAAAATCCTAGGACAGTAGCAAGGTTTGATGGATTTGTCAGAACCATGCCACACTTTCTTGAAACAGGATTCAGAAGGGGTAGAACTGCAATATATATCTTACTGGTCCAGGAAAGAGGAAAACAGGCATGTAGGTGTGGGCAGAGGAGATGAAGGCATTGCCCCTCAAATAAGAATTCTGTCTATTCCAAATACAGTTTTTCTAGTCCCCAAATTTCTCATACTGCAGTAACTTAACACTTCAGTTGAGCATTTGGAAAGACAGTTTAGGCATCCAAAGAAAGGGCAGGTAAAGTTAGCAAGAGACCCAGTCCCTTTCCACAACTCACCTTTTTGCGGAGCTGGGGTGCGGGGATCACGTGAGCAGCCTTTTGCGAGAGGCTCTTGCGTCCCCGTTGCTTCAGCTCCGCAGCTGCTGCCTGCTCGCAAGCAAGTAGCACGAGAGCCCCTCCTTTTCCTTCTGCAGTGCAGCCTGAGATTTTCCCAGGCTGTGCTGGGGCAGGAAGCGTGAGTGCTGCGGCTCTGGAGCTCCACACACACGGCAAGTGCATGCAGCGCCCTGGAGCGATGTGCAATTATGCACCATTTTCAGCTTAAAGCCGAAAATGAAATAGCACGCGATCGGCATCCTCCAGGCCCTGAAGTGTTGCGCAATTGTGAGTGTGTGGACCACTCCTCGCAGTTGCACAATGCTTCAGCAGCCCTTTCGTATGGCAAATGCCATGAGAAAAGGGCCCTAGTGTAGTGTAGTGGTTTAAGTGTAGGACTGCAACACTGGGGACCAGAGTTCAATAGCCTGCTTGGCCGTGGAAACCCACTGGCATTGTGAATGTTACACACCCTTGAACCCAGCAGATTAGCCTTAGAGTCTCCATAAGTTGGAAACAACATAAAGGCACACAACAGCAACAACAACAACAGCAACAACTTCACCAAAAAGTCTGCAAGGACATATAGGCTGAAACGCATGTAGGGTGATATTGTTCTGAAATAAATTCACTGTATCAAAAATGGGTGCTATTTCAGATTAATCACCACTGATTATAGGGGTAAACAAAGTAAAGCTTTGCCTGTAATAACATCCTGGAATATTTTGCAAAAAGTGTTTATATAGTGTTTGCATCCTCATTTTATGCTCAGGCAAGCTGCATGTGCTATATCATGCTTGCTTGTTTTAACAGGTCCCAAGAGCGACACTATGGTTGTTGTTTGACTGAGTATGTTAGCCTTGACAAAGTGGAAAATGCATGCATCTTTGAAATTTATGGATTGTTGTGACTTTTCCATTCTTTGTTTGGGAAAACCCATCACTTGAATTATGTGTTTTGCTAGTAATTGAAGTAGTAAAAGCCATTAACAAATTTAAATCATATTTTAATGTAATAAAATTGTGTTCTGCTGTGGTTTTAAAATTGTTATCTCCAGCCTTGACTTCAGGTGTGTAAATTATAGATTTAAACAAATAAAGAAAAAGAAAATCAGTCACAATCAGAAGGTAGGCATCTATTGATTCCAATATTTGTCACCCAGAAGTCAAAAACATGAAACTATGTCTTAAATTCCAGTGATTTGAAAATCTGTCAGTCTCATTCCACTTAACATTTTAAGTTTTCGACTGGTATTCTTGTTCTGTTCCCATTTCTGTGCTGGGTTGTAAGTTTATTCTATTTGTCTGTTATATATCCTACCTGGAAGAGGCTCATTGAATGCAGAAAGGGAAGAAGAGTGTGAGGATGATGGGCCCAGCTGGAACTGGAGGAGGCTGAGAGTCCTGTCACGTCGCTGGCAGATGCACAACCTGATCTGTCCCAGGCAGTAACTGCAGATAAAGAAGAGGTAGAGGCACTTCCTTCTCTTGAAAAATGTAAATCAAAGTGCCAGGAGCTAAGGGCCAGGCAACACCCCATCCCATCTTAAATATAAGATGCTGGGCTAATTAGGCTAGCTAGGTTGCTTAACTACTGGCTATAAATTAATTCAGCTCAGGCCATTCTGCTGCTGCAAACAGCTTCCAAAGTTTCTGTGCAGCCTTGTGTTACCCTGAGAGCAGAACCCATCCCGGGGAGTATAATTTTGATATTAAAATGCATCTGAGCCAGAGGTGACAAGGTTGGGGCATAGACAGTCCAGTTAATGATCGGACAAAAAATCAAAGACTCGAAACTTCCTCTGTCACGTCTCCATAGGAAACTTCAGAAGGGCACATAGGTACAGGTAATGGGCCATCAGCACAACAATACTTCGGGGAAGTTGTCTGATTCCCCCCCCCGAATGCTCCGAACAAAGCAAGGCATATCAAAGCAAGGTCCAGTTACCCAGTGTGACTATCATGCAGCCATCAGGAGGCTATCACACTTCCTTCATCCTTCAGATTTGGCCATTATCCTTTCTGGGAAGAAGGTCTGCCCCAAGGCATGTTTAGCCCTATAACTAGACCCTCTTTTGAGAGTCCATTTGGAGTTCTCCCAGACTTGACTGGCCGGCTGTCATTCTGTCAGTTGAGGCTCCCCTCAGCCCCTCCCCTTTGCTGAGTTTTTCTCTCCACTTGTCTTTTTCCCAGCTGAAAGACTTCTGGACAGGTACAGTATTATCCCTGTTCACATTCCCTCCACTTTTCCCCTATCAATTTTCATTTTTTTCCTTCTCTGTAGTCCTTGTGTGCTTGCATGAGCATTTGATTCTGAGTGAGTGTGTCTGAATACATTTTCTAACAAAATATCTTGACTGAACTTTTAGCCTGGTTCTTTCATGATCTGACTCTGTAGACATTGAGTTAAAAGATCTTGCTAGGTGTTGCCCAGCCCTCTGCGTTGTTAAAAGCCAGTGCTCTGCTAATTTCCCCAATTTTGGCATTTTTAGAGCAAATCAGGAGTTCCCCAAGGACCACTCCCAAAAGTCAGGGTAACACTTGTCTAACATTGTAGACATTGACTTTGTAGGTCTTAGATCTTCAGCTTGTACCTTTGGACTAATCTTTCTGACAACTCCTCAACTTTGGACCCTGTTCAAGACTTCTTTTCCTGTTTGAACCTTGGAATGTTTCTAATGTAACCCTGTGTAAGAATTAAGATTGGCTTGGTTTTCTCTTGCTGGATCCTGTTGACTGCAGATGTGCTTCCCTGAGTACCTTAAACAGGACAGTCCACTTGGAAACTTGTGCACGTTTTTAGCAGATGTTTCAAAATATATGCATTTTAAAATGTATGTTTTTGTACGTATTTTCTATCTACTAAATTGAGTCTGTACACATTTTGCAACAAGTATATGATTTTGTGTGCGGTTTTTCCTTCTAAAATATATTCCAAGCTTCACAAGTGTATGTGTTTGTGGTGTAAGATATGTTCTGTTCTGCTCACCGTCTGAGGAGATGCAAAACAGGTGTTTCCACATGGACTCTTGTATCTGGATACATTTCTTTACTATTCTTTACGATTACTATTTATTTACTATTCTTTACTATTTCTTTTCTGTTCTCTAATGAAATATTAAGAATACAATTTTAAAAAATTAACTTACTTTTTAGATGTTGAATTTTGTAAATTGTTAGTAGCTTTAATGCTTCTCTCTGAAAACCTGATTAGGTTGTTCTAGTTCTCATTTAGATGCAGGTTGTAAAACTCTGACCTAATGGAGCTTTAGAAAGCTAGTCTCATTCCTTAATGGCAATTCTCTAAAGTAAACACTCTCATCTTTGCTGCCAAGGAATCATTTCCAGGTTACTTAGATCTACTGACTGAGCATACAGGCGTATTCCCTGTAGCTACATCCCACCATATTAGAGAAGATGGATAAAAGGTCAACAAATTCCACTCCTGAAGAACCAATGGGAAATGCAAATTCTGGCGTGAGCAGACTTACAGAGGCTTTGGAGTAAGCCAAGGCCACCTGCTCCATTTCTTCCCTGCAGAACTATGTTGTAAGATTTCAGTCTGTCATATTCAGCCCTAGGATGAGTGTCACCAGGCCCCCAGATGACTGTCATAATGCTTCATTTAGCAGACGCCATCTGTACACCAAAACTACCTTTCAGGCTAAAGATGAGAAGACAGCATCAGGAAGAAATACAACTGCATCAGAGTCAAACAGTGTCTATCAGGCTGCTGAGAAAGTGGTCTGTTAGGTTTTTATTTGAGCTGCCCTAAACAAAATTGAGTCTGTGGGTTTTGTCTTGTAAGGCAAATGAGAACATGCATTCTCCAGTTTAAATCCTACCTTTCACACTTCTTTTCTTCTCTATTCTTTTTGTTTCCTTTCCCTTCCCGCCTACTTTTTTTAAGAAAGGAAAAATGTGGGCAGTTGCCTAGGACCTCATGCACGTGAAACGCATCAATATTAAAAACAATGAACTGCATCCAAGAAGAGTACAAATGGAGACCTCAGAGGAACATTCAGGCCCATGGTCAATCATAACCCTAAAAAAATAGCCTATTACACCTTCCTTCAAATGGAGGTCTCTTACGCAGTACACAATTATAGAAGTTTCACTGTCATGGCTCTATCCTATGGAATCTTGGGATTTGTATTTTTGTGATCTGTTTATAATTCTTTGCCAGTGAACTCCAGTACCACATCAAACTACAACTCCCAGGATTCAATGGCATGCATTCATACCAATTAAGGTGGTATGAAAGTGCTACAATTGCGTAGAGAACATGTCATGGTCAGTTCTAGACAAAGGTGCAATAATCTCTTCTAATTTCAGTTTCAGTGTTGTAAAAGAAGTAATACTCACTACTTGACCAAGTAAATGATAGCTTTATAAACCAAAGCTCATACACACTACCAGACCTTACTACCTCTGTTTAGACGTTAAGCCTCAATACAGTGTTATTGCATTGTGTGAGCAGGGAAAGGGGGCTATTCCTTATGTCCCACTATGTGATGGCTGCTGTCCCTGAGTCGGGACCTTGCCATGTTGAATATGCAAGGGTTGAAGAGGATTTATACTTGCTTTTATTTGAATTTGAATAGAGTGCATTGTGTGATTATGAGTACAATTGTTCTTCATACCTTAGATGATTTACACGTCAAGCTTAAAATTTAAGGCAAGGCAGGGGAAGAAATGTTCCTGGGCTACATGAAAACCCCAAAAGACATTTTGCAACTCCCACTGAGCTCTACAATCTTCCAAATGTGGGGGTCCATTTTTTGGAGGGGTGCAATAAAACTTCCAAAGTGCAACTGCCATTTCACTCCATTTTTGAGCATTGTGGTGGTTTTCTCTTTCTTTCTTTCTTTCTTTCTTTCTTTCTTTCTTTCTTTCTTTCTTTCTTTTTCTTTTTCTTTTTCTTTTTCTTTTTGCGTTTTTAAGGCATGGAGGGTCCTATTCTAAACAGGAATTGACTATGTGGTCTCCTCTTGTTTGGAAAAAAGGCCTGTGCAAACCTGAAACAGGTTAGGAGGCGCTAAAATGCCTATCAATGCAGCAAAAAGACCAGTAGTATCTCCTAGAGGCTTGGGGACATTGACAGCCATTTTGGAGTGATGATTATTAGGGACTAAATTTTAGGAAGTGAGGTATGCAAGGGTGGAAAGATTATGTGTGGCCCACCAGGGTCCAGGCAGGAAGACTGCAGTTCTACAACCACTGGCAGTAGCCTGGTCTTGGTTTAAGGACTTGGGTCAGTATACACTTGACTGTAGAAAGTTTGGGCTAGACTGAATGGGCTTATATTCTTTCTCATATATTGCAGTATTTTGTTCAGACTTGAACAGGACTCCTCTATATAATGCTTATTTGTTAGTTGTCATTGGATTGATAACTCATTATGTTATCGGATACTAGCAAATTAGTTAGCTGTTATGTACAGATGGATGTTAGAAACTGATTTATATCAATCTGTTCAAGATTTGCAAAATATCTTCTGCTCCTTTTGGGCTACAGTGGTGTAACTCCAGATTAGCAAGGCAGTGACTACGTGGCCATTTACTGAATGCTCTTTGCTCTAGCAAAACATTTCTGTGCAAGCATTTCTTGTCATTCCATTTTGAAATCCTTTAAAATAATGTGTCATCCAAAAATAGCTTAAACCAAAATAGTTTTATCCTAAACATGACAGAACAATAAAACATTCTGCTTCTTGATGTACAGCCTAAATTGCACTCTCCCAAGTGAGAGCTTTAGTAATGGAAATATCTAAAGTTTTTTTTTTGTTAGGTGGGTCTTTTTTTAATTAACTAAAATGAATATAGTGTTTCTTATGACTGTCACCATGGTAAAATAAATGTGTCACATATTTCAGGTTTTGGGATTGTTTTTACGTAAACTTAGCAAAATAGCTAGTGTGCCTTTCCAACATACATTGAGTGTCATTTTTATATTTAACATCAATTTACTTCCCTTAACTAAGTACTGTGGACTGAGTACTGCACACTGTATGTTCCTCCTCAGTATTCATAAGTTCACATTAGAAACTTGCTAATTTGTTTTCTGAAGAGAAATTCAAAGATGAAAAGCTGTACTGTTTTCAAACAATTTTTGGAATTTTAGTGTAATCCAGTTTCTCAATCTCATATATTTAGATTGTATGTATTTGTTAACTTATTGCATTGTTTTTTCTATTTGCATTTCAATAATTTGTTTTATAGTTGTATTGTATTGGTTCTAAATTTGTATTACTCCTTCCTTAACATGTATGTGTATTAGACTGTCTTTGGCAGGGCTGTCTTAAAAAAAATCTGCAAGGTAACATGTATGTTGACATACATACCATGTATGTATGCTCTCTTTCTCTGTCTGTCTGTCTGTCTGTCTCTCTCTGTATATATATATGTACACAGAGAGAGAGATGATGATGATGATGATGATGATGATGGCAGGAAGGGAAAGGGGAATGTAACATACACAAAAATGACCTATCTGTGAGACTCAGAGCAGCAGAATCTAATCTATTTTGAAGGGATTAGGAAATAATGCTGAACTGAAAATTCTGCAGAGTTAGTTTCAGCCTCAAATGTAGTGATTCCAGGGGGCTGAAGCCTTCCCCCAGCTGCTCTTAATCCTAACTTCCTCATTGCTGTTCACAGCAGTCCATTCAACCTGGTAGCTATTTCAGCAGCCGTTCTCTCCCTGTGCTTCATTCTTCTTCAGATGATCCCAGTTAATCCAGATCCATGTATTGGATATATTGACATCACAAGGCAATGTAGCCAATCAGATTTAGCTTTACACTTACATCCCTAGTGGGAAATAAACTCTTTTGAAGGAAGGCTGTGTTTCCTGCATAAGCAGAATGAACTCCTTGCTATACTGCCTAAAGCATTCTCATGTTTCTCTACCTAAAGTTTTGTCATATTTCTTTGCTTTGGCTGTGAAAATAATACTGACATAGTCATAAAATGGCTTTAGCTGTTGCTGAAGCTTTACCACTGCTATGTATCTTCTTTTCTTCTAACAAGGATTTGCTTAAGAGGCTTAATATGAACAAAATACTTACATTCTTGCCTGAAATAGAAAATGTTCTCAGAGGTGCAGGATTCTTAAAAGAGCATGAGAAAGTGGCAATTACTTAGATGATTTCAGTGGTACAGTGATCTTCGGGCTGTGATGAGAAGTATAACAATTAAGACCTCAGTAGAATATTGTGGTGCAGAATGCTCCTGTTCAGGATTCCTGACACACTATACTGTTTTCCTTTCAATGTCTTTTCCATTTTCTTTACCAAGCCATGATAAGTGACCATGCTCAGCCCTTACAGGGTTGTCTATGTAGTTGCTGCCCCCTTATTTCCCTCTTCCTCTTGCTCTCCTTCTATAAGTTTCAGAGGTACTCCAAGTACATTATGCACTTGTGTGTTTTGTTTGCAGAAGAGCAACCAATCTTAGATAACTATTAATCTAAACTAGAAAGGCCCCATAACAAAACACTGCAGTCTGAAGTGTTTCTTCAGGTTTCAGTCACTTCATTCCATTCCCTCTCACCCCCTGGTTTTCCCCTCCAACAATTAGTCAACATTTGGTGCCCACTAAGCATGCTCAGTTCTCTTTGAGTTTTTTGGTTTTCTTTGTCAGGGAGAATGGGTTACCAAATGGAATAACTAGTCCCAACTACACTGAACTCCTGAATAACTTGGTTGATTGTTATAGGTAATTCAAAGTTCCCTATCTGGGGACATTTAAATAAAGCTTCTCAGGTTGAATTGGGAAATGGTGTAGTCAAAAAGTACAATAGTTCCCTTTACCCTTTTAATGTCTATGTTTCCCTTCTCCAGCATTTCCATTCTATTCCACCTGCCTCCCCTCTTCTCTTATAAAAGGAAATTATCATTCTCTGCCTGTTGAACATACTCATTTCTTATTGGTCTGTTTGGGAGGTTAGCCTCAGGATTCCTACACATACATACACACACACAGGTTTTTTGTTTTGTTTTAAATCAGTGATCCTTGGGAATCTTCTGCGTTTGGTGATGATTTTCTTTCATGTGTAGGTGCTGTCATTTTGGCCACTCAAAGTCTTAAACCAGTATTAAGAATGCAAAATGATATATTGACTATATGTTATGTTTCAGCAATGTCTCGCAATCTGGAGAAGAAAACATGACTCATCAGATTTGCTATGTCCTTTCGATATACTTAATCAATCAAACAATTAAATACTTTAATTACTTTCTTTAATAAAATAATTACTAAATTAATTAATTAAGCAATTAATCAATTTAGGCCCTAATCTTATGGAATGAGAAATAAACATATATCATTTAATGATTAAGGAATAACAAGTTTGCTGTTATTTGCAGACTCGCATCCAAAGCATTGTATTACAGAATAGCTCAGGTTCAGATTGGTAAAATATTTTAGAATACTGTCTCTGGAAAACACTGGAAAATAAACATTGTGTCAGGAGGAAAGAAAGCCAATATTCTGCAATAGGAACCATCTGTACCATCTGAATTTCCTGCAGAAGTGGTCCTGGGCCTGAAAATCACCTGGACACAAAAGCTGAAAACTGTATTGATGCTGCATAGGGTAAACAACCCCCAATGGAATTACATTATGGTTCCATTAAACTGCCTTTATACTGGATAGCAATGCACATGAGTTAATTGGATGAGTACTGGAAGCCAGTGTATATAGCTGGCATCATGAAGTTTGATGTACAAGGTGCACCTGTGCACTATTTTCTGAATGTCAATATGCAGTTTCAAGCACAATGCTTCTGCATGGAGAACTCTGTAAAAAGATGCAACTGTTGAACCAAAAGAGGCTGTCTTGTCCTCAACTGGTGTCTGTCATCAGTAATGGACTGAATGAGGTCAAACAATATGAATGTCAATCCAGACAAGACAGATATGCTCCTGGAAAGTTGGAAGGCAGATTAAAGAATAGAGAGGTAACCTGTACTGAACAGGGTTGGACTCCCCTCAAAGATGCAGGTCCTCAGGTCTTGGTGATGGCCAGAAGTGTATCTGCATATTTAAGGCTTGTGTGCCAGCTGTACCTGTTCCTTGAGAAGTCAGAACTGGCCATGGTGACACAAGCCTTAGTTTTATCTCATTTGGATTATTGTAATGTGCTATATAGAGTGTTCAGAAACTTCAGCCGGTCCAAAGAACTGCAGCCAGATTGTTAATCAGAACTGGCTACAGGAAGCATGCAGCAACCTTGCTGCAACAGCTCCATGGGCTGCCGATCTATTTGTAGGCACAATTCAAAGTCCTGGTGATGACCTTCAGAGCCTATATGCCTCAGGTCTTAGATGAACCCTGCCTGTGTTTTGAGATCTGACAAGGCCCTTCTCAGTGTTCTACCACCTACACGGGAACATATTGTGGCAACACAGGAGGGGTCCTTCTCAGTGTCTGCTGCTAGGTATTGGAATTCTCTTCCCAGAGAGCTAGACTGGCACCCTTACTATTTTTCTGCAAGATGATAAAATCCTTTTTATTCTGGCAGGTCTTTGGAAATTGATTTTGTTTAGGAGAAACAGGCTTTACCTAATGGGAACTTTCATTTTTTTTATCTGTCTGTCTGTCTGTCTGTCTGTCTGTCTGTCTGTCTATCTATCTATCTATCTATCTATCTATCTATCTATCTATCTATCTATCTATCATTGTTTTATTTATTTTAATGGTTTATGCTTTTAAATGGTTTTAATTTTATGATGGTTTCGTTGCTTTTTAACTTTTCTGTGCTGATTTTTTTAAAACTATGCTTGTTTTAACTGTTGTTAAGGCACCTTGAGTCATGAACTAGGAAAAAGGAAAGATGATGAATGATGATGACGACAGTGACAATGATGATGATAGTGGATTATCGACAAAAAATTTGTCACTACCATGATGCCAGCTATTGATTCCACAAGGAATGTATGTGGATCGTAGCATCCATGAGGAATTAAAGTGTTGTTGTTGCTGCTGTGTATCTTCAAATCTTTTCTGACTTATGGTAGCCCTCACATGAACCCATCATGGGGTTTTCATGGCAAGATTTTTTTGGAAAGGTGCTGCCTTTGCCTTCCTCTGGGGCTGAGAGAGTATGACTTGCTCAGGGTCACCCAGTAGGTTTCCATGTCTGAGTGGGGATTCAAAGCCTGGCCTCTAGAGTCATAGTTCAATGCTCACTACACCATAGTGATGAGATTCAGAACTACAGTGAAACCAAGACTATAGGCAAATCTGAGGAGAGCTAGGTGGTTTACATTTGGGAATAATGCTTGAAGTCTGATGTGTATAAATAGAAGAGGAGCTGTTTGGGACTGGAACATGTCTAGAGAAGATTGGCCAGGAGGGTAAAGGATCTGGAAACCAAGGCACTGAGGAACAATTGAGGGAACTGGTTATGTTTAGCCTAGAGAACAGAAGACTGAGAGTTGATATGACAATTTTAATTTTTATTTAAAGGGCTCTCATCCAGGAGTCGAAGAAGGTTTATTTTCTGCTGTTCCTGAAACTAGAATGTGAATGAGTGGATTTCAAATGATAAGAAAAGAGAAATCTACTAAATGTTAGGAAGACCTTCCTGACTTTGAAAACTGTTTGGCAGTAGAATAGACTGCCCTGGAGTGGGGGAGTGGGGACCCCTTCTTCATTAGAGGTTTAAGCAGAGGTCAAATAACCATCTGTCAGAATGGAGTCCTTTAGCTGTGGGTCTCCTGCTTCAGCACGGAGGTGACCCTTCAGGTCTCTTCCAGCTCTATAATTCTATGATCTATTGCAAAAAGCGTGAGTACAGCAACTGTGAAGGCTTCGACAGTAAACAGAGTGAATGAATCATCAACAAATATGTATGACTCCTGGAGATAAATATTGTAAAAGCTGGGGTGCAGTGGAGCCAGGGGTTCACAGAGTCAAAGCAACAGGATGTTTTGATTAGCAGCAAGGATTATATTATCTGCCATCTCTGTTCTTATGACACTATTCCCACAAGTTTACTTTGAGTAGTTGGGTAGAAATGGATTCTTCAGCAATATATCATTGCTTTAAGTATAACTTGTTGTGATGTAAAATATTTTGGGATGGCTTGATCTTGAATAACTGTTATGATTCTGAGTTTTACAGATGTCCTTCTAGTAGAGATCCAAGCTGTTTTTAACTAGTTTGTTGACAGGGATCAAAAAGGCTGCCTTTCCTTGAGGTTGCAGCTATGGTGGCAGTCATGAGAAGTGCCTGCATTTCAAAAGGTACCTATCTAATGAAGTGCAAAAGAGTTCACCGGCAAATTGTCTGAAAATGCTTTAGAGTCCACTTGGAAGTTTGCAAGGTTTGAGGGGTCTGAGGTGGATGGGGTCCAGCTTCTGAGAAGACAAGGGAATAAAAGCTTAAGAGGAAGGTCCTGAACTGAAATCTACACTCTTCCTGGGCTTGACCTTTTGCTTACCGTTGCTCTCATGTTTACTGTGCTCCATCCCTGAGCTGAAACTCATAGACAGTCATCGGTCCTTGACTGAACAGGTGACCTTAACCATGCCAGCTCACCAGGCTCCCCCTCCCCAGTCTACCAGTACTGCCCTTGTCTCCTAGATTCTTTCTCTGAGGCCATTTCCACTCTACACTGTCATAGTGCTATTATTCCACTTCCAACATCCTGTGGAATCCTGGAGTTTGCAGTTTAGGGAGAGGTATTTAGAATTCTCAGCCAGAGAACTCTTTGGCCTCAGGAAACTACAAACCCCAGAATTCCACAGGATGCCGAAAGTGGAATAATAGCACTATAACAGTGGAGTGCAGAAATGGCCTGAGTCTCCAGAAACCAGACCAGGTACATCAATAGGTCAGACAGGGAGTTTAGCTTCCTGGGCTGACAGGTAATCATGGCTGCTGGAAGTAACTGTTTTATCAACACCCCCATCCCTGGAAGGGAAGGAGGGCACAGAAGGAACAAGGAACATGTTGGTGGCAACAATAGTTTGCTGAGAAAGAGTAGGTCATTGCTGCTGTATTCTTCCCTCGCTTCCTGTCAAAGAAGAGAACGTGCAGTGTGTGTGTGTGTGTGTGTGTGTGTTGGGGACAGCACTAGCACTTGAGAGTTAGCTTCTCTTTTTAAAAGAATGGGTATTGCTAGGATGGTGGCAGCAGTGTGTGGGATTGTGGGACATTTCTACTTTTTGCCTTTTACCTGCTAACCCTAAACTTTGATGCTGGATCTAGACAAGACTTCTCTTTCTCCCTCTCTCTTTCTCTGTCTCACATATTTATCTGTTCAAATCATGGAACAGAAATGCCTAACTTTTAAGAGTTATAGCTCTAGCTATTCTGGATTTCTAAATAATATCTCAAGACATATATACACATTTCAAAAATGTTATCTGTGGAACAAAAGCCTCTTCAAACCAAGATGACTAAGCAAGTGGGATTATTTTATTTAAAAAAGAAATAGCTAAAGGAGTAGCTGACTGGTAGAACCAACCAAGAAATAGACTTAAAAAAGTGTGAGCAGAAAATAGTTTTGTAATCTTTTATATAATATGAAAACTTTCAGGCATCCAAGACAATTATTATGTAGGAGGCTTAAAATAGCTTTATCTCTCAAGTGTATAGCATCCAATTGTCTGAAGGAAAGCAGTTGCCAAAGACAGAATAATCAGCAACACAAATGAGTTCCAGAATGGATGGGACAATGTGACAGGAGTCAGGAATGTCATTGACTTTTAGGTAGGCTTCTCATTCATCTTATGGTTTAGGCTGTCTCCTAATCTGTTTGGAGACTGGGGATAGATGGTCAAGAATGAAATATTGTGTATTTGTAATCTCAGAACTCAATGGCTATTATAAATTTACCAAATTATCTGCATCTGACAACTGACAGATTGGATTCAGAGTGGGTGAATTAGTGGCTATTGGTATTTAAGAGGACAATCCCATATGCATTTATCTGGGGGAAAGCCCCGTTGAACTCCATATGATTTACGTCTGAATACTCATGTGTAGGAATATACTGTAAATATACTTTGCACCAGGGATGGAGAAACCATTCTATTCCCATTCAGTATAACTTTTTCATGTGTTCCCTTTTCTGCATTATAATATGCAACATTCTTTTTAAAAATTCACAAAATTACCTTTACCTAAATATTTTAAAGGATTTTCTTTCAAAATACATTGGGTTTTTTCCTCTCTGTCTCAAAAAAAAAAAAAGAAAAAAGAAAGAAAAAAGAAATATTCTATTTTTTCTTAATATATTCAGTTTAAAATGCACTTTGTTGCATTTTTGAGCTTGAAACTGTGCTGAAAGTTTCAGATTGTGACAGCTAATAGATAATTAAGTTCTGGGCTATACATTAGTGCAGGAAGTGCAGTGGATGATGCCCATTTGTTTAAAAGTCTGAATGATCAAATTCCTCAGTTATTCCTATTTAGCTCCTCTCTTCTATGAGCTATATATTTTATTTATTTATTTTTTCTGCCACATCTGCTGTCCCTTGGACATGCTGGCTGCAAAAGACACTGACAAAGGTCTCTGATAGTGATTCCTCTGGTCACCCAAAGAAGGAGCACTGCGGTCTAGCATCTTTTCACCCCTTCTTTTTATCACTTTCATGGCTCAGATGTGTTTGTCATTCTTAAGAAAAGTGCCCCTTTCCCTCCTACAAAAGGCTGAGGTAGGGCAACCATGGGAAAACTAGGATATGATAAGTATGTGACTGTGAGATAAAAATTTCCAATAGCAGCCCAGATCACCAAATGCCCTGGCCAGATGGTGGCATTTGATGACTGACTAGTCCATGCTGTAATCTTCAATGCAGTATATCATCTCTGAACCTTGTTGCAGCATGTTGCCTCTAGTGCCAGGGACTATACCAGCTTGGAAAAGATGTCTGCTTTACCTTCCTGCTTCTTTGCCTGCCTGCCTGCTTGCTCATCTCTGTCAATGACTGGTACTTCAACTGTAGTAATTGCACTAAATGGCACTAACAGTACTCTACTCTTCAATGCAGTACTTGAACCTCTAAGCCTAATGTTCTTAGGGGATTCTTCAAAACTTGGGAGAGTATGTGTCAGCCTGGAAGATTAGACTCTGGTGCCAAGGCAGTGATCACTAAAACTGCCCTTCAGTGAAATGCTTCAGCTCTCACCACTGCATTTGATCTTGCTGCAGTATAGCAGCAATACAGCAGAGATCAGTTGTGAATCTTAGATAAGAGCTTTGCATGTTCTAGGATGATGCCTACAAGTTAAAGTCTAGAGATGTCAATTTTGGCTTATTTCATTCCTTAATACAACAATAAATAATTTTAAATTTTGTTCCCCCAGTTTGGTAAGATTATCAGTGGGTGGGTTTTTTTTTGCAGCATTCATTCATTCATTCATTCATTCATTCATTCATTCATTCATTCATTTAACATATTGAGACTTTTTGTGAAAAAATGGTTATGAAAAGTAGTTTTCAAACAAAAAGCAGCAATAATTTTGAACAGAAAACAATGTATTTTGCACAAAATAAATTCTCTCTCTCTCTCTCTGGCCATTTCCACACAGGGTTTTTAACACGGGTCAGAGCGTCCTCCAGGGAGGACATCTGCACCTGGGAGTGGACTGTGTCGGACCTACTTAATGTAGATTGGCACCCTAGTCTGCTCTGGAACGACTCCAAGTGGTCGTCCAGCGTGCTTTTGAAAGACTAAAAACAGGTCTTTCAAAAGCACGGAGCGTGCCACTGCAAGCCTCCTCCCTTATGCAGATTTGCAGGCTCGACCAGTGCGAGCCTGCGATCTGTTGGGGGTGGGCTTTAGGCTGGCGAGCTTCAGCGGTTCGTGGAGAGCCTCGACCAACTGGAAGCCACCATTTTTGTCCCCAGAGCAGTGCGGAGCGGCAATTGCACACTGCTCCAGAGAAGCATGGACTGGACCGGGGAGCCCAAAAGTCCGGTGAGTAGTGTCACAGGGCGATTCCCTCGCCCTGTGCAGAAATGGCCTCTCTCTCTCAATGTTGTTCATTTGCCAGAGCAAATTTTTTTGTGCAAATGATTTTTTTTTTTTCAACAAAGTCAGAACTTGTGAAATTGAACATTTTCACTTAGAGAAGTTGATCTTTTTTCTTGAAGAGATGTCTCAATATGTTGTTGAAACACTGCTTTTTAATTGAAGATGATAGAATTGGCAATCATTCTATTTCTTATAACATTTTTATTTTAAATTATAATACGAAAATAAAAGGGATAATATGCTTCTCAGTGGTTATATAAACAAAGTTGTAATTCATGCCTCACTCAGTAACACTCAAATCAATTCCATTTTTTCCATATCCAATCCTTACTAATAATCCAAACCCAAAGTTAATATTTCAATTTTTTTTTTGCAGAATTTCAGTAAGAGGTTCCAATTCTTTAAGAAAAGTCACAAGTGACCTTTCTTTGATTGAACAGGTCATTTTCTCCATTTCTGCTAAATCTGTTGATTTCCACAGCCTCTCTTCCATATTAGGTAAATATGATTTCTTCCATCCTTGCACATATAACAGTCTCACTACTTAGGTCATATATGGAAATAATCTTCTGTTGGTTTTCTGTAGTTCTGTATTCAATAGTATCAAAAGAAATATTTTGAATTTACATTGAATCTTAATCTTTAAAATCCTGCATGAATGTATGGATTTGAATAAAGTTTTTTTAAAGCTTTTTCACATGTCCACCACGTATGATGACTGTACCTTCATGTTGCTCACATTTCCAACATAGTTTGGAAGCACCTTTATACATTCTAGACAACTTATCTGACATCATACACCACCAATACAACATCTTATAAAAATTCTTTTTGAGATTATAACAAAGTGTAAATTTTAATCCCTTTGAACACATATGTTTCCACTGATCTATCTCTATATTATAACCAAAATCGTTAGCCTGTTTTATCATACATTCTTTAACCTGTTCTTCCTCCATTTCAAATTTCAACAAAAGTTTGTGCATCTTGGAAATCACATGCTTGTCATCTGTACACAATTCTAATTCAAATTCTGCCTTCTCTTGTCCAAAAGCATATATCTTTTTGTTCATTTTAAATATTTCTGATAATTGTACATAGGAGTACCATTGAAAAGTATATTCCTCTAATTCTAGCTGCTTTCTTTCTTTTGTTCTATATTCCCCTGGCACAACTTCAGTAGATTCTGGTACAGCAGCCATTTGTCTTTACCTGCTATCTCCTATAAAAAGTTTCTTGTGCTGAGATTCATAAAGGCATTTTTGGGCACAAGCTGGGTTTCTATTGATTCCATATGCTCAACAAGGTATGGCCCTTTCTGCATGCGACGAGGGAAACGCTCCCTGCCACTACTCACTAGCTTTTTGGTGGGTCTGTTTGGGTCCGTCCTGATGAGGAGCAGTGCGAGTTCGTTGCCCCGCACTGCTCTGGTGTCCAAAATGGTGGCTTCTGGTTGGTGGAGGCTCCCCACCAACCACTGAAGCTCACCAGCCTAAAGCCCCCCCCCAGCAGATCTGCAGGCTCACACTGGAATCTGCACCGGAGCGCGGGGACAGAGTGGCATGGAGTGGCGTGCTCCATGCTTTTGAAAAACCTGTAAAAACTGGTTTTTAAAAAGCACGCTGCGTGACCACTTCGGGTTGCTCCAGAGTGGACTGAGCTGCAGAACTGCGACAAGTAGTCCAACCCAGTCCGCTCCCAAGGTGTGGACAACCTCCGTCAGAGGTCACACGGTGCCGTTCTTCTTACCCCGTGTGGAAAGGGCCTTAGTCTCACAAACTGGTTTTAAAATCTTCATTAACTTTAACTTTGTCATAGAATAATATCCATGTCAACTAAACCTCAGGTTGTGCCCATCCGACTCTGACAATCTTTTCCCTCTCAGTATCATCCATTCTTCCATTCACATTAAACAACAGGCTGCAAAGTGCAGTTTCAAATCTGATAAACCCAAACCTCCTCTTTCCTTTGCATCTTGTAATGCCTTATATCTAATTTGAGGTTTCTTCCTTTGCCAAACAAACCTTGATATGTCTTTTTGCTATTACTTAAATGGCACATCTGCTGTCAAAACTGGTATTGTCTGAAACAAAAATGTAATTCTAGGCAAGACATTCATTTTATCACAGAAATTATCCCAAACAAAGGCAAGTTTATTCTCTCTCATCTTAACATGGCCTTCCTGATTTCATTCCATGTCTTAACATAATTATTTTGAAATAAAGTACCATTCATATTTGTCAATGTAATACTTGAATATTTAACTTCATTCTCAATTTGAAAACCCCTTTTCCCCATCAATAATAGCTGATCTTTTGTACCCATATTTTTCAGTAGCATCTTTTGTAATTAATCTTAAAGCCTACCAACCATCTAAAATCCTTCAGTTTTCCCATCAAACCTTCTATACAATCCAGATAGTTTTCCAAAACTATCACTAATTCATCAGGAAATTCCCTTAATTTATAGATTTTAATCTTTATTCCCATAATTCTCTCATCTTGTCCTATATCTCTATTTAATACCTCTAGGACCAAAACAAACAAAAGTGGAGACAGTGGACATCCTTATCTTGTGGCTTTTTTGATCTCACAAGGGCCAGATAATTTTCCATTAATGATTATCTGAGCTTTCTGTAAAGTATAAATCAATTTGATCCATTTTAAAAAAAATCTCCAAAAATTCATATCCTTCAAAACTCTAAGCAGGAAAATCCAGTTTAAATTGTTAAAATCCTTTCCTGCATCTAAAAAGAACAATGCAACTTGTTTCTCATTATGTTATTGTAAATACTCCAACATAGCCAACACATTTCTAACATTCACACTTTCCGCACAAGGCTGCTACAACGCAGTAGCGTCATATTGCCGCTTTTACATCTGCACGTTAAACCGGTTTGATGTCGTTCTGTCCTCTACGGTTCCAGATGAGCTGAGGTCTTAGCACAGTTAACATCGATGTTAAACAATGTATTGTAAAAATGGGAAAACCCCAAAGTAAACAACCCAAACCATTTCTTCTGCGTTTTTTCCTATGTGCAGAAGCGGTACATTGATTCACACACTTGCACTAAAACGTAGCAATGGTTTCTACAACATTTTTTTTTAAATCGACCACTCAGCGGTGGTGGGGTGGAGTGAGAGAGGGGAATAAGAGTTCCATGAGAATTAATGTTGCTGGAGCTACAAACAATTTTCTCTGCTTTACTTTAATAGAAACCGGAGGGCATGCTGATAGGAATTGGGGTAAGCTAAAGTAAAAAATACTGCTCATGACACACAGTGAAACACTCCTCCACTCTAGTGTGGAAATGGCCATATTCTCTTAGTTGCCTCTGGGTAAAAACCCACACTGGTCCCCATGAATAAATTCCTGTAGAATTCTCTTCAGCCTTTCTGCTAATATCATTGTAAACAGCTTATAAACATTATTTAATAATGATATTGGTCTATAATTTTTGTTAGTGTGAAGTCCTGCTCCTCTTTGCATATTAACACTATGTTAGCCTCTTTCCAACTGGTAGGAACCTTTCCAATGCTTCAATATACTATTCATAGTTGGTTGTAAAAGCAATACTAACTCTTCTTCAAAACATTTGTAATAGAAGGCTGACAGACCATCAGGTCCACTCTTTCTTGTTTTAGTTTTATTAATCCTGCATTCTTTACATTCCCCACAGAGGACTACGCCTGCCTAGAAAAGATGACTTTGATTTAGCTACTCTTGGTCCATTTTCCATTTTAGCCTGGCTCTCTGCTGGTCTATCTCTGCCAGCCACTGCTGTCTGTCTGCCCATTGTTCATGGTGCTGCCTTTCAGCACAATGCTTTAACCCACCCTGAATTTCCTTTGGTCCAGTCCCTCAATTGTAAAACTTGGAGGCTGTGCAAACTCAAGGAAGATATGCCTGATGTTTTTGTACAGTGGCAGAACAAAGCAGCATGAATTGGAAAGACTGAGTATTCAAATAGAGGTACATGCTGTTTTAAGGTTTTTTAAAAAAAGCAAACTGTAAAAGTTCAGGTATTAGTCTACAATTTAACAGGGCTAATCTTCTTTTTTATAGTCTGTCATGTCTCCAGATATCATGCAAATGTCTTTTTAAAAGTTATTACTATTTTGGTTTCCCCATATATGTCAATAGGAGGATGAATTATCTAAATTTCTGAATCTTGATCTGGGCCAAACTGGATCCAGATCCATACTGGGAAATGTTTGTATGGCTTCAAACTGAATCACTCTCAGTTGTATTTCCAGAAACTCTGAGAAACAGCAGCTGAGAAGCATCATTTCAGTACCCCAACCAGTTTCTCAAATAGAGAGGAAGAGGAAGCAAAACACCCCTAGGAGCTCCTAGAAGTGCCAGCTGAGAGTGGGAAATAGTGATTAGAAATAGTAAAGACCCTCTCACATAGCTGGGAGTGGCTGGTGGCTTCCACATCCAAGGGGAAGTCAATCCATCTTGGTTTTCTATCCCAACTTAAAGGAACTTTCCAGGGTACTGAAATCATTTTGGAAGAAGGTTTCAAAAACTTGGATAACTCCTTTAAATATTGGACTACACTACCCCATTAACACTGAAGCTGCCAACCACCAATGGGTGAGAGTCTGAAAAGGGGCAGGATTGGCAGGGAGGCCCCAATTATTAGACCAGATCTGGACCCTGAATGGGTTAGACTAAACCTGTAAGTTGGAGACTCCCCTTCCCTGTACATATGCTTTCAATCTTATTCTTTAAAGCAGGTTTATTGTGCTACAGAAAGAGTGGGCAGGTAGATGTCTAAGGAAAGATAAAAAAAAACTATATTAAGATGTTTGGAAAATTTGAGTATGTTCTACTCTGGCTCCTTTACTGTTGACCTCCTTGTGTTAAGAGGGGAGGTAAAAAGAGGAACTATAACTGTGTTTGGCAGCATATGGTTGCAGTGCTCCACACAGTCAAGAACACAGATGGACCAGGTTACCAATGTCATGGAACAGTGAACAGGGCTAAAGAGAGGTCACAGTCCTACATAGAGTTAAGTGTTCTAAAGCCAGCTAGAAGCAGTTGGGGGAACAAAGCATATATGACTGCTAAATAAAAGGTTGTGATAGGTATTCTGTTCCCTGTGTGTCCAGACTACTGCTTTCAGACACTCTTGTTTCATACAAAACGTGAGGCAGAATTCACTTATGATATTACCAAGATGACTATGAACTTGCTTCACAATCGAAATATATCAGAAGGCCTATATCTCAGATGTGGAAGGCCTGCAGAGCACAGGGTGTCACAGTAGCTGACACATTTGTAACCAAGGGAAATATCCTAAAATAGATAACTGGGTTTTAATATTTTTTTTCAGAAGCTGAAGACTCTTTTAAAGCTATATGCTTGAAACTCAGCTTCAGGGGATGAATCTTGACTTTTGAGACTTGCCTCTGCCTTTCTATTATTTTTCAGAGATTATTTTGTTCTGTAAGAAAAACCAAACTGAGCTGTTAAAAAGATTTTTTAAAAGCTAAAGCTGACACATCACCTAGCTTACCTCTCTTACAGACTCCAGTCCAGCACCAGGATAGCAAAATCAGAAAGAGTGGACTCAAAAGAAACAGGTTAGAGGGGTTGGTCCTCAAGTACTCACATATTGTGAAAGCCATTTGCTGTTTCTGTGAGAAAAGAGAAAGAGGAAGAAAGGGAGGGAGAACAGCCACTTAGTGAAATAACTAGAACTTCTGTTGCAAATTACCTTTTGCTCCCATTTTGCAGGACATGAGGCCCACAGTGTTCCATGATCATCTTCAGACCGGTGAAAAATCATGACTGCTAGTCTCATTGAAAAATGATAGCAATTACACTCTCCAGTCACCAAGCACATGAAGCTGAGCATGAAAATGTTGGCAAACCAGAGATGATCAAGAGAAGAGTAGGGATGTAAAATCTTATTTCATTCTCACATTCAGAGATAAATGACTACTGTAGTTTCTCTCTATTCAAATGAGTATTTTTCTGCAGAATTCTCCCCATATTTGAATATCACAAAGTATTTTGAAGGAATTGTTCTGTGGAGAAACCGACACAGTATTTTGTACAAAAGAAGTTTCCGCAACAGCAAACATGCTTTGTGCCTCCCTGGGGGCAGGGGGTGAGGAAAATCCATCTCTTGACTGCAACAGCAGCAAAAATGATTTTAAGTAAAACCATCGTTAATGGAGCTAACCTCAGAAAAACAGAAGTTTGGCCACAGTAGTCATAACTTTGTCTCCTGTTGAGGTAATCAAATTTCTTTCAAATATTTACCCGTGGCCACAGTCTGTTCTGTTTGACATTTTAGTTCTGCTGCACATGAGTTGCTGATGTTCATTAAGTGTACGACAAATATTTCAAGATGTGGACAAGAGTGAACCAGCAGGTTATCATTCAGGGCTGGTCTTCAGGAGAAGGAAGGATATCCTGGTGGTTCAGTATTTATTGAGTGGATTGCCTGAAGTATCCTACAGTGGAAGAAAGCAATAAGTATTTTTAGCCTTAATGATGCTACTACCAAGATTCTACAGGTTGCTGGGGTACTAACTACATAACTGAAGTTCCACCAGTTAGCTTTAAAATATGTGCCTTTTTGACAGCCAGCAAGATGTAGTAGCTTGAATGTTGGACTAGGACTCTGAGAGACCATGATCCAAATCCCCACTTGGCCATGGAAACTTACCAAGTGATCTTGGAAAAGTCACATTTTTCTCAGGCTTAGAAGCAGGCAATGGAAGCCCCCCTCTGAATAAATCTTGCCAAGAAAACCCTGTGACTTGAAGGCACACAATAACAAATGTGCCCCTTTCAATTACCACTTGTTTGTTCTCAATAAAAATCAGGAGAACACAACTTACCTGGGCTAAATTTTGCAATTCTGTGCATAAGCCATACAGATTGGCAACACTGCAGAATTGACTGGGTCAGGGAAGTGAAGGAGCTGCTCACCCAGCAGTGTTTCAGCTATGGCCAGCCTTGAGATCATTGAGCTAGATCATTTTTTTTTTCATTACATACATGGCACAAAATTTGTTCTAGAGTATAGCTGGGGAACCTTTGCCACTCCTCCAGATGTTTTGGACTACAATTCTCACAACCTTGACCTTACCATTGGCCATGTAGATTGAGGCTGATGGCAGCTATAGACGAAAACAACTACAATGCCATTGCCTTAGGGGGCCTGCTCCTCATCTAGAATGCCCTTTATATAAGTTATGTGAAAAGACCTCTAGAAACATACCAAACTTTAGTTTTGGTGAAGACAGACATAAGAAGCTGTGCATATTTTCAAGGCTGTTGAAACATGATGGGAAGATGGTGATACAAACTGGGAATAAATTAAATAGGCTCTGCTCCCCAACATACATCATCCATTGAGGAGGAGAACTGGAGCTCATGAAAAATGACTGTGGGATATGGATAGAAAAAAATGGGATGTGTATAGTCATCAAAACAGTGCAGAGCTGTAAGGGACAACTCTGTCTTTTTAAGACTTCCAAGTCAATCAAATGAAAAGCAAAAACTGGGCTCAAAATTTTGAGCAACATGTTCAGATGGATGTATGGGAAAAATCTGTCGTTAAAAACGTAAAATTTACTTTGTGTAGTTATTTAAAATAAAACATATATAAAATGATGTATAGATGATATCTAACCCCAAAGAAGTTGTCAAAAATGTCTAAAAGTGTTTCAAATCAATGTTGGGGATGTTAAGATAAGAAAGGCTCCTTTTTCATATGTGGTGAATCTGTAAGAAAGCAAAAAGTTATTGGTCTAAGATTTACATGTTAATCTAAAAAATTTTAAAGGTGGATTTTGTAATCTCACTAGAAGTGTTTTTGCTGGGTATCATGGATAAAAAGTAGATAGTAAATAGAGATTACTTCTTTGATATATGATAAAGAAGCAAAAACATTGTATACTCAAACCTGAAAATGGACTGAGACAGTGGAAGAATGGATTGTTAAGGTTGCTGAGTCAGCTGAAATTGCTAAACTAATGTGAGCTTAAAGAATAAGTCAACTGGAAATTAGAAACTGTTTATGGACTTTTTGAGTACTAAGAAATCTAACAATGCAATAACATGTGTCCATGGTTACTAGTAATTCTGGTAGGATTATTTAGTTGCATCTTTTCTATCTGTGATGATAGAATAATATTTCTTTCTTTTTTATTTTTTTTTCTTTCATTATCATTTGGCCTGGGGTCAGAGCCATTCCGTGTTGCAGTAAAGTTAGCATTTAGTGTTTTAATTAGTTAGCATTTAGTGTTTTAGTAATGTGTTTTAATTTTAATTTTAATTTCTTTCTTTTCTTCCTTTGCTTCTTTCTGCTTTTTCTTTTTCTGGAAATATATTATTTTGATGGTGAATTAGATTGTTTCTGTTAATATTTTTTTTAAAAAAGCAGAAATTACTGCACATTTGGATCCCCAGGAGTAATTAAGAGAGGGAATGTATTTCAGAACACCTTTTCCAAAGAGATGAAGCTCTGTAATTCAATTGGAAATTGATTTGAAGGCACCTACACACATATATTGTTGCTGTTGTTGTTATGTGCCTTCAACTCCTTCCAACATATGGCACTCCTAAGGCAAGCCTATCATGAGGTTTTCTGGGGTTGCAAGTGTATTATTATTCCAAAGTCACCCAGTGGGTTTCCATGGCCAAGCGGGGAGCTGAACCCTGGTCTCCAGGCTCGTAGTCCAATGCTCAAATCATTACACCCATGCTGGCTCTCACATTTACAGGATGGTTTAGAAGTTATATATACATTTAGCTGTTTTGAGTGTTTGATACCATATGCCTTAAATATTTTGAGGCAGTAAAGTTTTTTTGTTATAACGTAACTGAAATCAGAGCTTTCATTTTGCATTTCTTGTACTGAAGGAAGAAAGTTGCCCACATGAAACAATCTCTCCTCTATCTCTGATTTCTGTGGATGTATAATAGCAGATTCAGGAAGCCAGAACAAATTAACAAGCCATAAAAAAAAAATCACTTCAGCACAAGAACAACTTGCACAGTTGTAAAATTCATATTAATGGAATAAATGTTTCAGCTGGACGTGTCAGCCCATGGGAGTTTGAAGAAGAAAGAATGAGAAGCTTTGATAATATAGTAATACTTCTGGAAAGAAAAAATAATGTCTGCAATTAAGCATTTTTTCTATTTACCTTAAGTGGTACTACTCAATGTTTGGCAGTAACTAGTCACAAAAACTACAAAATTGAAGTTATTTTTATCATTATAGTCGTGTAGTCTCACCAAAGGGCCCAGGAAGAACATCACATTTTTTAAGTGCTGATTCATTCTGAGACTTCTGCTTTGCTGTGGATGTTTAGGACACAAGGAGGATAGGAAGAGCATGAATTTTGTTTCACAACTAAATTTAATGTAAAAATTCAACTAAATTCAATGTAAAAAAAAAGGCTATGTTTCTAAAATTCTGGGCACCACAAATATAGATGTGGTCTTTAGGACTCTAACTATAACAGTAACTGACTCCTTGGAGGGTGTCTCAGAATTACTACTAATTACTTTTAAATATAGCTTCCCTTGCTCTAATTTTACTGAAGTTACAATGGATGTCTAAATGAGTTGGAACAAAAGTTTTCTTTCCCCCTTGCTGCCAAACACCAAATGATGGCACTTACATTAAAAAATTTGTCATCTAAATACTGAAGCATGGACAAATTGTCTAATATGTAACAGGAATGTACATTTTTGGTTTATTTCATTTCCATGGGCAAGAACAAACAACTTCAATGATTTTTTCCCCTGCTCTGTAAAAATACTACAGCCTCTGTGCAATTTTCAAGGAATATTTGTACTTCAGGACTTCATTCTAAAAAAAAAAAAAATTGTTGGTGTAATAATGCATGTGGTTTTTTTATGCAGGAAATTTTTTTCATGTGCAGAAAGTAATATTTCCATGAAGGGCACAGAGTACTGTTTTGTGAAAAAAAAATTGCTTATTGTGCAGAAAACACATTTATTGCTTGGGAATCAGTGACTGCTTCCAGGCTGTGCAACTCCCTTTCCAGAGAGATTAGTTTGGTACCATCCCTATTCTTTTTCTGTAAACAGGTGAAGCCTTTTCTGTTTTGATAAGTTTTTGAGGACTGATGGAGCTTCTACAATGTACTACCTTTTAATTAATTAGATAATTAATTAATTATAATGAATAATGATGTATGGTTTAAATAAATATATATAATTTACAGAAATGTATATAATTTGTACAAATACAAATATTTGTGAAGAGAAAACATATCTACTGCAGAAAAAGCTAGATACATCTGTTACCCTGTGTACTGGGGGTCCAGCGAGGGACTCTAAACGTGCTCAACTATTGGTGGGGAAAATTAGCTCAGTGCACTAGTTAGCAGAATGAGAGGCAGGGCAACACAGCGGAATCTTTAAACCCAACGTCTATGGGGTCAGGTCAAGCCAAGAAGCACACCAAATATGAAATAATAACTGTGATTTTATTAAATACAAGCAGGCAGTGTATGCAACACACTCACAACAGTAACTATAGAAAATAAAGGTGGTAGTGGTATAGAGGAATTTTAAGAGGGATTGTTGAACTGGGTGATACTACACCTGTCCGAAGCCCGGGATAGAGCACTGCGGAGGACCGTAGGTACGCAGTCTCGGAATGAGACTGAGGGGAAAGCTCGTGCGATGAAGCGGCAGCAAGGCTGGATGGTAGTTCAGAGCAATCCAAGGAAGGTCTCGAAATCAGGGGTTTTTATAGGGAAAATATGACCGTAGGCTAGTCTGTACTTGGGGAACAACAATGAGGTGTGGGTGCAAGACAATGTCTCCGAAAGATCAAAATTTAGCATGATTGATTTAGTTCTGGATCGACAATGGAATGGCCAGTATGCAGATGCAGTGTACTTGTCAGTTAAGCGTCTTGCTCGTCACGTTGCCTGCTCGTGGCAGGGAGCTCTTTGTATTAGCGTGCATCCTTAATGAGGTGTTTGTCTAGGGAGGTCTCCTAAAGCGACGATCCGGCTGAGTCTGGTCTGCCTGGGTGGAGAATGGAATGTTCAGCAATCAAGGGCCATGCCTAGTTCTGTGCTTGTCCGGGGGCCTCGCAAACACTTGGCCGAGGGTGGCACAACGGGGCCGAATTGTGATATCGAAAATGATATCTAATATCTTCCAAAATCTGGCTAGGAAATGGTGATAACACATCTCCTGGTCAAAAATACTGCTTTTTGTTCAGAGAACATATCCCCACAAAATATGTTTTCATTACAGAAAAACTTAATGCAGTTTTGTGCCAATGTGTTCCCCTCTGTGCAGTCCCAAATTATAAAGAATCTTATGGATGCAGGGTGAAGGGAATGTTGGGACAACCTTTTTTTCATTAAGGATGCAAATATTTTTGAGTATTCTTCACATCCATACTATGACATTATGGTTAAATAGCTATGGATACACTGCTTTTAATGAAATGCTGGCCAATGCTGGTAACTTGAAACTAGAACTAGATTGATTGACTTTTATATATTAATAGGCAGATATAAAATTTGAACAGATGGGAACAAAGAAAAGTTCTAATATATTGAAAGGAACATAGACTTCCTTTTTTTCACTCTGGAAGATTTAAATGATAAATAATGTTACTTTATCAACTTTTGTAGAGCTCATTGACAGTAAGAACAGGACACTGAAATAATTCCTTTGCTCTCAGTTCAGGAATTTAATACACAATTGTATTTTAAGCCTGATGAATAGAATCATGTAACAATGAATTAGCAATACTTCCCTCAAAGCATTCATAATTAAATGTTCTAACTATAGAAGAGTATATGAGGGTGTATTAATGAAAATATGCATAGAGGAACTGTATGGTTGTATCTATATAAAAAAGATACATTTTTAGAGAAAAATGAGCTGAAAGGTCAACATGATACTGGAGATGCTGTATCTTCTGGAGATGCTGAGACTTCTGAAATTCTTTTATGTCTTTAAGCTCAATGAAGTTGTTGTGGAAATAGATTCTTGAATGGGCCATCAACTGTCAGTTATGCCATCAGCTATCATTCAGTATGGCCGTCAATGAATTCTTTGGACATTGCCATCAAACAATTGTGCTAGAAATCAAAATAACTAAGGGCTTTCATTATTTGACACTGGGCTTTCTCAACAGTTAAGCGTGAAGGAAACTGTCCTTTTTTATTATATTAAAAACTGAATTTTCCACAACCCTGTCAGACGTGTTAGTTTCCCAAGATTTCTTTAGACAATTATGTGAACTGGTTGTGGTTTGGAGAGCCTTGCCTTCTGCAGTACATAGACAGGAATATCTTCTGAAATATTTGAGTCTCTGTGTATGTTTTTCTGTTTGGTTTTGTAATGTCCTTCATAACTATGCAACAGAAAGCAGGAAGAAATGCCACAGTTGCAGCCTTAAAACTTCCCATAGGCTTGTTTCCCAGAACTACTGCTGAAATGTGATTGTGGAAATCATACATCAGTCACCACACAATGTAGAGAGAGGTTCACCTGTGAACATAGTCCATGTACTCTAGAAAGAATGTGCCAATTTTCTTGTACTCACCACAGGGATTTTTTCCCCCAATTGCATTTGATAGATAATTAGTATATAGGAAAATTAGCATACAATAGATTCTGGAAATTACAGTCATATTTGAAGCTTATTAGGCAATCAAAGGTACATCCCTGATAATATCAAAAGCATTTAAATTTGGAGGTAGATATTTCATTTTCAATGTCTGTGACCACACATTTTTAATTCACATTTTCACATTCATAATGTGAACAGCAAAACTGTGATAATTCTCAAATTATGAATATTTTGCTGTCCTTTATTTCAGTTCAGATTTTTTTTTCAAGGAGTGAAGGAAAAACTGTTTGGCAGAGGATTCAAATGGAGTGTGTGTGACTGAAGCTTGAATAGACAAATGGATAACAAATTCTACAAAAGGATTTAACTAACAATCATTTCAAACACCCACCCCCTATTATACAGTCACACAAATGCACTAAGAAATAATGCCCTCTGATCGTGTCCCACTTATTCCCTACCGGACATCTGAATTGAACAACCCTCCTTCTTCTCTTTCGGAAAATGCATATCCAAACATCACAGTACATGGGAGGAAATCTTGCATTTTGGAGAAGGTCAAGATATGAAAAAGTAGATTTCTTTGCTTCCGAATAGTGATTGCTATCTTGTTAAATATGGTGTTATTACTTTGTACCAGAGCTTCTCATCTACAAATCACTGGAGAGGACTAAGGAAGTTATTTAGTACTGTGTGAAGTACATGAAAGATTTACGCTTTTTGTTTTGAGAGAGAAAAGAGTCCTGAATGGATAGAAAAGTTCTGAATGTTTGAATCTGCTGATGACCATCCTGTAAAATGAAAAGACATATTTCAGAGCGAACAGTAACTGAGAACAAACTCTTGAGGGAAAATTGAAGAAAGACCACAGGGCTGTCAAATTTCATTCTTATGTAATCATATTTACTAGTTAGAGCTCCAGTCATTCATTTCTTCCAAGGAAACATGTAGAATTTTGTGATCCAAAGAAAAACTTACAGCTAGTGCTAAACTACATGATATAGTGTGCTGTCAATGGGATGGCAGATACATGTGAGGGTCCCATTACAGGAACCCCCATGTAAAACAAAAACTATGACAGCACGTCCCATTATCATCGATGGACATAATGTGCACGTGACTGCATCATCATGGGCACATGCTGTTGCATGCATTGATGCAATGGGATAACGCTTTCTGTGACTTTTCATTCATGCATGCAGAGGTCATGCCAGAAAAGGGTGCACTGTACCTTTAAATATTTATCTTGCAGCTCGTCCTCTTTCTTTCCTTTAGAGGTAAGCACATGGGGCCTTTATCCTGTTTGGGACCACCATGCAGGGTGATAGGGGTGGAAACGATATTTGCAACCATTCATTTCTATCATATTTCTTAATTAAATTGCCTTGTTGGATTTTTTCCAAAACAAGACCTCAGAACCCTAAGTGATTGCCCTGGGATGTCCCAAGAAGAACATGAGAAGAACCACCAGGGATCATCTTACATTTTTTCTTGTTCTTGTGAGTGACAATTACTTCATCACATGTCTAAGCACTACTAATATAGTGCACTTTAGAAACATTGGAGCTGCTCCAGCAGGAGTGCCTGTTACATAGCAGGGATAACATTTAAATGACCCAAACTATACAGACTGGGGCAGATCTTCCCTGTCTCAGACATGGAATTGGCAGAGACCCCTATAGTTTATGCAGGTGCAAATTTTGAGAAAAGCCCAAGTAACATTCCCTGTAATTTTGATGATTGGTTAGATCCAAAGTTGCTCTTCTCTGAAGGGAAGATGACTTCTACCTAGGGAAGGCCTGTCATATGTCTCAGTCTAGAATACTACACAAGAAAATAAAAACTGAATCTACGGATCTGTTGTACAAATTCTTGTGGAAGTGGAAACATGAAGAATGCTACCATGTACACATTAGGATTCCATGAATTTGCCTGAGCATTTGTACACAACAACTGGAATGTCTGGTTTTTTCCCCTTCTGTTCCTTTCTAATTTGATCCACTGAATGTTCTTGCTTGATTCCTTGCCTTTTAATAGCCCATACAATGTCATGCCTTTCTTTGTAAAAACTGGTGATACGTGCAGGATCATGAAAAATGGAAGAGAACTCAGATTTGTTATGAATGTCATTTGCCAGACCTCAGTTTGTTATGTTGTCTTTGTTTTGTTTCAGACAACAAATGAGGTGTAGTCCCAGTCCTCCTTTCCTCTGAAAAACAATGTAAAAATGATCAGCACTCACTTTACATACTGATGCACCACATTTAGAAACTGTTTTGTAACTCAGAGGCAGAATTGCTAATGCAATGGTTGCTATGGCAAGCAGGGATTTCTCTATTGAACAAAGAAATAAATAGGTACACAGAGCACAGATCTAATAGATAGATGTGCTGAGATGGAAGACCTCATGTGAGGGGGAGTGTCTGTATCCATGTTCAGCATAATTGTTTAAATCCAAACATACCAAAATGTTGGAAACAAGAATTATGTTTATTTTCCTACAAACTGGCCTACTTCAAGAACACCTTGTGAAGCAATCTTTTCACTTAAAAAGTTGACACAAAAACTGGAGAGATAGAATGTGGGAAGGAGAGAGTATGGCAGTGTCAAAATTCCTCATGTAAGCAGGTACAGCCATCTAAGAGCAGCACTGAGTCAGAACTAAAAGTAATAAGAAGAGGTGAAAATCATGGAAAGGCTAGCTAGTGGAAATTCTTGTTGCTCAGAAGACCCCTCTCTTTACTGGACCCCTACAAATACATTAAATCAGTAGTTCTGAAACATTGGACTGCTGGGCATTTTGACTTTCAACTCTCAGAAGCCTCAGGCAGCATGGCCAATGGTCAGTGATTCTGGGTAAGGAGGGAAAGAATATTTGAAAATATTTTTCAGAATGGTCAACAAGATGTTTCTCTGATATCAGGGAAACTCTGGCAAAGAGAATCCTGAACTGATGAGAATGTTCTGTACAAAAATGACATGTGATTTGTGTGTGTGCATGTGTGCGCGCAAAAAATATCATTTTCTGTTAATCAAACAGCATTTTCTATACAGATTTTTTTTTTTGCAGAAATATTATTTTCTCTTCATGGTATTTTCCATCAAAAAAATAATGAACAAAGCAAAACAAAAACACCCTCATGCAAATTTTGTGCTGAATGAGTCCCAAAGAGTGAATAATATTTGAAAACTACAGCTTTTAAAGGTTTTCTTGTAGCAGGAAGAAAGTTGTTAAAAGTTACTCATCACTTCCTTTGAGCACAAAATTGGAGAAGAATTGCATCCTTGATTCTGGGACCTGAAGTCTAAAATAACTAGAGGACCAAAGACTTTCTAGTGAGAAGGAGTGACTCCAAGCTAGTTCTTCCAGCTAGTGCTTATCTAAACATTTATTTTGCCCCATTCCATGCAAAGGTTTTTTTTTTTAAAAGAAGTATGAAGATCATCTTAGCCCCCGTGTGGGAGAAGGGATTTTGGAGCCAAACAAATAAACTCAACCAGTTGAGTTTAAGGTTTAAGCCTTACCAATCTAGTGTGCTAGCTCCAACCCAGATCAAGGCTAAACAAAACGAGTAGAGAGTAAAAGGGGAATATATCTTAAATTGCACAGGGTTTATTTAGTGTATTGTGTAATTTGGGTGGGCCAAAGTGGCCCTCTGGATGATTTTGCCTTAGAACTAAGACAAGATAATAGGCTTCCTCAGGTCTGGTCCTGTGATTAAGCAGAATGAAAGGAGTACCTGAGGTGGCAGATACTGAGGGCAGCTGTGGCTAAGGGGTGTTCCACAGCTCCTAACTATTCTTCTGTCCTTATGTGGCACGAATGACTCTTTTCCTTTCCTGGTTTTGATGGAATAATCGGCTGCCAGTCCAGTCAACTTCTGCATATGGAAGGGTGACGCAAGATGGTGATGTGACAGGTCAACTTGTAAGTGCTCCACCATGGGTCGATCGGCTAGCGAGGCAAATAAGTGTTTAAAAGCTAAGGACAGAGATATTAGTCCAATCCTTCTGGCTAAGGGAGGATAGTTGGGGCTCCGCATTGTTACCCCCTGTTAGTTCTCAGTGTTGAGAGGGAAGATCGGGTCTAGAGCGAAGGCACAACTGATAGAGACACAGATGGAACAAATGGGATTGCAGGGGAAACAAGCAAAGTCTTGCCTCACTAAAAGCCATTGGAGATTGGCAGCAAGTGCCGCCAATGCCTACAAGTTGGTGATCGTTTTATACTATTTCCATGGTTGAAAACTTAGTGGCCAGTGAGGGCAGAGAAATCCTGGGAGTTTTGCAACTGGAAAAAAGGCATTGCCCTATTAGATCAGCAGCATACTTACTGGAAGTCTAGGAGGACAATGGCTGTTCTGTTTTCAGAACTCCAAGGCACCAGCTGAATGGTGCCCAGGGTCCATCCACCCCAATAGGCACTAGTGAGCTGTGGGGGGGCACCTTGGCACCAGTGCTTGAGTTTGTATGAGGAATGAAAGGAGAAGCCTGATGGAAGAATGCTACTGGAGATCACCATCAGTGATGACACGGAACATTATTTGTTAATAATGAATTAACCTTTCCAGATACTAATTAATCAAGTATAAAAGGGGGGGATTTGTCAATAAAGATTGCCAGCACTAGATGTTACTTAAAAAAAATATGTAAAAAAAAAGACCCTTATAAATTGAAAAGTAGTCTATTTTTAATCTATTTTATGTATTCTTTCTGTTGCTAAGCTCTATCTCTACTTCTTGGGCAATGCTATTTGGGTCTGTGGTCTTTAGACATTTGCCTTCTCTGAAAAAATGGCATCAAGGCCACTGTTTCATATTTGGATTTCAAAATCATCAATGAAAAGAGATGCAGTTTTGAATTAACCATCATTAAACAGAAATATAAGGTTCTGATCCTAGAAATAGAACTGGGGTGGGGAATTTCAGGCCATGCGGCTACATTAAGCCTTGTTGAGGTATCAAACTAGACCCCTGGGCTTCTCCAGAGAGCAATGTCATCTTCCACATGATGGTAATTTCCCAACATTTGGTAGCCTCCCAACTTGATTGGCTCCTTCCCCTCCCCTCCCCTGTTTCTATAAGGTCGAAATGCAAATTAAAGCTTTGTTACTGGTAGCAAGAACTTTAAGCTAAAGTATATTGGTATTTTGGGTTCCATCTATATACATTTTGCCTTGGCCACCTTTGGAACAGCCAGCCAGTGTAACATAGTGGTTTGAACATTGAAATATGACACTGGAGACTAGAGCTATTTTCACACTGCACTATAACAGTACTATAGTGCTATTATTCCATTTTCAACATCCTGTGGAATTCTAGTGTTTGTAGTTTACTGAGGCCCTCTAAACTGCAAGCCCCAGGATTCCATAGGATGTTGAAAGTAGAATAATAGGACTATAATAGTGTAGTGTGGAAATAGCCTAGGGTTCAGTTCCTCACTTGGCCATGGAAACTCACCGGGCACATTACACACACTTAGCCCAAGAAACTCTGTGATAGGTTCACCTTTGGGCCTCCATAAGTCAGAAACAACTTGAAGGCACACAACAACAGCCTCTGGAATACAATCCTTAAGACTTTTTCTGAATCTGAATTTGTCCTTCATGCTTAAGGAACTTCCTCACTCCATGATCTAGAACAGTGGTTCTTAATCTGGAGACCAGGGAACCCTGGAGTCTGTGGAGCTATCAAAGGGGGTTGGTGGAGTCCTGCTTGTGGAGACCAACAGCAGTGGCTGCAACAGTGATATAGCAATGGGGTGTGTATGGAGGCTGAGACAGCAGTTTGAACAAGGGAGCAGTTTCAGCATCTACACCCCCCCCAGCTATGTGATCCTGATGAAGTGAAACAGCAGGAGTGTGCGTGTGTCCAAACTATGACTCTGGAGACCAGAGTTTGAATCTCCATTCAGTCATGGAAACTTACTAGGTCTCCAGATGCCTTTAATAAATAAATAAATAAATACATACATGCATATTTAAATAGCTAAATCTTAAGTCCCCAGCAACAAGTTATATTTACAGGGGACCTCCAGTAAAGAAAAGGTAAAAAACCACTGACTGAGAAGAAGCAGTGCTTCTTAATAGGGGAGCCAGTTCAGGTAAGAGACCGTTATAGCTTTCATGTTGTTATTTGGGGAAAGCCAATCAAGGAATTGTTCACTTTGGCCTGGATTTCTCTATTAGATTTATTCAAGCTCAAATTGAAAGAGAAAAATTCCGTGTTGTGAGGCTTTCAGTCAGCTCTGCATTTACATCAAAGAAGGCTCAGTAGTAGATAATGTGCTTTAAGACCCAGATATTACCACTAACCCAAATCTGCAATAAAATGAACTCTTTGACATCTACCTTGAAGTCCTCTTGGAAAAGTCTCTGTATTTTAAATATAAACTTTCCCTACAAAGTGAAGAAAATAGGTGCAATTAAGATTCATTATTCAATTTATCACTGTCAAGAGTCATTGCTGATTGATGTGTCTTTTCAAAAGCTGTATTTGATCCTAAGAGGCTTAGAGCTTATCCTGTGAAATCTTCTTCATAAATCCCAAGCCAGCCATGGAGAATCTGACATGTAAGAACTAATTCTGCTAACCTTCAGTGCCTGGCAGGGGTAGAGAGAGAGAGAAAGAAGGGAGGGCGAATGTAAATGTAGAAAGTTTTAATTATTTGCTTTCTTTTTTTATTTTTATTTTACTTCTTCTTCCCAAGTATAATTACTGTGTTTTTTCCAAGTATAATTAAGATCCTACCTTCTTCAGAATCCATCTGGTCTGTTTACGCAGAATGTGCTGTATATTAATCAATGACTGATTCACAATGCTTGTGATAGCATTGTTATCTACACAAACTTCTTCACTTTGACATCTGAACACCTCATAGCTATTAATAATGCCCCAAAAGCTCCCCTGAGATAGAGGGAAGGTTTCCATTTGGTATAACAAACACTATACTGTTATATCAACCTAAGTTTAACTCTCATAACTTGAGCCTATAGAATCTTGAAACTTGTAGTTTGGTCAAATACTTAAACATTCTCTGCTAGAGACCCCTAATCTACTCCTTTGCAGTGTAGAAGATAATTCTATGTGCCTCACCAAACTCCAAATCATAGGACTCCACTGAATGGAACCACTTCAATTAAAAACGATAAAAAGACAATGAGGATATACTCTAAATTGAAACAAAGCATATTTTGTGGTGTTCCTTCTTAATTTACAACGCTCCTCCCTTCCCTCAGTTAAGAGAACTACCAATGGACTATTTTCTTTTCTTGGAGTTGTCCTCTCAGTTCTGACACCAGAGGGCCAAGTTAAATATGATGTTAAATATGCTTCTAAAACTGGTAGTAGGATAATCTGAGAGGCAAATAGTTAATAAAAGGAAAGAAAAAATTGACAGAAACTTAAACAACCATTTTGTGAGAAAATCTTTGTTAAAAATATGGAAGAACGTGAAGAGATCTATTTATAATAAAATTCCTTTATGGTGCTCTCCCCAGGAAGCTTTCTATGGGCAATGGAAAGATACAAATCAAGAATGGCTTCGATATGGTGATTTACTGATATGAGAGAAACAAGAAGGACTTAGAATATTAATGCAAGAAGAACTCATCCAGCAAAACATACAGTTGAATTGGTTCCCATATCTACAATTAAGAGAACGATTTAAAATGGATATAAAACTACAAGGCATTGCAACCCAAAAGACATATAATGAATTTGAAACTATAATATTTTTGAAATCTAAATGGAAAATTTCATTTTTTTACAAATATTTCTTAACCCGAAAATTAGAAGATGAAACTTTGAAGGAATCCATGATAAAATGGGCTCAAAATATTCAACGAGAAATCCCTTTAGACTATTGGGAAACTGCTTGGAAGAATACAATAGAATTTACTGGAGCCCAGGGCTTAAAAGAAAATTTCATCAAAATTATGTATAGATATTATCTTACACCAGTTAAGATAAACAAAATATATCATACAGGAAACAACAGGTGCTGGAAATGTAAGGAGACAGTGGGTACCTTTTATCATTTATGGTGGACCTGTCCTATCACAAAAAATTATTGGACACAGATACATAAAGCCATAACAGAAATATTCAATATAACATTTCCAATGCACCCTGAACTTTATTTATTGAACATGACACATATGTTTGACAAAAATTTTTTACTTCAATATAAATGTGTAATATTATATCTCATAACAGCAGCAAGAATGTTATTCGCAGGATCCTGGAAACTTCCTTATGTACCAAATGTAGAACAATGGTTGGTAAAAGTGATAGAAATGAAATAATATGATGAATTTTCAAACTACTTGAAAGGGAAGCGAATTGAGAAGACGGAACAAACATGGCTACCAGTTATTGACTATTTGAAAGGATATGACAAATAAATAATCAATAATGTTAAATATAAAAAGTAAGTTTAAAGAACAATGAGATTTAGAATTATCTCGATTTTTTATAGGAAACGAATACAATAAATTAAGAGATTACGGAAAATTGAGAAAAGATACACGGTTAAATTAAGGTATTGCTTTTCTTTATTTTAAAAGGACTTGATGTTTAAATATGTTTCTTTTGGAAGCAAAGAAAGTGCAAGAAAAGGTGTACGTAACAGAGAAAAGGTTGAATATAAGGGAATTTCATTTGTTGAATGTCAGCGGGAAGATATTAGACCAGGTATTTGGCAAGGGAGGTCAAAAATGTAATTGTATAGCTTCTTAAAGTAAAAATAAGTCAAAGAGGTATATATGTATGTATGAAAATTCCGAATTATGTAAAGAAGCCTGTAAATCTATTTAATTAAATGTTTATTACTTTTTATTATTTTTTAATAAAAATAATAATTAAAAAAATAAAAGGAAAGAAGGCATGGAGAGAAATTTGGCCCTTTCCTCTTCCCAGACCCCACCGTTGTAATGAAAATATGAGGCCTGCTTAAATATTCTAAGTCTGTTAGCTTGTGTTTTCCTGAACTTTGAAAAACTCTTGCTGCCTAACTACATTTATCTCATGAAATAAATTGATTAGGGTCCATATCTCAAAGAAAGTATTAAGAAGAAGAAAAAGTTTATGCTCACATTATGCTTCATTCCATGTTGTGACCTATTGTCTCCTTGTTCTTCATTAGCTATGTCTTGTCAAGTCAGTTGTTTGGAGTCAGTAATTAAGTTTGGACTTTGCCCACTTTGCAGCATTTCCTCGTCTTTGGAAGAATTAATGAAGCTACAAGACATTGCCTTCAATAAAGATGAATTTAGCAGAAGGCTACTTGGTTAACTATTGACAATAGTATTGGAAGTACTGCTGCTTATCACATCAAAATAAATGAAGAAGGAACATTTGGGGCAAACACGTAGAGTTTGAAACATTTATTAATTCCGCTAACCCAAAGAAAATTGAGGTCAAAGGAAAGAAATTTAAATGTGAACTCCAGTCAAGCATTGTTTTGTGAAAGTTGTTCTTGTAAATGGGGACAAAGAAGGAAAATAAGTATAATTCCTAAAGTGTCAACTGGAGTATATCTATCCTCTGTAGTTATATCAGCTTGATATCATGGTTTGCCCTATGTGCTCCTGGGATTTTTAGTTTTTTGATGTGCTTAGAATGTTTTACTAAAGAACTATAATTCACTCCACTGAATCACACAGCTAGAGCTCTCTGGCAGAGAATTCTAATACTTCATCAATCCGTGACTGTCTCATGCAGTTGTGTTCCTGAATTTTGAACAGTCCATGGTTAAAAGAATTCAGGCAAAAATTCTTTTATGTGATCTATTATCTGGAAAGCTCATGAGATTTCAGGGTACAACTATGAGGTATGTCCAAGGGGAGTTGGAAATTACCTTGATAATCAGGCTCTTCCCTCCTCCAACCACTTCCCCACCCACAGTTCAGCTGTTAGGCGGGTAGAACTCAGTCACCAGAACAGTGCTGCTATCGTATCACTCTGTTCAATAGTGTATTCACTCCATGCTTTGGGAGCATGGGGAATATTTTCACAATTTTTTTTAATCAGCTGAAAGTAAAAAGAAGTAACTTCTTATCCACTTCCTGTTTCAAAAAAGGCCTCTTGTGGGCCTAAATTGGGCTGAATGTAGAGGAAATGCCCCCCACGCCTCTGAGAGGGCATTTGGGGGAAAAATTTGGCTGTGGGACCCCCAAACACGATGGAAATGCCCTCCACACCTTCTACAGGGCATTTGGGATATTTTTGCAACTCCTAGGGGACAGGAAAAAGTGACCAAAGGGCTGCATGCAGCCCATAGCTCACACTTTGCCAACACCTGCTCTGTTGGCAAATCTCTGAGATGAACTGGAGAAAGGTGATTTCCACTGGCAGAAGTGATTTGTGCCCTTTTCTAGACCTATAACAGCCAGTGCATTTTGAGTTAGAATTGCACTGTCTGCTCCAACATGGAAGATATAACGACTACCTTTGGTGAAAAGTAATATAGCACAGGCTACACTATATTTTGATACTCCTGCTCTCTGACGAACTTAAGATGAATGAAGAATTATGCCTGTATCTGCTGAACAATGAATACAACTTCATTAGATTCTTGTTCTCATTAGTAGTTCAGGTGTCTTTGGATAAAGAGATCAAAATACTGATGTGCAATTATTATAAACAAAATTAATATTGTAATTGATTGGCTAAAAGCAAACACATATGTTGACTTGCTTGCTGTTCATTTCAGCTGAAATTGTTTTATTGGAATACTTCAGAGTAAAATATTATTTGAGTTTTATATTTGCCGATTGTTCACCTAAAGAAAATTTATAAGGGATAAAGGATAGAGAGGCCACTCAAGAATCCAGTATGTGCTGGGGCTAAGAGGAGCTGGCCTCATGGCATCTTCCTAGTGAGGACTTGAGAACAGCAGCTATAAAGGACCACAACTGGACCCCACCAAATCTGGGTACTTAGCTATGTACTCTGGCCCTTGCCTGGGTTCACAGCCACCTACAAATCCCTTTCCCCGTCCTGCAATAATTATAACCTGGATCTCCAAAACAAACACAGCAACAAGTGTGGGCAGAAGATTTAATGCTAAGGGTAAGGACCATAACTCATCTGTTTCCAAGATCAGGGCTTCCACTGCTGGACCACCATGAATGGGTTGAATAGGTATTATTACAAATTCTCATTTGTTGCTTGGCTGGTAGTAGAATATCTGTGATATAATCTGTCACCTTGCAATGGCTCCCTTGTGGACAGTAACTGATTCTAACGCAGAGCTTAGAAAAGTTAAATTTTGGACTATAGCTCCCAGAATTCTTCAGGCCAATAAGGCCAGGCTGGGTGATTTGGGGTATTAGCCTTTTTTCCTTGTTGTTGAACACTTTCACCACTTTGTTCACAAACCTGTTTCTTCACACCCACTAGCTACTGTGTTTGTGGTTATAGCAGGGGTGCAGAAGCAGCAGGGAACCTGCCACTGCAAAATCCTTCCCTGGATCATGCTGCAGAGCAAAGAACCAGTTGTAAACCAGAGGAAACAGTGGGTGTCAGAACAGGAGGAAATTAGAAGAAATGCTGTGTGTTTCTGGTCCTGTCTATAGGGTGGGCTGAAGAGCTTCCAGAGCAGAGAGTATGGGGGGAGTAAGGTTGAGGGATGAGTGGGTGGTTGAAAGAGAAGAGAGGAAATAGAATGAAGGATGCACAGTGACAAGCAAATAAGGATAGCAGGAAGGACAATGGCAGACTAGGAGGAATGGATATGGAGGAGATTACCAAGGCATATCCCCAATATGCCTTTGGATGATATCTCAGCCCTGTCACTTGCCTGGCTGTGCCTAGACAACCAAGGAATCAGTTGGTCAGGTGAGCCAGCAGCCACTTTATGGCAGGGGGCAGTGAAGAACTCCTGGGTCTTGGAAGTGTGCGGGGTGTGTGTGCTGAGGAGCAAATGAATGTGTCCCCCTCAGGTGGGGCTGGAGAGGAAAGATAGCCACAGGAGAGGCCCTGAGTTTAGAATCTTTGGGGAGAGGTTGTGGACAAGGACAAGTCTGGGGAAAGAAGCACAAATGGGAAAGTTCCAGGAAGGAGAAGCAGGTAGCCCCTAGACTGGAAGAAGTAGCCCAGGGCTTGAAAGAAGAAGAAAGGTTGTGGAAACCTTATTGTCCATGAAGGCAAAATACCCTTAAGGAGTAAAGGCAAGGGAGCCTTATTATATGTATCCATTTTGTGGCTATGCACCAATACTTCCCCAAGGAAGCAACCTATATTTAAGTGATTGTTAGATACTGTAGCCATGTGAGTCTGGCCAACAAAGCAAAGACTCAAATTGTGTTACTTCCTTTTTGTCCTCAATTAAGAACTTGCTACTTGTCAGCCAATGCCTTTCTAATGGATGCTGGTGCAACTGGAGTGCTCCTGCCAGAGTGTGGGGAGGTGGCATGAGGCTTACAACAGTGGAAAAATGAGAAGATTAGGTTAAATGAGGCTTCACATAAAGGAGAGGCCATTTTGGGAAGCCAAGATAACTGGTCCATTGTAGGGACTGCAGAGAAGTATTGGTTGTAATGAGTTGGATGTTTTTCAGGTATGATCTTCAAGTATAAACAGGGACTTGGGCAGGGGGCACACTGTCAGGAATCTCTCCCTGCCAGGCTGCAGCCAGCAAGGGAGGAGAGAGGTCAGGAACGCTTGGGAAGTCCGAATATACCAAATACCAGGAAAACACAAGCCGAGCCAGGTCAAGGTCCAGTACAAAGGTTCAGGAGGCAGATGTCTGTCTGGAGGGTTTCAGGGAGCAGGAAACACAAAGGTTGTGAGCTGCCGCTAATAATTTGCTGTAAGGAAGGAGCAGCCAAGCCGGCAGACTTAAATAGCCCCTGTGAGCAGGTGCTGCTTGTTATTGTCTCCTCAGCCTAGTCCAAGCAGCCTCCCTCTCAGCAGTCCATTTCAGCCTTCTGTGTGATTGAGGGCTGATGGGCACAGCTGGCTACAACTCCTCTGCATCACTGCTGGTTCCCTCTCTGTCATGAGCTGGCTGGGCAACTCAGTCTCTGGTTGATCTTCCAGTGCAGGGGATGTTTGCAGATTGACTTGCTCGCTCACTGGCTCGGCTCCCTGCACAATCACTTGCTCCTCAATCACAGCATCATTATCCATCACACACACCCTGAAAAACTCCTTGAGCTTACCTCCGTGATTGTTCTTTTAAAACTAATAAGTGCTATTGCTACTGCTGCTTTTGCTTTGATGCCAGTTGTAATTTACTCTGTTCCTGCTGAAGTGATTCCTCTCATGTGTTTGACTATGATATCACTATGCTATGTAACCAATCAACTTTAACCAGGTGAAACCATTGCTAAAAGCAACAGATTGGAGGAGAATGTTTGGTGTGTCGCTTTCATCAGACCTTCTAGCTAATAAAGGAGCACTTCATCATTTTCTCAGCTCTTTTCCAAGGTTCCCTGGATAACTATTAAATGGAAAGGTGATGAGGGGAGGGAAGGATTCCTTTTGATTCTGATGGATATTTTTGTAAAACTGCCCTTGACATATTATTTTGATTCAACATTATTTCCTTCCTACCTTGATTTTGTTTTGCTAACTTTGCTTGTTCCATGCATCCATGACTGTCCAGAAGTTAAATCTAGGTTCCCTGATGGAAAGACCACATTAAAAGACTTTTTTTTTCTCACATGAAATGAAAGGTACATCGAGAAGATATCTGCTGTAAGCCACATAATCTTAGCCCTAAGGTTTCATCCCTAGCAATCCATCCTATGTACATATCAAATGAAAAATCTCTCCACAGTATAGACAGACAAATTTGCCTGTATTTAGTCCATGGCAGTTTCACACATATGGAATTTTTATTCTGCCCCTATCTTCCCATCACTCTTCATTACAAAAAAAAAAGAACTCTGAAGTTTATATTTACTTTTTGAATTGTGCATTTTGTATGCAACTCTCACTAATATGCACACTTTTGGTGGAGTATGTGAACCAATAACTGTAACAAAAAATTCAGAGAACTGCACAGTCAGAATAATAGAATAACATTAATTCATGGAGTATGAATCAGGCTTGTTTGGCCTGACCTGAATTTTTAACCAATTTCTTTCCCATTCCTGTCTACAATAGAAAAGGAGGTGCTCAAAAACCTTAACAGCAGGGCAAAAGACTTTAAAAAAAATCTGGGGAGGAGAGGAGAGGGGAGCATTTGTTCTGCATGATCTTGAAACATCCATTTTTTAAAAATGGCTATTCAGCTTCAAACATTGGTGTTTACGATAAGAAGACATGCACCATCTGCTTCCAAGCTTAATAACTATGTTAGGATTATTAATTGATGGTTGATTATATGAACAGGTTCTTCATTAACTTTGGGAATTTCATGTACTCTTGGCTAGAGACGAGATTAGAAGGCTCATTTGGGTTTTGTAATGTACCTGGTCATCTTTAAATACATTCAGCCAAATAGATTATGAGTGAGATATCACTACTGATCTATTTTCTTTAAAAAGGAAATAAAGTGTGTATGTGCTTTATTAGCATTAGCAACCTTGGCATGCTTATACCCACTAATTACTAGCTTGCCTGTTTGCTGACTTTTTATTTGTTTGCTTTGTTATGCCCACTCCCTTCCTGCATCACTATAACTGCAACCATTTCCTCTTCTCTCTCCTCATTACAGAATGTATTGGCATATGCACAAGTAAAGCTCCTTTTATATATTTTCATAGAAAAGACTGAGCTTATTTCCTTCTCTGGTAGATCCAATGTGTGTGGGCAGATGAGGGAGGAATAGTGGTTGTGATCCAGTTTCTTCCTTGCCAATCTGATGACTATGCTAGAGAAATCCACTACTTTCTCTCACATTTCCAAGTATGCCTTGAATTCATTGTCTTCCCAAATATAATACTAAAAGTAGTCATATTTTAAAACAATATCTTACCTGTGATAATTGAACCATCATCTCTTGTAATTCATAGTATAATATAAATGATTTTTTTTAAAGAACTGCAATTGGGAAAGCTATCCAACCACATTCCAAGAATTCTTTATTTCTTTTTTAAGTTACAAAATGGCTTAGAATACCCTTGAAAGAAAAGGGAGGATGTTGTAAGGCCCCACTCTGGGGGTCCCCAATGTCAGTTTGGTTTCGATGGGCACCATACCTAATTGGCAACACATTTTATTGGCTCTGATATCAAATTCAAACCTGAGAGGTGATGGAGAGGTCAAACTGAGCGAGGGAAAGAATTTGACTGTAAATGTGAGAAGCATATGTCATCTCCAAAATTCCTCCAGGTAAGACTGAGTCACTTGTCAGGCAAATACACATCATTCCTGTGGATAATAGGCTTAAATAGAAGCTGGAATTTTCCAGGGAATCCAACTGTGAGGAGCCCACCAGGACACTGATTGACAGATAGCCATCCCTTGTACACCTGGATTCTTTCCTCTGTCCTCACAGCACCGAAAGCACTAAGCCCATCAACAGGCGAAATACTCATTGTCCTCAACAGGTTCCCTTTGTCTTGCATCTGGAACCTTCACAGCCACAGGACATTTTCAGGGTACAAATACCCCTGCTTTGAGGATGCCCAGGGCAGTCTCTTGAAGGCCTACCCGTCACTCTGTCCGTCTGGCTCCTGAATGAGAACTGTCCTTAGGTCCTACCTAAGCCAAAATATATTTCTGCTCTTCACTACTCTTCTGGACTGGTAATTATAAATCCCCCAAACCCCTCAGCCTCTCTATGATTTTTCCTCCCTTTCTCTTTCAGTTAGCTCTTGTGTGAATGAGTGATTGTGTGTATCTTGTGTGTGTGTGCATGAGTGAATTCCCCTCAATAAAACACATTTTTAGCTTACTTTTGAATCTCTGGCCAATTCTTTTCCTGTGTGTGCCCGTAAACACTGGTAGAAAAGATCTCACTAAGTTGCCCCCCTCGCGCAGCCTCCTGATTTTGAGCTAATTAATTCCCCACTTTTTCAAGGAGGTATTGTACGGTGGCCCTTGTGGCACCTACCTTTTGGGATAACAATGTGAAAAAAGTATATTCTGAGAAGTGCCCATCTGTCATGCAGTGCTGACTGGGAGCATCGAAGAGAGGCTGGTATCTGAGGCAGGAGCAGGTGGGAAGCATAGGTGAATCACGATGAACCTAAAGATGTCAAATATTCACTTGTCCCAACTGTTCTGCATGAGTGTGAGAAACAGCAACATTTTATCCTTGCCTGTAAGACAGTGTGAATATGTTCCCTTGTGAGAATGATTTTTGCACAATCTGTCTGCATGTTTGTTTGAGGAAACTACAATGGCTGCTGCCTTTCAGATGGAATTCTGCGCAGCAGAAGAATTTGGACATTAGTTGTGTCTTTTGCTTTTTAAGTCTCTCTTTCTGCATTTGCTGTATGTCCATGTGTGCCTTGCTTCACAATGGGAAAAGAGATTAGTATAAGCACAGCAATGTTCTGCTAAAATCACAGAAAGATGAACAACGAAAGCCTCTTTGTCTTGTTCTGGTGCAGAAGGGTTTTTGATTTCTCAGCAAGCAGTCTCTGCCCCTGAAGATAACCTGTCTCTTCAAGAATGAAATGTTTTGTGGATATCGTTTCCACCCCTAGTTGACAGAGTCCTAAGACTGAGCCAAAATTGGGATTAAGTAGAGAGATAATGTGGTAGTGGCTTGAGTGTAAGACTAGAGCCATTTCCGCATGAGACTGTTACAGTGCTATGATTCCACTTTCAACATCCTATGGAATCCTGGGGTTTGCAGTTTAGGGAGGGGCCGGCTGGCCCCCCCTAAACTGCAAACTCCAGGATTCCATAGGATGTTGAAAGTGGAATCATAGTACTGTAACATTCTCATGCGGAAATGGCTTAGGACTCTGAAGACCAGGGTTCAAATCCCCACTTGGCATAGTAACCTATTGGGCGATGTTGTGCAAGTCACATACTGTCTTTCCATGAAGAAAGGGAAGAAGAAAAACTTCCTCTGAATAAATCTTGCCAAGAAAACTCCATGATAGATTTGCCTTAGAGTCACTAGAAGTCAGAAACGACTTGAAGGTACACAGCAACTAAGACTTGCTGAGGAGGCCAGGGCTAAGGTAAGAGCTGGTCTGAGGGTCAAGTCAGAAGTTATGATGAAAGATAAAGACCCAGTCTACACATCAGGTACAATCAAAGAAAACTCTAGTTGACCTGACAATTGGGCTGCATACGCAGTTTCATGCAGGAACTGATCAATGGGATGAAACTCAAAGAAATGGTTATCTTGAGAACTTTAAAGACCCTCATGTACAGAGTACCATATTTCAGTTCTTCCTGTTGGCTTTTTTCCATCCACAGGCATCCATAGGAGAAGGGGAAGATGTGCCTGCCCTAGAACCATAATCCTGAAGTCCTTTCCTTCTCTAAAACAACTCTCTGGAACATGTAGAACCTAAAATAAGATGCAAAGTATGTATCCACTCTTCTGGCCATTCAGTTAATCAGGAAATAGTCTGCTACTCCCTTTTAGTATTTTCTCAGCCAATGAGTAGAAACATGGCAGTGTTTGACAACCGCACTGGCTAACATCCACTTGCTAACATCAGTACCCAGCCCCAGCAGAATTGGAGCTGTCTTCTCCTCCTCCTCTTTCTGCAATCCTCTGTGATACCAAGACAAAAAAAAAAAAAAAAAGCTCTGAATGATTCCAAACCATTGGATTAAGAACACTGTATGGAGAAGAAACTTCCTGATTCAGTTTTGAGCCATGGGGATGATTGCTTGATGTGAACATGATTGCCCACATATACACAACTATTTAGTAATCCAATATTTTGGTGTGGTCGTTGTTGTGTAGTAATCTGTTCTAGCCAAACAGAAAAGCAACAAGGCACAATGCACAGGTTTACATAAAATGAATTAAAAATTAAACCTGATGCTCCTATGGCTAGGATTTGTCCTCAAAATTTCTCTTTAGTTTTAACTTTCACTGTTGTTATATAACTCACTGAAATGTAGGGGGGCAGTATAAATAATTTAGATGATGTCATGAAAGTATGAATCAGTTCATTGATTTGCCATTCACTGCTCCCTTATCTCCTGAATGTTTTCAGGAGATGCAATCTTTTGCTATTACTGAGAAACATCTGCCGTCCCTATTTGAATCCTGCCTTGTGCCAGATGCCAGTAATGATTAAAATCTATAATTTAGATAGGTCTTCACCCAAACATATCCAGATAATCTATCTATGCCAATGCACTGTAATGGGCAGACTCTGGAGGCCTCAGCATAAAGCAGAATTCAGCCCAGGAATCACTAATAGGGTTCACAGAGTTCAGTGCTTTTAAATATGCACTGCCTCATTCTACAATAGGTGCTCTGCTTGCTATGGACAGAACTTTAGAATATAGACAATACATAAAAATGATGAATGACTGGAAACCCTTACCAACTTAAACATGTTGTCATTGTGGCTTTGACAATTAGAGGAAAGTCAGCACGTTTTCTTTGCTCTGAACTGTAGCAATAGGGAGACAGTCACAATGAAAATAAATCTTTTGCTATAACAGGAGTGAGAAAATTGCAATCCAGAGGCTATTTTTGAGCTGAGCCTTTAGAAGCTTCTAGAGGAAGGAATCAGCCACTTTTGTGTCATTTCCAGCAGACTCCAGCCCTGTTTTGAGGGGTTGGGGGCATTATTCCCAAACTGGGAAGACTACAAAAAGGCCTAAATCAGTACCAGGGACAGGGGACTCCTGAAATGACCAACCACACCTCCAGGAGTATTCTGTGGATGTGACTGGCCAGTTTTGAGGGAAGGGTAGTAGGAATGAAAATATGCACAGTGGTGGGTGGATGCTACTTTTCAGGGTCTCAAAGGGGGACTGTTGCAACCCAACCCCAGAAATTTACTCATCTTTACACTATAAAGTATGGCTATAACTGTCACCTCTTCAGTGGTGCAGTAAATTTCAAGGGCGGGGAGGGAAGGATGTGTTGGTGTTTCATGTGTTATTGAGTTGTAACTCTCATTATCCATCACTGTTGGCTGTGCTAGTTTAACTGATGGGAGTCTCACTCCAAGAACCCCTGGAAAGGTCCAAAACTTTCCCACCTCTCTCTTAGGTCCTTTCCAGATGGCGTTGCTACCAGTTGTATTCGTCTCAGGGGATGGGGTTCCGCATGTTATCATAGTGATCCAGTTGTTGTCCAGTCTAAAAGCGGTAGCTATGAGAACTACTGAAAAAATCTGTTTTGTGCCACTTAATCCGCATATATCCTGTATGCCACTTCAATGTGGAAATGTTAATGTGCATTAAGAAAATGGTGGCACCAGCAGGTGGCCAATCAGGGCTAGTGGGGCAGGGCAAAATGTGGAGAAGTATGAAACACATTAATGCTGAGAAGTGTGGAACATGGAGTCGCTACTGTGTTTCAAGAGAATCTACCTTAACTACGGAAAAGATCTGTTCACAGATTCTTGTGCATGTTTAAAGTGTCTCATGTGGAAAGAGCCTTAGAACACCCTTGTATGAAGAATACCCTGTTTCTTTTTGGACAGTGTCAACACCTCTGCATGAAGTCATACTCCAAACACACATATATTTCCCTTTTATATTAGAGATCAGTTAATTGACAGTTGTTTTTCCCAAGGCAGGCAAACACCCTGTAATGAAATTGTCCTTTTGGAAGCAGTGGGCAGCATACTGTTAGAGACATAGTGCGTGTAAGTTTGGCTTACGCAAATGCATGTCTGCTTTCACTATTCTCCATCTCTTTACATATTGTCCAAAACAGCTTGTCAAGGCCTGGAAGTGGCTACTGTTGCAGCAGCTTACTGGCAGTAAGGGGAAAATTCAGATACTGAAGATATAGCTGGTCTGCAGAAGGAAAAAGGCGGTGCATTCTTTGTGAGTACATCCTTATTTTTTCCCCCATCCAATCTGGAATGAGTTGCTGCTTCACAGATTGAACTGCCAGTCTTCTCCCTGCTACTAAGCAGCAGAGCAGCAGGGGCCTATCCCACGTCCTGGCAGTTACCAGGACAGAGAAAAGACACAGAACTGTGTAAACAAAATCTTACACTCCTCTTGGTTGATACAGGATCTCAGTCACTTGTTCCAAGACTTTGCTTTCTTCCATTCCAAAGAAACACAATCAGCAGAAAAATCTCTGGAGTGATTGAGCAAAGGGAATTAAACCAGCACCATTTTCAATAGAACCTCAACATCCTTTTTTCTACACTGAAGGTCACAGATTCTTGAACCACAACCATGGCTTCCATTTGAGTTGGTTTTCCATTTCTAACATTTACTGTTACAGGTGTATGATCTCCAACATCGTATTGAACCTTATGCCAGAATCAGGCACCTTGGGGCCTAGTGCAAAGATGAGAAATGTTTCACTGTCCATATATGATTGGACTTGACTCAACTCCTCGCCACTGTTTGCACTGGCTAGGGCTGATGGTAGTTATAGTCCATTAACCTCTGGAGGGCCATACATTCTCTATCTCTGGCCATTCATTTCACTGGCTTCTCCAGTTTTGTTTTATTTTAAAACCACTTGGATTTCCTTGGGCTCCTGTCATTTACTCCCACTTCTCCATACCATTTATGAGGTAAGACATAACATCGCTGGAAACATTTTTTTTTTAAATCTTTGTGGTAATCAGTGCTTGTGTCCTTCCTCTTGAAATTGATAATGCATTAGTTACACAGTTCTGACATCCTGCTAGATCTGACCCAAGACTCCATTTCTTCAGAAGTTTATGTTTGCTTCCTGCTTTCAAGTTGAGCAATCTGAAAGAGGGAGGCTGGGTATCAAACAGTAGACTGTCTCCCGCTGCAAAAACAATGTAAGCTCACACCAGGCAAGGTGGGGGCACATTTACTTTTCTTTTTCCTTTGAATATTTTAAAAATGAGGCAGGGGGCTTCTAAAAGCTGAAGCTGGCATAGGTGCAATGTTGGAATCTCAGTGAGGGGGAACAGATGGGCTTCAGATCTGGCAGGTCTAAAGGACATTGCCCAGAGTGTCCCATTTTTAAGGTTGAATACTTCCTACTGCTAGCATGAAGGTATCCAACGTCAAAAAGATGACACCAAGATTTTTGTGGGCATAATTTGGTCCTGAACAGGAGATACCTCTCCCACTAGACTTCCTCTGTGCTGACAGAAAATTTCTTTCATCTTATTCTGGTCCCCATGAGCCAGCAGAACAAAGACTTATGATCGCACATAGTCCTTCTGTGATGCCAAGTAAATCCTTTACGTCAGGATCAGGTCCAAGAAGAGGGAGCAAAGAGAGGAATACAATGTACTTTGCCACCTCATCTACCATCACCCATCTGCTATGCATGATGGTGAAGCTGGTTTGGAGACTGGTTGGTTTTCCCTCCTCTCCCCTCTGGCCTTTTTGTTCCAGCAGCAGCAATGGCTCCACTTCTTTCTTTTCTCTCCCAGCAGCAGTGTCTTCTCATTTCTGTCCCCTCCCCCCACTCTGCATAGAGGGATGGGAGAAGGAGACTGGTGGCACATGTTGTAAAATGCAGTCACACAGGTTAATTTGACAACAACAGGTCAGCAGTAGCGGAATTCCCCTTGGTGTCTCTCTCAACTGCTCTCAGATTCTCCTAGGCCCTTTATGCATTGCACTGCTATAGTGCTATTATTCCACTTTTAACATCCTGTAGAATTCTGGAGTTTGTAGTTTAATGAGGCCAAAGAGCTCTTTGACTGAGAATCCTAAATGCCCCTCCCTACACTGCAAACCCCAGGATTCCATAGGATGTTGAAAGTGGAATAATAGCATTATAACAGTGTAATGAGGAAATGGCCCTAATTCCCTGGTGTTAAATGTAACAAACACTAAATCAGGAGTAGGCACAGGGGTGGTCTGGTTTTTGCCTTTGCACCCTTCTGTGAGCCTCACTAGTGGTAAAATAAATGGAATATGTAACTCCACTGCTCTGATGGTTTTATTGGCAAGTTTAATTGGAGCCCTGGTGGCGCAGTGGTTAAATGCCAGTACTGCAACCACAAGGTTGTGAGTTCGATCCTGCCAGGCTCCAAGGTTGACTCAGCCTTCCATCCTTTCGTAGGTTGGTAAAATGAGTACCCAGCTTGTTGGGGGCAATTAACTAAAAATACATTGTAAACTGCTTAGATAACACTTAGTTGATAGGCGGTATAGAAATAAATGCTATTGCTATAAAATAGAATTCATATAAATATAAGGCCATGTGAAGGAGGACGTTTGTCTAGAAAAACAGGTCAGAGATGATTCCTGAGTATGGTTGAGTCTGGCTTAATGGCTCTTTCAGGGAGAACAAAAGGTATCTCTAAGAAGAGCAAGTAACCCCCTGTGGTTTGCATTTCCTATGGAAGACAAAGCTTATAAAACTGGCCACCAACTTAATCTGACACCCATTTGCTGGAAACTTCAAAACAAAGACCTTTTGCTTGGTTGATAGCACTGGTTCAGGAGAACAGGAAGATTTCAAACAAATCCATAATTGCACCATTCTCACACCTATGATCCTTTTCCTGATGTCTGATCACACTGCCATAAAAATCTTTTACCATCCACATGTTAAAAATCATCCACATGTTTCCTCCACACATTAACAACCACTAATCCATCCTGTCTCTTTTGTTCACCCTGGAAATCTTTGTTGACCAAGCAGAAAGCCACACCTTCAGGGCACATTTTGGGGTATAAAGAAACCCTGATTTTAGATGCTCCTTACAGCATTTTGGATTTTTTTTTTAATTTTTAAAAAGTTTATTGAAATTAAATTAAGAGAGAAATTTTTTTTTACATACAATCACATCACATCACAACATCACAACAACAATGCTTCTTATAATTATAGATCTTATATGCATTACTTATAAATAAGATACACTTATACCTTATGATCTTAGCCTTATCTTACATACATTTTCTCAGTATCTATAACCTATTCCACCAATACTACTCAGAAAAACTATAATAATAACATCACATAACACATAAGACATAATATACAATAAAACACATGACACAAGACAACACTCCAACACATTATATATCTACAAATCTATCTTGATTGTGTAATTACAAATATTATTTCTTATCAATTCGATTAACTTATCCGTGGTATAACATTAAACATTCCTCATTCACCACCCCTTTCAAACATTGACTTCCTCTCTTTATCCAGTTAGGAATATTTACTTATGTATTTACATCATCCTGCTAACGTATGACAACTGCTGCTACGTTTACTCTTTATCGCCGTTTATCTTTCTATACTAATCCTATTTATTTACCCTTATCTACATCCCACTATATAATTACTCTTTTTATTTTTACCCTTTCTTTGCTCTTAAACTGTAATATAAAGTATTCAATCATACAGTCCGATCAATGCATAACCACCCCAGTATTTTTCCCATAAAGGGATCAAAATGTCCCATTCCTCTTTAAATTTATCTTTACTCTTATTTTCCAATCTTAATGCAAGTCTATCCATTTCAACCAATTCGTATAGCTTATTGATCCATTCTTCTGTTGTCAGTATGGCTGCATCTTTCCACTTCTTTGCAAACACAATTCTCGCAGCGTAAACCATGTAACATAAGATTCTCCACTAGCTTCTTATCTTGTTTGATTGTCATATTTTTAGTCATCAACAAAGATTTATCTTTGTTGACCTTAAATCCCGCTACATCCGCTACATCCCCATATTGATATAAGACCTCCATCACCATTTCAATACTGTTTAAGGGTTTCTCCATTATTATAACTACATCATCTGCGAATGCCTGAATTTTATATTCATGTGATTTTATTCTGATTCCTCTTATTTTACTTTCATTCCTTATTTTATTATTCAATATCTCTAAACATACTATAAACAAAAGGGGTGAAAGTGGACAACCTTGTCGGGTTCCTCTATTTATTCCGAATTGCTTTGTGTTTTCTCCATTTATAATCAGGCTCGCCCTTTGTTCGCTATAAATAGCCTTTATCTACTCTATATATCTCTTGCCTAATCCTATCTTTTTCAAAGTTTCTAGCATAAAAGCCCAATCCACATTATCGAACGCTTTTTTGGCGTCTAAAAATAACAACCCTAATTTTTTTTATTATTATTATGATAATATTCTATCGTATCTATTATAATTCTTATATTATTCTTTAATTGTCTCCCTGGAAGAAAACCGTTCTGATCTTCATGTATCCATGTTATTATATTTTTTAAGGCGTTCAGCTAATATCTTTGCATAAATTTTATAATCGATGTTCAACAGGGAGATCGGTCTATAATTTTTCTTGTCTAATAGATCTTTCCCCTCCTTGGGAATTAAGGCAACGTTTAATTCTTTCCATGTGTTGGGGAATGTTCTCTGATTAATCGAATTTAATATTTTCACCAATATCAGGCTTAGTTCCTCAAGGAAGATTTTATAATATAATGTTGTGAAGCCATCAGGACCAGGAGCTTTCTCTACTTTTAATTCCTTAATCATATCTTTTACTCCTTGCAATGTAATTGGTTTATCTAATTCTTCTTTCCGAATTTCCGAGATTTTTTTAATTTCTGATGTTTCTAAATATTTTCTAATTTTTCCTATCTCTTCTTGTGACTTTATCCTTTTTCCAAATAGCTCCTCAAAATATTTAATGAATATATTTTTAATCTTTGACTGTTGGTACTGAATTCCTTGCTCCTCTCGAATTGCCTTAATACATCTTTTTTTCCTTTTCTTTTCTTAATTTGTAAGAGAGACATCTTCCTATCTTATTTGCATGCTCAAATTGTTTTTGTTTTACATATCTCAGTTTAGATTCAGTTTCATCCATTGTTAATAGAAACAATTGCTTCTTTAACATCTGAACTTCTTTTAAAGTTTCGGAGTCATGCGTATTATTTTTTAATTTAGTTTCTCTGTCCTTTAACATTTCATTTATTTTCGATTCTTTTCCTTTTCTGATTCTTATCAACCAGGCTTGTTGACTAATAAAAAATCCTCGCATGATGGCTTTACCCGTCTCCCATACTATCTGATCTGTCTGGCCTTTTCCTAAATCGTTATGAAAAAAGTTTTTCAACTCTTCCCTAGCTTTATTCACTATTGAATCATTTCTCAATAGGTTATCATTTAATCTCCACTTCTTTTTTTCTTTTCCCTGATGTACCGTTAATAATAAAAGACTGTGATCAGAAAAAGTTCTTGGGAGGACCTCTACATTCCCAACACTCTTTATAATGTCTGTGGATAGGAAAAACATATCAATCCTGGAACATGATTTATATTGTTCAGAGAAATATGTGTATTCTTCCCTATCTGCGTAAATGCATCTCCAAACATCCACTAACTGCAAATGTTCCATCATCTCGAAAAAAGATTTGGGGAGTTTTTCCTGGTTTTCCCTATTCTTCTTATTTTTGTTTCTATAACTAGTTCTATCTCATGATGGGTTTAGTACCCCATAGCATTTTGGATTTCAGGGATCTACTCTGTTCCTCAGACTTTTGCTGTCCTTGGGCATCAGTCCAAGCAACATCCCTATTTCTCTGTTTCTCTCTCTCTGGATGGTAATATAACCAAAATTCTTTTCTATTCCTCTAATCCTCCCTTTCTTTCAAGTTAGTCTTGTGTGATTGCTTCTTTGTGTGTCTATTTGTTTGTGCATGTATACTTCCCCCAGAAAAGCACATTTAAATTGTACTATAAGTTTTCTGACTGGTCTCTTTTGTAGTGACCTGGTAAACAAAGGTGAAAAGGTCCTGAAGTTACCCCCCTCTTGAGTGTTCTTAATTTGAGTTAACTAATTCCCCATTTTTACATCTAAGTATGGGTTCTGATACAGGACGTCACAGTGTCCCATGGTTTGGGGGTAACAAATAGAGTGTGACAGGGATTTCTTTCCATATGGGTGCATTTCAAAGCACACAACTCTTGCTAACCATTCTGCCTAGTCTATGTGTCTCTCCAGAAGACAGCCAGCAGCATGAGGATAAACACATATACACACTGGTGGATTAAAATAAAGGTAACACTGTTGTCTCTTTCCTCCTTACAAAGAGGGGAACACTTCAGCACTTAAAAAATTGAGGTTCCCTGCTCCCAAGCAATATTAGAAATGACTTTGATCATGCTAATGAATTGCTAGTTTCTCCATTTGTTTAATATGTTTTAGCCTTTAATATCATTTTTAATTTTTAAAATTAGTCAGGTTAGTTTTATTGTACACATCCCTAAGGCTGGGATACAAATACTGAGATTGGGATATAAATATTTTATTTGAAATATTTTATTAAAAGTTTTCAAAGTACCAACAAAACTGAAAAAAAAAAACCATATTGCAGCAATAGATACATTTTAAAAACAAACAAAGAAGAAAAATATAATCAAGAAAAAATACTTACTAAATAGTAAGAAAAGAAAACTAAGAAACAAAAAAGATATTGTTTCTGCTTTCCTAAGACAGACTCTAGATAACTACCTATATTTTCTTTAAAAAAACTTATCTACTTACAGATACCAATCAAATGCTCTCATTGCTACTCTTCCAGAAATACTCATTGCTGAATCCCAGAAGTCAACATATTATATACCCTTTTTCTTGGGGGAAAAAAAATCATATTAAGGGGTCCCAGTCTTTCACAAAAGTCTCCACATTTTTTTCCTGTTATTAATATCATTAATTTGTCCATTTCAGCTCAGTCCAGTGGCTGAATCAGCCTGTCCTCTTTTGTTGGAATCTCTGTTTTCTTCTACTTCTGAGCATATAATAGTCATTATGGCAGTCATATATTATTATATCTTGCCATACTTCTTCTCCAATTACTCTTCTATTAATACCAACAAATACAGGTCTGGAGTTTCATTTGAATATTAACTTCAAAATTTTATATAACATAAAATGCATTTGTTCCAGAGTTTTTTGGCCTTATCACATTTCCACTACATATGATAAAAACATTCCAATTGTTGCTTATATTTCCGACATCTATTTGAAACTTCTTTATGCATTATGGCTAATTTTTTCAGATGTTAAATATCAGCAATACTTCATCTTGCAAAAATTCTCTTTAAGATCATAGCATAGTGTAAGTTTAATTTCCTCTGACCACATTCTCCCCCATTGTTCCAACGATATATTATGCCCAACATTGTGTATGCTCAACATTGGTTTTAGTCAATTCAAAATCATATTTCTTATGTCTATTTTATATCTTTTCACTATTTGTTTATAGGAAAACCACTGAAAACTAAGTCCTTCAGTCATTAATTCTTCAATCAATTTGATTCTGTGTTGGTCTTGTTCGATTTCTAATAAAATCTTGATAAGTAACCCATTTTTCTTTTGCTATAATCTCCTTCCTGTAAAAGGCTTCTCATGATGAGCCAACAAAACTGTTTTAGGGCATAACCTTGATTTGTATCTATGCCATATTCTTAACAAAGATCTTCTCATCTAGTGACTATTAAAACCTACATTCACGTTTGGCTCTATCATACCACAAATACCTTTGCCATCCAAACCTCAGTTCATGCTGCTCAAAGTCCAATAATGTCTTATTTGTCAACAAAATTCAATCTTTCAACCAAGCCAAACATGCAGAAAAATATAGTTTCAAATCTGACAATCGCAATCCTCCTCTTTGTTTAGTATCTTGTAAAATTTTATATTTTGCTCTCGGTTTTTTCCCTTGCTATATAAACTTCAATAAGTCACCGTGCTATTGTTTACATAAAAGGTCATTGGTCGTAATCAGTATAGTCTGGAACAAGAACAACATCCTTGGTGAAACATTCATTTTAATTACAGAAATTCTGGCCAATAATGATAGTTTAATTTTCACCCATCTTTATAAATCCTGCTTAATCTCATTCCATGTTTTAATGAAATTATTTTTCAATAACATGCAATTCATATTTGCCATAGTGATATCCAAATACTTCACTATTTTCTCTACTTTAAAACCTTACTTATCCATAAAATGCACTTATCTTCCTTTGTCATATTCTTCATGGGATATAAATATTTTATTGAATAAATACATTTAGGAAAAAGACACATGATTTCTCAAAAATTACAATAAAATGAATATAATGCTGAATTCTCCCTTTGTCAAGAGAAGGAAGAATCTCCTTGATATTACCCAAAAGTGACTGTATTATTACATTCTCTGTGCTGTAATGATTGCTTATATGTAAACTAATTCCATTGGGTAATTTTATATACTGCTTCCCATATCTAATTATAAGTGAACTATTCTTATAGTCATGGACTAATGGGTTGATCAAGGCTAATCCTGCTAGTAGGCAGACTGAAGTTATTGTCTCAGGCAGCAGATGCTGCGTGGCTGAAATGGATGTATCCCAGCTGTTTTTCCTGAGCCCCTGGCTCATTCTTTGCAGTCCTCCAGCATCCATGACGTGCACAGATTTCCCCTTGCTAGCAAATGGTAGTAGTGGTGCTGCAGAGGTGACAAGTCAAATAATTCTTACCTGGTGTAAAGTCAATGCAAGAGTCAGACTTCTTTATTATTTATCATGGGTCCTTGATGTAGGAATAAACATCCTTTTTATTGCTTTAAGTCTTACTTCCTGATTGCATACAAAATGGAATGATGTCTAGACAGGTATTGAGAGCACCTTCCTCACATACGCAGAGTCTATCTCTTTTCTGTATGCAATTAGAACCGCTTGTTGGAAAGATGATATCACACAACGGTAGCTGATCAAACAAGAACTAATGAATTCTTGCAGAGTGGGAGGGGAAAAATCATTAAAACTCGTGGCTTCAATCCATACTTGGCTCATTTAATTCAAAAATAAGGTAACAAATAGTTGATAACATTTCTTAGCAGATTCTAAGGGAAGATTAACCAGAGCTAGATTGAACTTTAAGCTCTGCTCCCAGCATCAAGCTGTGCACCTGTTGCTCAGTGTGACGAGCAGCCTGGACAGCAGGCAGAGTCATAATTGCCTGTCTGTTCCCAATTGGGAAAATAATTTATTGCAATCTTGAGCGAGCTCAGAATTTCTGCTTAGCTTATTTAGCATTTATATAGCAGAGCATTTTATAATCCTTCTTTCACTCTCATTACCCAGTGCAAGAGAGATATACTGTTTCAGAAAGGAAGCTGAAGTTCAAGTGCAACACCTTGCCCAGAGCTGGGAACTGAGGGCATTGTATATAGGCTCACAAGTGGGCCTGTGGCTGACAGGAACATCTTTGACGTATGCAGGTGGGGGTCTCTTTCCTTCCCCACCTCAACCTCTGGGCCAGGCCTGATTCCATCAAGTTTTGTTTTTCTAAAACAAGATCTTGCTCCTCCTCTTCCCACAAAAAAAGTCAGATGTTTGTGCCCATGTTTTTAATAACTAAAACACGTTTAAGCAATGTTTGCATGTCTTTTATTGGAACATGTCCACAGGCATTTACCATATGAAGATTTGAGAAGCGTGTCTTGTATCTACCCCACGGACAGTCTGGGAAATCTGCACTGAGAGAAGCTGTCTGAACCCCAGTCCTTAGCCATCCCTAGCCTATTATAATACAGTTGTATTTTTTATAAATAATTTTATTAAGTTTCACAAATAAAACACATCATCTTAAATTGTACTTTTACATGTAGTGTTTTTGTTCTTCCACTCTGATCTAGTTTTCATTTTCTGAATGTCTACTCACATATAAAAAATTATGCCTCACATTTCTATGTTCATCTTACATGCTTGATCTTGCATTTCGCTCATCCACTCCTGTTATGTTACAGTTATTCCTCTTTAATTTCAACCATAATTTAAACATTTTCATTTGGCAGTTCCCAGCAATCACCCATTACAATTTGCCATTCTGCTACAATTGCATTTTTTAAAAAATTTTGTATTTCTTAATAATCTATATTTTCTAGCTTCTCTATTATCTTCTGAAAGGGGATTTGACATGCTTCTGACAGAGATAGGATATTCCATTTCTATGGGTTGGGACGAATTCAAACCATGAGCTAGACTTTGGAAATTTGCCTACCCAGCTTTCAGACTAGAACCAAGATAGTTTAAGGTAAGTCCAAAATGTGCCCAGGCTGAAATACATAATAACTCCCAGTGTATGATGTCTGCCATAGCTTGGAAGCTCTCATCATTTACCTTGTATTGCTTGTATTGTTTGCTGGAGACAGTGTGAACCTCCATGCCTTGAAGTTATAGGTTCATAGCCCACCCTGTGTAGAAAGAGGAATCTGTCTCTGCAAAGCTGGCTGTACTTCAGAGGGTGTAGGGGAACAGCAAAGCCAAATCCCCTGGAGCCTTCAGTGCTAATACAGCCTAGGTAAACAAAAGCCCAGTCTAGATCTCTCACTATGTACAGAAAACTTTGAATGTCTCAGGGATGGTTCTTCTAGGCTTACGTTTGAGAATAGCTGAGAGTGATTTGTTTATAAATTGATTAAAATTAGGATTAAATAAATAAGGATCTTAAGAACAGATGTAGTTCAAAGTGAATTTTTCAGATGTGGACCCTACCCATCTTCACATTTAGAATGATAGGCAAGTACTAGTTCAAGACTTGCCACTCTTTGCTCATTACCTTCTTTGCTTAGCTGCTCTCATCTCTTCCTGCTCCATTTGGGGACAGACTGAGATGGGATCTCAGACACCCAAGATGGGAGACTGCACATTGCTTTATGAGTGGCCTCCAGGATTATTGTATATACCTTTCTAGCACAATCTTGTTGATCACAAATAAGTTGCATTTAGTGGGGCTTACTCCCTAATCCTTATGTCCATGTCTTGTGTGTGTGGTACACACCCACACACCAGTTTACACTAACATTTCAAGTATAAAAAGATATGAACATAACTTCATGATAGCTTATTGACAAAAAAATAAATGTTTTAGTCTTTCTGCTACCATATAATACTTTGATATGTTTGTTAGAAGATGTTAACACAGCCTTGGAAGCCTTATGACTTTTGGTATCTTTTTATAATTCATTTTAATTACAGATATACAAGTAAACAAGTTCTGTGCTCCAGATCTGCTGCTTCACAACAGGTCTCCACAGAGAGACATGTCAGCTGCTTTCAGCAGTGCCATATCCTTCTTGCTTCTCTGTCTCCCAAACTGCCAAGTACTATCTCTTCACATGTACACCTTACTTCTTCCCCCTTTCCTTAACAGGAGATTAGTACCTCCCTCAAGTTATGAGGAATATCTCATTCAGGGACACAGGTTCTCCTCACTACTGCCTGCCAGCAAAGATCTCCTGGACTGGTAACTATTAATCTGTCTAACAAAGAAATTGTTGGTTCAGCATTCATAACACTTTGCTCACCAGTTCATCCTGACAGACATTAAGCTAGTCTCGTTTATCTGGAATGAGTGTCACATTTGGTTGAACATAGGCCTCAGTACTAGTGTGAATTACAATCTGTTATCACAAAACTATGGATGGGAAGAATATTTGAACATCTTTGAAAAATTTTCAAAAACTGTCCCCCATGTTTCTTAGGTATTGAAAAACCCTGACAGGAATCTTGGATTGACAAAAAATCTTCACAATTTTATTCTGTGCAAAATTTGCACATGGTTGCTTAGTGTAGAAAACAGCATTTTCTCTTCAGATATGGGATTTTTTGTGCAAAAAACACATCTGCTTATAAAATATTGTTCCCTCTGTGAATTTCTCACAAAATAAGTCCTGGATTGTGAATAGTCTTTGTTTTAAAGACTTTCTCACAGTGAGCAGAAAACTGCTAAATTTTATTTTATTATTTTATTTATTATTTATTGCTTATTTAAAAAAATAGTGAAGGATTACATCTGTACAAATACTGCTACCTGCAAAAGGGAGCAGTAAAGAAATAGTTTCAAGTTAAACACATATCCTGTTCCACAGTTCTTACTGGAGGTATCTTTATTTGAAAAAGATTCTCAACTTGTTGAGAAACTTGTTTCCATTAGGTAGTCTAGATAATTCCTAGCCCATTTTATTTTAAGATTCTTCAGATGAAAACTGTCATATGTTCACTGAGTTCCTATGCATGGGACTGAGCCAGCTAGCCATTGTTAGAAGTACCAACTTTAACTGGCCCTACTCATTTGTGCCTAGATTGCACCTCTCTCTAGAGTTGAGGCATAGCATGTGGTCATTTCCTATTCATTGGTCTGTCTCTTTTCCTGCATCAGTTAGTCTGCAATTTGTCTAAATTTATTTGTTCTTCATTTTGTAGTTTACAGTTCATTGTTTTTCTTCTACATTTAAAGACACATGTTACAGAATCTCTCACTGTGAGATGTTATGAAACCTTTACCATTTGAAAGTGAAACTGTTTCATGTTTTAAACAAAGAATACTAAAGGACCTTTAACACTACATAGTATAGTGCTATGATTCCGTTTTTAGCTTGTTCTGTCCTATGGAATCCTGGTACTGAAAGTTTAGGGAGGGGCAATTTAGAATTCTCAGCCAGAGAGCTCTATTGTTTCATCAAACTACAAACCACAAGATTCCATAGGATACAGCCATACCAGTTATAGCAGAATCATAGTCCTAAAATTGTGTAGTGTTAAAAGTTCCCGAACCTGCCATTTATGTAAGCTAGACCACACATGTGTGGGTAGTGGTAATGGTATGGGACTAATTATTGTTCACTTGCTGCTTATGAAATGTGAAAGACATGACAATCTCTCACATTTCCTATGGTTGCTGGAGACAGGGCATAAGCCAGGGTCTCTGCTCTTCTGTAGGAGTCCTATACATAGGCATGTGTATGTGCATACATCTTCTATCAGACTGTATATGCCTGCTTGGGGTCTAATCAGCAGTTGCAATGCCATGTAGGTCAGGTCTTAGAGGATGACCCTCTCCCTCATGTATTTTCTGTGTGTTTGAAACAGAAAGTTTGAACAGGTCATCTATGATATCTTTTAATGTTCAATTATTTAGGATTTGAGCAGTGCCCACATTTTGAACTTCAGTGGTACTTGAAGGAAGGTTTATCTCTCATTGTCCTTGAGCAAGTTTGGGACCAACAGTGCAATGGGATTAGGTTGTGTGTACAATCAGCTGGCTTGTACCAACCAGTTTTTTAAATGTTCCAGTGAAGTTGGAATATGGATTATTCCACTTGGAGATTGCATGGAGGGAGGAAGCATCCTGGACCCTCTCCTCTGAATGAAGGGGTTTCAGATCCAGGGATCCATTACTGTCTTTGTTCCATCACTACTCCACTCCTAGAATGCCATTTTTCAGAGACTATCACCAGTGGAAATGCCAGTAGTGGTCACAGTTCCATCCATTGACCTTTCCAAATGTGTAACTGGGTCAGGCATGGAATTTCTGGAACAAGGTCTGTTTGTGGATCACAATATTATTTATGAGGGATATTTCAGAAAACAAGCAAATATTTCCCTCATAGAACATGCAAATGTTGGGATAGCAACGAAAAGAGAAGTACTGTAGAAAAATAAATTATTTGAACAGATATTTCAGTATTGTAGTATGAATCTAGGATGAATTGGGCTGAAATTCTGATGAATTTCTGAATTATTCTGATGAGCAATTAATTATTCAAGTCATAAAATACTTCATAAATCCCAAATGGATAATGTTTTGAATCAGTAAGAGTTGCAATATCAAAATTTCAGTTATTTTTGATTTAGCTAAGGGCTTGAATTTTGCAGTATTAACAAGGTCTCCGTTTTTATACAACAGCAAAAAACCTGGGTATGTATTTTGATATGTTTGTCATAAAGTTTTTTTTAAAAAAATACAGAATTATATATTTACTTAAAACAGAATGAACCTCTCTTTCACCCACAGACCTAATGTAGCCCATCGAAGCTCCTATGTCACCCTGTCCTACCCCTTTATGCTATCGGTAATTAGGATAATCAGAGTGGTTCACAAAACCAAGTTCTCTTTGCCAGTGCCTATAAATGTTATCTGAGAGCTCTTTGCCGGTGCCTATAAATGTTATCTGAGAGGCTGAATCCCTCTCCAATTTGGTTGTCTCCCCCAACTTAAAAGATATGGTAGGTTACGATACACTTTGATTTTCCTATCCCCATTATTTTGGCCCTATAGCCCCAAGGGTTATATTGACTATCTTGCTGCCATAAAGCATCACAACAGTAACCCTTAATCTCAATTCAGTTTGCCCCTCTCTATTCTTACTTGTATACTACTGGCAGTCCCTTCCTACAGCCTCTAAAAGTCTTGATTAACATACAAGGTCTGTCAGCTATTGATTATCTTCTGCCTATCAGAATGGGGTGCTTTAAACTGAGGCTTTAAAAAAGATATAACTGAATTTATAGGAGAACATAAAATAAATCTGTGTATGGTGAGGTTAGCCTTTCATTCATCATACTGTACTAGGACACATAAAGACGATTTAATTTAATTACCGAACAAGAGAATGTTTCTCTAAGCCTCTGAGCCTGACCTTCTCAACTGATTCTTAGTGTGGTGGATCTAATGATGCTTAAAACATCTGGTTTACAATTGCAGTCCTGCAGCCCAATGGCCTACATATTTAGTCAGATGTTAGTCCCACTGATTTCAGTAGGGTTTTCTCCTGTAGTGTGTGTGTGTGTGTGTGTGTGTGTGTGTGTGTGTGTGTAACTTCAAGTCATCAGTTGACTTACAGTAACCTCATAAATTTCACAGGGTTTTCTTAGGCAAGGAATACTTAGAGGTGGTTTTGCCAGTTCCTTCCTCTGAAATATAGCCTACAGCAGAAACATAAAACTGCAGCCTTATGAATGTTCCTTCTTTCTTTATAAGCCTGAGCCAAAGATATTTTGAAATAATGAAAAATCTAATAATATTAAGGGGCATTAATTTGAACAGCTAGACATGAGGACAATTTATAAATCTGCATAGCTAGATTTCAGCTAAAAAAAAATCTATGAATATCTATGAACACAGGATAGGATGAGAATTCAGGGAAATACAATGAAATTGCAATTGAGAGTTTTTCACATCACTAACTGGAACAAAGATGCACTGGAAATGAATGGCTGAAGTATCTGAGTACTTTCCAGCTACAACTCATCATCAGTTCATGGTAGGAGAAAAAGAAAATATAGAAATGCAGATACAGGGGAAAGATGTCAAAATATATAGACTGATGTTAGGTATGTAGTGGCAAATGTGTGAATCAAGTTTAATGTTGGCTGCACGCCGCTGTACACCTGACCTATGCAATCTATACAGTGCTGCAGATTGCTTTTATAGTGGCTGTGTGCCAGCATGGATATAAAACATGGTGTTCATATATCAGAGTGATGTAATAGCTGGAACATTTATGACAACATTTGAACTAGGTTTGCCGTGGTATTGGTCCCAAGTCATTCCTTTGCACGTGGTTGCAGATTTTCGAGGTAGTTGAGAATACAGTTGGCCCTCCTTCAACCAACCAATGCTTAAAAACAGTTTTAAAAAATCCAAAAAAGCAAATCTTGTTTTTGCCATTTTATATAAGGGACACCATATTACTCCACTATTGTATATAATGGGATTTGAACATCCATGAATTTTGGTATCTTTGAGGGATCCTGGAACCACAGCATAGTGGATACCAAGGGCTCATTGAATTTCCTTTCTTGCTTCAGAAAGAAACAATTAAGATTAATACAGAGCCTAAGACTTATTGCAGGGATGAGAACTGCTTGATCTTTCAGATGTGGTTGGTCTGCCAATCTCAACAGCTCTAGATAACTGCTGGAAATTGTAGTCTAACAGTCTAGAAGATTGTGTGATTGTGAGTCTTGGCTTACAATGTGCCTTTCTGCCTCTCCCCAGCCTTCTCCTTCTCACTTTCCACCATTTCTTCTTCTCTTTCTCTTCTGGAGAAAAGTATAAGACTGGAAGAAGATAGTAGCATTTCCCCTCCCAACAGACAAAAGTTGCTGTCTTGCATTGAAGGTAGGAGATAAAAACAAAACAAAACCCCATTGTTCCTTCATATTACTCTACTGCCATTTCTTAAGGCAAGAAAAAGCAGACTCCCCTCTTTGCCAGTGCTTGTCAGTGTTTAGAACATTTTAAACATATGGCATTAGTGTCTCTCTCTCTCTCTGTGTGTGTGTTTATGTACTTTCAAGTCACCTGTCAACTTATGGCAACCTCACACATTTCATGAGGTTATCTTAGGCAAGGCATACTCAGTGCTGGTTTTGCCAGCTCCTTCCTCTGAAATGTAGCCTACAGCACCTGGTATTCATTGGTGGTCTTCCATTCAAGTACTAACCGGGGCTGACTCTGCTTACTTTCCAAGATCAGACATAATATGGTGCATTTAGGTACAACTCTCTTATATTCTTTTTCTCTGAAGACTAGCTAAAGACCAAGCCTGAGCATCTTTCAGGAGTGAATTTCAGTGGTGGCTATTGGCTGCCATGGAAATCAAGTGAAAAATCCCCTCCAGATTTAAGTCTGCAGTTATCCAAGGTGCTGAACCCTATCCTTCAGACACATTCAGTACCTTGGATAGCTCATTTAATGCTATCCAGAAGCCAGGGTGGATTTACCCCCTGCTTGACATGGGAGTCATCAGTCCCTGTTCATATACTTTGTCTCCTTAATTTTCAGAGATAAAACTCTGCTGGCTTTTCTTTAAGGGATAATATGTTTGCTGTAGATGCATTTTGAATCTAGAACTGAAGCAAGTCATTTTCAATAAGCCTAGAAGTGTTTGAAGCAAAGCTAGAGTCCTCCAAAGAAACCTCAATGAATCTGGTTCTTCCCGAAAGTTTGGGACTGATTTGACATATTGAAAGCAATGAACATAGTCACTGTCACAGTCCCTGCTCCTTTCCCTCTTTTTCTCTAATTTTTCTTCCCCTCCTCCCATGCCGCATAGATATATACAATGCGTTTGCTTAGCTGGGCAGTCCTTAACCAATACCAGCAATAAGCACTTTAACTGTGGTTCTGCCTCATTAAAATTTTGAAATCCAGTGTGACAACCCATTTCTGCTCCAGGTGTATGATTCCATCTCCATATTAAAGTGGCAATGCCATAATCATATTTCAGTACCTTGGAGAACACTGGCTGAGTGGCTCACAGAATCTAGTTGTCCACATAGTAGCAACTATAAATATACTTGGAAGAAAGATTTATAAAATCAGGGAGCCTGGGTTCTCATATTAAGGTCCACTCTTCTCTTTCTATGCAGAACTTAAAATAATCTGGAGGAGCTCTTTTTGTTAAAAAAAAAAAAAAAGTGGGGGCTGAAAAGAACTCCAACAATGTCATATTTCAGTTGACTCCCCTGGTGCCCTACTCCACATACTGAAGGGTTTTCATCCACACCAGATGGTTGAATAATATGTTTCATTTCTGCACAACAAAGTGCCCAGGAAGATCCAGTTGGGACTCTTTAAAAGAAGCACTGTGCTGTGATTCAGCACTGCAGCAGCAGTAACACACCAAACCAAAATATTTTGATGTAAAGAACACTGGTGGCTCAGTAGTTTTGTTTCAAACTTTGAATGCAAAGTAAAATAAAAATGCCTCACATCTGATCCCAAGGCTTGGTGTGATAGCTAATGCATGTGTCAGGTAGGATGAATCATTGCTGTCACCGCATGAGATACAAGCTGGGCCTCTGTATATTTTCCACTAATAATGTAACACCTGAAAGCAGAATTACACATAATGCACAGCTTTTTCGTGTTACACAGAGTATCTGTGAGTGGCTTTAGATTTAGGTTGAAGAGAGGACTGGAAGAGGAGGAAGAAACTATTAAACCTTTTCTTGTCATCTTTATGTCTGATTAAAATTGTCATAATTTCCCTTTCTCATCCCTTCTCTCTCACATACAGCACATGGAGGTAAAAGAGGCAAAATATTCTATAGCAGTCTCCCAGCACAGCTCCCGGCATTCTAGACTGGGTGTCATTCATGGAAGGTAACACCCAAAACACCAGGGGCATCAGGTGGTGGGAAACTGGATGACACCCTTGTTTTCACAATCCCAAAGTTACATTCTTAGTCTCTTAGATGGTTATTAACAAGTAATGTTCAGATTAACCCTAAATCCTTTTGACTTTCAATGTTAGTAACTTGTGTTTTTGTATTTCTCAATGCAGTTCTAATCCATTATGTGATATGTCATGCAATTGAATCCATTGCTCAGAAATAGGATACTCACATTCTGGTTTCCCAACAGGGATATGGAAGGAATTCATTGGGGTCTTGCTAGACAGTGATTAATATATATTTTCATCAATAAAAAAGTAAATAATCATTTAATAATAAGACATGCTATATCTCATTTAAACTGCTCTGGGAGTCTTTTGGCGAAAGAGTGGAATCCAAATACAAGAAAGAAAGAAAGAAAGAAAGAAAGAAAGAAAGAAAGAAAGAAAGAAAGAAAGAAAGAAAGAAAGAAAGAAAGAAAGAAGAAAGAAAGCAGGCAGGCAGGCAGGCAGGCAGGCAGGCAGGCAGGCAGGCAGGCAAGCAAGCAAGCAAGCAAGCAAGCAAGCAAGCAGCTTTGCTAATTTCATATGCTCATATCAAGATATGAAAATTATCACTGGAAATTAACACTTCTTAAGTTTTTCCATCAAATTCCCCAGTGAAAAGAAAGTGTATATAGAAGTACATGTATACACAAACACGCATATGGTAGTGAATATAATGTTTAAATTTCAAATACCTTACAAAGATATGCATATAAAGCAAAAATGCATACAAAAATGTACATAAAAATGTTAACACTTTCCATGTGAACTTGAAAATATTCTCAAAATGTGGCTCAAGCAAAATTTAAGATTAGAGAAAAATCTCAAATTTGGAGTGAACCAAACACAGGATTGGAAAAATTAGTAATGAAGAGAATCAGAAATTGACATGCATGAGTTTCTCATCAGCTGTTCATGAAGTTTTCCCCAACTGCCCCCTCTGTTTGAAATTGGATGGTGGTGCTGGCTTCGAATCGTTTGCTTGTGGTAGCCTTGTTTTTGGTGTGGCCCCTGTGTGTTCGTATTAGTTGTCAAGTTAACCTTGACTTATGGCAATCCTATAAATGAGAGACTTCCAAAATCCCCGGTCACCCACTGTCCTCCTTAGGCCGTGGCTTTCTTGATTGAACCAATCTATGTGTAGTGCGGACTCCCTCTTTTCTTACCGCCTTTCACTTTATCAGACATTCATATCCTGGGCGCTTTCCTCTCCCACAGAGACACAAATTGTACATATCCAAAATTTAACTTGGAATTTCTTCATGGTAATTAGAAGGAAGATGGAAGGGACTGAAGGGCAGAGTATGTGAATGGAACAAGAATGGAATGGAATGTGGGGCAACTTGTTCATTTCTGCCCTTAACAAGATATCCTTGTGTTTGCTGTGGGAAGCTAGTGGATAGTACACAGCATGTCCTGGCTCTTGCTAGTCACTAAGGCACAAATGCACATGCATATAGAGAACTATTTCATTAAGAGCTCTCTGGAACTGATCCAAGACTTCAAATAGGAAGCTAGACTTTATTAATGATGATGGCAGGCTTTGCTTGAGATATTTTGTGCCTGGATCCAGAGGATCAAATGGCTTCTCTCCCTATTCAAGGGGAAGCTAAAAGATATCTAAATTGGCATTTGTATCTTATTGCAGTACCAGAAAGAGCATAAGACCACAGCTGAGGACAACAAGCACACTTAAGGCTGCATGGCATGCTGTGCTCTGCTCTCAAGCATCTTGCTACCACTCTCTGCCCCCTCAGCATCTCCGGCCACAGCTGCCTCCCTTTGCCTTCAAAATGGCAGTGCCAGCCTTGGATACTGGCAGCCAATGTTGTATTTTCTCTCTCCATAACTGCCCACATGCAACGGTTCTGGAGAGTTATTCATACATACTAGCCAATCCAAGGACCAGACCTCTGACCATATATTTGCTTTATGCCCAGGATGCCAATCATGTCATGTCATCTTCTAGTCCTCTGAAGGAGGAAGGGTTAATAAAACAGAAGCAGTTTCTAATCCTTCTTGCCACAGTGGTTTTCTCTGTTCTTTTGAAATAATAGTTCTTCGACATGAAGCAATCAGCTTCATTACTACAAGCTATGTATGTTTGCATGCTCCTACATCTGAGCAAGCAACCACTCCACCCCCACCTCACCTCCAATATGTACAGAACATCCAAAGTGGATCAGATCACAGTGTAGTTTCCAGCACCATCTGTATACCCCCCACTCCCCAAGTCCTCCTACACCCTCTTCCCACACATTTGAAAAATTCCAGGTGCTCTGTGAGCAAAACAGAATATTGAAATGAGCAGCACACAGATACAGTATTTTTCAAGGACGCTGGAGAGCAATCAGCACCGGGCTCCTGCTGCAAACGCTGACAGAATATTTATTTCCTTATTCTCAGAGAGAACTGTAATCTCTTCTTGGCTGCCCCCAACTTACATTCCCCCTAAGTAAGCTGACAATTCTGGGCTGTTAAACTCCAGAATCCTATTCCTCAGTCTTTATTTCTGTCCACTGTGCTACTGCTTTCTGTAATGACTGTGATCCTTTATTAGTCCTCTTGCTAAAAACCAAAACTGACCTCCCCAAAAAAAACCATGAAATGTTTCTATGTGCCTTCAAGTTGCCCGTCAATTTATGGCAACCATGTGAATTTCACAGGTTTCTCTTATTTTTTTAATTAATTTTATTGTGATTACATCGTATAAAACAACATTTCTCATTGTACATTTTACCGAACTATTACCGCTATCTTCCGCTTCTCTCTGGATTTCAATAATGTTATTTCATTGACGTATCAACATTATGCATCGCATTGCATTTGTTAACATACAAGATAGATCCTGCTCTTTGACCCTACTTTACATGTTCCATGATATTCCACTGATTTTTACTTCTAACTACTCATGCTACCATGAGTTAAGAATTATTACCTGTCAACACCCAGCCCATTTCCAGAACAATTTGCCATTCTTTGTCCTCTGCTCTTTAGACAAGCCCCTTGGCCTGCATGCTTTATTATACAGCAATAAGATATTGGTCAAAGGCAAGAGGAATGAGGCAAGGCAATAGGAATGGAAAAAGTTATACATAAGAGCATTTTTCCTTAACCCAGTGCTCTCCAAATGTATTGGACTTCAACTCTTCTATCATGGCTTGGGATGGTAGGAATTGCAGTTTAGCGGATGTGGAGGGCTCCAGATTGGGGAAGGCTGCTCAAAAGAAATGATAGTTATACACTCATGCAGTCGCGTAGGGACGTGGGGGTGAGGGGGGTGATTTGCCCTGGGTGGCAATGTTTCTGGGGTGTCCCTGCCCATAGCCATGCCCCTGCGTGCCCTGGCCATGCCTCCATGCACCACAGCCACGCCCCCATGGACAGTGGCCATGCCCCTCACACCGTAGCCTTGCCTCCACCCACCCTCACTCCACACACTCAAAGCTCTGCCACTGCACTCATACCCCGGTTCTCCATAGCTGTGAAAAACCAGAGACAGACATGCTTTGGCGTTCAAGCTGGGCTCTTAACTGGCTAGGTATTCTTGTTTCTTTTCTTTTTTTAACTGAAGTGTTTTAAGCACAATTTTGAATGGATTTCAATGGTTTATTAGTTTGTTTTTGTTTGAATTTTATTACTGTTGCCATTTTGGTTGTCCTCCCCTGCCCACGTTTTTGCAGAGGAGTAGCAGCCTAAATACCCGAAAGGCACCAGGTTTCATCTGATCTTGGAAGTTAAGCAGGGTCAGCTCTGGTTAGTACTTGGATGGGAGGATGCCAATGAATACGAGGTACTTTAGGCTATGTTTCAGAGGAAGGAATTGGCAAAATTACCTCTGAGCATTTCTTGCCTAAGAAGACCCTACACAGGTGATTTGAAGGCGCACAAACACACAGAGGACAAAAAATTAATAAAAAAAACAGAGAAATAAAAAAGACCTCTCCTTCCCAAGTCCATCAAGGACTGATCCAAAAGAAATCACCGTAACAATAATTGGTCCTACTCTTGCCCTCAAAATAGCATGTGTTTTCTCCTTATTATCTTGAGATTTGAGATGAGCAATGGGGCAGTAATGGTCTGCTTGAATATACTTGTACCCTCCAACAGGTGAAAACTGGGATGTATGTGGCCAAGAAATATCGGAGTGTGGGCAAGATGGTAAAAACAGACATGCTGAGAGAGGCTGCAGCAGTTTACGTTTGTCTGAGCCCATTGGGAAGGACAAAATTCTTCCCCTTCTTCTCCTTTCCCACCTGTTGAATTAATTGAATGCAAACTACTTTTGCATTTGGAACTTAGTTTGCAGCAATGGATGTATGCTGAGGATAAATTTAAAAAGTGTGACAAGGAGAGAGAAATTGGGGCATTTTAAAAGTAGCTGAAAAAGTGGGACAACAGAAGAGTAACTGGGACTGTCCCTGTCAAACTGGGGCGGTTGAAGGGTCTGTATCCTTCAGCTTTGAGTGTTTAACCTGTGTCTAACTACATCTTATTTGTGCTATCAATGTTAACAAGCACTATGTGTATTTATATTTAGGGAACATACTTATTGTACAACTACTAATCTCATGCCTTATGGTTTCAAAGGGGTTAGAAACTGGCTGTTTTCTTCCACTGCAATGAGGGAGATTTATGCAGGTAATTGCACTAACGCTGTCTCCATAAACTCCCCTAAGCATTAATTGGAGGAAACAGAAGCTCAGTATTAAATGTGGAGCATACAAACTTTCTTCTAACATAGGATGGGAATGCAGAGGAGAAACCTTCAAATACTGAACCAGAGGGCACCTTCATGCATATATTTCCCAAGGTACATCAGGTGGTTGTGAGGGCAAGGGCAGTGGCTGCACATCATTGACTCCTGGGGCAGCTGGTGGCTTTCAGGGACAGTAAATCTGTTCTGCATTTAAAATTGAGTTTAACAAGAGTTTAAAGTAGCCATTTAAGGTTCTGATCCTATTTTGGAGATGAGTTTCAGCACCTTGAAAGAACCTGAAAAGACTCTATCTTATAAATAGCTCTTAAACTTTGGACTAAAAGCTAGAGCAGAATTACTGCCTTGCTTCCATCAGAGTTACCCTTGTTGCCTTCTTGAGAGCACAGAGGACCTACGACTAGGAAAAAAGAAATGTCTCTGCTTTTTTCCACAGTAATGGAAAAAAGTCACAAATTATACAATTGTGTGCTTAACTACTTACCTCATGGATTCAGTGTCCTGTTGTCTTGACATTAGAGAGGGATTGATCAATCTGCTGGTTTCACTTTCTGCCACTGTTTTCAAAACCTCAATTTCATTCATATGGAGTATAAAGAATTTTGCTAATTTTGCTAACACCTTATCAAAATGAAGGGAAGCAAAAGTCTCACAAATCTACACACTGCCTAAGTGCAGCTTGTTTTATGGAACAATGACAACTTCATGCGATAATGGGTTCTTTCCATTATCCAGGCAACATAGCGGAAGAGCGTTAGTTTACTCTCCAGGTAAATAAGGGGTTAATGAAGTGTAAGGTTTAAGTTACATTTATTGGGGGTCAGCATCACAAGAAGACATGAAAGATCACAAGAGAATTGCCCAACCAGCAAGACTAGATGGGGACAAGGTGAGAAGCTTCCAGATGCTTTGAAGAAGAAATTCTAAAAAGGCTTCAAGAGACCACAAAGCAAGAGAGACAAGGGAACATCAGGGAGAAACAAAGGACCAGTAGCAGGTAGGGCAAGCTTGTCCACATTCCCAGGTCCCCACCTCCTGTCAGCACTATCCCAGCATCTGGATAGTAATGTGAGCAGAATAGGAATGTTTTAGCTAGTTGTGTTATTTTCTTTTAAATCTCTGGCTGAAATGACCTAGGCTCTTTATAACTTTGTAACTGCTTAGTAATGCCTGAAGAAAGATGCCTTCATGAATGGGATAACTTTTGTCAATGTTTTTGCCCACTTAGAATAAAAACCTTTCTTTCTAAGGATTTCCTCTGTCCATTTTCTCTCTCTAAGGCCTTTTCCACACTTTGTTTTTGCAATGGGGCAGAGCATCCTCCAGTGAGGACGTTTGCACTTGGGGGCGGACTGGGTCCGGACTACTTTCTGTAGTTCCAGACTTCAGCCTGCTCCGGAACAACCAGAAGTGGTCGCTCGTCGTGCTATTTGAAAGACCGCTTAAAACAGGTCTTTCAACAGCACGGCACGGCCCACTCCGTGGCTGCGCTCCAGTGTAGATTTGCAGACTCGCACCAGCGTGAGCCTGCAGATCTTCCGGGGGCAGGCTTTAGGCTGGCAAGCTTCACCGGTTGGTGGAGAGCCTCCACCAACCGGACGCTGCCATTTTCATCCCTGGAGCAGTGTGTAGCGCGGCCACACACTGCTCCAGAACAGCCTGGATCCTCCGAGGGAGCACGCCAGTCCGGTAAGTAACAGAACAGGGCGTTTTCTTCGCCAAGTGCGAAAAAGCCCTATGTGCCTTGCAGATAGAATTCCCCTGTCCCACAGAGGGTGGGAGAGGAAAGCCTCTGCGGTCAGAGGTACAAGTCTGGAGATTTTTTTCCCCAGTAGCTTCCTACTGAGTTATTGCATGATGGGGTTTAAAATCAGTAGGTGATAGTAGCTAAATAATCTCCAGGGGCAAGAGTTCCATCTTCTACTCGAGAACAGGAGACAGCATTGATTAAGAGACCCCTGCCCCTCACACCTCATTTACTTCACTTTCAGTGCATTACCTAATTCTGTTTGGTAGGGAGATATTGCTAATCTTCATCAGAGAAGAAGGCAAATCTCCATCTATATATCCAACTGTGAAGTTGCGAACTCAGACTAAATACTCAGAGTGAACAGTCTTGTACTAGGATTTTTTTTAATTTTTTTTTTTTATATTTTGTGAATTGTGGAATATTTCCTCACACCACTGAGCCCATTCTGAGATTTGTAATCTCAGTGTATTATGGGGTAGAAAAATGTTCCATGTCCAGAGGAGTGCTTATGTGTGAAGTGTACCACCCAACTCCCAAAACCAGAATACACAACATGAAACGAAAGTAAATGAAAAAAAAATTAAGTCAAATAAAATATGCACCGCTGACTGCAATGAATTCCTGTGTCCCCCATGAAGAAGAAATTCCAATGTCCCCAATATGGGCCCAGCCTACTGGCAAGCAGAACTCTCTACTTGTGTGTCACTGTATTATGGTTCCCTGAAGACATTTTCTTGTCCCAATATGTGAAATTGTCAGGGATATTTTTTTTTAAAAAAGTATGCTGTTGGTAAAAGCCCACTGGATTTGATTGGACAGTTTTTGTTTCAGTAATTCTTTGTTTGTAAGGGAAAATACTGTACATGGAAAGTGGCTGAAATTTGGGGCCATTGTTTACAGCCTTATGGGGATGATGTCACAGAATGCCTACACTAGATCTAGTTCTCTGTAGGGTCCCTTTCACCCTGCACAGTTATTATAGTGCTATGATCCCACAATAACTGCCAGGGTTCCACCCTGTGGAATCCTGGGATTTGCGTTTGTAGGCAAAGGCCTTTGGAATCATCAGCCAAGTAGCTCCTGTGGTGCTTCTGACCAAACTGCATGACCCAGAATTCCATAGGATGCAGTCATGGTAATTAAAGTAGAATCATAGCACTATAATTAAATGCCATGAAAGGGTTCTAGATTCTGCGACAAAAAGTGATTCTGGGTGACCAAAATATCTTGTCCTAGTCTGTGAAGGTTAAGAAAAACGAGCACCACTACTGATCCACCCACTCACATGAGTGAGGGATTCCTGCTTTTGAGACAGTGTTCAGCAGTCTCAGGCACTGTTTTGTGTCCGATCAAAAGAACCCTTTTGTGACATTTTGATTTGGACAAAAACCTGATCCCTGCTGAGAGGCAGAAAGAGAAAGAACAGTGGAATCCCTAAGATCCCTGCCGTGTCTTGTCTGTCAGGAAACAACAGACTGACAGAACAATGATCAAAAAGAGTAGTAGTGAATGGCTTCCCAAACAAGTCAGAGCAATGACAACGTAACCTTTGGCTCTCTCGGGTCTGACATTACACAGAACAGCTGAATGGTGGTCAAGAGGAAGACTGCCAGTAATATAAAGAACAGCATAGAGCTCTCTCCTAAATAATACCCACAATGTAGGATTGGCTTCTCTTGTCCTTTTCAGCACCCATTCTGCTTTTCCAGGATGGGGGACCAGGCGCTCCGCTCGAGAGACAGGGAATTTTCTTACAAAAGGAGGAGCAGAGCTGGGTGGCACACCAAACACATAAGGCACATTGGGGAAGAGGGTATCCTCCTCAGGTGAGTCTAGTCTGTGCATCACCTCTTCAGCATTCCCTGTCACTTTTTTCTCCTTTGCTGAAAGCTTTCTGTCTGCAGCACTACCTTTTAGAGATACCCCCTAGAGTCTTTTCGCACTCAAGGGCAAGCTAGATGGGAGGAAGGTGCTTTCCACCCTGCGGTTCTGCATTGTGATTGCAGACAGCCTCTCCAGTCTCACAAACAATGGAATAGGAAGACTTCGCTTTTCTTTTTGAAGTAGCAAAGCCAAGAGTGTGGCAGGAAGCAGTCAGCTGGCTGCATGCTTTTCTGTTTTTAAGCTGTTCTGCTTTTCTCTTATCCCTCTTCCCACATACAGTATAACTTTTCAGCACTTGGAAACAACTCATTGCAAATAACGTGTTGCTTGTAATTAATTCCGTTTTTGCAGTAACCAAGTTGCATGATAAGTACGTATTACATTGTGAACTCAAAGCTAAGAGGTCATCACATGAAAACTATATAAGAATTAGGCCTAATTGGAAAAGGCAGTGTTGTTCCCTCCTTAGTTCTCGGGGGCGGGGGGACGCAAAAGGGCCAGTTAAAGTAGTGATCTGACATGTACTAACCAGGGAATGAGCACTACTGAATGCAGTCCAAATTAGCACTGAGTAGACATGCATAGAATGGTACTGCATATAGCTATTGCGGTTCAAATAGAATATAGCAGAGCTGGAAGAAGCTAAGACACTCCAGGCCATGTGGATCTCCAAGTCCCAACAGCTGGAGTCAGCATGGCAGATGGTCAAGGTGATGGTATTTTGTAATCTAATAACACTGGCGGGATGCAGGTTCCCTGCTCCCCGAATATAGAATTAAAATCAGAGAATAGCATTTTGTTCTCTAGGACTTCATCTTCTTCGAAGATGTTCAGCACCTACCAACTTCAGAAAGGTTAAAGCTAGGGAACAACACCATGAATAAATTCATTTTCTTTGTTCATTGAAACTGTGGGGATTATGGGATTTGTAGACCAATAATATCAGAGAGAGTCCGCATGGTATAGTGGTTTGAACATTGGACTATGACCCAAGAGACCAGGATTCAATTCCCTGCTTGGCCATGGAAACCCACTGGGTGACCTTGGGCATGTCATACATTCTTAGCCCCAGAAAACCCTGTGATAGGTTCATCTTAGGGTTTCCGTAAGTCAGAAACAACTTGAAGGCACAGAGCCACAACAACAATATCAGAGGGCTAGAAATCCCCTGTCTCTGGAATATAGAGTCCTCTTCATAATGAGAAAGGGCAAAAGTAGAATAAGTCATGTTATCTTCTACCTAATTCTAAATGACCCCTTTACTCACTGATCTCTTATGGGTTAAAAACCAGACAGCAGCAATTTCTTCCCTATGATATCATCTTCTTTGTTCACTGAAGGTGCTGAGCATCTACTGTCATGCCTTCCAGCATTTGCCAGGAACACACATAATTTCCTTGTTCCTAACACTAATGGATATTTGTTTTTATTGTTTTCCTATAGATTTAGAGTTAATGGACCATTGTTGGAAAAGTAACTGAGTTACTCACTGTTTTATTCCTTCTTAATTTGGACACAAGACTTTCTGAATACAAAATGAGTTGCAATGCTTCAATTCAGTGGAATAATAAATTCCTGCATTTACAAGATTTGTATTTGGTTGGCAAATCATTATGTCTATCAAACTGAAACATGCCAGTGCTGATATCTCAAATTTTCCAAGCAAAATTACTTTTTTGTTGTTGTTTTTTATGGGCCATAAATCTGCACTGTGTTTCAGCTGAAGCACAGCCTGAGACAAATGGACATAAGGTTATTAAGATTTCATTTTCTTGGTTGGACAGTTGGCTTTTCTATCACTGGCCAATGCATCTTTCTGATTAAAGATATGATAAACCTTTGCCTGACTTTATTTTAGGCTCTGCATCATAAAGACAACCATAGTATTATAAAAGTTAGTGTTAAATAGTATTGGTTGCAAAGGGAGTAACACATTAAATCAATGGGATTATGGTAAGTTAACAGTTACGGATTGATTCAATAGCTCAACCTTTGGAATTTGAACAACTGGGCACAGGAGGGTCAAATTACCAGGAGTTTATAGTTCCAGGTAATAATGGTCTTTCTGAATCTAAGGAGCTGGAGGCTGAAAGAGCGGAGGGACCTTCTCTTCAGAAGGACATGGCAGATGCTGAGGATACCTGTCTTCCTTTGAAGCTCACAAAGGAGATAAGGAGAGGCTTTGTAGGACTCAGTGTGTATTAAACAGGAAACACTGATTCTTTAAGCACCTGGTAGCCAGAGGCAGCTGCTTATAAATTTGCCAGCAGTTGCTTGAGTCTTTGGCCCTTTCTGCGCCACCCTCCAATCCCACAGTGGGGACGGGACTGTGACAACGCTTCTGCATGATGTTGTCGCAGTTCCGTCCTTCTCCCGTCCCCAGGTGGCAAGATCATGGATTAAACCATTGAAGGGTTTTCCCTGTCAATGACATGCGATTGCACCTCCATCCTGGACTTACCTGTCCTGCAGAAGCTGCAGAAGCGGAATGGCTGTGCTTCCTCCCCCAACACAGCCGAAGAAAGTGCCCAGCTGTGCTGGGAAGGAAGAGGCATGGCCATCACACTTCCTTCCACAGGGAGCTACCCAGTGCAAAGGGAAGCGCTCCTGTCATGCTCCCCTCCCAGTAGAGCTGCTGCCAGGATCCTCATCGGACATCTTCACTAAAACATAGCATGCAGAAAGGGGCCTTTGTTTCTTGCAACCAGTTGACTGGAAGTGCTCTCAGTATTTGCATGTTCTTGATCTTTGTACTGACTATGATTGTCAACTCTGTGGCCCTTTTCGCATCTTACCCGTTTGCATGATGGGGGAGGGCGGCTTGGCGAGAAACCTCATTCGAAATGCCGCTTCCCCGCTCCTTCGTACCACAGGTCACTTCCTGGTAGCACGACCGTCGCTCTTGCGCCTCGCCCCTTCCTTCCGCAGCGCAGTCTGAGAGCTGTAGGCTGCACTGGGGGAGGAAGCGCGACCCACTCACCTGAGATGACACACCACACACAGGTAAGTGCATGAAGCCGCCGCGAGCATTGCGTGAGTGCGCATTATTTTCGGCTTAGAGCCGAAAATAAAAATGTGCACTCACCCCGCTTGAACCTCATGAGTGTCCCGCAAGTGGGAGTGCGTCGTACGGAGCGACGCTCCCACTCACAAGAGGCTCAAGGAGCTCTCGCGCAAAAAAAAAAAGGCATGCGAAAAGGTCCTGTGTCCTACCCCTTGTTAGTTTCTTTTATTTGCATTCCTGGCTTGGTGTAATGACTCCTTGGCTGCTGACAACTTTGATCCTGGTCCTCCCTTCATCTTGTTGGACTATCTGTGGCTCATTTTGCATTGGATCGACTGCCTTACAGCTCTTTGCCTTACAATCATCTGATTCATTTGTTTTCCGTAGCAGAGAACACTACTTTATCTGGGATAGGGTGGCCAGATCAGGACTGTCACAGACCCTGAGATTTCAGTGCCAAACTCAGAGACCTAGGGATAACCCCTTGTGATGGCACATGGTGTGGGTTCTGGTATTGTTACAAGGGTGATCCTACAAGACAGAGATGCATGTGATGCCATGAAGCATGACATCTGAAGCATCATCCACAGTTGCACATGTATATTATTTTTTTTTTAAAAAAATCAGGTTTCACAAATGAGAAAAATAGAGAGAGAGCCTTAACTTTCAGGGCAGTGCTCTCACCCTGAGATTCTTCTTCCATACTTTGAGGACTAGAGAAGAGAGGCCAAAAGCTGACATCTAGATGCCATAGATTTAGCTCTTATTATTCTGTCACCTCTTCTTCTAATAGCATCTTGAGCCAATTATCCTAAAACTCATCAATTGCTTACTTTGTGATTTTTTTTTTTTTTTGGAGGTATGTGACTGATAAAATAAATACATTTTATAGCAGCCCTACTGCATAGGTGTGGGGAGCAGACCAACTAATTTCCTAGCCCTCTTTTGCTATACTGAAATGTTATTTTGTCCTTCTTTGGGAGCAGATAATTGGTAGAGATATGTGGGTGGGGAAAATTTGCTGTCCATCCCTTGCCTCTTAAAACAGGCTCAGTTTTTGTCTTCTGCTTATGTTTATTAGTTATATACATCGTTGATGGCAGGAATAAGCCTCATGTATGTGCTTTGTTTGAAAACGTGTGTAATTTCAGACCAATAAAGCTCATTTCTACCCCCAGCTGGCAGTTCACAAATGTGAACCAGGGCCTATTCTGGCTGGACACTTGTCACCTATGTCTACTAGGAACAGAAAATAGTTTTATTTTGAAATTCTCAGTCACAGCAGCCATTTTGCACCCCCTCAAAGCCTGTTGTGAGATGGAGTGCACCTTGCCCTCAGTTCCACACATTTGTGAGTCTTACTGCCTCTTTGAGGAAAATGATATGCACCCAAGACCATGTGTACATTTTAAAAACATGCACAGCTAAATTGCACAGAATCAAATATTATGCACAAAGACACTTGAGCCAAAGTGGAAAACAGACTCATTAAAGTTACATACAAAAAATGTGCATTTTCTTTAAAGTCAAGGGAAAATGCATGAATTCCCTTGCAAGAAGAAAGAAATGAAGACTCGCAACTCAACATGAGCCCTAGAATGGGATGAAGATACAATGGGATTTGGAAAAATGAATGAAATAGAGCAGTGGTTCTCAACCTGTGGGTCCCCAGATGTTTGTGGACTTCAGCTCCCAGAAGCCCTGAGCATTGATCATAGTGGCTGGGGCTTCTGGGAGCTGAAGTCCACAAACATCTGGGGACCCACAGGTTGAGAACCACTGAAATAGAGACTGGGCAATTTTCTCATCACTTATGTCCATATTTTTCATGGGAATAGTTACAAAGTTCACCCCTGTCTCTGCCCAATCCTGTTTGATGTTTATGCGAGGTTATTAAGAAAAAACGGAGTTCTGTGCCAGCAGTATGTTGGCCTGTTGGTCTCTCTCTCTCTCTCTCTCTCTTTCTCATTTTTATCACACAGTTCAGTAGACTCAGTGTTTACTAGGCTAGTAGGAATGTCATTCTTTGCCAATTTTGTTTTCAAAAGAAATAATGAACAGTTTCAGAAACTTTCTTCTTGGTGCAAGAAAATCTCCAAACTGTGCAGTTTTTGGAGATGATTGGTTGTTCAGGACTTACACTGCACAAGATCTGCATGTGGTATTTTCTGTGGAAAACAATATTTTCTGTACACTAAATAGGAAAGATTATTTTGGGGTAGAAAATAATATTTTCTGTGCAAACACACACATACACACATTTTGCACAGAGTAAGTGAACTATAAAGATCCTCATCAGTTTAGGATTATTCCCATTAAGTTTTTCTGAAACAAATATTTTCTCTTCTTCTTCTCTTTCACTTTTTTGGGGGAATATTTTCAAATATTCTGTCCACTCCTATGGGTTAGCAGCTTTTGAGTTGGCAGAAAAAGAGGAATGCCAGTATGACAACAGAAGGTGAAAGAGCGCACATTTATATGGATAAATACACATTCAGAAATAATTTGAGTACAAACCCCCCCATATACTGCAGCATAATATAATGTGGAAGACTGTGGCTAGCTGGCCTGCACACTTGCTCAGTCTATTAGCCAGGTGCTAACTGTTAATGGGCAACTTGAAGCCCTCCAATGGCAGTTTGCTAGACTGGGCAGCCTTTCAGACGATGTCTTCAGTTTGAAGATTGCCCTCTCACAGTCCTTCAAAGAGAAGATAGTCCTTTGTAAAGTAGGTCGCATGACCACCCTAGCGTTTGTTCTACATCTGGATATTTCTAGAGTGATGAAGGCAAACGGTACCAAAATTAAAGACCAGAATAAGCGAGTATGCATAGCAAACCCTGTGATAAAGATAGGGATTCTTGTTGCTGGCAAGTACTTGGAATTCACTGGTCAGTCAAGCTAAAATTCCTGATACATGCCTAGATTCATCAGTGCTTCTGGAATGTAATGGCCAAAATAACGTTTGCTCAATAGTTGCTGCTGTTGTTGTCTGCCTTCAAGTTGTTTCTGACTTATGGTGACCCTAAAGTGAAGCTGTCACTGGGTTTTCCAGTGTGTGACATGCCCAAGGTAACCCAGTGGGTTTCCATGGCTGAGCCGGGAATCAAACTCCAGTCTCTAAGGTCTGTAGTCCAGTGCTCAAACCACTACAACACGCTGGCTCTCTTGGTCAATTACACATCATGAAAAAGGTTCAACTCCCTGCTCTGGCTCAGAATGAGTGACAACATTTTATGTCTCTGCCTTCATGAGGTTAGACTTGCTCTACATGCATCTGCTAAAGCAAAATGTGGTGATCCATCTCATGACATGATGGGCAGCATAACTCACTGGCAGAGCACAAGCTTTGCAAGTTATTCATTTTAATCCCTGGCACCATGAAAAGGTCCAGAAAGACCTCTGCCTGTAGAAAGAATGGCTGTCAAATGGACTTTGATGGACCAATGATCAAAAGTACAAGATATCTTAATTATGTTCTTACATACATATGACATGTACATCCCCACAATTTATATTACAAAGTTTTCTTCCTGGCAATTTTTTAAAGAAATAAATTAATTCTTAATGACACCCTGAGAGAAATCTCCTCTTGCTTTCAGTGCCATAGAGATTAATAGACTGAGTTGGTGGACCTTACATTTCATTAAGGTCATACTAAATTGCCTTACAAATAATTTAATCTTGATTTTCCCTCCCCCATCCCCTGAAAGTCTCTGATTCTAAACTGACAGATTACACAGCAATTTATCAGCTCAGGCTTTGGCCTTTGGTTCTTGTATTCATCAGGAGAAACTTACTTTATTTTCACTGTTCTAGCACAGGAAAGCAGCATGCTCCAGTAGGCCCTGATTATTTTTCCATGCAGCATGAAAGATTAAACACACTTTTAAATAAATTTATTTGTGCTGCATGGGCCTTATTTTATACAGGCAAGAGCAAGCCAGTTTCACTTTGATGGGGATATAAGATATGGTTTGTCAATTCAACTCTGGGCTTGTAAATTAGCTACCACGTCATAAATTTTGGAGATAGCTTGTTTGGAATAACATCTAGGCGAGTCTAGAGTGAAAGACTTATTTCAAAGCAATCTTTGATATATAGATGGAAATGAAAAAAGGGCCTTCATTTCTTCTTTAGAAATAAATCTATGTGCATATTTTGGGGATCTCAAAATATGCCAAATAATGGAGACAATAGTTTCCCCACAGGTGTCCCTGTCATTTGCCAACACATTAAAGATTCTAGCCATATTTCTGGCCCACCAAAGATGCCTGTGGTGGCAAATCCCCCACAACTGGTGCTCTTTGAAATTAGCTGGACCTTTTTTTTATTATTGTGATTTTCAAAAGTTTAAAGAGCTTTGTTGTTGTTGTGTGCCTTCAAGTTGTTTCTGATCTAGGGTGACCCTAAGGTGAATCTATCATGGGGTTTCCTGGGGCTGAGAATGTGTGACATGCCCAAGGTCACCCAGTGGGTTTCCGTGGTCATGCAGGGAATTGAATCCTGGTCTCTAGGTTTTGTAGTCCAACAGTCAAATCACTATACCACATTGGCTCTCTGCACTTAGGGGCTCTCTTTAAAGAGCTATCAGGCCCCATTTCTCATGTACTGCATTAAATGAGGAGGGAGGTAGGGAACTACTGCTATCTACATGGTGAACACATCTTCCTTCCAACGTTTCATCCCCACTTTCCAAATAATCAAAACATTCAGCCCCAAATCCACCACCTGAAATAGGATCACCACCATGAATGAGATGCTTAATGGCATCTCAGCCTATGTGATACCTAGGGCTGCCAGTCAGGTCCTGAGATTTCAGGATCAAAACCTAAGACACAGGAAGGATCCCCTGTGATGTCACAGGGGGTGGACCCTCATGATGTGCTTAACCATAATGCATTAAGCAGCAATGGCATTTGCACAGAGTATAATAAAACTCCCCACAAAGTCTAAGAAATGAGAAACACAAACGCACATGCACACACAGAATGAGATTTCTTTCCTTCATTCTGAGGACCAAAGAAGAGAATCATTCTAGGCCTGATCTGCAACCCTAGTGATAGCCCATTTTTATTAATGTAGAAATGGTTTTCATGGAATTGCAACTTACAGTGCCCCTTCTGATGTTCTCCCACCTCACTTTCTCTTTGGAATTCTTTCTGCTTGGATTTCTGAGAAATGGACTCTGTGCTATTTTATTTTACTGGCTTAGAAATTAGGTGGGAAGTACTTTTTGGAGAAGAACCACCAAGGGTATTGTATATCCTACTGGATTGGAATGACATATTTTCTACAAGTTTATCCAATCACCCTACTCACAAGAGAGGCTGGCAATCTTACCTTTCATTGAGAATAGATATAATATCCTTTAAAAATGAGGAGACATTTATTTATTACAGTGCATTTATTACAGTTCATTATGACTTTACAATGTTGATAATGTGATAATGATGATTTGATCAGACATAAACAGGTAATGCTAATTGTTATATAAGTATTCCCTGATCACAGGCATATTTTGACTTCCAAAGTACAGCTGTACATCTGAGAAGCTGTAGCTGATGCTGATTCACATAGATGAGCTTTTGCATGATTCTTGAGGGACAATATAACTTTCTGGCTTGTTTAATTTTCTATGGACCATGCTTCACTTCTGCTCCTTTTAAAATTTATGTAGGTTTGCTATCAGATATGCTGAACAGGAAATGCCACTGAATCTGACTCACTGGTAAGATATGGTATTTGATACATGTGTTTGTGAGCAATATCCCTGGTATATTTTTCTAGGTGTATACAGTCAGCTCTCCACATTTGTGGGTTTCACTTTTGCAGATTTGAATATTCATGGATTATTTGCTGCCACCTCTGCTGCCTTGCTATGCCATTTTTAATAGGGACTGCAAGCCTCATTCCACACCTTACCTTTTTCCGGCGCTGAGATGCAGGGATTGTGCAAGCAGCCTCCAGTAAGAGGCTCTCGAATCCCTGCTGCTTCAGCTCCACATGAGCTGCCCGCTCACATGAGAGCCCCACCTCTTCCTTCTGCAGTGCAGCCTGAGAGTTTCCCAGGCTGTGCTGGGGCAAGAAGCGCGACCAGCATGGCTCTGGAGGCTCCGCATACTAGGTAAGTGCGCGTGGGGCCTGGGAGCAATGCATGATCATGCATCATTTTTGGCTTTCAGCTGAAAATGAAAAGGTGCACGATCGGCCACTGCCGGCCCCTGGAGTGTCGCGGAATAATGAGTGCATCGTGCAGATCGCTCCTCACAATCGCGTGAAGCTCCAGGCACCCTTTTGCATGGCAAATGCCATGCAGAAAGGGCCTGAGAAACTGCGAACGAGGCTTGTAAGTCCCTATTAAGAATGGTGTGGGGCAGCAGTGGGGGTGGCAGTCAGCCCAACCAGCTACCCACTTCTGCCTTGTAAAGGAACCCTGATGCCTCAAAGGAATCCATGGTGGGTTGAATGTGGTGATCATACTTTTTTTGTATGTTAAATATGGTTTGGGAGGGCTTAGAGTTATTTGCAGTTTTTCCACTTTTATAGGGGTCTTGTGCCCCTAATCCTAGCAAATGTGGAGGAATGACTCTACTTAAGAGATGCAAAGCACGTAACTAAATATATAATAGGTGAAGGGAGAGGCCCATGGCAGCAGCCACATACCAGTCGCTGAACTGAACAGAATCTATAAATAAACTGTGTCCTAAACAGAGCATTTCTACCTTGCTTTCTTTACTACAGTGCCGGGGGGCTGAGTGAGCACTAATTCTCTCTTGGTTTTTATCTCCAAAATGTTAAGAAGGTAAACAGTTTTCCATCACTCACCTAACACTGTGTATTTTCTGTACACGCTGAGCACGTTCAGTCAGTCGTCTGGGTTCCTGCACTCCAGGGTCTTTTACTTATAAAATATTTTATTTTTGGCAAACCTCTTTTGTTTTTTAAAATGTATATCCTACCCCTACAGCAAACATAGTGTTTCTTGGAGTGCCTCCAAAGCTGCTGACAGCTCCCTCTTTGTGTATGAATGGTGCTGTTTTAACTGACAGGGATGGTCACACAAAAATGGAGGTTGCTATTAGTATATAACAAATCTAGTGATCTCCTGGTATATGTGGGAGCAGTTCCTGTTCATCTCAGCCAACATGGCTAATTGTCAGCTCAAAACACATGGAGAGAGGACCAGAAGCCAGCAAAGAGAATGAATGCCATAGTAGGGGGAAAACTCCAAGCTGAGATAATCAGATGAATGCTTAAGAGTTTTATTTTGTTTTGTTATAGAGACCTGACCTGAAATACAATTACAGGCAGTGCATGCATGCCTGTAATTGATGCATGCTCCACCTCTGCCTTTTTCTTGACTGGCTATCTTCCTTTACAGGACAAAATTCTGTGTGACTTCATATACTTCATATACTGGACCTGTTTTCAGAAGTGCAAAATATTTACTCAGTGTATACATTTTCATACTGTTTCCACACATCCCGTGGAATTCACGCTGCAACGCTTCTGGGTGTTTTGTTTTTTTTGTCCGTGCTACCGCGGACATATTGTACAACGGTCTATTGCCATTTCCACACGTTCTGTGGAATTCGTGTAGTGGATGTGATTGGCAGCTTTTTTTTTAAAAAAAATGGCCCCGTGCGTCATGACGTGCGTGCTCATGTCATGCCCCGCAGTTCCTCCCACGATGATGTCCTCCTCCCATTCCTCCTGCTAGCCGTAAAATAAACCGTGTCAATTTTTTATTTTCACGCCCTATCTCGGGGGAATGGTTTTCTGCACCATAGCTGGGTGGAGTGCAGTTTTTCTCTCTATCTCTGGTGGGTTCTCGCGCCTGTTTTCTGCTTTTATCTTTTCCTGTGAGCGATGGACGAAGAGGTGTTCCCTGAAGTTGAACGGCCCATTTTAGCTGTATTCTGGCTTCTTGGAGTTGTGCTGACTGAACTGGAACATCTATGGGCTAAAGACCGCGCGAGGAGGCATCAGTGATTGGCCTTTTATTGGTAATGCTGCAGAGGATTTAAACTTTTCTGTGCTGCTGCTTGGAGGCTTCTCGCGGCACGTTCCAACCGCTGAAGCTGCCCACACCCACAGCCCGCCCTCCGATTACATCATGCACGAATCAGCATGGTATGAGGGGAAAAAAACCACCTTTTCTCCATTTTTTAAAAAGCCCGCGCGCTGACTGTTGGTGACTTAACCGGGCGGATTAAGGTGTGGAGCTTGCCAAATATGTACGAGCTAGCACACTCGAAGGTGTGGGCGATGTCCGTCAGAGCTCGCGCTGCCCCATTTTATTTACCCTGTGTGGAAAAGGCCTATAAAACAATCACTGGACAGTTGGATTCTAATGGCCCTTAACAGCTCTACTATTAGGCAGAATAAGGCAATCATCTCTGACGCCATATTTGTGGTGTCATGAAAATGCAGCAAATTGTATTTTTTTATTTTCTCAACAGTGAAAAACAAGAGACTACTTGAATATGTGGTGGTTGCAATTTAGCTGCTCCTTCTTCTCTTTGTCACAGGGCAGTTGGATTCCAAAAGTCTCTCTGGAGGAAAAAGGACAAGGCCAGCGCTACTTACTATTAAACAGAATGAGGCAGTCACCTCAGACAGCAGATTCGGATTGTCATGAAAGTGTAGCAAATTGTCAGCCAATTGTTTATCTTCTTTTTTTTAACCACAAGGAAGGTAGGAGAGATGCTTGTGAATTTTCCATCTCATGTGACAAAATAACTTGGCTGGGTTTGAGTATTAAATAATTTGAGTGGGTGGATGCAGGGGGTTCTGTTTGTATTTCTGCCTCAGGCAACCAAAGGTCTTAGCCAGTTTCTGGAAATGGGGCCCATTCTGGCTTGGTGGAGCTACAACAAGTATAGACTGTAATGATGACAATTCAATTCCATTCAGTTCCCTCAAGTGAGTTCTCTGCAGCAGGGCCACATGCATAGTAATAGGAGCGGAAGCTCTGGAGGGGGAAAGGAAGGTTTGCACGAGGCTCCCCCCATTCCCTTCCATTTTGCTTCAGTGCGAGTTCTCTGTGCTAGGGCAAAATGCATGGGAATGGGAGGAGGAGAATGGGGGAGAAAGGCACAGGTACTCATGAATAATCATACAGTCAGCCCTCTACATATCATAGATACGTACATATCTATCATAGAGTTTCACTTTTGCGGATTTAATTATTCGTGGATTATTTGCTGTCACCTCTGCTGCCTCCCCTGCCATTTTTAATAGGGACTGCAAGACTTGTGAGACTGAGAAACTGCAAACAAGGCTTGTAAGTCCCTATTAAAAATGGTGTGGGGCAGCAGTGGAGGTGGCAGGAAGCCCCACCAGCCCCCCACTTCTGCCTTGTAGAGGAACCCTGGTGCCTCAAAGGAACCCATGGTGGGTTGAATAAGATGATCGTACTTTTTGTGTGTGTTAAATATGGTTTGGGAGGGCCTAGAGTTATTCACGTTTTTTTTTTTTCACTTTCACAGAGGTACTGTGCCCCTAACCCTAGCAAATGTGGAGGGATGACTGTATTTGTGAAGGTCAAACCTGCAACTGTGGAGGGAGGGGTGATACAAGATCCTGGCCCATATTAGCTGCACTTAAGAATTAGGAAATTTTCAAAAGTATAACATTCATAGTAGCTAGTCAGTTTTGTCCTCAGAACTGTAAGTGTAACTAACTGCCTTTTTTAAAAAAAATAATTTTCCAAGCTTTGGGAGTCAGTCTGAAACATGCTTACTATGTAGTTCAATAGTTCATAACAAGGAACTATTATGTAAATACATCACAGGAAAGAAATAAATACACTCCAGAACTGATCTTTCTTAAACAATTGGGGTAGGAATGGAAATTGATGTATATATTCAGGCTCAACTGTACATCTCCAAGTCATCTATCATAAACATAGTTTCAAAGGAACAGGGTGATTCTTCTATATTTTCCTTGGAAGATGAGATATCAAAAGAAAAGTTAGTATATTTGGAAGGGTGGCCAGGATGCAAAATGTACTGTAATCTGGCATCTTAAAAAACACAAAACTTAAATGTTGTGCTTTATTAGTATAGCTCTGCAAAACACATCGCTAGAAAAGGCTGTTTCGGAAGACTAATTCCCACTTCTCTTATCTTGTGAGTTTAGGGCGAAGGCATGTCCGAAATCCTTCATTATTACATTGTTTCAATTACTGCAGTCCTGTGCTGTAACTACTGCTTGCTTTTCTGAGATGACACAAGCGTACCCATTTTTATCTGCAAATATGGGGGAGAGGGGCTACAAGGAAGCTGCTTTTTTAAGGCCCACAACTTACCTGCTTGATGTATATAAATAAGGCTCCAATTCCCAATGCTGTCAATCAGTCACTTTTCACGAGCCATGTATCACTAGATGAAATGAGAAAATTAATTCTCATTTCCTGTATCAACAAATCAATATGGAGGAAATTGCATTCAGGCTTCCTAATCCTTTAATTACAGTGTCTTTCCTGTTATAGCCTGCATGAAAAGCTCACTAGAACAAGCTGCCTTCTGTATTTACTATTTCTTACACATATACTGAGCGTGTGGACAATCCACACTGTGAATATCTTGACCAGGCAAGCTTGAATTTCTATTAATTATTTAAATCCAATATTTGAATTTGAAGAGGGAAACAATATTTGAATTCCCTTTGTATAAAGCACACTTGTGCCAAACTCAGAATTATATGCATTTTTTAACACAGAGATTATTCAACCTTAAGGCTACCAGTGAACAGTAATTTCTCAAACTATCTGGCTTTTAGAACTTTCAAGATGTGGGTATTGACCTTGGATTTATAACTCAATATTTCAAAATCTGTGCACTCAACACTATACAATAAAAACAAATGTGATTTTAACTACGTTTTTCTGTCAAGCTAAACCTCCTGCATATTCTTTACAATTAATATCTCTACAATTAATATAATACAATTAATACAATTAATATAGTAGTATAGCTTCCCAGATTCATACTTTGGCAATCTGACTTGCAAATAAGGCCTGAGTTTATCTTCCAAGCACCAAACACAAAACAAAGAATATTAATGGCAAGATACAAAGGTAAGGAACATCATGTGCTATGACAAATGGAACACATCCACCACTTGAGGGAGTACCTCCTAAAAAAATGTGCTAAAAATATGCTCAGTGTATCACCTTGTTTGATTCTGAGTGGCATTCCTTTCCTACAGAAATCTGTGGATCCATTTTTCCCCAAACCTGGAGTCCTATGTTGTTATAGCAATTGAGCGCTATAAGAAAGGGGACCATGGTGGTAATTGGCTGGGTGACTATATACAGAGAGGGAGGGAGGAAAGGAAGGAAGGGCCATAGTAATGGTGAAAATGAATCCTAGGTAGCCTTAATTTCTTCTAGAGGAGCATTTGGGCTAAATGCTACACAAATAGCAGTGCTCCTAGTTATGTGAGCTATAAGAAAGAACCTTGCAGTCTTTGAAATGCTGACTTTTACTTGAATGCAAAAGGGGCCAGGTTTAGTCACTGGAATCTCAAGACAGATCTATGAAAAATCTCTCTCCAACATTCTGTACAACCACTGCTAGATAATATAAGACAGTAATGAACTGGGTAGATGAATGGCCTAACCCATTATAAAGTAGTTTCTCATGCTTTGATTGAGTAGAACGTTAGGTGGGAATTGTTGATGTATAGTTTGTGTCAACAGATTTATATGGTGTTTATTCCCTAGCAAGTGGGGTACTGACCATACTATGGATATTCCGGTCTCTGCTCCTTCATTTCTGACTACTGCCCTGTGCAGACAGTCATCCAGTGTAGAAATAAGCATATGGAACCAGGATTTGGGATCGTGCCTTCTGACTATACTCTAATTTCCATGTGTATGTGGATATGTGTGTGTGTGTGCGTGTGTGTGTGTGTGAAAATTGTTTCATAACACATTCTGTAGATACTTCTTGTGGGAGATTCATTTGCTTTGCATTAGTTTGTAACCAAAATAATTCATGCTCCTGGGAATAATACACCAACTGAAAAAAATTTTTTTAAATTTCTCTGAATGTGTAATGCAGTTCTCCCATTTTAAAAATATAAAATACTTTACATTAAAAAGGCTATATCCAAAAAAGAAAGGTACTTGCAAAATATTAGAGAAATACATGTACAAAAATTCAAATATATTTCTGCATGAATTATATGTTTGTTTGTTTTAAAAAATGTGTACCAACAAGGGAATAAGACTTGTGCTTGAAAAAATGTGAGCAAGACAGCAGACATGTGTACACTTGAATCCATATAGTGCATTATAGTTATAGATTGTGTCTAAAGAGCTGCTTTATATACATTAGATTGCTGGTGCATGCACACAAGCCATATGTCAATTGGAGCTAGAGCTAATTAAAGTCACCTTCTCATCACGTTCATTTGTACAGTTGATGACCAGCTGCAAAGAAAATAGAAGCCAAATGTGTAGAGCTTGGAACACTAACTTCTTTGCAGAAGTGCTCCCAAGATCTCCAAGCCAGCATGACCAGTGGCTATGTTTGCTGAGGCACTCTGAGACTTTTAATCCAACTGTTCCAAACTCTGCGGTGGCACTGAGGCCTTTTCCACATGGAGTTTTTGAAATGGCGCAGTCCATCCTCCAAGGGGGAGGTCTGCACCTTGGACAGGACTGGGTCGGACCTATTTAAGGTAGATCCGCACCTCAGTCCGGTCCAGAACAACCTCAAGTGGTCCTCCAGCGTGCTTTTGAAAGATCTGATTTTTCCGGTCTTTCAAAAGCATGCAGCGCACCACTGCAAGCCTGCTCCCTTATGCAGATTTGCAGGCTTGCGCCAATGCGAGCCTGCAATCTGCTTGGGTGCAGGTTTTAGGCTGGTGAGCTTCAGCGGTTGGTCGAGACCCTCGACCAACCAGAAGCTGCCATTTGGGATGCCGGAGCAGTGGGTATAGATGAGCACGCACTGCTCCAGAGCACTGTGGACTGGACCGGGGAGCCGAAAGGTCCAGTGAGTAGCGGCACAGGGCGATTCCCTCTCCCGGTGTGGAAAAGGCCTGAGTGTCTATCTTGTTCTCAGGGAACCTTATTGTTCAACAAATATATTCCATAGCCTATGCTCACTGGATAAGGTGCTTCTAACAGATAGACTCTATTTAATGCAGAGACAAGAGGCAGTGGGAGCCCTCACATGCTGAACCAAAACACCAGATTCAAGTTTTCTTCATAAAAGACAGCACCCAAAGAGGGGGAAACCCTGGCTGCCTTATGAACTGTGTGCCTAAATTTCTACAGAACAACAATGCATTTAAGCCATGCATTTTACCCAGTTGTTAGGTTCATAACCGTAAGGCAACCAGAGTGTCCCCCCTTTTGGGGTCCTGTCCTTTGTCTCATATCTGAGATTATGCTTATAACCTTCAGACATGATAAGAGGACGGCCAGAATGAAAGCACTGACCATATTTCCCCTGAAAGTTCATTTGTACAATGTGGGTCAATCTAAATTGGTTCAACTGCACTGTGAGTGTGGCGCAATCTAAGTCACACTGTACAGTGAGTATGAGACAATCCAAATAGATTAAATAGCAGTTACCCAAACACAGAATGCTCAGAAACTTTTCTGTGATCCATTTTGATGAAATACTCAATGCTTCTTGTACTGCTATGTAATCTAACAGTGTTCAAGAAAACACTACTTGTTTGACACAGGATCCCGTGGACTCTAAAACTTGGACCAAGTCATTTTGGAAATTGTTTTGAAATGTTGGCTGCAGCATGTTTCTTCAACCTGTACCTTTGTACAATTAGCTGAAGGGTAAAGTGTACACTGATCAAAATCATGCAGTTAGCATCCAATAATGCTTGGTAGCAGCCTATATAACTCAGTTATGGTCTTTGGAGATGTAGGTGTACCTGATTAGACAAAATTATCCCATTTCTTTGTGCTCAAAATGATGTGAATAGATTGAAAGAATATCCATTCTATTATCTGGTCATTATGAGCTCATCAATCACTTTAAGTGCCAATCTGAAAGGTCCCCCAATCTCAGAAGAAACATTTAGGTGAGTGTAGGAGACAGCAATAATAGAAAGGAGGCATAAAAGCGATATTCCAGGAGCAGAAGTCCACTTGTGGCTTATAGAATCCAACCTGATATGTCTCCTGGAGCAATGAACCAAAGCAGTTTTTACCTGGCCGTGCCAGACACGGTTCTAGAGAGTCCACCGCTGAAGGTAAGAAGAAGTTCCTGGTCAGTCAAGAGGCAGATAAAAAGAAAAGTGATTTTAGTCTGTGCTGGACGGGGTGACACTTCTCCTGAAGAGGCAGGTTCAAAGTTGTATGTATCCTGAACCTGGATTTCCATATTTCTGCAGTGGCCAGGAGTGCATTTGCACGAATAAATCTAGTGTACCAGCAATTACTATTCCTGAAGAAGTCTTATCTGGCTGTGGTGACTCATGATAGTTACACCCTGTTTGGATTACAGTACTGCACTGCACATGAGAATGCCTTTGAAAAAACTTCAATTTTCCAAAATGTTGGTGCCAGAACATTTACCAGAGAGCACATAATTTTCTCTGTTACAAAAGCTTCATTGGCTACCAGTCCATTTGTGGGCTTAATTCATAATGTTGATTATGTCCTATAAAGCCCTGTACAACTAGAGTCCATATACTTCCATACAAGCTAGACTTTTAAGATCTACAAGAAAGGCCTTTCTATTGGTCTCACCACCTTCAAATACATGGTTGGTGAGAACATGAGAGAAGGCCTTTTAAGTGGCCATTCCCAGATTATGAATCTCCTTCCATAAGAGGCTATATTTAGCTCCTTTCTTGTTTTTTCCCACTGGCAAAGATTTTTTTCTTTAATTTCACTGTTTGTTACATGTAAGTTTTTTTAATGGACAACCTTGAATTTTTGATATTTTTAATTTTGCCATAATTGAGTTTCAAACTGTTTTGATTTAATTTGTGCTTGTAACTGTGTGACCAGTTTAATATGCATTTTAAAACATTATCATTTATTGTATTTTTGCTGATGCTTGTTTTTTCAATCATGGTGGAGGCCGCCTTGCATCCAAACCATGGGAAAAAGGTAGCATATAAATCTAACAAATAAATAATAAACACTTGTGCCCCTAGTACATAGGCCTATTTCATGGCATTAGGCCTCTGACTGCATTACAGAATGGTTAGGAAACAGGAGTAACACGCAGAGAGCATTAACTTCATATTTCTGTTACTCTTGCAATTAATCCAGGTGCCAGCATGTCTGCCAGCACAAGATGAATATTAAGAAGAAATTCAGTGCCGCTAAACAGTAATCAAAATGTTAATAGCTTTGGAGTTTAATTTATTTAGCAGAAGTAGCATTTATAAAAAGTGATAACGCTGCTAATATTAGCATGAATAATATTATTGTATAGCACATTGTAATAGGATAATTAGTTGTGATATCAAGAATTGAAAATTACACTGACTCCAGAACTTAAGCCAAATGAGAAGAAAGTTGGTCATAAATTTGGGAAGCATTTCAGCTGGTCAAAAAGGACATTGGATGGTGGCTCTCTCCTCTGTGGCAGTGAAAGTAATGGATCTGTCCTCCACTGATGCAGCCTTCATTTCTTGCCTTTGCAAGAAGCTAAGTCTGCTTTGTTTTTCCAATGATGAGTTTGATTTAGTGACTGCTGTCTTGGAAAGCAGTCCCCCATAGAGAAAGCAGTGTTTTATGCTTCAGAGATGATGACATCTTGAGCTTCCTGATAGTAAGAAATATTGTTCAGTTACTTGCTTCTGCTGTCTTTTATGCCTCTGCTTAACCCTCTGTTTATTTATTTGGAATAAGAAACAAAAAGTAAAGCTTGGAAAATTACTTCTAAGAGTAATTAGTTACCATTATTGCTTCAAAGACCCTTAAGATATGGAATTTCCATTAATTTCCATTATAGTGTCAATGGTTAAAAACATAATGCCTTGCATTCTTGTTTCTTGGTACTAAATAGAATAGCTACTCTCTGAGAAAAAGAAATCTGAATTCTACCAACAGCCTGTAGTACAAAACTTAGTCCAGTTCTGCTCACTGTTTAGTCATTTGAATAACCACAAGAGAGCCAACAACAGCTGCACAAGATACAATATAAGCCAGCACTTGGACTATGTAATATTCCTTCTCCATCCTCTAGTAAAACCACATTCCTTTAACAAAATAACCAAAAAGTTACAGATGTGCTACCAAAAAAAGGTTATTGTCTAACAGTGGTGAAGCTTGGAGTGGGTGGAGGGTGGGCGTAAGGGGTGGGGCCACAGTGCGGGGGTTGGCCACTTTGTGTGGGTGTATGGATGCGGTGTGGGGGTGTGTGGCCAAGGCTCATAGGGATGTGGCTACAGGCCAAGATGCCCCAAAAACTTTGCCGCCCAGGGTGATCCATCCCCATCATCCCCCGTCCCTACGCGACTGTTCTCTATTAAGTTGCAATAATAATGTGGGGTAGCTAAAGCTTTATTGGCAAAAGGGATTAATTGCAAGTAACTCATTGCAACTTATTTTCAAGTGATAGCAAGAACAAATACTAAAACTAACAGCAATCAAAATACGTTGTTGTTGTGTACCTTCAAGTTGTTTCCAAATTACGGCGACCCTAATTACAGCAAACCTATCATGGGGTTTTCTTGGCAAGATTTGTTCAGTGGGAGTTTGCCTTTGCCTTCTTCTGAGGCTGAGAGAGTGTGGCTTGCATAAGGTCTGTCAACGGGTTTCCCTGGCTGAACAGGGATTCAAATCCTGGTCTTCCAGTGTCCTAGTCCAACACTCAAACTGCTATATCATGCTGGCTCTTCAAAATATATAGAAGGTCACAAAACCTTGATTAAAAATTAAAGATTTAACCTTTGTAAACACTAATAGAAGAAAAAGATGTATGGCTGTTCCAAGGAAAGCTGTTCCAGAGGCAGAAGGACCATCACAGAAGGGCCTTCTTGCATTTCCATACCTTATGTGAGCTTACAGTGTCAGGTAGAAGGATCTCAGTGGGAAGTCTCATCTCTCGTACAGGATTAGATTGATGAAGGAGTTTTCTCAGCTGGTCCCAAGTGGTTTAGGTTTTGTGGACCAAACATCAAAATCAATACTGAGCACAGAAACTTATAGCAACCAATGTTGTTGGCTGAATAAGGTGTGTGTGGCAAGAGGCGAGGGAGGAGCAGAATAAGAAATTGTTTGGTGTTACCAAGTCACCATTTCATGCTTTCATCTCTCTTCCTCCTGTCACTAAGATGCTGCCTGAAGGTGGGTGCCTGTCATCCTGCTGGCCTACAATAGATAAAGTTATAGTGCATCCCTTAATTGATGATAGAGGTTTATTTTGTTAGGGTCACTTAAAAAAAGAAAAACTCCATTATTTAATTATTACATGTATATCCTACCAGGCAGTTAACAATTAAAAAAAGAGATAAAATAACAAAATTATGGAATCATAGAATCATAGAGTTGGAGGAGACCCCAGGGGCCATTGAGTCCAACCCCCTGCTATGCAGGACACCCATCAAAGCGTTCCCAACAGATGGCCATCCAGCCTCTGCTTAAAAACCTCCAAAGAAGGAGACTCTACCACACTCAGAGGCAGCATATTCCACTGCTGGACAGCTCTGTCCATCAGGAACTTCTTCCTGAGGTTCAGGTGGAATCTCCTTTTCTGCAGCTTGAATCCATTGCTCCTTGTCCTAGTCTCTGGAGTGGTAGAGAACAAGCCTACTCCCTCCTCAACATGACATCCCTTCAAAATGTATAATGAAAACATAAAAGCACATCAATCAAAAGTCAGTTAAAACACACTGCAGTCTACATACTGTAATTCACCATACTGAAAACTAATTAAATAAATCTGCACGTACTGAATAGTTTTGTTCCCTGGAATCCTAGAGAAAAGGAAACATAGGGATGGCTGATGGGGAAAGCCTCTCTTCAAGAGGTTAGCAACTTGTGTCTTGTCTGGACTTTTAAGTCCAAAGACTAATTTTTAAATGAACAAAACAGACTTTTGTTTCAAGATCAAAAGGAATCCCAGATGTTACAAATATTTAAGTTATCTAAAGAGAGTGAAATTGCGAGATGCTGGCTGTAGTCCTGTATAGCCTTATGCAACAGCTAGTCTCAGGCCATTTCCACACTACACTGTTATAGCACTATTATTCCACTTTCACCATCCTATGGAATCCTGGGGTTTGCAGTTTAGGGAGGAGCCTTTGGAATTCTCAGCCAGAGAGCTCTTTGGCCTCAGGAAACTACAAACCTCAGGATTTCACAGGAGGTTGAAAGTGGAATAATAGCACTATAACAGTGTAGGGTGGGAATGGCCTCAGTGTAACTCATCTCTCAGGGATGTATAAGGTTAGACTATAAGAGATGGTATAGAAAGAACAAAGATCCCTTTGGGAGAAAGGTGGTATATAAATGCAATCAATCAATCAATCAATCAATCAACCAACCAACCAATCAATATTTTGTTAGACTTGGTATCCATTTATTGACTTTCAAAGCAAAAATCTGATATTTTTATAAGGTTTACAATCTTTTCTGACACTTCAGATTTGTTCTTGTTGTTACTCATTCATGATATATTTGAGATTCTTTATTTGTACATAAACACACAGAGAGAGCAAGTGTGGTGTAGTGGTTTGAGCCCTGGATTATGACCCAGGAGACCAGAGTTCATTTCGATCCCCCATTTGGGCATGGAAACCCACTGGGTGACCTTGGGCGTGTCACACACTCTCAATCCCAGAAAACCCCATGGTAGGTCCACCTTAGGGTCACTGTAAGTCAGAAATGATTGGAAGGGACACAACAACTACAGCAAATAGGCACATACACACAAAGAGAAAGAATTACAAGATGATCTTAAAAATGCAGAACATGGCTTAAAATGTTGCATGTTGCAGAAAACAAGCTCTACTGCTACTGCTACTGGTTGTGGATTTCTCTGCAGTCAGATCTATGGCAACACACACAGACAAATACACACATAATTCTGAAAACATTAGTAGTGCTGTAAAAGTCCTCTCATTTCATTATAAAAACCACATTCCCCAACTGAAGATGGAATAATTTTCCACACATAGCCGTTTGTGAAGAGCTGGAAAGCATTGCATTTCTTTCCTTTGCTGTGTTTATAACGAAGTGTTTTAATATTGTGAAATGCTTTTTTATTAAATCCAAAGTTCACAGGGCATAATTTCAAGTAATGCTACTGGATTTAATAATGTGAGTGTTATTATGAAGATGAATATAGGCCAATAAATAATATTTCTCAAAGGATTATTACCTCATTCTTTTTTTATGAGAAAGGCAACTAGTTTGTACCATTTGATAGCTAGTCGGAGATCCTAATGTATTTTTCAGTTCATCACTCATAATAACCAAATTTGGTATTACTATGTAATATTAATTAATTAATTAATTATTATTAATAAAATAATTCCAATTACAACTCCACAATGCAAGAAGCAATGGAGTAACTGGGTCTTTCATTTTCATAATTGCCATGTGTAACATAACTCATTAAAATTTACTTTTTGCAAATGAGAGACTGAGTACTATAAGCTTATGTGATTTCAGTGAGGCAATCAGGGATGTTCATAGCAGAATGTGGGTTACATTTGGATTCTTTTGTTCTATGATTACCTTCTGCAAAATCACAATGGCTCTTTGTAAACACAGTTCAGCTAATTTTAAGTGACTTTTGTATTTCTCTCACATATTCACTGATATCTATAATTCAAGACTGTAGATTCAGTGTAAAACGAGTATTTATCTTCAGGGTATTGTTGGGGAAAATTAACTCTATAACGTTCATTAATGGAACTTGTCAATCAACTGAAGACAGCAGTTTATTTAGACAGAAACTGGACTGAACAGAATCTGGCATGCATGCTACTAGGCAATAAAAACAAAGATTCATAGAATTCTTACAAAACCATGCAGTGGCAGCAGCTGAGCTATGACAGTCAGACAAACAGACCAATAATAGCATGCATGATTTTCAAACTATGTAACACACATTTGCTCATTGTTTGGGGTTCCAGCTGGTATCTTTTTCAGTAGAATGTGTCACAGTGTCTCAGGACATAGGTCAGAATGCCTTGCACATCTTTGGCACAACTTGAAATCTCTAAGAGCTCACAACATTTTCTATGGCTAAGCTAGGAATGGAAAGAATATTTCAAAATATTTTTTTTAATGGTCAAAAAAGTGCTTCTTGAGCCTCTAGAAACTGTGATGTGAAGAATCCTGGACTGATTAAAATCTTTACAGTTTGAGACTTATTCTACACAAAATTTGCATGTGATTATTTTGTGCAGAAGTATTTTCTGAGCAGAAAATTCTGTTTCTCACAAAGAAAAGGCTGTACTTGAAGGCGCTGTTTACTGAATGGAAGATGCTGTTGTCTATGCAAAACATTCTGCTGAAATATTATTTTCCATGCAGAAAATTTTCTCTACAAAAACACCCAATGTGAATTTTGTGCAGAATAAGTCCTGAATGGCACAGTTTTTAAAGACTTTCTTGCAGCGTGAAGAAATTTGCTAAAACTATTCACTTCTTCCTTCAAACAGAAAAACAGCAGAGAATTACATCTCTAGTCTAAGCTGTAGGGGCACCAGAGCTACAACTGGTCTCACAAAACTGAGGGCAAAGGCCTTCTTATACAAATAGTCCTTTATTTGTAGAACTCTCTTCACAGGAGACATATTCCGATTTTTCCCTATTATTTTCTGAATAGTCTCTTAAGAGCTTTTGCATGTGAGTTTTTGGTTATTACTGGCTAGCATTCTGTTAATTTATAAGATCATAAGTTGGACTTAGGATCTCATGATTGCAGTAGTTAATGACTGAATGTAACCATTAAAACCTACCCCTTAAGCCAAACAACACCCTACTTGAAGGGTTTCTAAGGTGGTGTAGATCCCGGCAGAAGAAAATGGCATCAAGGGCTGTATCCCATGATGTCTCCAACTCAACATGCTCCATGTGTACTGTGTACTGCAGACATCACTTCTCCATGCCCCATTCTGCAGTGCTTTCGAAATCCTTCTGTTATGGCACTGTCTGGCCCAAGAGAGGTAGTTTTTTTGTGGGGGAGTGTGGCATTGGCAGAAGTAGCTACAATGACATAGCTCCATTGTTGTAGCTACATCTTGTGATACAGGACCTTGGCCATTATTTTTATCAAGCTGAGCTATGAATTGTTTTCAAACTGTTCTGCATGTTAGTGTTTTATGACAGTTTGAATGCTTGTATCTTTTGTAATATTTTTGTAACATTGCATAATAAAAGGTGGAGGGAAATTATTCTGAAAAATGGACTATATATTTCAGTAATAAATGCATAAATAAACCAGTTCTTCTTTGCTGATGAGCATCAGGTCTATAATTCTTGACCCCTTTTTCTTTTCTTGCATCTCTTAAACGGTGAAATTATCAGCTAAGCAAGCCAGAGATTTATTAGACTGTTCTTTCTTAGCAGAAACAACAAAAAGTCATTTGGCACTTTAAAGATTATTTATTATAATGCAAGCTTTTGAAGAATTCAGTTTTAGAAAGTTCTTGGGAGCTGCATTCTAGTGAGAAGTTGAGCCAAAGGCAGAATTTTAACTTAAAGCACTTACTGCCCAAGAGGTGTATGTGTGTGTGTGTGGGCACATAGCATGATCAGGAATAAATATGATATATAATATATTATTCTAAAATCAAAATGCCTTCATCAAATTTGCTTAAAATTAGTTTTTTCTCAGGTGCAATCTATGAACTCTCTGCTCACAGCCACCAGTGCATACTATATAGGTTAGATCAAATCACAGCTGCCTCATTCATGTGGTCAATTTGAAATAATCATAGCTTCTCAAACTAACTTACTTTAAAGGTTGTTGTTAGGATAAAGATGGGCGTGGGTGCGGGGAAATAATGTACAATGCTTTTAGTGTCAGGAGATAAATGAAATTAAAAGAGTTAAGCAAGATGCAATTGGAAAAACATGTCTAGAACAGTGAAATCCATGTATTTGTATGGCCTTTTAGAATGCCATTCCTAGACTACAATCCTGTACACATTTACCTAGCAGTATGTCACACTGAACCCACTGGGGCTTACTTCTGAGTAGATGCTTATAATTGCATTGTTAATGTAAATGGAACATTGTTCTGCAGGGGGAAAAAAGTATATCTCAAAGTAAGTAGACAGTAACATCTCCTCCAATGTTTGACATGCACAAGTTAGAGATTTTTTTCATGTGGCACTGTGCAGCTTTGGCAGACACAGAGGATTAGTAAATCAAAAGAAAGGGAGTAGAGCGAAGAAAGCTAGTAAATGTAAGCCTTAAATATCAGGTTTATGCAAATCTCTAAAACAAATAAAACTCAGAACTGAAGTGAGAAGGAAAAAAATCAAACCAGAAATGCTTCGCTTCAGTGATTCAGCTTCTAGCAGGCTAGTGGGTAGTAGCTCCTGCTAAAAGAGATGTCATGGTAAAGTACCAGTCAAAGGGATTTCTGGCTAGAGTTTTACCCCCTCCCCCTGTGATAAAGGGGAAGCAGGGGCTTATCCATTTGGGGTCTGGAATTCCTATTATATGCATTTACTTTTTACTGAGGCTATTTCCACACTAGCCTGTTAAAGTGCTATTATTCCACTTTCAACATCCAATGGAATCCTGGGGATTACAGTTTTTTTACTAAATTTATTTATAATAAAACATATAAATAGAAAAGGAAAAAGAAAATACAGTGGTAATAGTATGTTATATATACAAAACCCAAATAACAGCAAGATCTATTACGTTAGAAGAAAACAATATAAAGCTATTCGAACAAATATATATTTTACATGCAAATATGAGCTATTCAAATGGAAAAACAAAGAATATAAAAAAGAATGTCGATAATATCTGAGTTGTGAAATTATTAAGCTTTACATTATTAATACTACTAATTCTGACATATATGTAAATAGCGAAACATAAGAGAAAGTAGGAAAAAATGGAGGGGCTTCCCCATTCAACGAGATCAGAGACAAAAACAATGCAAATTGTCATAACAGCCTTCCTTAAACAATAAAAACGGATTGGTACGGGAAAAAACCCCCGTAATGACGATAAGAAATTGGTACGTTCCCAAAATAGTACAAATCTTAATAATCTCTATTTCTCGTTCTTTCCCCTCCCCAAATCATCCTCACGGTGAAGATTTTTAACATATAAGTTAAAAATTTAACAGTTTACAGTTTGTGTGTGCTGTGAATGGCAAGGACTGAAGAAGTAACATCTTGTCCTTGCCGTGAAATGCAACTGTTTAGATTGTAAGATCTGACAGCCCTATACTAGCACTTGATTTCTTAAAAGAAGAAGCTTCAATTAACTTTGGAAATCATAAAAGTGAAGAACACATTTGATTGAGATGGATCAGAGGAGCCTCTTGCAGCTGTATTTTTCCTGCAATCAAGAACTGAATAAGTCATTTGCCCCATAAGACTGGGACAGTTGAATTTACAAATTGGGGCTGACATTAAAAAAGAAGAAGAAGAAGAAGAGGAGGAGGAGGAGGAGGAGGAAGAACCAAGAATTAAAAATCTAAGTATATATACTTTTTGAACACATTGAATGGCATTTTATTTGCAAAAAGCCATTGGACACTAGTAAGGAAAGCAAAGGAAATTGAAGCATGAAAAGATAGTGATTGTTCTCAGCTGGTGCTGTTTGTTGGCAACCTCTAGCTGGATTCTAGGGAAGTGAACTGTTAACTCAGTAACTGGTGGACTGAGTGAGAAATGGAACCTTCTCTGGAACAGTTAGAGGGTTTTCTATAAAGCAGTGTGTGAAATGCGCAGAAAACCACCACCTGTCAGTGCCAAGTGCGAAAGATGCACCCAAGACTCGCACTCAAAGCCTGCCCAGCCTGACACCTCTTTGTGATCAGAACTGAACAGCCAGAGAGATCTCTGAATCAAGCCAGGGCCAGGACGAACGGGTCTGCCTCAGTTTTCCCCTTCTGAGAACGAAGTCCCTTCCTCACTCTTGTCCCCCCTTGGCTTCTTCCTGTCAGGACTCTCCCCCTTTACTGTCTTCCCTAAATCTGCCCTTCTCCCAAATATAAGGATCAGCAGCGATTTATATTTTCCAAGACTGTGGTACTGTTGGCACTAAGGTCAAAATGGTGTTATTGGTAGCGTGTATATTCCACGATTCAAAATAAGACTCTGTGATATTGTTTTAAGGAACACAGAACTTCAAACATTTATTGTAACACTGTCCCTGTTTTGTATCTCAATGTTTACAAATGGCACATCATTCTTCTCTCCCTCCCTCCTCTCTCTCTCTCTCTCTCTCTTTCAATTTCATTCACTATCTCTCGTACACCCAATTTCTCAGTTCTCTCTCCCACAGAGCTCTCTAACTTTCCTCAACCACATCACAAATCACACTCCTCTTCAATCACTCCCCAGACAGTTAAAATCCGTTATTTTTCCTCTTTCCACCAGCCCCTCCCCTGGGCTATCCAAGGTTCCACTTCACCAGCCAATCAGCTTAAACACCCTCAGTTGCCAAGGAGGCTCTGTTGTTGTCAAGACCCCCTCCCTTCAGGTTTGTCACACAGTGGTTCTTAATATTTTCTTTACTGGGGACCACCTATAAATATAATTAGTTGCCAGGGACTCTCAAGATTTAAATATTAAATTTTAGATTCAAATATTTGTTTAAAGTTGCTCATCAGTTGCTCATTCTTACATCTTATTCTTCCACTAGATAATGCAAAGAAAAGGAGGCTTGTTAATGGTCTGTGGAGTAGCATGCTGAGATCCCTCAAGTGCCTGGAAAGTAGAATAAACTGGATCTTCCTAAAGAAGGTTATGAATGGAAGGAAAGCCTAAAGAATAATTTCTTTTGCTTTCCCCCCCAAAGCAGCATCTGGAAAGTTAAGGTCTTATGCCATTTCCCCCAAGGAGCACTGAGAGAGGAGGGAGAAGATAGGTGCTTCTTTTAGTAGGACCTACCGTCTCTACTCTTTTGGTGCTCCTTCAGAGGAAAAGAGTATTTCTTTCCTGCTTTCCCCCAAAGCAGCACCTGGAAAGTAAGGGTTTTGGTGCTGCTTTGAGGAAAAGTGTGAAAGAAATGCTGTTTCCCTCTGAAGGAGCACTGAGAGAGTAGAGAAGGTAAATGCTTCTTTTGAGAGCACTTACCCTTTCTATTCGCTTGGTGCCCCTTCAGAGGGAAACAGTGTTTCTTTTGTGCTTTCCCCCAAAGGTGCACTGAGACTTTCACCACTTTGCTTCGAAGCGGCCACAAAAGGAAAGGGACTCTCGTCTATTCTCACGGCTGCTTGGAAGCAAAGCTCCACCATGCTCCCTGTCCCTGGACTCAAGCAGCATTGCCACACTCACCACACAAGGCCTGGGCTGAGCATCTTTCCTCATTTTCTGGGCTCCCCTCTCACTTCCCTGCATGCTGGGCTCTCTGGCACACCTGCACAGTAGCTCCTGGAGCCTTCAGCACAAGATGAATCACCAACCATTGTGTTGTTGCACTGCCACAATCATATTCACTATCACCTTTGAGGAATCCAAGACACGTTTCCCCAACTGGACATTTTTTAGTTCCTTAAATTGGGGATTTAATCTGGCAACCCTATGCAGATCCCCCTGTGAGATCCAAGAACCCCAGGGGTCTGCAGACCCCAGGTTAAGAACCACTGCTATAAGGGATAATGGAACAAATCTGTGGTGATTTTAAGAGCATGATTGAAATTATGAAGCAAGAATTCAAGGAACTGAAATAAGAGGGAGAAATGCAGAAGAAAATACAGAGAAAGAGACAAAAGTGTGCATGGAAGCAGAACAAGATGGAAAGTGGGTGGCCAGACAAGAAGAAATAGAAGTGGGGTCAAGGGGACAGTTACTGATCTAAGGGTGATTGATGACCAAGAGGTTTTGGTTGGCGAAAGGGAGATCTAACCTCAAGGAGGGGACAAGAGGAGGATGAATTTAATTGGGACTTTTGTGCAAACAGGACAAAATCAAAACAAAAAAACAAAAAGTATGTTATACCAAAATTGTGAGGGTTTTTTTTTTTGAAGTCATGCATGAGGGTTAATATACTCTATGACACAGAAGGAGAAGGAAACATGTCTAAAATAAGGATGCTGTTTTAGGAGAGTGCTTTTCCATAAAATGTTTTTAAAATCTAGGCAACAAGAAGCCAGGGAAAAGATGTTTTTCTGTGAAGTAAGGAATTAAGTTTAAGATGCAGATTTGGATAAAATAGCTTAATATGGTTATAGATTAAGGGTGCTAAATGAGTTGCTTTATGAATTCTGTAAGGGTTTCTAGAATACACAATAGTATAGATTTATTTAGGATATGGATACTATTGGAACTATTAATTAGGGAAAATAAGTAATTAAGTCAGTAAGCAGTATTACAAAAGACAGTTGCATTACTATTTAGCAGCATTAAGGTTATTTACAATGCAATGCTTTTTATTATGCAAGTATGCTGTACCAGAAAGTAATAGGTGGTAAAAGAAGGAATATGAGATATTGTATTAGGCTTATTAAGAACAAAAGAAAGGTTATATGTTTTCCATTTTAGAAAGTATGAATTGGCTGAGGAGAGAAGAAAATGTTAATTTCTTTTTTCTTTTTTTTTTAAGTAAGGGGTAGGCTATATTCCATCCAGAAGAAGAGAGGGGTTGATTCCTTTCTGTCTACTCTGTTCTTTTCTTTTTCCGCCTTTCTTTCTTTCATTCTTTCTTTCTCTTTCCCTCTGTTATTTTTTTAAAATTTTGTATGTTAATTCATATGTTTCTGTGTGTACTCAATGTTGTTTTTTTCTGTTTTTCTGTTTTATAAAGTCATTTATGTATTTATGTATTTATTTTTTGGGAAATAATATTAAAAATAAAATAAAATAAAGCAATGCTTCTCCACAGTATTGGAAACTAGGCAAAATATAGTTGAAGGGATTTGTGTGCCTGTGAGAAAGAGAGTTTGAAAGAGCACTTAGCAGTGTGCTGGGGGGTCCTCTAATTCAAAGGGAAGCTTCTTAATGAAAGCTCCTGTTACCTGGCAGAGATCTGTCTTCTCTTGCTTTTTTTTCAACTTGTGTTTATTTCTTTTCCTTATTTGCAGTCACACAACACAGGGTGTTCTCTTTCATAGCTAGGGAAGTCTGCGGCAGTCTGCTTTTGTCTCACCATAATCCTCTTGTTTTCCCCCTGCTGAATTAATTGAGTGCAAACTACTTTTGCATTTTGATCTCAGCTTGCAGCAACTGAAGTAAGCCAGTAACAAAGGGAGGGGGAGCTGGAAGACTAGAGAGAAACTGGGACATTTTAGAAGCAGAGTAGAAACTAGGGCCATTTCTGCATGGGTTAAAAAAAACGGTGCAGTGCATCCTTCACGGAGGACGTCTGCACCTTGGAGCAGACTGGGTCCGGACTACTTGGCATAGATCCACACCTCAGTCTGCTCCAGAGCGACCGAAAGTGGTCCTCCAGCGTGTTTTTGAAAAACCTGATTTTTCAGGTTTTTCAAAAAGCCAGTGAGTGCCATTGCGTGCCTGCTCTCCAATGCAGATTTGCAGGCTTGCACCAATGCGAGCCTGCGCTCTGCGGAGGGTAGGCTTTAGGCTGGCGAGCTTCATCGGTTGGTCATGACCCATGACCAACTGGAAGCCACCATTTTGGATGCTGGGGCAGTGCGGATCTGCGATCACGCACTGCTCCTCCTCGCCCAGACCGGACTGGACCCAAACAAGATCCTGTGAGTAGCAGCAGGGAACGATTCCCTCGCCGTGTGCAGAAATGGCCTAGGTTTGCAGAGGATTCATTGAGGCTGTCCCTACCACACCAGGATGGTAGGAGAATGTGCAGTCTCAGGAAGACTGGATTCAACTCCAGTCTATCTCTCTGCCAATGAAGATATAGTATACAGAACTGCATGTGGGTATTGTAGGTACAAAGGGGTTAGTGTACAGACCCTGGCAATCCTGACACACTGTAATTCATATAAGTATGCTATCTTTCAGCAAATGTTTTGGGGTATGCTTGCCAACCTGTTCTTTCCAAGGCCTCAGTCATATCATTGACAACCCCATCAATCGATTGCTGGTATGCAGTTTTAGTTTTGCCATGTATTGCTTTTGTGAGGCAGCCAATAGACAACAAGCTGAAATGACCTACTGCTTGAAAAGATACATCTTGTAACACACCAAAAGATTTAGGGAAACCTGATCAGCTTATTCAAAAGCTGGTATGTCCCATTGTGCATTTAGCCCGGGGACTTTCTATTTGCTTTAACAGAGAAGCTGTTAAAAGGCGCCTATTCCTCTTTTTTCGAAAGTAGCAATGATTGATTTTGACTGAACCCAAATGCATTCAAGCTCAATAAAGATCATGCCCAGATAAACAGACATGCTATCATACACAGGCAAAACTTGAGATTCAGAAAGCTACACATCGTGAGGGTAGAGGTTAATTTTGAAATGCCTGATCTCAGCATAAAAATCCACCATGCCCAGACAAACTCCACTCAGTTAGAGATCAAACGTTGCTAAAGCACTGTAATAGGTGTCATTTCCTTCTAGCCCCACCTCTCACCTAAAATTAGCTGTTTCATTAGATCCCGCTCCCCCCTTGAACTGGAAAAATTGCAGACTTTGATTTTATGAACTAAATCTGGGCATTCGTGCATTTCAAGGAATGCACTGATTCGTATGTGAGGTATTGAATCTGGTTGTTTCTTCCCAGTTCATCATTTTCAACTGCATGGTACTTTTAGTCTTCTACTGCTGGCCAGTCAATGAGCTGAAGGATTTGAATAATGCTATGATGATGATGGCGATGATGATATTATTATTACTATATTATAGTATTATATAATGGTATTATTATAATTTTATTTTATTATTTATTATTAATAATTAATAATTATTTTAATTAGTAATAATAATTATCACATTATTATCATTATTTTAATTTTAAAAAGGTACTTACTGCATTACAATTTCCAGAATGTCTATGCTGGTTGGGAGCTTCTGGGATTTATAGTCCAAAAAAGATTTCAAAGCTATGCCCAAACCTGAACACAGAGATACCATAACGCCCTTCAAGTTCACCTAAAAAGATGAATTTAATGTATTCTTAGATGTATTCTGAAGCTGTACAACACATCGGAACAAGGAATGTGAGAGCATGGGTCAGGGGAAGCTAGGCATAATAAAACAAGATAGGGAATGTATAAACATTTTGATGCTTGGGATGAGTGAGCTAAAGTGGACAGTGGTATGCTATATGACCAGCGGGGAACACATTACATATAAAAAGGCAATGAAACAATACAATGAAAAGCTATATAAAAGAGATTGAAGGATTTCAGATTCATTTGAGAAAGAACCATTTGAAGATGAACCTACAATTGTAGAAAGCGAAGTAGAAGCTGCATTCAGAACACTGGGGAGTATTAAGTTGCCAGGAACAGATAGCATACCAATAGAGCTGTTTCAGTTTACCGAGACAGAATCTTCTCTAGTTCTAACTAAGACCTGTCAACAAATAAGGAAAACAAAAGAATGGCCCACAGAATGGAAACACTCAATATGCATTCCAATCCCCAACAAAAGTGACACCAGGAATTGCAGTAATCACAGGACCACTCCATTAATCTCCCAAGCAAGCAAAGTCATGCTCAATATTTTGCAACAAAGAGTCCATAGATGGAGTGAGAAATGCCAGGTGTCCAAGCTGGGTTTGGGATAGGAAGAGGCACTAGGGGTCATCCTGAAAACATACATTGGATAATGGAGTACACCAAAGAATTTCATAAGAAAATCAGCCTATGCTTTACAGATTACAGCAAAGCCTTTAACTGTGTAGATCTTGAAAAACTGTGCATCACTGTTAAAGAAATGAGTGTGCCACAACATTTGACTGTCCTGAAGCATAACCTGTACTCAGGACAGGAGGCTACCCTTAGGACAGAATATAGAGAAAAGGAATGGTTTCTGATGAGCAAAGGAATCAGACAAGGCTGCCTTTTATCACCCTATCTTTTTAACTTGTTCACTGAACATATTGTACATAAAACAGAGTTAGACTCAGAAGGAAGGACCATGAAAAATGGAGGAAGGAACATCAAGAATTTAAGATATGCAGATGACACCCTCCTACAAGAAGAAAATAGCAAAGATTTGGAACAGTTACTGAAGAAAGTCATGGAAGAAAGTGTAAAGGCAGATTTACAGTTGAACATTAAGAAAACAAAAACAATAACCACAGATGATTTATATAACTTTAAAGTAGACGTTGAAGACATTGAAATGGTTAAAAGATTTTCCATACCTTGGCTTAGTCATTAACTAGACTGGAGACTGCAGTTAAGAAATCAGAAGAAAACATGACCAAACAGATAAGAACTGTTTAAGAGTTATGGAATATATGATGGTGATGGCAAGAATATTTTATGTTCAGAGGTGGAAGGATTCCACAATTCCATCTCAAGAAGACTGGGTAATTAAATTTTTGGATATGGTGCAGCTGGACAAGTTAACAACTTTGCTAAGAAAGGGTTCTATTACAGAGTATAAGAAACAGTGTGAATGGATTTTAATATATTTAAAATCATCTGAAGAAGAACAAGCAGTAAGAGTAATAAAGAGTAATTGACTAATAGAGAAGGTTAATCACTAGAGTTGCAGAATATAAGATAATAAGATTTTAATTAATAGAAGTGTAATTGAATGTTCTATTTTATTAAAAAGAAACTATATATATTTAGAAGATAGAGAAAATATAATATGGAGGAAATAACCGCTATTATTTTGGGGAGTGGGAAATCAGATGTGTACTCTTTTTCCTTTGATATTAGTAGTTTAGTATTCTAGTTTGTTAGTCTGTAGTGTGCTAGTGTTTTAATCTAGTTCAATTTTGTTTTTATTGTTACTATGTTTGTCTTTCCTTATGTATTGTTTTATATTATTTCATAATTGTGTGTGTGTGTGTGTGTGTGTGTGTGTGTGTGTGTGTATGAGATCAGAAGACGACCAGGACTTGGAAGGGCAGCTATGCAGGAACCGGACAAGGTCCCAAAGCCTAAAAATATGTCATTGAATACTAAAATCAGGATTGTCCATGCCATCCTGTTTCCAATTTCTATATATGATTATGAAAGTTGGAGAGTGAAGAAAACCTATAGGAAGAAAATCAACTCCTTTGAAATGGGGTGTTGCAGAAGAGTTCTATATATACTGCTAAAAAGACAAATGAATGAGTCCTAGAGCAAATCAAGCCTGAATTCTCCCTAGAAGCCAAGATAATTAACTGTTGACTGCCTTATTTTGGCCGTATCATGAGAAGACAAGACTACTAAAAAGATGATAATACCTGGTAAAGTGGAAGGTAGTATGAAAGAAGGAAGAGTGCATTACAGATGGGTGGACTCAATAAAGAAAGGCACAGTCTGCAAGATCTGCAGGGCAGCTGAGGATAGGGTGACATGGAGTTCTCTCATTTGCAGGCTCACCATAAGTCAAAGATAACTTGACAGCTGTTAACAACAAACAATTCTTCAGCCACTATTTGAAAACTATTCTAATCTGAGTTAGATCTTAACTCTCCTCCTGTTGTAAACCAAAGTCCTAAAGCTGAATTTGGAATTTTTTGAAACTTTGGATTAGCAATTGTGGACAAAGTAGTGAAAGTTCATTATGTTTTGTCTGCAGAGGAAGAGGGATTAAGCACCTGCTCAGTTTTACTGTTAAAATCAGTAGGAGTTTATAGCCCACATACATATCTGCTCAGGAATAAGTCCTGTTCAGTTCAGTGGGGCTTTTGTCCAGGTAAGTTGGCATAGAAGTGCAGCTGAAAGAAGTTGTGTCTGGCTGGATTGTACCCTATATTCTTAGAAAAAAACTACCCCAATGTAATTAATTTTAATTCATTATTCATAATTAATGAATATTTTGAATATAAGGATTAACTTTAAGGACAATCAGTATATCACCACATACCAGGAGGGCAGTCATTCGTATCATCTGAGCCATGTTTCTCCAAGACTCTTTTTTCCCTTATCTCATTTTACAATATATATCACGAAGAGCTGTAAAATAGGCTTCATTCTGGATGAGTGCCCCAGAGAATGCTGGGTTGTATTTCATTAACCACTTCCCAGTCCAGCCCTTCAACTCCACTGTGGAAGAAAAAAAAATGAGCCCGATTATTTCTGTTAATTACCAAAGTTCTTATTTCATTGCTGTCTTAATAATGAGATTTAACTGTTTCATGGAAGATCTGGTATTGACTGTGTTTTCTCTAATGGCACAATCTTAATGCACGTCTACTCAGAAGTAAGTCCCATTACTGTCAGTGGTGCTTACTCCCAGCCAGTGGGTATAAGATCTGATCCTTCATTTTCTCGATTAGAAAGAAAGAAAAAGCTGAAAAATATATGTATCAGAGAGATCTTTTCCGCCCACAGTTTCATTTTGAACATTAAATATATACTTTAGACAGTTATATTATGATAATTAAATTTCAGACCATCTTCAGATTCTGATATCACTGACCTTCTTGTCCACAGGTAGGAAAATCTCTTTAAGGGAGTATATTCTTCCACAGTTTGTTTCCTGAGAGAAGTTTGGTTGGCTCTTAAGTGAAGATTTTTCAGGAGGCAGTGAAGATGTTTTATTTGTTTGTTTAAAGTCACCAAGTTGTGAGTTAATTTAAATGGCAGTTGCTTTCAGTTTATTTTTCCAGGGGTTTTATTGTTTCTGTTGTACCAGGATTGTGTTTTTATTGTTTTGAACTACCTCAGCGACCTTGTGAGGACCAAAACACCACATGCATTTCCATAAAATAAACAAGTAAGAATGAGATTCTAGGGAAAACATTTTGGCTTCAGAGATTTTATGGCATGTTCACTTTGGAGAACTCAATTTTAGAAAAACCATAGATGTCCTAGGAAATAGAGGTTTTTCTTCCCCATTAAAACATATAAGTCAGCATTTTCAAAGTTAGAGGGATCTATATTTGTAAGTAGATGGAGAAAGAATGTACCTGCTTCCTATTTCTGCAGTGTAAAATTGTAGCAGGGCTAGGGGGCAGAGACAACAGGAGGTGGGAGAAGGGGCAGTTGGTGTCTGGAGCTGGCCTGAAGAATGTATCTGGATGATAGGGGAAATCCTCAGGCTGTCAAGAGAAAAGCAGTGGAGAACATAAGAGACTTGGATGGGAATTGTGGGACATCAGCGTGGGCAACTGCAGAGGAGTGAGGGCCACACACACTCCTGCTGTCCTGATTTATCAGGGACCGTCCTGATGAATCCTCTCTCATCCTAATTTTCAGCTGCCTTTAAAATGCTCCAGTTTCTGCCTTCTTCCCTTCACTTTTCCTCTTTGCACCCAGTTTCCTTCAATTGCTGCAAAGTGAGTGCAAAGTGTATAAGCAATTTGCACTCAGTTACTTCAGTATGAGGGAAAAGAGAGGAAGAATCTTGCCCATCCCAGTCAGCTCAGGCAACAGCAAACTTCTTCAGCCTCTCCTAGCTTGTGTGTTTCTCTTCATTCCACACTCTGTGTGGCTTTGTCACGTAGGTCCCAGTTTTCCTATCTGAAACGTTGGAGGGTATGGGGCCATCCTTGGCCCCTAAGTTTTCCTGGAGGTGCTCACGGGTGCATCAGGCATGACCAGAATGGAGATAACCTCATTTGCAGTTTAATCTTCAATCAATCTTCAGCCAACATTTTTTGGTGTTTGGGTTTTTTAAAAAGATATGAGGGAGGCTTAAGGGGATTGTGTATTGGGGGGTTGCCCAAAAATTAAATTTGGGGATACTAGAGGCTTTGGGTCGTTAGGAACCACTAACTGGTGTTAGGCTTGAAATTTGGTGCTGCGAAACTTACTATAGAATTAATACTTGATAATCATTAATTGTAATATTAATTGGCATTTTGGACACTTAGGACTCATCAAGCAAACTTGCTTTAGAATTGTTTGTTCTGCCTAGTACATGTCAATGAGCAGTTTGTACAAGTGAAAGACTCTTGAAATGTCAGAGGTGTCTTCAGGGATGACCCAGGGTCCTGCAGACTTGGGAGGTTAAGAGTCAGATAAAACGTAACACGTGTACAAACTGTGACTCTGCTACTGCTGATGCATGAATCTTTTCTTTCTGTAAGCATTCTTGAATATGAACATAAAAATGGTATAAGAAAGGAAGCCTGAAAGAATAAATCATCCGTCCTTACTTGGATGTATCCTTTGTTCAGAGTTACTTGTGTATGTGTGTCTTTCTTTCTTTCCTTCTCTTTTCTACCTTCCTACCTTGTATTTGGGGGTTCAAGTCAGCTCTGTGTCCACCTGGGGTTATGGTGAGGTGTAGTTTGTTTATCCACCCTAATGCTGGCACCTTCTGGGCTGCATGGTAAATTTCCTCACCCTCCTCAAGATATTACTGAATTGTAAATGTAAATGTAAACCCAGAGCATTCTTAACTATTAGCTGTGCTGATTGGGGCAGTCCAACAGCATCTGGAGAGCTGCACAGTTTCCTCCTCTGCAGTGATACAGTAGACAGTAGACTGTGAACAAATGATTTCAATAGTGTAGGTAAATTACTTTTATTAACAGAACAACTGTTTCCTCCCAGAACAACAAACGTTCTGCCTGCATCATACTTAACTAAAGCTGAGAATCTGACTGAAGAGTTTGGATTCACTGAAGGATCACTCAGAAAGTGAGAGAAGCGGAAGAAATAAGAGAAGCAACCTGGCAAATGCATAGTTTGTTTTCAAGAAGAAGAGATGAGAGGCTGTGTTACTGAGATATGTTGCTGTTTACACAAAATTATGTTTACTTAAATGTTGAAAAGAATTGGTTATTCTGATACTACTATTGCTGCTTGCATTGATCTCCTCTTACTTATTATCTAAACTCTGCAATTACATTTTATTTATAGACTTTTGTAAATAACACCCTGTTATTCAGAGATAGTTAAGCATATGAGAACTTCGGCTCTTCTGTACAACTAGGGCTGGGAGATTCCTGAAGGATGTAGAAGGCAGGAATCTTACTGTGGGTATGTCAAAAGAATCATTGAGTAATTTTAGCAATTTTCTTCCTGACGTAAGAAAATGTTAGAAAACTGTAGTTTTCAAGACTATTCATGATTCAGGATTTTTTCTGCACATTTGCATGTGGTTTTTTTTTTTAAATCAGAAACAGCATTTTCTGTACAAAAAATGTTGTTTCCTGTGCAGAAAATGCTGTCATTGAAACATATCAGACAGAAAATATGTGTAGATGTGTGTGTGTGTGCGCATGCGCATGCCAAGAATAGAATTTCCTACGCAGGAGTGGAATTTTCTCTGGAGAAAATAATATATGTGCACAGAAATATTATTTTCTGTAGCAAATGCTGCTTCCTGCACAGAAAATGTTGTTTTCTACGCAAAAGCACCATATGCAGATTTTGTGCAGAATAAGTCTAAGGCCATTTCTGCATGTTATCTGATCCCATCATCCTCCAGTTGCCATCCTGGCAGCACCTTTGGCAAGAAGAGAGCAAGATGGGAACGCTTCCCTCTGCACCCAACTGGCTCCCTGAAGAAGGGAGCACAAGTGACACACATTTGCCTTCCGCAGCGCAGCCGGACCCCTTCCCGTGCTGCGCTGGGGCAGGAAGTGCCTCAGTTGTGCTTCCTGCCCTTCTGCATGACTGGTAAGGACAGAAGCATTCCGTGATTGGGAGTCATTGACAGAGAAACTCCATCAATGATTTATCCTGCAATCACACTGGCTGGCGATGGGAGAAGACTGGGACTGTGGCGACATCCTGCAGAAGTGTCATTGTGGTCTTTCTCCTCTTGCGACTCCATGCCGGGACGCGGTTGTGGAAAGAGCCTTGATCAGCAAAGATTCTTATTGGGCCAGGACTCTCCTCAAGATGGTTTTCCAACACTCGAGAAACTCCTGTTTGACTATTTGGGGAAAATATATTTGAATGTTTTTTCCACCTCTAACTTTTACACACATCTATATGAAAAAAAAAATTCATGTGCGTCTGTCCTCCTCTGAATATATGGCCTGCATGGTTTTCCTGCTGTGCATATTGCAGACAGGAAGGCAGCAGGTGGGTCTACCCCACACAAGAACACCAGAATAGCCTGCGTATGCGTCTCTTATGAAATGCTGTTCCTGCACCTATGAGAATATATAGGTCTTCATTCCATCACCTGCTCACATTAATGATCAAAGCTGATTTATTGGCAGTTCTCATGACAACCTGTCCTCAGAGAAATCATAAATAAGTGGGCAGAGACAGAGTGCTCTCCTGGGGATGGCAGTGAGCTCCCATTTCCTGACACTCATGAGAAATGTACTTAATGTAGTTCCAGTATTCCTGTGATAACTTGCATTTCTTCCTGCTGTTTCCCTAGCAAAGGGATGGGCAAAGTGCTCCTTGAAGGTTGCATGCAGCCTCCAAGACTGCGTGGTTTAACATTTTAAAAAAATGCTTGTTAGAAGTGCATTTTTGGTTTTATTTTTCAGCATTTTTGGTGGTCTGTACCCTCCTCTACCACAGTTCAACAGCAGAAAATTGGCCCCTGGACTCACTGAAATTGCCTGCCCTAGAATATGGCTGTGGAGTTATACAGCTTAGTGATATTTATGATGACATGCCAACAGCAAAGCAAATCTACACAGTTGTGCAACAGGGGATCTTGCTGACAACCATATTTCATTATGCTGACGCTAAATCAGATTCATAATCTACTTTACACACTTATTTTCAGGGAGGGTCTACAGCAGTGGTTCTCAACCTGTGGGTCCCCAGATGTTCATGGACTTCAACTCCCAGAAGCCCTGAGCATTGACCATAGTGGTTGGGGCTTCTGGGAGCTGAAGTCCACGAACATCTGGGGACCCACAGGTTGAGAACCACTGGTCTACAGAGAACGAGTTAGTGGTTTGATGTTGGATTAGGACTCAGAGTTTGAATCCCTGCTCAGATACAGAAACCCATTGGGTCATACTCTCTCATCCTTAGGAGAAGGGAATGGTAAACTTCCTCAGAAGAAATCATACCAGGACAAACGCAGGATACAATTCCCATAAACCAGAGTCGATTTGTTGGCACGTAACAAAAACATCTGCACCATTTATTGCTATGTATACGGTGTTAGAAGTTGTGTTACCAGGTCGTACACATCCACATTTTGCTATGGTCTAATTGGCAAAATGTATTAATTGGCAGATGTGTTGGCATAAAGTATAAATTATATACACTGACTGGAATCCATGTGGAAGAAGGGACCCTTGCTGAAAAACAGGCCAAAGGGTAACCCCAGTGTGGCCAGGTCAAAAGTTCACTGACATTAGCCAAGAAAGCCTGACTTAATGGCTCTGAGCTAATCCTATCAACTGCCAACCTCAGGAAAAAAAGGTGACCAGGTACCGAGGCCAGGACCCCTGCTGTGTGCGTTTCCTACTGAGCCTGGCCCAGAAACCCCTGTTTAACAGAGACATTGAAACCAATCAGTCTGTTCCAGACCCCATTGTCTGTGCTGCAGCTCCCCTTGTCCACTAGGCTGGGAGAGCAATCAACTCACAGCCCTTCAGGGAAGAAAACAGATTATATAAACCCTTGGTTTTGAGAAGTCAGATGCAGTCAGATTAAATGCTGGACCCCACTATGTTGCTCTGAATCCCGATCTAGTCTGCCCTTAAACAGAAGTCTAAGTCATATTTCATCTTCTTCACTACCCTTTTGGACTGGTAACTATAAATCCCCCCAAACTCCTCAGCCTCTCTCTATATAACTTTTTCTTCCCTTTCTCCTTCAGTTGGCTCTTGTGTGAATGTGTGATTGTGTGTATCTTGTGTGCATGCATGAATGAATTCCCCTCAATAAAATATATTTTTAGCTTACTTTTGAATCTCTGGCTAGTTTTTTTCCTGCATAAGCCAGTAAACACTGGTAGCAAGATCTCACTAAGTTTCCCCTCTCTTGTTAGCCTCCTGATTTTGAGCTAATTAATTCCCCACCTTTGCAAGGAGGTACTAGTATTATGGATTGGCCCTTGTGGCACCTATGTTTTGGGGTAACAGGTGGTTGCTTGTCTTTTCTTACAAAGTGGTCCCTTTAGCCAGGAAAAATATTTGTGAGAGTCATATTAGATATACTAAGTCTGACTTTGCTTGTATGTCTTCCACATAACAGTAGTCCAAGCAGTATTAGCTTGCAGCCCTTTTAGTTACCGTACCAGTTGTTTAGCATATACTGCTAGCTCCTTAGCCTCTTATATAGGCACATGCATTAGCCAACTTCTGATTAGTTATTTGAGCTCTGCCTTCCCACCATTATGTTATGCCATTGCCTTCTCAGTTCAAGAAAGAAAGAGAAGAGATGAGGCAGTGTCTGCATGCCAAGTCACAATCTTCCAGGACTTCAAATGAGAAAAGTAGTAACAGGTGAGTGAGGAGCATTTCTTGGACAAGCACCCACCATTACAATATCTTTTAAGATTCTTCTTTGAAGCTGCTTTGGTGCTCCCAAAATATCTCAAAAGATGTTAGCCTTCCAGTGTCACTGTCATATAGAACAGCTCCCTTGTTTCAGCTGTCCAGATTATTTGATGCCACTGAGGTTATTTTGCAGGGCCAACCCAAGGCATTTTGCTGCCTGTGGCAGAATAGCAGGTGATATGCTACCCAAGTACAACAAGGCAAGTTATTTTGATGCACGATATATAAAGTTCTACATGACCTCTTCTCTTTCTAGAGCAGTAAAATACACATATACACATACACGCACACAAAGACATTACTAATGCTGCACTTCCATGACACTCCACATCCTCTCAGGCAGGAATGTTGGGGTGTATTGTTCTCAGAATCAATTTATTTTTACTACTATGCATGCATTTCTATTGTTTTAAAAAATTCTTTATTATATACAAGACAAAAAAAAAATAATACAAGGAACAAACAAATAAAACCCAGCATACAAATGTTGATACTTTGCAGAAATATCCAAAATGCAGAGTTTTCAGCATAGAAAGTTGTTTTTCTAAAAAAAAAAGGGGGGGATGAAAATGCACAAAAACACATGTAATGTCACCAAAGCAAGAGAAAACTATTGAAATCAAGTTCTTGCGTGCAGGAAATGAACTTTCATACCTATGTTAGAGCAAAGTATTCTCTCTGCTGGTCTTATGCTGAGTCTGAGGCCATTTCTGCCCTACACTGTTATAGTGCTATTATTCCACTTTCAACATCCTGTGGAATTCTGGAGTTTGTACTTTCTTGAGGCCAAAGAGCTCTCTGGCTGAGAATTCTAAAGGCCCCTCCTTAAGCTGCAAACCCCAGCATTCCACAGGATATTGAAAGTAGAATTTGTTGGTCAATAACAGGTAAAATATAACCATCCTCAAAATATGTAGAGAATAAGGGAAGGGGGCTAAGTAGGTATAGAGAGTGGGTTTTCTTGTTTTGTTTTTTTCTTTTTCTTCTTTTTTATAAAAGGTATATAAGATGGTGGAAAAGAATTTATGTATGGTAAAAAATAAGGAATGTTTTATTTGTATATTTGTTTTTACAAAAGAAATAATAATATTAAAAAAAGAAAGAAAGTAGAATAACAGCACTATAACAGTGTAGTGAGGAAAAAGCCTGAGCCTTTATGCTTTTTTCCTCTTGTAGCCTGGTGGGGGAATGGGTGTTCTTTCTCACTACTGCAGCTTCCTGCACCTCAAAGGGTCCAGGGTTTTCAAAGTGTAAATGGGGTCTTACACTAGAAGGAATATAAGGGATCTTCATTGTGTTACCCTGTTTGCTGGGGGTCCAGTGAAGGACACCGAAATGTGCTCAACTATAGGTGGGGGAAATTAGCTCAGAGCACTGCTTTAGTGTTATGAGAGGAAGGGTAACTTAGCAGGGTCTTGTAACCTAGTGTCTACGGGGTCAGGCCAAGTCAAGAAGCAGACCGGTTTGAAAGTAATGAATGATATTTATTAAATATAAGCACACAATGTAAGCAACACATGCACACAGATAACTAAGAAAAATAAAGGTGTGAGTAAGATAGCGAGATTTTCAGGGGGATAGTTGATTTGGGTGATATGAAACTGTTCCTGAAGCCCGGAAGAAGGTAGAGAGCAATGCTGGGGTCCAGTGTGGCTCAGCACGTGGAGCTGAGGGGAAGCTCGCCAGGCAAAGCAGCAGCAAGGCGGTCTGGAACTCGGGAGCGATCCGAGGAAGGTCTCGGAATCAGGGGTTTTTATAGGGAGAAGTGTGACTGCAGGCTATGCCTTACTCGGGGACAACAATGAGTTTTGGGTGTGAGACAATGTCTCTGAAAGGTCACAATTTAGCATGATGAAATCAGAGCCGAATTAACAAGGGTGTGGCCAGTATGTAAATGCGCAATGCTGGACAGTGGATGGTTCAGCCTTTGTCAAGTTGCCTGCTCGGGGCAGGGAGCCTTCTGTAAGTAGCGCGCATACATAATATATGTGGTGTTTGCCGGGGAGGTCCCTGAAGCTGCAATCTGGCTATTCCTGGCATGCCTGTATTGTTTGAGAATATTTCAGCAGTTAAGTGCCGAGCCTAGTTTCGTGCTTGTCTGGAGGCCTCACAAACATGTGGGAGGGGTGGAATGGTAAGGCCGAATGATGATATCAAAGTGATATCGGGTGCTATCGCCAGGTAGACCTAACTGCAGTAACAATTGTTCCTGGGCTAGGAATTGAATCTCATTCTTGTTAAAGGACTTCTCCAGTGAAGACACAACAAAAGGGAAATGAAACAGTTCAGAAAACAGCCTGAGCATCTGGACTGTTTGATTGCAGCCAAGGCAGCAAGAAGCTCCACATCCCCTGAATGCACAACTTGAGCATGTCATTCCATCAAATTATACTCAAGGGAAAGAAGGTAACTAAAGCCATACCACTGGCTCTGGTGAGAGTTTGGCTCTTCCTCTCCCCTAATGGTTTTACTTCCGGATGGAAGAAATTCATAACTTTCCAAACTGGTGCCCAAGACTACAATTGTCTGCATGTTTCCCTGGGAGTAAGTGCCATTAAATTTAATGGAGCTTGCTTTTAAGTAGATGAATACAGGGTTCACTGTACTTTTGCTTGTTTTCCTCTTTCCACTACATTCATTGCTTCCTTTTGTGCTATGCCTTTTCAGATTGTGAGCCTACAAACCAAACACTGCCTTTTTATTATCGTTCTCTCCTTCATTCCTGTTTTCTTCTTTGATATGTTTCTTTCGATTGTAAGCCTACAGGCAGGGACTGTCTTGTTTTTACTGATATCTGTACAATGCTTTGGGAGCTTCTTTACAGAAACGGTTGGGTAAAACTACTTCCAGTTTTGTACAAGGCATTTCCTAAATGACCAGAAGGTCCATTTCATGCAAAAGTGCTTTCAGATTGGGAAGGCTATAGTTCAGTTTCTAAGAAAATAGACAAAAATATCTTTGTGCCTTCTGCTGGTAATTTTTCAGATTCTGACCCACTCTGAACACCAGGATCATACTGATTATGAACTTAGCAATGTACCTTCAGATCTTGTAATGGCTTTTCATTTATACATGATATATTGCTACTAGAATCAACCATGTGATTCCAGATAGTAATAACTGCAAAAGGACAATGTATATTGCTTTATTATTCCAAGCAACAAGCTGTTTGTTCACACTTTCTTCCTCTTATTAACCCATGGAGGTCTCTAGTACCCACAGAAGATATGGGTTTAGCACTAATTAAGATGGCTTCTTGCCATCAGAATCATCCCTTCATTGATTAGCCACCTTTATGCCAATCAAAAAGATAGTTGTGTGCTGAATTATGATGCGTGTGATGGAGCAATCGCATCTTAATTATCAGGTTAAAACCCCATTTGTTTAGCCATCTGGAACTTCAACTTAATTTTGTAAAAGGACAGAAGGGGATATTAATTCCAGTTGGATATATAAACCATTTCTAAAGAAATGTTGAAAACAAATGTAGACTACAATTATTGTGAGATTTTTACCTTTTTACAGTACACCTCTTTCCTTCCCCCTTGTCTTTTACTACTGGTTCTTTTTTTTATTTAACTTTTTTATTAAAACAATCATAACATTCAATATAATAAACATTCATTTTTCTAACAGTGTTCAACATACGTAATTTCTAAATGCTCAATTTTTATAGATAAACAATCAAAACTACAAAGATTCCCGAAGAGAAAAAAAATTATATATATTTCTGGCAGTTTTCCTTTACTCCTTTGCCGGTTAACAAGGTTTCTTTCTACACTTTATCTTTACTCCACTATTCGAAGTTTCCTTACCCTTCTTATTTTCCCATCTCTGAGGCTGAGTACACTTTTTGTATTCCATTGAATGATCCTTTACTTTCCCTAACCATCATTATTTCCCCAATAAACATTCTCCATTCTATTATAATGATAGTTTTTCTGGGTTTCATCTCTCTCTTTTTTTCTTTTTCTTTTCCCTTTAATCATAACCATAACCTTAGTACAACTTGCATTTTATAGCTTATATATGTATATGTATGTGTGTGTGTGTGTGTATAAATATCTTATATCTCAGGGCAATCTGGCTGTGACATCTGTCACCCCATTGATTGCTAGGGTTGATTCGACTGATCTGGCTGGCTAGGTGGGTGTCCCCATCCTCCCTCGCTGCTCCCTGTGCGTTCCTTCCAAAGCTGTGCACTCGGTGGAAGAGGACGACCATCCCAGATAGAAGGAGTGTACCGTTTTTTGGTCAAGGGTATACGATAGCTGCGCTCCCCTGCTAGAACCTCCAAACAAGCTCAAGGTCTTTTACTACTTGTGCTAACAGGTTGTGTTAGCATCCCAAGACAAGATATTTGAATCTTCTCAATTCTGGCCTGGCTCAAGGCATTTTGCTGCCCAGTGGCAAGGACCAAAAGGTGCCCCAACAATCCAGTTCCACATGCAGAAGACAAAGAGACTGAGAATTCAGTCTTACTTTAATAGTGGTAGTGAGCCAGCAATCTAGTTTAGGAGGTGCAAGATCAGCTGTGTGACACAAATATTTTTGCTTTCTGAACCCTCATCATGGTCTCTTGTCCTCAGGAAACTGACGCCTGATTTGGGTTAATGGTAAGGTCAGATCCTCTCTCTTTCTCTCTTTAGTACATAAATAGATTTAGCAATTTTTAATTTTTTTATTGAAGACACTACATAGCATAACATTACATAACTACCACCACACAACTACATAGCTACAACTACCCCATTACCACCCCACATCGTAATAAGAATAACAAAAAGACAATAACAACAACACACTTAATGTAAAATTGGTTTCCAACTCTTTCAACGTAGACTGTAAATCCTAATTAATATATCAATTTCTGTTATTTGAAAATCTTCTAAAGGATAAGTTCGATTGCTAATTTCATAAAATACTAATACTCAAGAACAATGATTAATACATTGTTCTCTTTGTCTTGCAAAAAATGTATTGACAGATCCCAATCTTTCACAAACATTGCTGATTTTTTTATCAAAAATGTTAATTTCATTGCTGATTTTTTTTTTATCAAAAATGTTAATTTGTCCATCTTTGCTAGATCTGTCAGCTTAACCAGCCAATCTTCTTTAGCTGGAATATCCTTGCTGTTCCACTTCTGTGCATATAATAGTCTTGCCACTGTTGTCAGGCTGTAGAAGCTTGTCATGTTTCTTCTCAAATGAGTCTTCCATCATACCTAACAAATAAAACTCTAGTTCTGTCTGGTGATTTAATTTTACAGTCTGTTTCACCATAAGATGTATGTGATTCCAGATTTTTGTGGCCTTGTTACCTATCCATCACATATGGTAAAAGGTTCTACATGTTGTTCTGACTCCCAACACTTATTTGAAATACTATTATGCATCTCGACCAACTTTTCTGACATCAAATGCCATCTATACATCATCTTATAGAAATTCTCTATAAGATCATAACATGATGTGAATTTTATTAATTCTGACCACATTTCCCCATTGCTGCAGCATTATATTTATTATGTCCCACACTTTGAGCCCATTTTACCTTACAATTTTTCTATACTCCTTCTATAGCAAATATTTTAATCATATATATTTATTTATGGGTGCAGTGAGGGAACCTATGGACTTTATGCCATTTTTACGATCATCCCTCCACGTTCAAGGGTTTGCGTTTCATGAATTTGATCATTCACGAGGTGCCCATTTGCCTCCCCACCGTTCTCCTTCTTCAATTCCCTTGCCTTTTGCCTGGGTGTACCATGCCTTCCTTCTTCACACCCAGGTAAAAGGCAAGCGAACGGGAAAGCGGCAGCTCATGCTCCAAAAAGGAAGGTGCACACATGCCTCTCTCTTTTCTCCCTCTCCCATTCACTTGCCTTTTGCCTGAGCATGTGGAAGGAAGGCATGAACACTTGGGCAAAAGGCAAGAGAATGGGGGGAATGGGGGGGTGAGGCATGAGTGTGCCTTCTCAGCACAGAGGGCTGCCCCCTCCTATTTGTTTGCCTCTTGCCAGGCACCTGGAAGGACAGCACATGCACCTGGGCAAAGGGCAAGAGAATGGGAAGGGGAGAATGGCGGGAGGCACCCACACACTTTCTGTGCTCATGGGGCTGCCTCCTCCCATTTGCTTGCCTTTTGCCCTGGTGCCCAGAAAGAAGGTACATATTGTCCAAGCTTGGTCTGGGCTGGCAGCCAGCAGAAGCTGATAACAAACACAGGTCAGAAACTCAGCAATGACTTAAGTGGTCAGTTTACTTAAGCAAGGAAACAGCTTTGCAAATGAGAAGCAATAAGGGTACTAACAATGTCCATAAATCAGAGGCAGACAATACAAACACAAGTCAAAGGCAGAAACAACAAGGCAAGAGCAGCGAATGGTAGCACAGGAGAAGCAGTCAGTAAATTACCGACAAAGGCTAGAGGGGGAAAGGCTCAGTTATTATATGTTCTAAGATCATCACAGGTGGTGCTTAATTAATTGCTGTTTGGCATAAATTCGCTGGGAGTGACACAGGAGACACTTTTGGTGTCTATGCTGAGTGAGGGTAGGTATGGATAGGTCACCCTCTGTGTCTGAATGAGCAGGGCTCCCTGTCTCTGGGGCAGGTGGTGGTACTGTCTGCTCTGCAAGTTCTGCTGTAACAGTCTCTATGTCAGGGCTCAGAGCAGGTTCTACTGTCTCAGACTCTGAGTCTGAGTCCAGGTCCTGGAAGCCCATGACACATATGCCCAGGCAAAAGGCAAGTGACTGAGAGGGGAGCACTCACTCGGGGTGGGGGAGTTGTTGTTGCCTCTTCTTCTTTACTTTTGTGGGGTTCTGTGCCCTGAACACTCATGAAAGTCAGGGGGACAGTTCTGTAATTCCTTTGCCTCTGTGGAAGACTATGTGTACTCAGAATTATAGAAAACAAGAGTGTTTAAACCTCTCTTAGCCGCTCAAGTAAATGAGGACAGCTGATTACATCTCTGGTCTACTTTATAATTTTTCTTGGATCAAACTTATCCGCTCATGGTAAGAATGTCGTCCTAACAATTTAATGTCTAATTTAAGATAACCAGATTTGGAGTACATCCTCTCTCAAGATACTCTCTAGTACAAATTCACAGAAGAATCCTAAATGCGGCAGAACAGGGATCCACCATGGATCAATTATGGTATTCAGATCCCTGCTTGTACAAAAGTGAACACATCCGTTGGTGTGATGCGGTAAATTCTTGGTGTTTTTTTTCTTTCAGTAGTTCTGTGAAAACACTGCCATAGAAATCAATGGAATGAGGGGAATCTTTCTTTCTTTCTTTCTTTCTTTCTTTCTTTCTTTCTTTCTTTCTTTCTTTCTTTCTTTCTTTCTTTCCTGGGAATCCTAAGTTTTGCAGTTTAGGAAGAGGCATTTAGAATTCTCAGGCAGCGAACTCTAGTGGCTCGATGGAAAGCCAACCCAAGGTTTCCAGAGGGTAGAGTCATGGCAATTAAAGTGGAATCATAGCACTGTAAGTGTGTAGTGTGAATGGATCTAGATTTCATTTCCTTTTTGGAAAATGAAGGATAGGTCTGTAATGTGCAGGAAATATTAGGGAAAAAATGTCGTACTTGAATTCCAAAACTTGCTTTGAAGTCTACTAAGAGTGACTTGAAGTATATCTGTGCTGTCTTGAACTTAACAAACTAGTAAAACCAAGAAGCCTAATGCTCCCTAGTGTTACCACCGTGAACTGGCCTGGCCTTTGGTAACCTTTAGATATCATTTCGATATCATAATTTGGCCCTGCTCTGCCACCAGCCAAGTGTTTGTGAGGCCACCGAACAAGCGCGACACTAGGCATGGCTATTAAATGCTGAATCATTTCTGTTTACACTTAAGCAAGCCAGAAACTGCCAGATCTGGTTTAGGAGACCTCCTGAAACAAACACCTTCATTACAAATGCGTGTTAAAACAAAGATCTCTGGCCCGAGAGGGCACCCTGGCGAGCTGAGTGCTTATCTGCCAAGCTAACCGCATTTACATACTGGCCTTACTATTGTCAATTCGGACCTTAACTCAATCATGTAAATTCTGACCTTTCAGAGACATTGCCTCCAGCCCAAAACTCATTGTTTTTGCCCAAGACCAGACTAGCCCACGGTCATACCTTCCCTAAATAAAAACCCCCAGTTCCGAGAGCTTCCTCGGACCGCTCCGGAGTGATATCCAGCCTTGCCGTCACTTCATTTTGCGAGCTCCCCTCAGCTGCCACGCCGGGTTTCCTTCTCTCCAGTTGGACTTCTTCAGGACTACTAGAAAGGTGGCGTATCACCCATTCCCCCCAAAACGCTAATTCCTATTTCTAGTTAGCTGAGTGGTTGTGTTTTCTTAATAATTGCTATCTGTTTAATAAACATTATTGTTGCTATTTTAAACTGTTTGACTGCTCACTGACCCGACGCTGTATACATAGGGTAAAAGATTCCCGCTAAGTTACCCTGCCTCTCACTAGCTTAAGAGAGTGCTCGAGTTAATTTCCCCATCTTGGTTGTGTTTGTTTGGTTGTTTGGGTGCCCCTCCTGGGACCCCAGTTCTCAGGGTAACACCTAGTACTCAGTAAATCAGTAAAAATGGAAGTATCTCAAAGAAGTTTAATAGTCTTCCCTGAAAAATATTGAGCTTTTTTCCCTGAGTGGAACTAGTGTCCAAAGTCTTGAAATACCACTATTGTGGAACGCTTTCAGAGAATGGTATTGGATAAATTATATAACACAATGAAACAGCAGGCTTTATTTATTTGTTTTTTTTAAATAGCTTTGACTCCTTTAGAAACATATCTGATAGCATACATTTGGTGGTCAGCTGGGTTGTTGATATCTCACATTTGCCCACTCTGTTGTTTGCAAAGACTCCTTATTAGAATTTAACATGATTTTGACTCAATGTCCAATTCTCAGTTTACATGAATGAGCATTCAGATGACATGTGATCACATACGTATGATTTGTTTGCACAGATTAAGTGCATATATCACAATGTGAAATGTGGAGGAAATAAAGAAAACTAGGGTACCTATGGTGGGAAGGAGGGGAGAGGGAGCTCTAGCAACCTTTGTTATTTAACAAAGAATATTTCTTAGGTTTAAGACTGTGTGTTGGCTGATGCTCCACTGGATATCAAATATGAACATTTTTAGCTGTATATAAACTGTACAAGCAATTGATTTTTGTAATGGTAGAGTCTGATGTAATACAATGTGACATTGTGTTTGACTAATTCCCTGCAACCCTCAAGCCAATATCAATTTTATCTAAAACCGTTTTCCAACAACTTCTGAAGAGGTCATTTAGGGGATTTTTTCCCCTTATAAAATCACCGCTAGAGGTTGATCTTGAATAAGGCTGGTATGTTTACATACCAGCATATGTGCTCTATTTGAAAAAATGTTTGATTCAATGAAGGTCTCACCATTCATTTCAGATGAATTGGGCATTTGGGTCACTTTTTAATGTTGTAGTGTAGTTTCATCACCATCCTACAGTGAAAGTAGCCAATGACTCACCCATTGGGCAAGGTACCCCTTAAAATTAATAGTTATGACAGACAGGTCAGTGTGCTGAAGTAATTGCTCAATTTTTTAAAAAAGAATTTCTCACAAATAGAAGAATGTGATTGAATTTCATTTGGTTGATTTTAACTGCTTTCATTTTTAGCACTAGGACATTTGGGACTAAGAACATTAAGAGTGGTCGTAAAAGTATTCTTTCCTGAATGACAGATACTGACATCCTTTGGCTTTCACTTGAAAACATTTATAAGCTCCTTGCCCCTGTGTTTTTGGGAATAACTTTTTGTTAAGGCTCTGGGCATGCAGAAAATGTAAAACAAATTAGAATCATCCCAAACAAGCTGACTTTTTCATATCTTATGATCCTTTTGAGGTAAATTTATGTTCTTAGGAATCAATCCTTTCCACACTTATTTGGGAGTAGACTCACTAAACTCAGTAGGCCTTGCTTCCCTAGACATAGGATATGGGATGGTACTATTAAAAACAATGAGAATGGACTCAAGGAGAATAAGCTGCCCTCACAATATTAGATGCAAACATAGCGGGCCTCAGGTTGTGGGTTTTCCAGGTTTTGAGGCTGTGTTCTATTAGTATTTTCTCCTGATGCTTCGCCTGCATCTGTGGCTGGCATCTGAAGATGCCAGCCACAGATACAGGCGAAACGTCAGGAGAAAATACTAATAGAACACAGCCTCAAAACCCACAACAACCTGTGGATTCCGGCCATGAAAGCCTTCAGGACTTTACATAGTGGGCCTTACTTAAAAGGCCACACTCCTTGAACATATTCTTTATTCCACCTATCTTCCTATCTTTTCTCCCAGTCTCATCTTTGTATTTGCTATTCTGATTTACTCAGTGTTTTCAATATGTTCTTCCCAGAGCTTTGCATGATATTTTGGTCAATGATCTCTTATTCATCTTTACCCACTGACAGCATTCAACACCATTAAATTTATTTGCTTTCCTCAAGTTGCTCTCCTTCTTGGCCATGCATCATGCAGTGAAATCTATTTTTCCTACTACAGAGCTCTCAGGTTAAGCACTGTGAGAACAGGAAACTAGGGGTGTAAGTCTTTGGTACATTTATTCTCAAAGGTAACAAGTAATTTTAGAAATTTTTTCCCACTGCAAAAAAAAAAAAAGTCTTTTAAAATTATTCTGTTTTCAAAGACTATTTGTGCTTTGGGACATATTCTGTGAAAAAAATGAATTCAATATTTTTGTACAAAAAAACATTTTCTGTGCAGGAAAAGAACATTTTCTGTGCAGGAAAAAAACATTTTTTGTACAAAAAAAATTTACTGTGCAGAAGTATTGCCTGTACAGATATTGCTGATTGCTATACAGAAAATGCTGCAGTTAGAGAATTGTTTTGTGCAAAATTTGCAACACATTTTTGACCATTTTTTGAATATTTCTTCCAGGCACTGGACTATGCAGGCTTTTGGTACGATCCAACACAGCTGTTCTTGTACACCCTCTTAAACAGACTTGTTGATTCTGGTACTTGAGTGGGAATCATATGATCTCATATGTTCTCAGGCTGTAGCTCTCAGCACCCCTAGCCAGCACAACCAATGGTAAGCAATGCTAGGTGTTACAATCCAACAACATTTGCAGGGCTGCATGATTCTCAACCTGGCCCTAGCAGCTAATTTATCCTGGGGAATGGACACAGACAGAGGAGTCCCATGACACCCCTCTTCACCTTCTTGCAACATTGTCAAAGGCATCCTCCTAGACTGTTCAGCTTGGGAACTGGAAGCCTCTTGCTAGAGTGATTTGAACTTTCCTGGAGTCTGACTCCACAAGTTGATGCTGGGGGATTTCTCTTCTACCTCATGTCTGTGAGGTGCTTCAAGGTTCTATTCCCCACTCTCCACCACCATCCTGCTGTTTTGTAACAAAAAACCACTTGGAGAAGGTATCTACAGCAGAGGTGAGCAAGTGTGGCTCTCTAGAATCATAAAATCATAGAGCTGGAGAGGACTGTAAAGGCTGTCTAATCCCATCCCTGCCATGTAGCTTAAGCACTCCTGGTTGAGGGTCATCCAACCTCTGTTTAAACACTTCTAAAGAAAGAGAATTGACCACCATCTGAGACAATCAAGTCCACTATTGACCAGGATTTACTGACAGGATGTTCCTCCTAATGCTTAGGTAGAATATATTTTCTTGCAATTTGAATCCATTGGTTTGTACTCTAATCCCTGAAGCAGCATAAAACAAATTTACCCTGTCTTCTATATTTAAACATCTAGTTGTTGCTGCACTGCACCAGCTTCCTCACCACTGCATGGCCTGATGGGTCTTGAAGTTCAGCAACTTCTTGGAGGATCATACTTTGTCCACATCTGATCTTGAGGGTTGGGCTAACTTGTCATCGGTAGGCAGAAGGCATAAAAGCCCAATTCTCCTTTTGATCTGCTGTTCTCAGAAAGGCTGTGGAAATCCTGAATGGTTGCCTGGAGATAATTTTGGGATAAAAGACAGCAACTAAACTTAATACAGACAAGATAGAAGTGCTCCAGGCTAGAAGAAGCTGCTTATTATGATGGAGATAAATAACTACTTTGGGGTGGGACTGTATTACCGTAGAAAGAACATATTTGCAGTTTGAGCTTTTTTTCTCTTCTGAACTCAGTGCTATTTATGGAAGTGCAGGCACTAAGAGTACTTTTTACAGTGGTCATCGCTGATAAATCAAGTGACATCCAGACTAGGTTACTGCAGTATGCTCTATGTGGAGCTGCTTTGAAAAACAGTTCAGAAACTTCAGCTGGTAAGAACACAGCTGCAGGAATGCTTCTGGAGGTCAGGCATTAAGCTGTTCTTTTGCTTCTTAGAACAAGTTTTGTGTTGTTATTTGCCTCATCAAAGGTCGTGGGTTTTTTGGATCTAGTTGTATTTTTCATCTAGCTTAGGTTATAGCTCATCGTGGATGGTCATGGTGAGTCGTAAGACTTAGCAAGGTTCATGAGTAAGCATGCACTGGGGGGAAGTGAGATGGTCAACAACTCCCATGAGTCCCCAGCATCAGGAATGGTCAGGGATGATGGAAGTTATAGTCCACAAAGCTTTAAAATGCATTTGTTCTAAATGTATAACTCATCAAGTGGCCCTAATTGCCTTGATGGCATTTCCTACTTGGCTTTTCAGTTGTGTTTCAAACTGAGCCTGTGAAAGACAAACTCATTATTTCAGTGCCAACTCTCAACACATCTCTTCTGTCTCTCCAGCATGCTGCACTGGGATAAGGTTCAACTCCTCTATTTCTTTCTTTAGTCAATGGTTGCCAAGCACTGCTCCTTCAATATCCCCAAGACGCACCCTTTTAGCTCTGCACCTGCTTGCTAAGATTGCTCTGCGTGCTCTGTGAATTTCTTGCTGCTTGGCTGATTTCAACTTCCATCTTGCTGCTATTCCCTCCTGATGTGTTCCATGATTCCATCAGTCCAGAAGGGACCCCTGCTAAAATTAATTGCTCTCCCATTGCTACAATCACCTCTCTCTTCCTCTTTACATCTCTGAGTCTGAAATCTTTTAATTCTCAGCACTGAACACAATCATAGGTGGGTGCTTCTGGTGTCAGTGGGAGCAATGAATCCACTCTGGATTTCAGTTTGAACGTTAAAAGAGCCATCCAAGGTGCTGAGCCCTGTTCTCAAAATAGATTCAACACCCTGTATAACTCTTTTGAAATTTAGACTGAAAACCAGGGTAGATTACTGCCCCACAGTGGAGCATATGTCTCCTGAATTAACATGTATAGGATTATACTGTACATTCTTTTGATTTAGCAGGCATTGTGTACAAGTTCTCTTGTAGTCACCATTAGCAACGAGATCCTAATCATAGTCCAGGCTTTCTAGTTTTCTTCTCTTAAATATCCTCCTGTCTCTTCTCTCAAAATTTTATCACTCATTTCTCATTTGCAGTTGTCTCATTTACAATTGTCCTGTTTGCTCCTCTCAAGGCCTCTGTATTTTCTTTTAATTTGTCAACAAGGCTGGAAAAATCCTCTCTTCAGTATCCACCAGGCTATGTGCTTTTGTCTGTCCTAGATCTCTGACCATTCTGCTTTATTACAGTTGTGTTCTTCCTGTCCATAACATGACCAGCATCCTCTTAGTGATTTGTATGTGTATAAATTTAGTTTACAGATTTGTAAATCCTTTTCTGGATGGCACACAGAGGGATATTCACTTGCACAGCAGCTGTCAAAGCATGGGAGGGAGCCCTGCTGCTTTTGCAAGCTGGTGGGAGGGAAGCAAGGGGGTGGCAATTTAAACCATGAAGATCTGGCTGTTTTGAGCTCGGTGGGAAAGGAAAAAGTGAGTGGATTCTTTTTGAGAGCACAGCTTCATTTATTCTCTCCTGACCAAGCTGAAACCAGCTGCTTCTTCATGGTCTGAACTTTCTCCTTGCTTCCCTCTCCAACAATACATGACAGTAGCTTGGACCTCTCTTGGGACTTTGACAACTGCCACCTAGTGGGAAGATATGGAACTACATGTATGGAGCTACACATGTATGTAAGACCTCAGCCCATCCCTGTCATCCTCTCCCTTAATTGCCATTTTTTGTAAACTAAGCAATCCCAGTGTTAGAGATGGGAGAAAACTTTTATTGGGAACACTGAAGTTTTATAAACATGGATCTTAACCTAACATACTCTCAATTTAATGTAAATATCCACATGTAGACTTAAGCTACACTGAGCCATATATCTTGCCTTTGACTTACTATAAAGCCCTTGAAGCCACCTTGTATAGCCATTCCATGTTTCTCAGCAAGCAGGCAGGATTAGAGAAACATCTGCCTATCTTCCATAGCCAGACGCACAGTGATATAACAGAAGCACTGAGAATTCCCAGAGGACCCACACAGATCTCAGTGCTGATGTCATCAGTCAATGTCTGGCCATGGGACCGTACCCAGACGGTTCTCCTATCTTTTCACCACAAAGCATAGAACAGCTAGGCAGGGCAGTTTCAAAGGTATTATAGTAAATAAGAGGGAGGTGCTATGGGCATTGTGGAAGGAAGAAGGGAATATCAACTCCTGTACCATCCAAAAAAGGACATCTGCAAGTGTAAGGAACACTTATGCAGGAGGATGTCTCTAAGAGAATTCTGGCCAAGTATAAGTTTTTAAGTCGGGCAGATCTCTTTATCAATGATTCTTCATTGATTAAAATATTGTCAACTGCTGCAAGGTTTTTCACGCCTATCAGAACAAAAAGACCAGTCCTTCTGATTTTTTCTTATGCCGATTGGTTTTGCCCAAACCACTGTATTTTGTGAAGAAATACTGTTTTATGCAAAATATTAGGGTTTATACAATCTACAACTTTTTCACAAAACATTTTTCAGAAAAGACAGGACAAGAAAATTCAGAGTGAAGAAAGACAGAGAGAAAAGGCACAGTAACCTTGATATTGTCACCAAACTTCCAGAAAGCTCTAGAAATAGAGAAGATTTGCATCCTTAACCAACACAGAGAGACAGCATGGTTTGACTGTTGTTTATTTTATTATTTATTTATTTAATTAATTCGTATGCCACCTTTCTCCCAGCGTGGGACCCAAGATGGTTTCTAAAATGTTAAAAACATTAATAAACCATTTAAAAACAATTAAAAACATTAAAAAAACCATTTAAAATTATAAAATCCTACAAATATTTTAAAAATATCTTGATAAATTAAAAGCCTACCTGCTTACATATTCAAAGCCTGGTTATGTAAGAGTGGTTACATACATTTTGCCTGCCAGAGAAAGGAGAGCAAAGAAAGGGCCAGCCTAGCTTCATGAAGAGAGTTCCAGAGGGTGGGAGCAGCCACTGAGAAGGCTCTCTCCCCTGTTCTCACCAAGTGAGCCTGAGACGGTAATGGGACAGAGAGAAAGCCTTCCCCGGTGGATCTTAGCACTCTGGCAGTTTCGTATAGGGAGATACAGTCTTTCAAATAGTCTGCACCTAAGCTGTATAGGGCTTTGTAGGTCATTACCAGTACTGTGAATTGTGTCTGGAAATGAACAGGTAGCCAGTGAAGCTTTTAAAATATGTGCTCCCTCTAACTGGCCCCAGTCAGCATTCTGGCTGCTGCATTTTGAACTCACTCAAGTTTCCAAACAGTTTCCAAAGGCAACCCCATGCAGGGTGCATTACAGCAGTCCAACCAAGGTGTGATCAAGACATAAGTAACTGCAATCAGATCTGACATCTTAAGGAATGGTGCAGATGGCACACAAGCTTTAACTTTGCAAATGCACTCCTGTCTGCTGCTGAAAACTGGGCACCCAGGTTTAGAGTTGAGGTCAGGAGAACACCCAAGCTGTGAGACTGAGGCCTTTTCCACACGAGGCGAGGGAATCGCTCCGTGCTGTTACCTACTGCTTCTTCTGGGGTCCGAAGCAATGTGGACTGTCCCTGAAGCCCTTCTGCAGGCCTCCTCCTTGGTCCAGGGCAAATCGGAGCAGTGCGAGGTCTGTAGATCCGCACTGCTCTGGCTTCCAAAATGGCGGCTTCCGGCTTCCAAAATGGCGGCTTCCGGCTTCCAAAATGGTGGCTTCTAGCTTTCAAAATGGCGGCTTCCAGTTGGTCATGGATCCCAACCAACCGCTGAAGCTCACCACGCCTAAAGCCCGCCCTCCGTAGACTGCAGGCTCACATTGGTACAAGCCTGCAAATCTGCACAAGGGAGCAGGAACGCAATGGCACATTCCAGGAAAATAAAGACCTGTTTTTTCCGGTCTTTCAAAAACACGCTGGAGGACCACTTGGGGTCGTTTTGGAGTGGACTGAGGTGTGAATCTCCGGTAAGTAGTCCGCTCCTAGTCCGTTCCAAGGTGCAGATGACCTCTGTGAGAGGACGCACTGCCCCATTCTAATTGCCTGGTGTTGAAAGGGCCTGAGATTTCAGGGGGAGTGTAACACCGTCCAGCAAAGGCAGAGTCCCTATTGCCTGATCTACCTTTCAGCTAAGCAGGAGCACCCCTGTCTTATTTGCCCTCATCCAGCCTTTTACTGACAACAGATATTGGTTCAGCACCAAAATAGCTTTCTTGGAATCAGATGGAAAGGAAAGATAGAATTGGGTGTCATCAGCATATTGGTAACACTGAACCCCAAAAGTCTGGATGACCTCTACCAGCAGTTTCATGTAGATGTTAAACAGCATGGGGGGCAAAACCCTGAGGGACCCCACAGGCCAACAGCCAGGTAGTGGAACAGAAGTCCCCCAGCATGATCTTCTGAGTTTGTCCATCCAAGAATGATCAGAACCACTGCATAACAGTGCCCCCAAGTCCCATCTCAGAGAGTTGGCCCAGAAGGATACCATGGTCGATGGTATTGAAAGCCACTGAGAGATCAGGAAGAACCAACAGGGACACACTCCCCTTGTCTAGTTCCCTGCATAGATCATCTGCCAAGGTGACCAAAGCTGTCTCCATCCCATAACCAGGCCTGAAGCCAGACTGAAATGGATCTAGACAATCCACTTAATCAAGAAACCCTTGGAATTGGCAGGCTACCAAATGTTCCAGAACCTTGCCCAAAAATGGAATATTGAGACTAGCTGATAATTATTCAGAAAGGTGGGATCCAGAGGTTGATTATTTATTTATTTATCTTACCATAGCTTCTTTTAGATAGGCTGGAAACTTCCCTTGCTGCAGTGAGGCATTCACCACTCCCCCTACGCACTCAACCAGTCTCCATTTAGCTGCTTTCAGAAGCCAGGAGGGGTGAGGATCCAGTATAGATGTGGTGCCTCTTATTTCTCCATGAATTCTGTCCACATCCTCAGGGTGCATAAATTGAAATGAATCCAATAATACAGAGCAAACAGGTGCCAAGATTACATCCACTAGACCTGTCTCAACCACAGCATCCAATTCAGAGTGAATGTGAGGTCCCTGACCTCTCGAGACAGCTCAACTGGACAGTACTGTGCAAACATAATGGTGGCAGAGAAGTATAATTTCTTTGCTGCAACCATTGCCACAGCATAGACCTTCCAATGGGCTCTAGCCTGTGTTCAGTCATACTCGCTTTGAGTCTTCACCAACATCGCTTTAGTCTCTGTCCCATTTGTTTAATCACTGTCAGCTCCCTAGTAAACCAGGGAGCTCACTTGGCTCCACTTTATGGGAGGGGATGCTTAAGGGCAATCAGGTCCACTGTCCTGGCCATTTCCTTATTCCAGAGATCAGTCAGGCTTTGACAATATCACCTGTCAAGGCAACAAGAAACTAGGACTCTAGGAGTTCAGGGTTCAAATCGCCCCTCCACCGTGGAAACCCAGTGCGTGATCTTGGGCAAGTCACACTCTCTCATCCTTACAGGAAGGCAAGGGCAAAGTTCCCCTGAATAAATCTTGCTGAGACTACCCCCTGAGAGGTTTGCCATAAGTTGGAGTCAACTTGAAGACATATAATAACCACCACCATCACAAACCACACTTTGTGATTTGCATTACGGCATTTTATAACTATGTGAGGAGAATCTGCCTGAGGCAAGGCAATAAATATTGTGAATAATTCCCTGATCAACATACACTTGAGAATGACCCAATGACCTTTGGGGTGATTTTGGAACATGTTTTAAACTAAGGTCATATTCAATACCAGAAGGATGACATTTTTAAAAACTTAAACACATGCACTAAGATCTGAAATTTATATGAACAGTAGCTGGAGAAGGGATTCTCTTTTTATATATATATATATATATATATATATATATATATATTTTCCAGTCTATTGTCCCCAAAGCTGGTCTATGTGACATCTTCAAGATTTTCTCCAATTGGAAAAACTAGCCAGTGCTGGCCCTAGTATGAGGCAGAGTAAGGCAGTCACCTCAGGCAGCAGATACTGGGTGATCTGGAAGATGATAGTTGATGACTGGCTGCATACTTGTCTATTTTGGTTGTGGCCCACACACCGCCCAGATCTGATATGTTTTAATTGGCAAAATATTATTTAATTGGCATTGATATAAAATGTACCCTGATGTGACTGTAAGGCCAGGCTAGGCAGAGGAAAATAACACTGGTTGAAGTAGGTCAGAGATCCCTTCTTGGCATGACCAGGTCATTGTCAGCACAATCACCAGGTAACTCTGGAGATAGTAAGCTTAAACTAAGCCAGAACATCTTTGCTGTCAGACAAGAGTGACAGGAAGTTCCCACCAAACCACTGATTGCTTCATCCTCCCTTCCTATTACCTGAGCATCTCCCTCATTGTTCCCACACCTGTCCACTGTTACAGAGCTCTTACAACAGTCATTAACTCTTTGTCACCTAACACTAAGATTGTTAACACAATCCAGAACCCTATTGACCATGCTGCAATCTCCATTGCTTACTCAATCATAGAGCTATTTACACCCTTGCCCTCCAGGCAGATTTTAGGTATAGGAACTCTCATTTTTGGGCAGTCAGACACAGTATCTCAGTTGCTGAGCACCATGCTGTCGCTCTGATTCCCGAATAAGTACTGTCCTTAGGCGCAAGTCTAAGCCACATCACTGCTTTCTTTACTGCTCTCCAGATCAGTAATTATTGCCCATTTCCTAAACTTTCCTATCAACAACTTTCCTCTCTTTTCCTTTGGTTAGCCTTATGTCAGCGTGTGAGTGCTTGGATCTTGTGCTTGCATGATTGAATTCTCTTTAACAAAACACATTTTAGCTTATTTGGAATCTCTGACTGGTTCTTTCCTGTGGAGACCCCATAAACATTGGTGGAAGATCTCATTAGGTTACTCCCCTCTCACGGGCCTTCTAATTGAGCTAATTAATTCCCCATCACCATGTGGAGGTGCCAGCATTGCTGGTGAACTCTTGAGTCACCCATGTTTTGGAGTAACAGTTGAGAATCCTGGCTAGCTGCATAGCTGAAAAACACATTCTGAGACCATTTCCACACAGGGTTTTAACACGGGGCAGAGCGTCCTCCAGAGAGGACATCTGCACCTGGGAGCAGAGTGGGTTGGACCTACTTAACGTAGATCCGTACCCCAGCCCGCTCTGGAACAACCCCAAGTGGTTGTCCAGCATGCTTTTGAAAGACCGCTAAAAACAGGTCTTTCAAAAGCACGGAGCATGCCACTGCGAGCTTGCTCCCTTATGCAGATTCACAGGCTTGCCCCAATGCGAGCCTGCAATCTGCCGGGGGCGGGCTTTAGGCTGGCGAGACCCTCGACCAACCGGAAACCACCATTTTCATCCCCGAAGCAGTGCAGAGCGGTGGCCACACATTGGTCTGGAGAAGTGTGGACCGGACCGGGGAGCCCAAAAATCCGGTGAGTAGCATCACGGTGTGATTCCCTCATCCCATGTGGAAATGGCCTGAGTTCACTATTTATATTATTTTCTTCATCAAAAGCATCCTCATCTGATATAGAAAAGAGACATCTGATAGACACATTTCATCTGCTCAGTTCATATACTGAACAACTGCAGTTAACAGCTTTTGGGTTTTCACATTATTTTACAATTTTGGCACATAATGCACAATTATTAACCTCTTTGGAAGTGTCAGTAACTTTACTGGAAAGACCTCAGTACAATCCCAGAAATCACGCATTTGCTTCTTTGTGTCAGGATGTCAATAACATCCCCATGTGAGTTAGGTTATATGCATTGATGGGTACCTGTAATCTTTTATGGACATATAGGCCAAAGGACAACTATATTTTCTCAAAAAAATTGCTATAATTACTGGATTTGGCAGGTACAAAAGATGCCAGTCTTCCACACCACATTACAAGCAGTGATTTTATTATGGCCAAGAGCTGGCTCATTAGTGATTCCTTTCATATTTAAGATTATCATTTCCCCTTTAGCCTAAATTTTAACTCTGCACTTCCTCTGCCAGTTGGACACGATACCTAGTAGTCAATTGCTCTGTAATGCTATGTGCAAAGGCACAGCTTTGAAACAGCTAGTTAAATCAAGCTAGTTCTGTGTAAATTACTTACCACCTTTTTCCCAATGAGCCTTAACATGTTAACTTTTTGTTTAAGAAGCACTCGTTGTTGAGCTGGTTCCTCCCTCCCTCCCTCCCTCCCTTCCTTCTCCCAGAAAAAATTAACAAATAGTGCCCTAAGGAACAATGAATAACAGGTTTTGTCTTATTTGAAAAGATGGAGAAACTGGAGATGACATAGATTGAACTTGGGACCCATGGACCTGGCAGGCAAAAAATATAGAGGTGTTACCACACCGTGGACCACCACTCGGGGGGATGTGCTATTTTCATAATTGGACATATTTTGTGACTGAAACATGTCTTTGAAAATGTACTGGCTGTAAGCCTATGCCAGGTCAGGATGACCACAGACATAATCAGGTCATAAGTTTAGAGATGATTAGGCAGGAAAGCCCAATGCTGATGGGCTTGGGATAATCCTTTCTAAAACTGTAAGTTGTGACCACTCCCAAAAACTATAGCAAGTAAAACTGCCCAGGTGAAGCAGTCAGGATCCTTACTGTGAGCATATCCTACTGAGACCTTTCTTATTCACACTACCTGACCAAAACATTAAGAGATTTTCAGGATTCCCACCAATGTTTTGTCGCTTAAAGTTAAGGCAATCAGCCCATTCTGAACTCCTCTGTCAGTTTTGTGGGAAAGCCATTACAGCTTTGTCCTTGCACCCTCTTTCAGGGCAGGAAATAGGGTATAAAAACCCCAGCTCCAACGCCAATAACTGGTAGTGCTTGAATGTAATATGTGGTGTCCAGAGCTCAGTTTGTTCTTGTTAACCTCAGACGTCATGTCTGAACTACTTCACTTTGGCCTTCTGCTTCACGATTGGTAACTATCACCCTTTCCACCCAAATTCTCTCTAGTCAACCTTTCTTGCCTCATTTTCCAATAGTGGTGTATGGTTCTTGAGAGTGTCTGACTTCTTGTGTATTTACTAATTCCCAATAAAATACTCTGTTTAACTTTTAACTGGAGTCTTCTCTACGGTTAGTACTGTTATAGACAGGTGAGAAGATCTTGCCATTACCTTTCTCTCGCAGGCCTCCTTTGAGCTATAATAATTCCCCAAATTCTAAGGAGAAACTTCCATTGTGGGTGGACCTCGAAGTCCCCCATCTCTTAAGATAACATAGGAGTCACAGAAGCCTTGGATCCTCTTCTCAAGGAGAAGGAATTGCTGGGCACGAAGACTGTCTTGAAAGAGTGTACATATGTATGTGTATGTAAATGTTTATGTGTATGTGTATGTATTCATTATTTGTCAGACTTGGTGTTTTGTTTGTTTGTTTGTTTGAATGCCTTTCTCCATGTAACTTTGTTTAATGTTTAATGTATCAAGCTTTCTAGCATTGCCAGGGGATTTTCTTTGTAAAACCACTGTTGTAATATGATTAGACCCATCCTCTGACTTCACAAGGGTTTGTTTCTAGGTCTCTAGTCATGGTTGTGGAATCTCAGGGCCTGGGATACTCCTCAACTGGCAATACTGAAAAATACATTCTGTGGCAATTTTCTTTGCCAAATATGCTTCATGATTCTAAATGAGTGGAGAGGTAAAGTCATTCAGTAATGCAGAGAAAAATGTTTTCTCACCTTATCATCAGAGATATTAAAAATATATCTGATTAAGTTTTATACCTTTGATTCACCAACAAATTACTCCTTTTTCAGCTCTTCCAGTCCAGAGAAACCAACCGCACATTTGGAACAATGTATATGATGGTAAGTGGAAGGAAAAGAAATGCATATTAGTGACAAAATTTAGCAAAATATGTTTTTGTAGGTATGTTTATATGTATGTATGTATTATATCTGTTTTTTGTATGTGTCTTTGTAAGATGAATATGTGTTTTTAAATTGACTCATAAATTTTCAATAAATATTATTTTAAAAAAATTAGCAAAATTTAGCCCTTTTCAGCCTGACAGCTTTCAGTTACATTGGGCTAAAAATTCAATATCCCTAGGCATTTGGAATTCAACACATTTGGAAACTATCTCCTCAGGGGAGGCACCTTTTGTTAAAAAATAAAAATGTTTATTGAAAAATAAAATTCATACAAAAAAAGACAAAAATATCAAGGTTTTCAATAACATTTTCTACAAGAAATGGATATCTCGAAGACTACTTAAGTTACGAACAGATTCCTTATCATTTATAATTAAAATATCAGCAAAAAGTTAGTAGAGGTATAAATAACATTTTTAAAAAATTCATATAAAGTTCTTAAGTATTGAAATTTTACCTCATTCACCGTTTCTTTTACCCATTTAATTTATCCATTGTCTGTTATGATTAAATATAAGTTTTCACTTCCTTCTTACCCTGAGTTTTTAAGGTCAGAATTTAATTTTATAAGCTCCTTTCGAGTATTTTTTTTCATTATCTACTGTATTTTTCTGCCTCTTACTGTCCTGCTTCTTTCCACCTAATACAGTTAAGAAAATTTAATCCAGTACTTAATGGATAATGATCATATCAAGAGTAGATTAAACTCATTTCAATCTATAATCAAGTTATCCCATTTTTGTCTGAGGAAGTTAGACACTGAAACTCATTTTTCCACTGTTTTGTCTGTCTTCCCATTAATCCATTGGGATAAGAAATCAAGATCTTTCATTTCAAATATTTTAATTAACCATAGTTCTATACACATAGTTCTAGGGAAGGCAATTTTAAAACAACAAAAAGAGCAGTTTTGAAGGACCAGGTAACAAAATGTACCACTTGGAGTCTACAGTGATAATCCATATGTCATTCTCTGTAAACCCCCTGATTTGTTTGAAAATGAATAAATCAAATTAATTAACAAAATTCAACAATGTCTACTATTTCTGATGTCAGTGTCAACAGTGATGAATTAATGGTCAACATTAATTAATCAATTAATTTACAAACATAACATTTCAAACTCTGTGCAGATCTGGAGAACAAAGGGTAAAGTTCTGAGACCATAATTTTAATTTCTTCTTTCATTTAGCTTTTTAATATGCTCTTAGTAACTTGTGGCAAATCTTCTGTTATTGTATAATCAGAAATACTGAATGTTGTTTTATGCATCATTTGTTAAAGATTGTTATCCTGAATCAACAACCATTGTCTACGCAGGGAGAGAATTTCATGGTGTTTCAGCTACACTCCTTTGCTCTTGTCTGGGGCCACTGATTGTTTACAATAAATTCTACACTCCATTCAGTTTTGCATACCTGAGATAATCACTATGCAATTGCTTATCAGTTAGCTTATCACACTGATGATGTATACACAAAAGCAAGACAAGAGATAAATTACCCAGGAACTCTCCCTTGGTTGCATTTTACTTCATCTTACGATTACAATTTTGAATTCCTAAACAAAGCACAGAAAGGCAGTGAAGGGACGATTATCTAAGAATGTCAGTTTATGACATTCCTCTGTTAATAGCTGGGTGTCTGGTGTACAAATGTTTTCAGTACCAAAATGGGCTGAGAGGGAAGACAGGTCCTCTGATGACTGGATGTGGGATGCTGGAGTTGCAAGCCACCCTTGGCTGTTTGTAATAAACTTAGTTTAACAAGCTAACAAAATGAATTTCCATAAAGCAAAATGTAAGGTCCTAAATTTAGGCAGAAAAAATGAAATGTGCAAATATAGGATGAGGGACATGTGGCTGGATAACAGTGCATGTAAAGGGGATCTAGGAGTCTTGGCGGACCACAAGCTGAATATGAGTCAGCAGTGTGATGTGGCAGCAAAGAAAGCCAATGTGATTCTTGATTGCATCGATAGGAGTATGGTGTCTAGATCAAGAGAGGTAATAGCGCCACTCTATTCTGCTTTGGTTAGACCTCATCTGGAATACGGTGTCCAATCTTGGGCACCTCATTTCAAGAAGCGTGTTGACAAGCTGGAACGTGTCCAGAAGAAGATGACCAAAATGGTGAAGGATCTGCAAGCCATGCCCTGTGAGGCACAGCTTAGAGAGGCTGGGTATGTTTAGTTTGCAGAAGAGAAGGTTAAGAGGGGACATGATAGCCATGTTTAAATATCTGAAGGGATGTCATGTAGAGGAGGGAGCGGACTTGTTTTCTGCTGCTCCAGAGACTAGGACAAGGAGCAATGGATTCAACCTACAGGAAAGGAGATTCCACCTGAACCTCAGGAAGAACTTTCTGATGATCAGAGCCGTCCAGCAGTGGAATATGCTGCCATGGAGTGTGGTGGAGTCTCCTTCTTTGGAAGTTTTTAAGCAGAGGCTGGATGGCCATCTGTTGGGAGTGCTTTGATGTGTGTTACTACATGGCAGGGGGTTGGACTGGATGGCCCCCATGGTCTCTTCCAGCTCTATGATTCTATGATTCAAATTTTTGAGTGGAAAAGGGAAAATCACAAGGCTGTGCATGCACAGCTGGTGGATTCTGAGGCTCAGGACTGGCTTTTCTTTTCTCAAGTGTAAGGGAGAGATTTATAGCACATGGAATGCTTGCTGTGTTCTTGTTACACATCAGTGGCTGCAAGAGAAACTGAGCAGAAAGTGAACCTACATTTTGCTCAGCTTCAGTATAAATTCGGTGTGGGGGTGAGTAGACGCCCAACTGAGGGCAGGCTACAGTCCCAGCCCTGCCATTAGGCAGTCACTGGCAAATGCTGGGTGATGCAGAGAATGGAGCATCCATGCCGATCACAGGCTGCTTCACTCTGTTGGAAGATAAGCCAGTGTTCTACAGGCAACCTGCTCTGCATCCTCTCAGCAGGCTGCTGCCCTCAGGTGAGGTAGAGAATTGGTGCCCCATCACCAGTAGCAAGATTCGACCAGTACTCTAGCTGGGTTTCGTAGGTGAAATATCAGCTGCAAATAGGGATCATGCCACCAAAATACCTTAGGCCAGCTCAGGCAAATAATTTGATATCATGAAGATGAAATCACACCATGAAGTGTGGATATAAGCAATGAGAAATTTAGTAACATAAGACGAGGGTCACATTGATGCTAAAAGAAAATATGGCATTTGATTCTTCTTTAACAGTCATGGCTATTTCATATAGGATATTGGGATTTGTAGTCTGGCAAGTATTTAGAATTCTCTGCCAGAGAGCTCTGGTACCTCCGCAAACTACAAATCCCGCGATTATGTAATATATAGCCATGACAGTTAAAATGGCATCCAAGTGCTGTAATTCCATAGTGTGAGTGTCAGGATTACCCTCCATTGTAGGTGTGGGGAGGTATACGGGATGGGCTTTGTAGTACTAGAGGCCTGAAGTTCATGTAGCTGGCCTGCCTGCTGTAGATGTTAATTGCTCTTGCATTCTTTTGCTACCGTTCCCAAAACATCCCAGCTTCAAAAAGATAGTAACTTGGCAATCACCTCAAGTCAGGAACTACAAGGTCAACCTTACTGAATTCTGTGGGAAGGAGTGAATTGTTATATTTTGCTGCCTGTGAGAATTTACTCAGTCTGAATCTCTGAAGTCTGTTGTCCTGTTCAAGCTCTGAAATAAATCTTGCTTTCTGCATGTTTGTTTTGTGTGTTTGAATGGATCCCTGACAGTGAGAGTGATCCAGACAGAAATGATCTTGTAGGAGATGCAACACAGCAGTGGAACTGAAAACACTGTTCCTGACAACTGACTTGGGCACTTCTGGGGTTGCGACTGGCAAGCCAGAAGGGTCACTATACTATATCCACAAAGGAAATGTTTCTTTCTGCTAGCCACAAGAACTATGGTCTGTCCAAGATGTGCTGTAATTTAATGAGAACAGTTTACAGATGTTGAAAACAGCCAATATTATCTGAAAATGTGCAGTGTGCTGACAGAAATTAAGTTAACCAAGACAGCAACAGAGAAGGGAAGTATGAACATATGCACAGAAAGAAAGAAGTATCACATAAAAGTATGGGGAAACATTATGGCAAAGTAATAACACACTGGAGAAGTGAAGCCTGAATTTGACAGATGCGCTTTTAAAACAACAACAGCTTTACAGCTAAAAGGTATATACTTTGTGAAAGACAAGATCATTACAAACTGAAGTAGAGATAGGTTTCTGTCACTGAGGCAAAAAGTTGACAGAGGCAATAGAAGTTAGGAAAGAAAGCTACTATCATTAGTAAGTGTATGAAAAACAGCATGGAAAATGTTTTACATTGAGATGGCAGAGAAAAGGAGGGCCACACAGCACTGGTAAATACAGGTGTCCAAATTTGAAATTAAGCAGCCAAGACACATCTTAAAAAAAGGACATTTGGGAGGTGAGAATATGACCACACAGAAAGCTTGGGCAGTGGAGATGTTGACAACAATGCAAACATTCCAGAAAAGGAAAAGGCAGATGGACAAGACTTTAGAAAGATAATAGAATATAGTTACAGAGAAAGAATGGTAGAAATGGTAGAAAAGTAGAAAACCAGAAGCATAAAAGGTGTTTACTATGGTAGCTGGTTATACATTCTCCAAAACAGGATAGATATTTGTATAAGATTTGCATGTTGTGATTTGCAGGTATAGATGGCATTTAAGAACAATTCTTGTAATTTAAACATAAATTGAAAAGGTTTATTCCTCATGGCGGGGAAGATTGTAATTAGAGAACTTTTCTGTCTGCTGAGTCTGATGTCCAGGTATGAATTGTTGGTGAACAATCTGAGGGCCTTTCTTCACCGTTCTTGTGTCTCCGTATCTTTAAATGAGATTCAGATTGTTTAGTCCTTCAAAAAGAGGACACATTCAAATAAAAGACTGTCCTTTGTAAGATAGGACACATGGCCATCCTAGTAGTGTTTATCTAAGACACCTGACTACCTTTCCTCCAGCGCTAGAAAGAAACAGGAAAGGAAGTAATAAAAGAAAGAGCAGGGCTTGATTTGAGTTAGATCAACAAGGATCAGTAACAGAACACAGTGACACATGGAAGTGTGTGGGGGAAACAGACTGAATGGAGAAAATAATCAACGTTGCTAAAATAGACTGAATAAATGTTTGAACATCTGTTGTCAAAGAGAAAAAACAGGACATGGAAAAACTTCAGGTAAGCTTGAATGTAAAATTAGAGCCAGAATATTGTGTGCTTGTTCAGATGGTAGTGGGTTTTATTATTAAGGAATCATATGGTAGCTGTGTGGGTTTGCAATTTTGCTGTATTGTATCATCCTCCAAAACACAGCAAAGTATGGAGAAGGGTCACTTCCAAGTAAGAAAGAAATTCCCAGCTTGCTGCCATGGAGAAGCAAGGGATCATAGCTTGGTGGTATGTCACATGCTTTGCACTCAGATGGTCCTCCATGCAGTCCTTGGTACCCACAGCTAAAGCCAGTAAAGGCAACCTGCAGTAAAGGTTTTCTTTTTGAAGGGCTGACTTCCTTTCAGTTCCCCTATTGCCAGTGGCAGAGCTTAGAATGTGTGGAGGGGGGCGGCAGGGGGGTAGGGCTATGGTGTGAGAGATGTGGCCACTGTGCATGGGGGCATGCCTGCAGTGCATGGGAGCATGGCCAGGGTGCGTGGGGGCATGGCTACAGGCCAGGACACCCCAGAAACATTGCCACTTGGGGTGAATTGCCCCCCTGCCCCCATGTCCCTATGCGACTGCATATTGCCACTGCCAATCTGCCTCCCCCATGCTATGTCTGCTGCTATTCCAGGTTTTCCAAGATGTCACTCATCACATCCTTGTTGCTTTTCAGTTTTTTCATTTCCTTACAATGTTTTTGGCAAGTGTGCACCTAGTTCACAATTTAATATGCCCTTGGTACTGTTTCTTTGACTTCGGAGTTGCCTGGTTTTCTCATGCCACTGCTTGGGTGTGTGTGTGTTCACTTTTGATCACAGAGGTATTGAGTAATCACCGTCCTCTGTTTCCTGTCCATTGTCATGCAGCTGGCATTTGGGAAAGGGGAGAGTTGTTCTGCTTCCATGCAGAGTTTACACATTTGACATTCTAGATCATGAAAGTTCCAACCACAATTACAAGTGGTACAGGAATTGAATGCTACCCTAAGATAAGGTATATATGGTTGGAGTACTGCAGTGTGGTTCATCACAATGTAAACACAGGGAATAATGGTGCTGCTTAAAGCCCCATCCTTAGCATCTTTCACAAGGATGCAACTATCTGTTTCAAGCACATCTCTAGGAGCAACATGATTACAGTGGGTTCTCTGCATATGTAGGGGTTCCTTTCAAGGAACTCCTAAGCATAAAGAAAAATGTGAATGCTCACGTCCCATTATATTCAATGGCTGTGACGTATGCAGATGCTTCAGCGTGTCTGTGCGGATGTCACCACCATTTTAGGTATAGGCCATTTCCACACTAGACTGTTATAGCGCTATTATTCCACTTTCAAAGTCATATGGAACCCTGGGGTTTGCAGTTTTGGGAGGGGTCAGTCATCCCCTCCTGAAATTGCAAACCCCAGGATTCCATATGATGTTGAAAGTGGAATAATAACGCTATAACAGTCTAGTGAGGAAATGGCTATAGAGATGCAAGGCTTTGTGTGAGCTGGAAATCACACACATGGAAGTCCTGGGTAAAGAGGGCCTACTGTATTAGGAACAAGTCTCCAGTCCCTAATAAACTTGCTCTTTCCGCTCCATGACATATTAAGAGGGACCTGAAGAACTCTTTGCTGATAACCTTGAAGTTATTAATGTGGTGGAGTACCCAGAGAGAAAAGTCGACCTGTTAACCTTGGTTATATTAGTGTTTTTTGTGTGCATATTCAACAGCTATATCTCTCTGGGTTGTTTCTCACTGAATTTTGCAAGCAGTCAGCCATAAGCATGCCAACAAAACCATACTGGAGGATGCCAAACAAACAGTAATGGACTGGTGAATGGTCATTCTTAGTAGCATCAACCCCACTGGCCTAGCTATGTCTGAGAGGTAGAAAATTATTGGCAGCATTTCCTTAGTGGATTTGCATTACATGTGGGTTACCCATTGCCATCTTTGTATCAGGTAGCACCTCAACAAAATTTTAGCTCTGGTATGGTATAAGCCACTGTATTGGCTGTATGGGGGACACTTTTAGTTTGGGGGACGGAGTGCTGGAGTACAACCTGGAGTTTGGATCATGATGAATTGTATCTCTAATATGCTCTAGAATTTCTCCAATGACATGATTTCTGTTTGTTCCCTTTGGAGACGCCTGTGTCATTTTGATCCTATGCACTGTACTGGGATGCCAGTGTAATATTTATTGCACCGTTGTTGTTGTTGTTGTTGTTGTGTGACTTCAAGTTATTTCCAACTTAATGGCGACCCTAAGGTGAACCTATCATGGGGTTTTCTGGGCTCAGAGTGGATGATGTGCCCAAGGTCGCCCAGTGGGTTTCCGTGGCTGCACAGGGAATGGAACCCTGGTTTCCAGGGTCGTAGTTTAATGCTCACTACACTACACCATGCTGGTTCTATAGCACTTTCCCATTTCATTATTCATTATACCTCATCTTCATGGGACTGCAGCCATTTTGATAGTTTGAAATACAAACCTGATGGAAACTATTTTCTGAAAAGACTGAGCTCATTTTAATAAACATTTTAAATTATTATCCCACAGTAAGCCTTTTAGTTTATCCATTATCTTGCCCCACACTATTGAACCAAGTATCTTCCATATATTTCAACCACACTTTCCTCTATCCCATGGCATATTTGGTTAATGAAAATTCTAATCAAATGATCTGGATGCCACTGGGCTGACAAGACCACTTACAAATACAAGTGCCCCTGCCAGACTGCTACATAATTATAGTACTGCGTCATTTAGTATTTCTGCTATGTAAACATTTGTACTCCTTATGGCTGTAGCAGTATGTGATCCATGTAAAGCTTATCTGCTCTTCTGCTACTGTATCATGCCATCCACAGAAACACTTGACCTGTACTAGTCACAAGCCTAAATCATATTCTGATTTCTGCACAACAGCCTTCCTTGAGCAATGTGCCAGCTTCAATAGCTGGTGAATTGGCCAAGAGAACACTAGATAGCCCACTGGCCCCTCCCGAAACTGTAAACCCCAGGACTCCATAGGATGTTGAAAGTAGAATCATAGCACTATAACAGCCTAGTGTGGAAAGGTCCATTGATTCCAGATATTGTGCAATGCAACCAGGCATAGAACACTATGGGATCATGTACGACACTTACTTGTGTCATTAAACTCTTTAATTTTAGGATCTCCCCCCACCCCCCAGCATTTGTCATGTGGAATGAGTAACAATTCCATGACTGGACTAAATTGATACAGCAATACTTCTGCAATTAGAGGACATCCAGTAAAAATCCTGCCCAGATAGTAGGTGATAGAAAAGATACCTACTGGAAATCCTGGAAAATTTCTGTCTGAAGTAATGGATAGCAGTAGGCTAATTGGACAAATAGGAATCATATTGGCTCCACCAATGGAGTTATGCTGCCAGTGAAAGCAAAGAAGGCAGCTGCTTGACAGCAAGATGGAAAAACAAGAGCTGAGAAAAAGAAAAAGAAGTCAGCAGTACCAGTAACAAGGGGAGGAGGCTCCTGGCTTTGAACTACCTGTTTCTGAATGCCTGGATTCTGGAGAAGGGAAGCTGTCCTTGGAGCTAAGATACTATGAGAGGGATGGTTTCAACAATTGTTTGTGCTCTGGGTCAATAATTGCGGCTAAAGCCACTCCTATTTGAGTGCTGAGGACCTCCAGGAGCCAGACATTCAGAAATAGGCAGCTCAGCAATGCTTGATCCCTCCGTACTCTGTCTCTACATGGCCCCTCCTCTATTCTTCTTTCCCAGTATTAGAGTAAAGAAAATGTAACTACTGGCACAAGCAATTGCTTAAGATGCACTTATTAAGCCTTTGTTCTTCAGTAAACTGTGATACACAATTTGCAGATAAATGGGACTCAGTAAGAGTGGAAGAAAAAGCTGACCATCATATTTAGCAGAAACAGTAAGGAGGTGAATGCTAGAGAGAAAATTTTGAAAAGGTGGCTGAAAGGAGCAGAGGAGTGGGTGAAGAACATATAGAAAGAGCAATGGGGAGTTGAGAGGGTTTTTATGATTAGTCTGAAGAAGCATGTGTTCTTGCTATATAGCTCCTTGGGTTTTTCTAGGTTTTGCTAGTCGCCACCTCTGTGTCCACTTGTTCCATTCTTTTGGGAGGCTGCTTCTAACAATTTCTTGTATCTGTACTAGGAATATTCCAAAAGATTTAAAAAACACCACCACAAAGCCCCCATATGTTCTGCTGAGCTGGTTCTGTAGGTAGAAAGGCAAATTTACTCCTCTCTGTGTTTTTTTTTCTTTTTTAATTCTCAGAATTATAGCATAATGGTGGAAACGTGCCAGTCCACTGGTACACTGATGTAGTGTAATTCTTAAACAGAGAGGAAGAGGGAGGAGGAATGGAGGAAGAGAGGTTTGTTCCAATATATCTCAGAATTAAAATGAAACTCTCTAAAGGATGAGAGTAAAATGTTGCAGCTGGTGCCAGGAGTTGCCAGAAATTTTCCCACAACAATAAAAACATGATTTGAATTTTTTTAAAAAATAAACAAACAAGCACTACTACAACAAGTACTGTGATCTTCAGCAACTTCATGACACAGTTGCCTGATCTAAAATAGCCCATAGACTCTAGAAAAAGTAAGTAACAAACATTGTTTAAGATGTGCCATGTAAAAACAGTCATTTAGCTGTATCTCTTATGTTTGTTTATTAAAGTGTACTAGTCTGTGGAAACTATTCCAGCATAAGCAATGACACAGAATTGCAGTGTTGGTTAACTGTTATTGGACAGAGAATTGCCATTTTCATTTTGTGAATGTCTGAGTACAAAAGTTATGTTGGATCTAACACCATAAAAACCAGGGCATTTTCCTGTAATGAATGCCTGGCAAACACATCTAGCTTACATTACATTAAATGATAAAACCATGGAGAAAAGGGTAAGGCCATCTCAGCCAAACTGAGGCTCCAGAGCCGCTGCCCTACTGCATGACTGTCCAGAAATTTACCCTGAGGGAAGGCAAAGGGAGAAGCAATGGCAGTTTCATGTGTTGCCAAGCCACAGTTGATCACATTTTTCATGCCATGAACTAAATTGAAGCTAAAAGTCCCAATGGCCTTAATCAGGAAATCACTACAGCTGAGAGTCAAGGGTATTGCAGGTGAAGCATAAATCTCCATTGGTGTAATTCTGCTGGATTTCTGCTATTATGGGCAACACAACTTCAGCTTGATGGAATCTCCACAACTAATCAGTGGCCAGGGGGTTTGGAGGACTCCCTGATACCATGCAGTTGCAGTTGTGCTGCTAAGATGAACAGCCATCATATTTGTACATCCCCAGAATACTCATTGGGGATCTGGGAGAGTGACAGCTATTCCTTTTCTCTGGCTGCATGACTGTAGCTGGATGTTGCCCAGGAGCCCTTCTGCAGCCCAGCCACTGACTGGCTTTGTAGGTACATCTCAGCATCACCAACGTCAGATTGTATAAGGGGAGCTTGTTGTGCAAGGAGGTACTTGGATACCTTCTTCTGAAACAACCACAAAAGGACATAGGCTGTCATAAGGAGGTTTCACCAATGTATGTCATCAGCAAGATTTCAGCTTGTGCATGATGTTCCCTCTTCACTGGACAAGGCATGTAGTCCCAGGCCTAATTTTGTGGAGAAAATGCAGTGTACTTCATCAGAGGCTGGATGCACCCAAAGCCACCAGAACTATTCTCTGTCTTCCTCCTAAGCCAAGATAGATTTGTGTTGCTATTTATTTATTTAATCAGTCTGTCTGTCTGTCTGTCTGTCTTTGTCTGTGTATTTTAATATCTTTACCCTACACATGACACTAGCATTTTAATTTATTTGTACTCATCTTGCTCAGACCTCTTTTGGTGATTTATGTTAGTGTGGCTAAATTAATGCTGACTTGTTACTTAATTCTGTTATGATGGTGCTATTTGTTCTAGAATAATGAATTGTTAGGGACTGAATATTGTTCTGTTGATGGACATTGCTCCATACTAGTTTTGATTATCCATTTTGGTAATGAGCATAATTGTTACAGAATATTGATATATTTATGTCTGATGCAAATTCTTTTTGAGTGCAGTGATTGCAGAAAAGAGATGTGTCAGCTCACTTAGTTTAATTAATAATTAACAAGACATTAAAACACTCAATTTTTGTTGGATCATGCTTGATAATTATTGTAAGAGACTGTGTGTGTGTGTGTGTGTGTGTGTGTGTGTGTGTGTGTTTGAATACACATCAGTAGCCACTGAGAAGACTACAGGTTTTAAGGGCAACTATACCTTTCCTTGTGATGTACTCTTCCACAGCTATGTTGAGGCAGGATATACCAAGAAAGAGGTGGGGAAAAGGTAACCCTCTGCCTCTACTCTGTGGATAATGCCACTGCCAGACCACTAAGCAGAGGAAAGAGGAGTGTGTTTAGGGGGAAGGCTGATTACAGCTGTCCTTGTGATTAGGAAGCCCTAGTGAAGAGGAGAAAGAGATCATGTTCTAAACTTTGGACTGTTTTTCTTCTTCTTCTTGATTGGAAGGAACTTGGGTCATTTCTGAGTTAATCAGAGGCATGCTAAGGAGAACTCAACCTTCTGTTTGTTTCCTACTGTTCTTTAGGGGAACTCAAGGGAGCATCCACAGGGTTAGGCTATCTTCCCATCCAGCCCCCAACCTGGCAGTGTAGCTTTAGCTTAGCTGGCACCATGGCTGATTGCAGCCTGTGCCCTGAAACTACTCTATAGGCCAGTGGGTAGGGAATCTGTAGCTCTCCAGATATTCTTTAACTGCAGCTCCTCTTACAGTGATCAAAAGCCATGCTGGATGGGGATGAGGGAAATGTATTAGAAGAACATGTCAAGGACTACAGGTTTCCCACCTCTGCTGAAAGACCTATACATTTGTCTTTGAACACAGTTTTCCAACAGCCTTCAAAGGCAAAAGCTTGATAAAGAGAGGAAGTAAGAAACATGAAGATGGAAAGGATTATTATGGCAGACTTCGAAGTAGTAATGTTAAGTGCTGCAACCAGGAATAACAGTCTGTTTAGCAGCATGCAACATCCAAGTCTCCAATGTTGTGAATATGGCAGAGCTGTGACCTAAATCAGCAATGGGAATCATGCCGCTCCCAAGCTAATAATTTTGTGGGTCCCAGAGGCCTCCGAATATCAATTTCTCCTCAGTTATTTCCTTGGGGGACAGAGAGAATCATACCTCTAGTAGTCCTGGGGTGTGTGTTGTGGATCTCTTCTAAACCTTAGTACAGGGTCCTGTACTTGTTTTAGCTTTAAAATTGCCCCAGAGATGTTTACCTGGTTTTGTTGAGAGTGGGTGGTTTGGACCCTAGGGGGTTCAGGATGTGTGGAAAAAAAACCCCATACACTCTTCAAGGTTATCACTTTTTATGCTGAGGCTGAGACCTTTTATGCTCCAAAGAAGGCTTAGGCCAGTATGGAATACTTTTGCAATAAAATAAAAAATAAAATCCCAGCCCACTAACAGATCACAAATAGTAGTTGTCTGCATTTTCCCATTTGCCCATTCAAATTAATATATTCAGCCTAGCCCTGGTTTTTCTGCAGTATGTATTTCTTTGTCTCCCTTTCCATTATTTATGAGTATGTATAAAGCTTAGCAAAGCACTTTATTGCTCCTTTGTCACACACCACAGCTCTGCTTCCCGGTAGAACCACTGCATGAAGAAATTTAGGAAAGACACAGACATTTGTTGAGGTGCCTTCTTGAATAATAATAATAATAAAGAAAACTTTATAGGCATCTTCAAAAAGTCCACCCAGAGACTGACTCTGTCCTTGCAGCCTCAGCCCAAACTTCTATCCTTGCCCCTAGAAAACAGCTGTTCCCTTCCATCTGGCTGTATCCTCCCATCATGCCGGTACATATGTAAATTAGTTGGACAAATTGCTTTCTGCCATGCCTCAGTGAATACTAGTCTTAAGGACTCAATAAAAAGGCCCAAGAAATAGCTGGAGTGTAGAGGATTAAAATGAATGCCACTGTGCACATCTTTTTGGAGACAGACTGAGGGCCAATGAAAAATTACCCTGCATTGGTAGGGGAATTGGTTCCTCTCCAATCCTGGTTGAGGAATGTTTACACAGGAGCACCATGTGGGCTGGCAAATTGTGTGGTTCCTTTTCAACCAGTCATGGCTCTCCTTCTTGACTGATTGTTCCATGTGTTGCCTCTCTGTTTCCAATCACTGTAATTAATTTGGAATGGATGTCTTGCACTAAGATTTATTAACTTTTCCCCTGAAACTGATTTAGGTGGCTTCCACAGCTAACTCTCAACAACAGTCATAAACAAAGTTTTCTAGAGCTGGGTGAGCAACTTGGGTGGGTTTTGGGGTAAATTTTCTGCCCCAGAGCCACCCCAGGGGCCATTCCAGCCTTCTCCCACCCCCAGAAAAGAAGAAAAGCAGAAATCACAGGTCTACTTCTCATTTTGGGGGTGGGGAAAAGGGATTTGTAATGTTAAACAATACAGGTTGCCCATGCAGTTTATTTAAAAGACAGATAGCTACTCCTGGGGGCTTCCAGCTGAGGCAATTCACTCTTTTTTCAAAGAAAAAGGGAAGTCTGGAGGAAATAGGTTTCGATGATCTGATTTCTTTTTTGTCATGATCAAACTTTTCATGTATTCAGACAATGGGCATTATATACATTATATCTGCATGACCTTTATTGATGTCCATTCAGATTTTGAGAAGAGAAATGATAATACATCCTACTTGCATTGGTTCTTTGGTCTGTAACCTGAACCTAGAAAATGATGGTGTTTTTCAATTTTTCAACTCACAGTGAGGTCAAATGTCTCTTTACTCAGAAACAAGTTTTACTGAGTTGCTTGGGAGTTACTCCTAAGAAAGTGAATATTGGATTTCAAGTTTTGGATGAATGATATTTACCCAAAGACTTTTCATGCCACAGTAGAGTATGTGTTATGGGGTATATGTTGTAATTCTTTATTTCAAACGTCATAGAAGCATTGCTTTGGGCTAAACTTAACACTGCTGCCATCTGTAACAACTGTTTGCTTCGATAGTTGGGAGATCATAACAGATTACAGGAAGATCTTTGTCAACTGATAAGGTCATGTCCCTTCTCCATTTGCCACTCATTTCATGTTTTACTAACAACCTAATATCTATTTAATACTTTTTTGTGTTTCCTTGTAACTTGCCCTTTATAACCTATTGCCCAACAGTGTGGCCACTGTCCACAGGGACGTGGCTGTGGTATGTGGGGGCATGGCCAGAGCATGAGGAGATGTGGCCAGGGCATCAGGGGGCATGGCTACAGGCCAGGACGCCCCAAAAACACTGCTGCCTGGGATGAATCACCCTCTCTGCCCCCATGTCCCTACACAACTGTTGCCCAATGAAGAAATCTAAAGAATCACCTACACATTTTTCTGTCTTTCTAGTTGGCCTAGTAAAATCATTACGCTAATACAGATATGAGAACGAAATGGTAAATTCATGAACCAAAGCAATGGTAAATGCTGTGAAGCAGCACCTCACTCCTAATGATAATGTCCCCAAACAGTTCCATTCACCACTATCAGTTCTGTGACCGCAACATGTTTCAGCAAACCAAAATTAACAATATGCACAGGTGAAGTGAAATAACCAGATTAAGTAAGCCTTGCATATGTAAACAAAAGCATTTTAAACTGCCTAGAGACTACCTGAAATCTTCTTCCAAAATGTATCCAGGGATGATTTTTTCTTTCACCAGCCTCTACTTTTTTTATGCATTCCATTTTAGTGGCCAGAATTATAAATCTCTGCTTTCATATGCTAAATACAGCTGCTGCTTACCTCACTTGTTGTAGGCAAGAACACACAGTCACAGCAGGATTGGCTAGAGCACAACCATACACTTTCCCAGCATAAGCTTTATTGCAGTGTTTACTGCCAATGCACTGCTGCAACCTAGCACCAGAAACCTGTGCTTTTACACCTGTCCTTCACCATCTTTCCAGTGCCAATCCTGCTGCAGCTCAACAGAGGACAAAGAAAGGTTGGGTGGGCCAAAAAAGACTTTGTTAAAAAGGTGCATTTTTGTCAGAAGCTTTGTTAATTGCGATATGCTTGTTGTGGTTAGGGATAATTAAATTGCAGTCTAACAGCAGTGGGAGAGCTGAAGATTTGCCTTACCACTGAAAACAATAAGCGTTACCTCTGTGTAGTTATATATAAAGTTGTAAACTCCTATCTATTTATCTATTTATCTATTTATTTATTTATTTATATCCAGTTTTTCTGCCCATGTAGAACCCAAGGGCAAGACTAAGACCTTTGTCTGCCTGTATTCTGTTAGAAGCTTCTCTCTAAACTACTGTTCCATTGCTTCCTTTGATATACATGGGAAGCTGGTATATACCTGGGGTGAGGGATAACCTGCCAAGACTGATATACGTACATACACGCGCATGCACGCAGACAAATCATCACCCATCCTATCCTATTTCAAGTTTTACTTTTCTCTCATCTTAATGTTTTTAATTAACACTATGGATTTCTCAGCGGCATGTTAACATATTCATTAAAGGTGTTAATTGCAGCCTTGGACAAAGATGAGGAAGACACCTAGGTAAACATCAAAATGGAACATAACTCTTCAGGGTGTACAAGGAAACAATTAGTTGAACAGTTGTTCTATCACATTTTATATTAAAATTTTACAATGTTCCCCGCCTCCATTTCCCAGGTATTATACAATGATTTCTTTGCAAGAAAATTCAACCCTTGCCCCTTTGTAACTGTAATGGTGTTGTGAAGATGAATATCTTACATGCTTATTCAGGGACTGCAAAAGAGATGTTGAATGGCAACTCTCATCAGGCATAGCCAGCAGTCAATGGTGAAGATTGATGGGATTTATAGTCTAACAACATCTGGAATACCATATGCTCCCCACTGAGGCATTTTTATGAACAAAGCTGAAAATCTGCAAGATCAGTTTCCCATCATGGTCCTTGTTTGTTGCCTGCAAGTTGTTGTCACATGTAAATGCACATTTCTCTGTGACAGAATATTGCATTTACCAGTAGTGGGGATGGTGGAATGGGTTAGAAGTAGCAGGTCTTTTAATAAAGTCCATAAGCTCCACTCTTGGGTCATCTCAGTTTTAACTAAGTCATCTCCCTTGTATATATATTTTTGATGCATAGTCACAGTGGTGGACCCAAAGGGGATGCTTCACCTGAGGGAGCAAAACATAAGGAAGGTGGAATGATGGCTCTTCACTGTCCATCCCTCATGGAGGCACCAGAAAAGGGAAGAAAGGATCAGATGTGAGGAACATAAATGGAGCAGCAGACATGCACAATCTGCATCAAGTCAAGCCAACTTCCTCCCCCTCCCTCCCTTGGAATTTCCTTGAGAAAGGCAGAACAGAAGGGAGGAGAGAGGGGGCAGACAGGTGGTAGGTGCAGCTTTCTTTTGAAAAGGAAACCATTGCTCAAAGAAGCAGCCTTGCTAGTCTGCTGTAGCATAAGGGAAAAGGGGGAGGAAAAAAAGGGAATCTAAAAGTCTCCTTGAGACTAACGGATTTATATTTTCACATAGGCATTTGTGGACATCATCCACTTCCTTGGATGCAGTGACTGAGCAAGTAGATTGACATCCATGAAAGCTCATGCTAAAATACTAATCACTCAGTCTTTAAGGGGCTGTAGACTCCTTCCACCACCACCCATTCCTTTTCTTTTTCATTTGTCCTCGTATGTCAATTATAATTTTCCTTCTTCAGTGACTCTTTTTCTCTGCAGAACTGTGAGTTCAGTGGAGATTTTCAAGGAGGGGGACTTGTATGCTTCCCACATGACCAGATTTGCCAGATTAAATTTAGATTTCAGGCATTCTACCTGGTATCCATTAGGAGCATTAGCTGGCCTCGATTCTACAATTTGATTTTTTAAAAAAGCCCCTAGCCCAGTGGTTCTCAACCTGTGGGTCCCCAGATGTTTGTGGACTTCAGCTCCCAGAAGCCCCAGCCACTATGGTCAATGCTCAGGGCTTCTGGGAGCTGAAGTCCAAAAACATCTGGGGACCCACAGGTTGAGAACCACTGCCCTAGCCCATCTGGAAGTAGTGATAGACCACAGAAAAGAAGAACTCTCTAGTCTTGCATAAAAAGAGCTTCCTTTTCTATCCCAGTGTCCTGGGTAAAAGTTGCTAAAAACTGCCATTTTGACATTGGTAAGGTGGAGAAACCTGGTGTCTGCAAAGAACAGAGGGGTGTGTGTGTGTGTGTGTGGTTTTGTTTTGTTTTGTTTACACAGAGGCATAAGCATACCAATGCACATGGCAATCATTGCAGGATTTCCAGAAAAATATAAACTCTATTTTACTTTCTTTGGGCTTTTTGAGAGTTGAACTGGATGCTCCTAGATGGAAAAGATATGAGAGAAAGCCAGATAGAGGATGGATAGATAGATAGATAGATAGATAGATAGATAGATAGATAGATAGATACTCATTAAGGAAGGATAGATGTTTATTTTGGGTCTTAAATTTACTGTAAGTAGTTTCAAATAATCAATGAAGTTCTTTGAGAAGGGCTGATTCTGTATTTCTTTATCTTTTGGTGTATGGTATGTTTTTTTGAACCTTTTACTCAGAAACATGAATGTAGTTAAATGGGTCTTTAAAGTAAATATGACTTATGTATTTGTATTCACTACTGCAGTGTATTTCATAGCTGGGAAACAAAACAGTAGCTATGAAGTGGATAGCAGTGTCAGATTGAAAAAAATTATTTTGAAAAGTGGAAACAAAACATGGGAAGTTAGTTTTAATGGACAAACAGCTCTGCCACACTGGATTGTTAACTTGCTTTGAACTTGTGTGTGTACACGTACTCATATACAAAGGAAAACAGACTTTTCAGTCATGTCAGTCTTTTGCAGGAAAAATTACAAAAGAGAGTCTTGCAGTAGCTTAAAGATTAACAGATCTTATTTGATATTATCTTTCATAGATGGCACTGCTCCCAACCATCCAATTGCCTGTTGTTGGAGTATAGATATTATGCCCAGCAGATTCACTAGCCACATAAGACTAAGTGGGAGAGATGACACGAGCCATAAAAAATAATCCACAGAAACTACATTTTTGTATCCTCCAGGCGAAACATCTGTATTCCACAAGATGGTCAGGGATGACAACTGGATGCTAAGAAGCCAAGGACATCAAATTCAGCAGAAGCACAAGATAAGATGGGAATGATGCCACAAGTCACAGAAACCGCTCGAGAATCACTTTCAACTCCCCATCCTAGGTAAAACATTTCTGTTCTGAAAAATAGCCCATAACACCTACATTCCAAATAACCATAATTACCAAATTCAGTTGCAGAAGAAAAAGTGGGAATGATTCAGAAAGCCAGGAAAAAAAATTCATAGGAATTGCTTCATTCATTTAGGGCCAAAGTCTAATTCTAAAACATGGTCCCAAATGCCAGCTTTCTGGAAAACCACGTCCAGAGGCGCATGAGGATAAAGGAGGTGGTTCTTGTGGAATTTTTGTGGCCTTTTTGTATCACAGTCATCTAAAGTTGTTTGTGTGTGTGGTGAATTGGTAGGTGTCACTTGTTACATCTCTCTCATCTTTTGAAGAATACACACATTATATATAAAACAAATAAGATAAAGGTACAAAAATTACACAGAAACTACCTTCTTTCATCCTTTCCTGCATGACAATCATATTCTAGAAAATAGCCCAGAACGCTAACTTTCCAGGAAACCATGTCTGCTCCTCGTATTGAAAAAAACCATTAATATACTCTCACAGTATCATTCTGGCCATCCAATCTAGATCATATTCTTCTGATCCAAGAAAGACTGCAGCTGAATTACAGGTTTTATCTGCTGGAAAATCCACTGTGCCATGGGTGTAAACCTGGTCCTTTAACCCCTCCAGAACAAGTTAAACACCACAGTAAGAAGACATTTTCTTTGGGATGTGAAGTAGAGAAAAAAGGGACGAAAGAAAAGTTTTTATAAAAGAGGTTTCTGGGAAAATGACAAAGGGACATAAACAGACAATATAACCAAAATCCCTCCATCAGAGGCAGAAGAAGGAGGAGATTGATCACACACCCAAACAGAACGTGTCTCAAGTGTCTCTACACTAATGCACAGAGCATGGGAAATAAGCAAGATGAACTCCAACTCTTAGTACAACAAAATAAATATGATTTAGTAGGCCTCCTTGAAATTTAGTGGGATGAATCTCATGATTGGAATGTAGGAATGGGGGGGGTATAACCTATTTCACAGAAACAGACTAAACAAGAAAGGAGGAGGAGTAGCCTTATATGTCAAAGATGTTTTCACCTGTGAAGAGATGCATCACTTAAATCTGGGAAGCCAAGTCAAGAGCATCTGGGTAAGAATTAAGGGAGTGAGAAACAATAGGGATGTGATTGTGGCAGGTTGCTACAGACCTCCAGGCCAGCCTGAGGATTTGGATGAGGCCTTCCTGGAGCAGATGACCATACATTCAAAAAGAAGAGATGTAGTGTTAATGGGAGATTTCAATTATCCTGATATTTGTTGGCAGTCAAACTCTGCCAAGACTGCAAGGTCCAACAGGTTCCTTGCTTGCCTCACAGACAATTTCATGCTCCAGAAGGTGGAAGAGGCAACAAGGGGATCAGCTATTTTAGATCTGATCCTGACCAAGAGGGATGACCTTGTTGATGAGGTGGAAGTGGTGGGATCCTTAGGGGGAAGTGACCATGCTCTTCTGGAGTTTGTCATTCAGTGGAAAGGAGAAGCCAAGTGTAGCCAGACAGGCATCCTAAACTTTAAGAAAGCTGATTTCTCTAAACTTAGGGAGTAACTTGCTGAAATCCCATGGTCAAGAATACTAAAAGAGAAAGGAGTTCATGACAAATGGGAGTTTCTTAAAAGTGAGATACTGAAGGCACAAATGAAAACTGTGCCAATAAGGAGGAAAAATGGCAGGTATCTATAAAGAAACCGGAATGGTTGACTAAAGAACTCTCAGCTGAGCTGAGTGTTAAAAGAAACATGTACAGGAAATGGAAGAATGGTGAAACCACCAAAGAGGAATTCAAGCAAATAGCCAGGAGATGTAGGGAGAAGGTCAGAAAAGCTAAAGCACAGAATGTACTCAGGCTTGCCAGAGGCATCAAAAACAATAAAAAGGGCTTTTTTAGTTATGTCTGCAGCAAAAGGCAAAACAAGGAGATGATAGGGTCATTGCATGGAGAAGATGGCCAATTACTAATAGGGGGAAGAGAGAAGGCAGAACTACTCAACACCTTCTTTGCCTCAGTTTTCTCCAAAAAAAACCAGAAGTACTCAACCTGGAGGGTGGGGAGCAGATGAGGAAGTGAGGGAAATGTAGCACAGAATAAGTAGAGAAGTAGTACAGGAATATCTGGCTAAACTAGATGAATTCAAGTCACTAGGGCCAGATGAATTACATCCAAGGACATTAAAAGAACTGCAGAAGTCATTTCTGAACCACTTGCAATAATCTTTCAGAACTCTTGGAGAACAGGAGAAGTCCCAGCAGACTGGAGGAGGGCAAATGTCATCCCTATCTTCAAGAAGGGGGGGGGAGGACCCAAATAATTATTGCCCAATCAGCCTGACATCAATACCAGGAAAGATCCTAGAGCAGATAATTAAACAGTCAGTTTGTAATTACTTAAAAAGCAATGCTGTAATCACTGAAAGTCAACATGGATTTCTCCAAAATAAGTCATGCCAGCCTAATCTTATCTCTTTTTATGATAGGGTTACAAGCTTGATAGATGAAGCAAATGCTGTAGACGTGGCATATCTTGACTTCAGTAAGGCCTTTGACAAAGTTCCCCATGACATTCTTGAAAGAAGCTAGTAAAATACAGGCTGGGCAGGGCTACTGTTAGGTGGATTTGTAATTGGTTGACCAACTGAGCCAAAACAGTACTCACCAACGGCTGCTTTTCATCCTGGAGAGAAGTGACTAGCGGGGTGCCACAGGGTTCTGTCCTGGGCCCAGTGCTATTCAACATCTTCATCAATGACTTGGATGAAGGAGTGGAGGCATGCTGTTCAATTTTGCAGATGACACCAAATTGGGAGGAGTTGCTAATACCCCAAATAGGATAGGATCAAATTTCAAAATGACCTTGACAGATTGGAGAGCTGGACCAAAGCTAACAAAATGAATTTCAACAGAGAGAAATGTAAGGTCCTACACTTTGGGAGAAAAAATGGAATGCACCATTATAGGATGGGGGACGTGTGGCTGGATAGCAGTACGTGTGAAAGGGATCTAGCAGTCTTGGTAGATCTCAAGCTGAACATGAGTCACCAGTGTGATGTGGCAGCCAGGAAAGCCAATGCGATTCTTGGTTGTATCAATAGAAGTATGGTGTCTAGATCGAGGGAGGTACTGGTACCACTCTACTCTGCTTTGGTTAGACCTCATCTGGAATACTGTGTCCAGTTCTGGGCACCTCAACTCAAGAAGGATATCGACAAGCTGGAATGTGTCCAGAGGAAGGTGACCAAAACGGTGAAGGGTCTGCAAGCCATGCCCTATGAAGAACGGCTTAGGGAGCTGGGTATATTTAGTCTGCAGAAGAGAAGGTTAAGAGGGGACATGATAACCATGTTTACATATTTGAAGGGATGTCATGTAGAGGAGGAAGCGGACTTGTTTTCTGCTGCTCCAGAGACTAGGACAAGGAGCAATGGATTCAAGCTGCAGGAAAGGAGATTCCACCTGAACCTCAGGAAGAACTTTCTGATGATCAGAGCTGTCTGGCAGTGGAATATGCTGCCTCGGAGTGTGGTGGAGTCTCCTTCTTTGGAGGTTTTTAAGCAGAGGCTGGATGGCCATCTGTTTGGAGTGCTTTGATGTGTGTTCCTGCATGGCAGGGCCCCTGTGATCTCTTCCAACTCTGTGATTCTATGATTCTATGATTCTATGATTCTGTGTCCAAAGATTGTTGGAGAATTTGGCCTAGGCTCAAGAAAAGAAGGAAGGGAACAATTGATTGAATTTTGTGAAGCCAATAATTTGTCCACTGCAAACACATTCTTCAGGCATCCAAAGAGACAACTGTATACATGGATGTTGCCTCATGGCCAATATAGAAATTAAATAGACTACGTAAATGGAAGCAGAAAATGGAAATGCTGAATTCTATCTATAAAAACCAGGAGCAGTTGTGGCATAGACCATGAATATCAAAAATTAGAGTAAAGCTTAAAATACTAAATCAATCATTACACCAAAGTATAACCTGAAGACCTCTTTGTAGAATGTAAAAACCATATAAAAAATAGATTTGCACAGTAAAACCTAATTAACGAAGAGTGAGAAGAACTGTGGACTAAACCCAACACCTTTGTCAGAGAAGAATTCAAAAAGAAAAAGAAGTTTTAGTGGATGATATATGAAACTCTTCAAACAATTAAAGGTAGACAAGAGGCAAAAATAAAAGGTGACAGAAATAGGATCAGCTTCTTGAACTTAACTGTTGGCAACTTGTGTGTAGGGACAAAGAGAACTACTATAATAGTCAATGCAGAGAAATAGAAGATGACAACATAAAGGTACAACATGTGACTTCTTCCCCAAGATCCAAGAAATCAAAGGAAAATTTAAACCAAGAGGGGAGATACCATATGACCAGTGGGAGAACACACAACATGGCCAAAAAGAAATATAAATACAATGGAAAGAATATAATGAAGAACTGTATAACCCATTAACATGCTGGGTAAGGAGATGTGAGGGGTGGGCTTTCTCTTAGGCCATTTCCACACTACACTGTTACAGTGCTGTTATTCCACTTTCAACCTTCTGTGGAATTCTGGGCTTTGTAGTTTACTGAGGCCAAAGAGCTCTCTGGCTGAGAATTCTAAATGCTTCTTCCTAAACTGCAAACCTCAGGATTCCTTCCCCAGGACATGCTAGAATTTGAACTAGCTTGCATGAGAACATATTGTCTTAGATAGTCTGGACCCAAGCCATATAGGACTTTAAAGGTCTTAACCAACACGTAACCAGCATGGAAACAGAGTGGTAGCTAGTGAAGTTGTTTCATCAGGAGCTACATGATCTCTGTAACCAGCCCCAGTCATCACCCTGGCTACAGTATTTTCCATTCATTCCCTTTCACTTTTACTGAAGAAAAGCCAGGCTTTGAATAACTCACATCTCCTTACCGAACATGATAATGGGTTGTATAAAAATGTTTATTTTAGATGATACCCAAAGTTAGGGAAGAATAAAAAAGTGTCCCCAGGTCTGAGGTAAATCCAGCTGACTTGCAGAATGTACAAATGAGAACCTAAAGCTTTTATAGTAAGAGCAGAGTTCCTATGAAACATTTGGCTGTACTTAAAGAAGTGAATCGAGCTACATTTTTATTCCTTTCTCTGCCTTCTTTTTTTAAAAAAATGGATCTCTGCAAGTTTTTCCTGGAAGTCCAAAATTCAAATTCCACACTACATTAATCCAAGACTGGCCATTTTGCTGCCTGAAGTAGAGTAAATGTTCCCCTCTCACCGAAGTCAAGTGGCATAGTACCCAAGGCCAGCCAAGTGATTTTGAAACATTGAGGCAGGAGATCCCAGTGGCACTTCTACATTAAAAATGCAATAACAACAAAGTAAATAACTGCAAATTTAATGTTCTTTTATGATATCAAAAAACTGCACCCTGAGGCAGCCATCTCACTTTGTGAGTAAAGGTAAGGATGGAAAGACATTATTTATATGGAGTTTTTAGTCTTAACTTTCCCCCCTTCAGCTAAGGTGGCAACTTGGAGAAGATGTAAGACTGCAACTTATATTCCTCACTCCCACGCTTGTCTCTCCTTACTGGTAATTGCAGTCTAGGCAGCTGCTTTAGTTTTTAAAAAGAAAAGTTGAGGGGAGGGGAAAGTACAGGTGATTAATGATATGAGTGGTTTAAGCTCAAGAGAAGCTGAAATGGTTTCTTGGTAGAATATGATGCTTTTCTTTTCTTTTCTTTTCTTTTCTTTTCTTTTCTTTTCTTTTCTTTTCTTTTCTTTTCTTTTTGTCCTTAAACTGGGGCCATTTCTACATGACAGGCTGTCCTGCTATTGGGATTGGATGGCAGCAGTTGGCTGGTCATGGTTCCGCACAATGTTGTCACCAACCTGCTGCCATCCCATCTCCATGTGTCATGCTTGCAGAGTATTCACTAAACTGATGCCCATGATCACATGACAGTCCCGTATCTACCTGTCATGTGGAAGGACAGGAAGTGTGATGGCAATACTTGCTTCCCCAGAGCAGCATGGGAGAGTGCCTGGCTGTACTATGGAAGAAAGAGGCGTGGCCATTGTGCTCCCTTCTTCAGGGAGTTGGTGAGGCGCAGAGGGTAGTGTTCCTGTCATGCTCCCTTCCCTGCTGAGACTATGACGAGATGACTCGCAAGAGCCCTGTTGTGCAGAAATGGCCTGGGTTTTACTATATAATAACATGTGTAAACAGGGAAGAGTTTTTTTTCTTCAAAACAAATAAATTAAGAAGAAAAAATAGCATAATATTTATGCTAGGCATAAACTGAGGCATTTATTGAGCTCTAGAGTTCTGCAGCTTTAATTACGGTTATATAAAAAATTGTGATGATGAGGTAAGCAAGGATAAAGATTAGCGATGTTTGTACACCCCTTTTTCCATATGACTCTGGGTTTAGCAGACCAAATTATCTCCTACCACCATAGAAAATTCATTTTAACTCTTACTGATAGCTTACTTCCAAAATCTCAATCCTGTTGTTCTTCTGATAACTTCACTATGCACAAATATGGTCTCAGTACCAAGAATGACTTTTTGTAACTCAACCATTTGCTAGTCCCAACTAATGCATATTACAACCATTCATTATCCTCTGCCATTGAATTAATAGAATTTACCAAAGGCTTGATTAACCGAGTCCTAATTGTTCAATGGGTCTACTCTAGTCAGGACTAATAATTCACTTTGGATGCAAATTATTAGTCCCTCTAGATATTGTTGGACTGCAGTTCCAGGCATTCCTCCCTATTGACTATACTGTCTAGGGCTGCTATCAATTGTGGGCCAACATGAGCTGGAGGGGCACATGGTTCTCATTCCTAAAAGAGACCATGTGCCCCTGACACCTGTCCTTGCACCTCTTACATGCCATGGGGATGTGGACATCCACCCTGCCTTGCTGCCATGGAATACTGTACTGCTTTCTACCTTCCCAAGTACCAAGGATCTCAGGAAAGGACACTTTACCAGGGCACCTGAGTCTCAGTACAGTGGTTCTCAACCTGTGGGTCCCCAGACGTTTTTGGACTTCAGCTCCCAGAAGCCCTGAGCATTGACCATAGTGGCTGGGGCTTCTGGGAGCTGAAGTCCACAAACATCTGGGGACCCACAGGTTGAGAACCACTGCTCTAGTAGGTAAAGTGGGTTCCATGTAAATGACATGTTCGAAGGCTCGTGGTACCTGGGATGTTACTGGAATATCAGCATTCAAAGTACCAAGAGAAGAGATGCTGATTTACAGGGAAATCCAACGTCCAGTGCTGGTAACTAGCATTCAAGATATCAATGCTGGAAAGAAGTGCCGGAAGAGGCAGTGTCTTTTGTGGTGGTGGTCCCAACTGTACTCTCACAAGCAGGCAGCTAATCAGAAGTGAAAGGCTGAAAATTCCCTAAATATGCTATTCCATGGCATGTCAAAGCTAGCAATACAGCCTACACAAATCTGGAGCTGACTTAGGAAAATTCCTTACTGTTGTGACCAAATGGAGGGAAATTTATAAAGAAGCCCACTCCTCTCAAAGAGAAAAAGTGGGAAGGGTATGCCACATGCTGGTTTGTCTGCCTTGTTGCTCCCTACCTATCCTCTACCACTCCCTACATGGAAAGAGGATTGGAATAGGTGACCCTGGCATCTCTTCCAGGTCTACAATTCTATGATGCCACTTCAGAGTGATTTCCTTAAAGCTTCAATTATGAAAGAAATATATCCGTAATTAAAAGATTATTTTTTTAAAAAAAAAATCACTGCTGGACACATAACTAAATACAGTTTTGCGGCCAAGACTTTCTTCAGTAAGGTAAACAACACCATCCTAAATTTACAAAATGGCAGATTTATCCTAAATTTGTATGTAGTTGAGTTTTACAATTTTATAAAGCGTGTCCCAAATACATGAACTGCTGCTCAGTAGTCAGAAAGCTGCATTTCATGCAATTAAGTAACTGTCATATTACACAACATAATCAACATCTCATATGTCACGCTCTGCCAGACATCATCTTGTATTGTGCTCATCTGAATTTAAGCACAGGAAACTATTTGAGCCTTGTTCAGACTTGCTGATGATACTTTCTGATATGATCTAAGAGTTTTCGTATATCTTTCAGGAATTAAGAAACTTTGTTGAAAAATGGAGTGCTGTACTATCAGGAGGTCCTGCTTTGGATTGTGACTAGGGCCCTTTCTGTAGCTTACCTTCTTGCAGCAATGTCCGGTGATGATCCCAGCAGCAGCTCCACTTGGAAGGGAGCGCGATGGCAGCACTCCCCTCTGCACGGGATGGCTCCCTGTGCAAGAGAGTGCAATGGACATGCCACTTCCTTCTGCCGCACACCCGGCTACTTTCCCAGGCTGTGCTGGGGCAGGAAGTGCCTCCATTGTGCTTCCTGTCCTTCCAAAGTACAGATAAGTGCAAGATGGTGGCGTGAGCGTGAGTCATTGATGGGGAAAACCTGTCGATGGTTGAATCTGTGATTGCACTCTCTGGGGACAGAAGAAAGAGAGGACCATGATGACATCATGCAGAAGTGTCGTCACAGTCCCGTCCTTCTCCCATCCCCAAGGGAAGATGGAAGTTTGCTGTGGAAAGGGCCTAGATGTTGTTGAAACTTTATTTACTTTGCATGGATTGAAGATCTATAATTTCATTGGTGTGGGTAGTCCTACCACTGTTCCAGATGGTGGCAACTAAAGCTGGCAGTTTTACTTAAGTGAAGCAGTTTAATATCAGTTTCAAATGCATTCAGTTTTAATAGTAATAGTGAAGCCTTTTATTTTATTTGCAACATTCAGTCATGAATCCTGTTGGTTAGTCCCAAACAGAGTAAATCCATTAAATTGATTGCTGAATGATAAATCAACACATTGGTAAATCCCATTGATTCAGTTGGCCAACTCTAAATGGGACTAATCAATGGGATTTAGGCCATGATCTCTAATGGCAAGGGGAGACATGCAGCACAGATGGCAAATCTACCTACCTTATGGCAATAAAGATGCTGTAAAGCATGGGAGTGAACCTTTGCCCTTTTAGATATTCTGGATTACAACTCCCCAAATCCTTTACACTTGTCCATGACGGTTGAGGCTTTTGGAAGATAAAGTCCAGCAACATCTGGAAAGCCAGCATTTTCCCCATTCCATTAGAATGGTTTGTGTAGCTGCAGCTGAAGATATCAGCTCCATAGATTTGACTTGCTCCTTCCCTCTTCTGCTGAATGAGCACTTCATAACTTTTTAATGGTTTAAATCAGAGCTTGGAAACATTCCTGTTTGGGACTACAGCTCCCAGAATTCCTCAACCAGCATGGAGTTGTAACCCCCTGCCCCCGGTGACATTTCCACGATCTGCTTTGACTTCTCCTGCTTCCACTTTGCATGATGGGCTGTCCCCTATAAGGATGAGGAAACAGAAACATGATGGCATTATTCTTATTAGGGATGTAAATCTTCGTAAACTTAATTCTTTCTGACAGGTACAGATTATTTAACCAATAAACGACCTTGCTAATTGTTCACCAGTAATGTCCATTTGAATCGGGTATGCAGGGATGCAGAGAACCGGTGTGGTATAGCGGTTTGAGTGTTGAACTATAACCCTGGAGACCAGGGTTTAATTTCCTTGCTTGGCCGTGGAAATCCACTGGATGGCCTTGGGTGGATCACACATTCTCAGCCCCAGAAAGCCCTGTGATAGGTTCCCCTTAGAGTTGCCATAAGTCAGAAACAACTTGAAGACACACAACAACAATGCAGGGGTGAGATCCTGAAGGTTTTCTGATGAAGAACCTTATATGCAGAAGACCTAAGGTTCCTTCTACCCTGCCTTTCTATCTTTCTCCATGCTTCCATTTTCCAGTTCCCCAAATCCAGGTAGACTAATTTGCAAATATGTATAGTATGTAAATTAAATCCATTACGCACACTTTGATGTTATGCAAACTAATCACATTATTTTGTTATCACTATGTACTACTATGTTTCAGTCCTGATACCACTTGAACAGTAAACACTTATCTGACAGAGCCAGCGGAGTGCAACAAAATACTTGACTTGGAAGAGAGAGACCCACGTTCAGCTCCTTATTGTCATAATGCTTGCTGGATGACCTTGGGCCATTTTCCACAGGTTTTTGTGGAGATAAATGATGAGAGGGAAGCCATGTAAAACATCCCTGTACATTGCTAGAGGAAGAAGATTCTACTTCATTTTTTTAAATGATGGCAAAAATGTACATATCTTTCAGAACACTATAGGAATCTACACAAGTGACACACTATCAACTAATTCATGCTGGGGAAAAAAATCCATTAAAAAAAGTGAAGCAAACAGCAGGAATACAAGGAAAAGGCATCATGCGGTTTTCTTGAGTAATTCAGATTAAATATTCCATTTTAACTAGAATACTTTCTGTGTCCTATTCATTTTTCATCACTACTAATATCTTAAACAGCTCAAGGCTAAGATGCCTGTTCTACCACCCAGTGTCTTGTTCATTGATGATCATAGTTGAGCAATGTTTGTAATTTTAACATTTCAACTTTCTCTCATCCCACTGGTTGCACCTTTCAACCAAAGATGGGTATAATAACCTGCCCGTTGAAGCAACAGTCCATGCACTTTATGAGGTTGGCCTTCCATGGCTGAGATACTCCTCATATCCTGACAGAGCTCTTCTCTGACAGTTGAATGCCGTTGGCACTCTAATCCTGGCAGACAAGGAGTTTAGAATTTCTGAGAGATAAGGAAATCTCTGTCATTCATCATCATCATTGTTGTCATCATTGTCATCATAATTGTTCTCCATGCAACCAGAAATGACAACAGAAGGGAACAAGATTAGCAGATTCTCTTGCTTGCAACTTTAATATACAAATGAAGCTAGTTTTGAAAGAGGACTATGGTCAGGTCATTGGGGCATCTAACTGAATTCAGTGTAAGCAGCAGCTCTCTGGAGTTTCAGGGCAAGACTTTCCTAGACTTGGATTTCTCGGATCCACCATGAATTGAATTTATACCCCTTTGCATGAAAACAGCCTGCTCTGCCACTGAACTATACTAGATGCTTGAGCATGTGGGCAAGTTTAGTTGCATAAAACCTCTCCATTCTTACTGTGGTGTTAACCATATTTAGCACTATAACCTGAGGCATCATGCACTCAGAGTGATGCTACTGCTCAGGACAGGATTTTTTTTTTAAACCTCCCTTTCATATTTACAGCAAAACTCCCACCTTGTTTTCTGAGCCCTCTCACTACAAGCACTGTTATAAATCCCATCGTGGCACTAGCAGAAAGAGAAAAATACCATTAAATGACTCCCCTGCAGCCTCTCTTCATTTGCATGATCAAACATGGCAGCATTCCACCCAAGACTTTTTGATATAGTGTACACAGAGTGATCATTAATATTTTATTTTATTTTTAGCTTCCTGTGGGTCAACATCTCTAGGATTCAACGGTTTAATTACCACCTTTTTTTAAAAAAAAAAATGCTGAATAAACAGGATAACCACTGGGGGAATTGATTTTTCTTCCCTTGCTTTTTGAATATTTTGTTTAGGATCGAAAAAGAAGGAGGAGGAGGAGGTGGTGGTGGTTTTGGAATAAGGACATCAAGCAGTTGGACCTTGCAATGGAATGGGTGTTTAGGTCAACATGAAAACATTTAAACACATGACTCTAGATTGCCCATGGATGAATGGAAATAAATTTCTGCATGCTTCATAAGTTTGCTGGTGATCTCTGAACAGTGGGCAATAAAGGTTATTGGATTTTATATTTTGTGAGAAATGACTCTTTTAACAGGAGTATTCCATTAACCATATTCATTTAAGGAGAAAATGAGGCTTGTGTTTAAGTAGATTAAAAAAAATCAATTCGTATTTCCTCAGATTTCTCCCAAAATGGCAAAACCAGAAGCATTTTGCTTTCCAATGTAAACCTTCAGGATGCCAAAAGGCAAAATATTTGGAGATTTGACAAGATTTTCTTCACTTTCAATTGACTGTGCTTAGCTGTTTCTTTCTCATCTGTCTTAATATTAACCTAATGGGTTGGACCCAGAGTTAATATGGTTACAACAGACCCACTAGAATCTAAGGTATTTAAATTAATCATGACTCACTTAAATCTCATTGATTTCAGTGGGTCTACTGTGACTAAGGCCATTTCCGCCTCACACTGTTATAGTGTTATTATTCCACTTTCCACATCCTGGGGTTTGTAGTTTACTGAGGCTGAAGAGCTCACTGGTTGAGAATTCTAAATGCTCATCCCTAAACTGCAAACCCCATGATTCCACAGGATCTTGAAAGTGGAATAATAGCACTATAACAGTGTAGTGCAGAAAGGCCCGTAGAGTGGTAGTGAACAATTACCAGTGGGAGCAATGGTAAACTAAAAGGCATATAATACTGAGACACATTCTTTGGGTCTGTCCTGGTCCTTCTTTGTGTCAGTTTCCAAATAAGTGGGAATAGCCAATCCTACCATTAGGTGAAGAGAGGCAGTCACCTCAGGTGGAAGGCCCATTAAAGGCAACTTTGCATCCCCTAAGCAACCTGCTGCCCCCAATTGAGGTGGAGAATTTCTGTCCCATCACCAGTATGGAAGTAAGAATCAACAGGTATTCCAATGGACTTCTGAAAGTTGAATATAGTCAAAGTCATAGAATCTACACATTAATTCAGTGTGTCAGTCCAGCTAGAGCAGACCCACTATTCAATTGCCAAGTAATAAATCAACATTGATGTAAATTTGGTAGGTTCAATGATTCTACTCCGGCTAGGACTAGCAGCTGGATTTCGGCCCTTGTCTTTCAATTCTGGCAGTTCAGTGTTTTAGGCCAGTCCTCTGTTCGGCCATGCGGAAAGAAAAAATAACTGCCCATTCACTGTAGATGTGTTTTGAAAGTGATTGGCACAGAATATGGGATAGTGCTATCCCTAGATGGAAAATAGTACAATCCTAGGCATGCCTGCTCAGAAAGGTTCCACTATGTTCAATATTGCTTATTAGCAAATAAGTATGTTCATGATTGCAGCCAGAGTAGATTACACAAATTTTCATGGGAATTCACCCATTTCTGGAAACATATGAATAGGACTGGGGGCTGGTTGAGTTATATATTAATAGACTGAAGTATATGGTTGAGTGACATCAAGATGGGAAATTCTGTAGCCTGTTTTCCCAGCCCCAAGAACTGAAATTCTGAAAGGGAAAAAAAAATCTGTTAGCAATCTGAAATTTGACTGCTTTCCATGTGTATGCAGTTCCAGGGCCAACCATACCATGAGACTCTAGGTAGATGGCAGGTGCTGCAGATGGCAGCAGCCTGTAAAAGGGAAGAACTCTGTGCCATACAGTTTGGGGTTTTGGCTCCTTTGGAACATGCTGTCTTCAGATATAGCAAAAGAGGTCATCTACTCATCAGTGTTGGAAGTAACATTTTGCTCTCAAACCAGCTGATTGGCTTTTATGGGGAAAAATGGAATCCACCTCCTTGTTCTTTGCTTCAGCCAGCAAAATGCCAGCTCTGCTCAATTCAGATTGAGTCATGCCATCAAGTAATTTCTAGATGTGCTATGTGGCTTGATATTGTGTTGTAGTTTTCAGCACTAAAAGTTCTGTTCTTCTGGTTAAACATAACATAACAGAATTAAGCAGGAAAATAAACATTTAGCATTTTAAACCAGTCATTATTTTGTATAAAAATAGTGACATATGACTAGGATGACAGGAGGTGGTCTGGGGTAAAAATTGTTAAAAGTTATTGCAAATGCTCACTAGTGCAGACATAATTAAAACCTGTTAGGCTTCCTAAATCTTCTAAGTGTACAGCATGGTTGAATTTAGCTTTTAATTATTCTTACAAATCAATTTTAGCAGCATCCTACTGAGACGGGCTGGAGAGCAAACCTAATTTAGAAGGTACAATATATAACAGTTAATTCATTCATAGATATACCTTACTTTATATTTCAACACTTGGTAGGCCCGTTCTACAGAGCAGGTTGAAATTCCCTATTTCAGGCAGCGCTATGGGGTTGAGGAAGAGATAAAAGTAGAAATAGGTATATGAATGGTGAGGAAATTTTAAAAGTGTGTTAATCCTGGCAGGGGGTGGCTCAGCTTCAGATAGCAAAACATTTTGCAGCATTGTGTCAGTTTTATGTGAAAAGATATGAATGTTCTGTCTCTGATGCATGACTGGAAAGCATATATAGGCTGAATTTATCACTAGATCCTTTTTTTCCCATCAGCCGCTTGTCTTTTTCACTGGAGATGCTGGGGAATGAAACAGGGACTTTCTGAGCTCAAGCACAGAGCTACAGTGTTTCCCCTAAACATTTCTATGGGCAAGGTGGACCTTCTCTCCTCAGCACAATGGCTAGCCTGTACTTGAAGAGAGAAATTATGCCTCTGTTGCACTGGTGCAAGATCCAGGGGCCAGGGTGTGAAATTTCAGCCCTCATAAATCCATTGTGTCCCCTTTCAGGTCTCAAAATGAAAATTTTAAAAAACTTGGAATATTTAAAATGGAAGCTGCCAGACATCCACTTCCACTTTTGTTCTGGGAGTAAAACAAGGTGTATGGAGGCTTGGCCTTTTCAAATGCAAAATTAATCCTCCTGCAGCCTCCCAGGAGTGAAAATTGATCAATTTGATCTTACTTTGCTTATATTGCTGGGGGTGGTCAACACATCCAGATAAGGATTGAGAGGACACACAAAAGGAACTGGAGACCTACATGTTATTAGAGTTAGCCACTGTTGCCCCCTTGGCAAACCCTGTCCTGGGGTCTACAACTTTGATATAAATCAATCTAATCCACCAGACAGGTCACCCGGATGAGCACATAGGCAACAACGGCTGTACGATTGAGAGAACCAAGTCAGGCCAGTAAACTCTCCAGTCACATAGCCACAGGAGACCTCAAGCTGTGCCAACCCACGGTGGACAAAAGATCATCAGCCTTTTAGGAGCCAACTTGAAGGGATTTAGAGTTTTCCCACAAAGTTGGGAACTGAAAGCAATAAAACCTTATCAGGCAAAATCCATCTACATAAACTCACACTGTAACCCAAAGCGGCAGTAACATCTTGTTATCTTCCAATATCAAAGAAGGTCCCGGTGTGAAGTTGTTTTCCGTTGCTGTCCCCTTTGTTCTCCCCCGAAAGGATTTGCCCTCAAAGTAAATTTTTCCTACAAATAGTCCCCGTTTTTGACTAGTTCTTCAGATGCCTCCCGGTCATACCAACTGACCGTTCCCCCTCCTGATAGCTGCGTGATCTGTGTCTCTTCGCTGAGTTCCTTTTTTTTCTTTCACTGCTTCCCAGACCAAGAACTTCAGGAAAAGGTGCAGTATCACCCAAACTATGAATCCTTCAACAATCCCTCTATCTTATTTCCACTCTTTATTTCTCTTTAGCCCTTGGATTCAGGGTGAGTATTTGCGTTGATGAGAGCAATTACTGTTTAATAAAGTCATTCATTGGACGTTTTTGTGTAATTTCTGACTGGGCTTGACCCCATAAAAACTGGGTAAAACATCTCGCTAGGTTACTCTGCCTCTTGCGTTGCTATTGCTTGTGCTCTATTGAGCTTACTTTCCCCATCACTTGGAGCATATCGAGGTGTCCCTCAGAGACCCCCAGATTTTCAGGGTAACACCACCTTTGCATGTCTATACCGACTAATTACTAGTTTCGATTATAGCAACCTCCTGTTTCCTTGTTTCGTCATGCCCATTCTCTTCATGCATCACTCTAAACTGCAGCCATTTTCTCTCTTTCTTCTTTGTCTCATCCATTAGGCCATGTATTTGATTAGGCACAAGTAATTTGGATGTAAAAATATTTCTATATGTTTTGCAAAGATGGCTCATTTATTTTCTATGTTAAATCCAGACAGGAGTTGGGGAAGCATGGGATTGGTTGTTGTTCAGCTTCTGACTTGCCAATTTGATTATTCCACTAGACAGATCCAGTACTATCTCTCTCATTTTCCAACACACATGGGCCACATTCTGTATTTTGCCACCCCTAGTTCCATAAGCTGGACATAAAGGGAAGGCTAATCTGCCTTTTCCATTCTGAGCCCTCAGGCCAGGAAGCAGCTATATATTGATGATAGATGTCTATAGAAAACACACTCTGATATTCTATACAATGGCAAACTGCATAACACTAGAAGGTCCAGCTTGTCCTGTGCTGGTAGTCTGCCAAGGCTTCACAGCTGTGTAACCAGACAGATAGCAGCAACTAGAAAACAGCATCTGTTAAAGTAGTCCAAGTTCATAGCAAGCTTAGGGCAACCAAGTCTGAATTTACCAAGAGACCAGAGAGGGAGTGTCCAAAAGCAGAATCTATAGTCCAGGCAAATGTCCAAGGTCTGAAGACCATGAGCAAAGAATGCAGGAGTCAGCAAGGCTGTCACCACCAATGGAGTCCATAGGTTCCAGCAGCTGCCTCTGGTTATATAGGCCATTTCTGCATGACAAAGTTCTTCCACGTTGTCTTGCTGCAGTCCTGGGTCTAGAAGGGAGTGCATCAGCAAAGCTCCCCTCTGCACCCGCTCGGTCCATGCAGAAGAGAAAGCAATGGCGCCATGTCTTCCTTCCACAGCACAGCCGGACTTTTTCCATTGCTGTGCTATGGAAGGAAGTGTCGCCAATGCGCTTCCGCATCTTCCGCATGGCCAGAAGTGACAGGAGCGCCATGCGATCGCAGGTGCGAAACGGATTTTTTCTGTTTTGCAAAAACTGTGCAAGCGCAATGTTCCATGATAAGCGGGCAGCAAGACAGCAACGACGTCATACGGTGTCATGGGCCCGGGCTCGGCTGAGCTCGTTGTTGTCCTGGGGGCCACCACCGATGCAGAGGAGGGCCTGGACGCCTCGGAGGCCACTGCCGACACGGGGGGAGGCCCGGACACCTCGGAGGCCGCCGCTGACACGAATGGCCCCATTGGCAGTGCCGGGGGCAGCTCGCTGGGGGAGGTGGGCTCCGGTCCTAGCCAGGGGTCTCTACCCACCCGTAGCTCCGACTCGGAGGAGACTGCCACCCCTCCTCCCACGTTCCAGCAGCAGCAACAAGGGAAAGAGGCGGTCCACTGGTCCCGACGGCTGATGGAGAAACGGCTGCAGGCTGAGAGCTCCCAGCTGGGAGCCAAGCTGAGAGCCCTCAGCTGTGAGCCTGCACCGGATTGGTCACGGCCAGTCCAGGGGACTACTTAGGACAGGTGCTGGGCGGGGAGAGCCATGGAGCAACAACCGTCGGCTTTCCGCGTTCTCCTCCACCTGTGTCCAGATCCAGCCCCTCCTGCCAGCGACCGCATCCAGCCTCCTTGCCGGCCGAGTACTTGGTCTACATTTGGGTGAAGTAACCCTCCTTTGTTTTCTGAAATAGCCTGCTTACATATTGAGGCGTGACTTGTGTTTGGGACTGTTTACGTTTTGCTAAGGCTCATCTGTGGGGGGCTGCCGTAACCCTCTGTTTATTGGCTGCCAATAAACACAGTCAACTCCAACCGCTTGTCCTGTGTCTGCTTGACCTCCGCCCGCACAATCTGCCAACCACTGCCATCTTGTGGCAAAAACGCAACAGTGAAGTCGTGCGGAAAGGGCCACAGTCTCAACGTCCTACCCAGCTGTAACCTAATTAATAAGGTCTTCCTATATAGACACTGCTAGAAGCCTGTGCCCTCCTTTTCCATTTCCACTGCCCGCCATAAGTACTGTTCCTTTCATGTCTCTAGGGGATGGCTGTTGGGAAGAGTCCTGTCTGGGGCCTGGGGCATAGAATCATAGAAATGTAGAGTTGGAAGAGACCACAAGGGCCATCCAGTCCAACCCCCTGCCATGCAGGAAAACCCTCAAAGCACTCCCGACAAGTGGCCATCCAGCCTCCGCTTAAAAACCTCCAAAGAAGGAGACTCCACCACACTCTGTGGCAGCACATTCCACTGTCAGACAGCCCTGACTGTCAGGAAATTCCTCCTGAGGTTCAGGCGGAATCTCCCCTCCTGCAGCTTGCATCCATTGCTCCTTGTCCTGGTCTCAAGAGCAGGAAAAAACAAGCCCACTCCCTCCTGACATGACACCCCTTCAAATATTTAAACATGGCTATCATGTCCCCTCTCAACCTTCTCTTCTGCAGACTAAACATACCCAGCTCTCTAAGTCTGTCCTCATAGGGCATGGCTTCCAGGCCCCTCACCGTTTTGGTTGCCCTCCTCTGGACCTGCTCCAACTTATCCATATCCTTCTTGAATTGGGGTGCCCAGAACTGGACACAGTATTCAAGATGAGGTCTAACCAATGCAGAATAAAGTGGTACCAATACCTCCCTCGATCTAGACACCATACTCCTATTGATGCAACCAAGAATTGCGTTGGCCTTCTTGGCTGCCGCATCACACTGCTGACTCATGTTCAGCTTGTGGTCTATGAAGACTCCTAAATCCCTTTCACACGTACTGTTAGCGAGCCACGTGTCCCCCATCCTATATTTCTGCATACCATTTTTTCTGCCTAAGTGTAGGACCTTACATTTCTCTCTGTTGAAATTCATTTTGTTAGCCTTGGCCCAGCTCTCCAACCTGTCCAGGTCCTTTTGAATTTTGATCCTGTCATCAGGCATATTAGCAACCCCTCCCAATTTGGTGTCATCTGCAAATTTGATCAGCGTGCCCTCTATTCCTTCATCCAAGTCATTAATGAAGATATTGAACAGCACCGGGCCCAGGACAGAACCCTGTGGCACCCCGCTAGTCACTTCTCTCCAGGAGGAGAATCTGCCATTGGTGACCACCCTTTGGGTACGGTCAGTCAACCAGTTACAAATCCACCTGACAGTAGCCCTGTCCAGTCCACATCTTACTAGCTTCTTTGCAAGAATGTCATGGGGAACTTTGTCAAAGGCCTTACTGAAATCAAGATATACTATGTCCACAGCATTCCCTTCATCTATCCAGCAAGTAACTCTATCATAAAAAGAGATAAGATTAGTCTGGCATGACCTATTTTTGAGAAATCCATGTTGACTTTTCGTAATTACGGCATTGTTTTCTAAGTAATTAGAAACTGACTGTTTGATGATCCGCTCCAGGATCTTTCCAGGTACTGATGTCAGGCTGACTGGGCGATAATTATTTGGGTCCTCTTTTTTCCCTTCTTGAAGATGGGGACAACATTTGCCCTCCTCCAGTCTGCCGGAACTTCTCCGGTCCGCCAAGAGTTTTCAAAGATTATAGCAAGAGGTTCCGCAATGACCTCTGCTAGTTCTTTTAAAATCCTAGGATGCAATTCATCTGGCCCTGGAGACTTGAATTCATCCAGTGTGGCCAGGTATTCCTGTACTACCTCTCTATCTATTCTGTGCTGCATTTCCCCCACTTCCTCACCTGCTCCCCAACCGCCAGGTTGAGTGTTTTTATCCTTTTGGGAAAAAACTGAGGCGAAGAAGGTGTTGAGGAGTTCTGCCTTTTTCTTCCTCCTGTTATTAATTCACCATCTTCCTTGCGCAGTGACCCTATCATCTCCTTCTTTTTCCTTTAGCTGCAGACGTATTTAAAAAAGCCCTTTTTATTGTTTTTAATGTCTCCGGCCAGCCTAAGTTCGTTCTGTGCTTTAGCCTTTCTGACCTTCTCCCTACATCTCCTGGCTACTTGCTTATAATCTTCTTTGGTGATTTCCCCCTTCTTCCATTTCCTGTACATGTTTTTCTTAATACTTAGCTCAGCTGAGAGCTCTTTAGTCAACCATTCCGGTTTGTTCAGATGCCTTCCATTTTTCCTCCTTAATGGCACAGTTTTAGCCTGTGCCTTCAGTACCTCCCTTTTAAAGAACTCCCATGCATCCTGAACTCCTTTCTCATTGACTATTCTTGACCACGGGATTTCAACCAGCAGCTCCTTCAGTTTACAGAAGTCTGCTTTTTTAAAATCTAAGACGAATGCCTGGCTACACTTGCCTTCTCTTCCCCACTGAATGCCAAATTCTAATAGGGCATGGTCACTCTCTCCTAAAGATCCAACCAGTTCTACGTCATTAACAAGGTCTTCCCTGTTGGTCAGGATCAGATCCAGAATATTTGATCCCCTTGTGGCCTCTTCTACCTTCTGGACCATGAAATTGTCTGCAAGACAAGCAAGAAACTTGCTGGACCTTGCCGCCCTTGCAGAGTTTGACTGCCAACATATATCCGGGTAGTTGAAATCTCCCATTATTACTGTATCTCTCCTTTTTGAATGTGCAGTCATTTGGTCTATGAAAGCACCATCGAGGTCCTCAGTCTGGCTTGGAGGTCTGTAGTAAACCCCCACTATAATATCCCTATTGTTTCTCGCTCCCTTAATTCTTACCCAGATGCTCTCGACCTGGCTTCCGGTGTTCAAGTCATGGATCTCTTCACAGGTGAAAACATCCTTGACATATAAGGCTACTCCTCCTCCTTTCTTATTTGGTCTATTTCTACAAAATAGGCTATACCCCTCTATTCCTACATTCCACTCGTGAGGCTCATCCCACCAGGTCTCAGTGATGCCTATCAAATCATATTTATTTTGCTGTACTAGGAGTTCAAATTCATCTTGTTTGTTTCCCATACTCCGTGCATTAGTGTAGAGACACTTAAGTCCTCGTGCCCTTCCTGCAAGTCCCATAGCATTGTTTCCACCCCTCCCACGATTGGATGCTATTCCTACTTGGCCAATATCATTTGAGCCTTTTTCCCCTGCACTTGCCGAGTCCTTGTCCTGAATAATCTTGTCTCCCTCCCCAGTTGTGCTTAGTTTAAAGCCCTCCTAATCCTCCTTGTGAGACTGTTTGCAAAAACGTTCCTGCCAAGTTTTGTGAGGTGCAGCCCATCCCTTGCCAGAAGCCCATGTTCCTGGAATTTCAAGCCATGATCCAAAAAGCCAAACTGTTGGCGGCGGCAAAATGTGCGGAGCCAGCTGTTGACCTCTACTATTGTCCTTTCCCTTCGTGCACCATATCCTTGAACAGGGAGGATTGATGAAATGACCACCTGCGCACCAAGGTCCTTAAGCTTTCTCTCCATAAGCTCATAGTCCTTTGTGATGTGGTGAAAGCTGCGCTTCACCGTGTCGTTGGTTCCAACGTGAACCAAAACGAGGGGCTTACGGTCAGTGGGCTTGACCAGCCTGGCTAGCCTCTCTGTTACGTGGTTTATCCTGGCCCCAGGAAGACAGCAGACCTCTCGATTGAGCTTGTCCGGTTTGCAAACTGCCGGTTCGGTTCCTCTGAGCAAGGAGTCCCCAACCACCAGAACTCGCCTCCTCTGAGGCCTGTCCGGGGTTCTTCGACAAGTAGATTCTTCCAGGATTGCCTGGGCATTGTGTTGAGGCCGGGAGTGCTGGACTTCCCGATGTTGGATGCTGTCCTGTTGGTGTTCAAGTTCCAGTTGCCGAAGTTGGATTCCTTCTTGCTGATGTTGTGTTCCCTCCTTCTGGTGTTCCTCACCATTCACAGCACCAAGAATGTTGAAGCGATTCTGTAGTTTGAGAGTCTCTGTTTCCTTCCTGGCCCTTCTACTTCTCCGTGTGACATTCCTCCAAGCATCGTTTTCTTGGCTCACGGAACTGATTTCCTCATCAGGCAGCTCCTCCGCATATCCGGTCTTCAGGAAGGTCCTCTCTGCCCTATCTAAGAAGTCCTCACCTTCCCTAATAAGATGAAGATTAGAAACCTGTGCCTCCAGCTGCCACACCTTGACCTCTAAGAAGGTGACCAGCTTGCACTTGCTGCAGGTGTACCCGACCACATCTTGTGGCAAGAAAAGGAACATGCCACAAGTGCTACAGGTGACAGCAGCAGCTCCCTCATCTTCCATACTTGATAATACAGAGAACAGTTGTTAGAAAAAAAATAACTGGGCCTTCTTTCTCAAATTGAGCTGTATAAACTATGTCTGCTCAGCTAACTGCCAAGCTCGGTTGAACTCTTATTAAATTTGTTCAGTCACTATAAGGATTGGTTGTTCCTAAACTTGAATGGTTGAACTTGAAGGAGTGAAGTAGATGATTGAAACTGCGCGCGTCGTAGGTGCGTGCTGCTGGGAGTTCCTAATAAAGCCTCCTTCCCCTAGCTGGCTCCTCCCCCTAGCTTGATTAACTCTCCCTAGTTTGATTGACAGTTAACTGACTAACTAACAAACAATTAGCTGACAATAGGCTGTGAGCTCAGGGAGAGCACACGGCCGGCCAGCGCAAGCAAAAAAAACAAAAACAAAACACACAGAGAAAATAAGCAAACAAACTCAGTCCCACAGTCCTGCAAAAACACCTATCAAAGTTGTCTTCACATGACACAGCTTCGCTCCTGCTTTACTATGTAACAGAGCTTAATGGTTAATTCATTCTGGAGATTTTTGTTGTTGGATTCTGCATATTTCCCAGCTGGTGTTTCCTTGTTTCATCTTCAGCAAAATGTTTTCAGTGCATTATTCTTAGAATTTCATTCCCAACCCTTCAGATATGGCAACCAACACATCACTAAAGCCAAATTCTCGTTAATCTGACCACAACATTTAGGCACAGATCTATATCCCTGCATGCCAGACTTACTCATGTTGATCCTGACAGCAATGAATTGCTCAGTGAGAAACTGGTTTTGGTTGGTCTCCCATACTTCCAAATCTCTAGGGCAGCAATGTATTTATGAAACAAGCATTATGGGAAGAACCAAAGAATAACCTGTAAGGATCCTCTGACTCCCACAATGATACCACTGATATCACAGATTTTTTTTTATTTTTTTCACCCTGATCATCCTTTCTCCAGCCATCATTTTCAGCAATGCAGATGTTAAGGTTTTCTGCGCCATGCCAGGTTTCCCTCCATCTTCTGCCAATATCACCAGTAAGGCAGATGTTGCATGTTTTCATTTTTTTTCAGTCAATATTCAGTTATTCTGTCTCTAAATTTGCAAGTACCTTGACCCTTATTGTGAAGACACATTTCTACAGCTGGAGCTGACCCCAAATCCCCTGTATTTCAGGATGTAATGTGATTTTTTTTTCATTTAAGATTTGTAGAAGAGAAAACAAGTTGCCTTTAAGTACTCCTGTATTTTACTCTTCAGTCCCTCCTGGGATGGCAGGAAAAAGAGAGTGCTTAGTACAAGTCTACAGGGAAGTACAGGGAAGTACACAGGGAAGTGCCAGAAGCAGACAAAAAGCCCTCAAATGGTTTCTTTCTGTGGAATGGGCCAAAAGAGCTTAGAAGACTGAAGAAGTGTCCCTAGATAGGTATTTAAAACAAAACAAAACAAACACACACACACACACACACAATCATACAGAAAGAGTGCTGTTGTTTCTCTTATAAGGAAGACTTTATGAATAGATGTTCATTAAAAAGCTGATTTCAAGTTAAGCAATTTCTTCTTTGCATTTTGAAGTTTTCCAGTGCTTTTTCACAGGCTACAAAGATGTAAGAAAACTAGGAACAACATATTGTATCCCACTTTATGTGCCAGAAGCACAGTAATGGTGAAAAAAGGAGGAATCCTGAGCTTGAAGTTAAACACAAGCCAGTTTGTGGCTTGATGTGAAGTCAAATGGAGCGGTCCCAAATGATTAATGCATTGTCTTTTTATTTTTTAAAAAAAAGAAAGAGGAAGAAAACAAAGGGAAATCACACATCTCTTGTTACTGTCACTGCTTGTTTGGCCTTAAGCAACCATGGAGCTAAACTGTCAAACTGAGACTGTTTTAGCCAGTTTAACAATAGCAACGTGCATGCTCTCCAAATCATTAAATTATCACAGGGAATATCTATGATCAAAAGATAACTTGTTTACATGCCTGGATTACTCTGTGAAGTGCATCCATCTGGCTGCACTAACAAAGATCTATAGAGATGCCTTGCAATGGACAAATGAAAAAAAAATAAGATCCTAATTTATTAAGCAACTGTGTGTGCTTTGAATGGATGCAAGGTCATTTAAGTTACACTTGGGGCTCTTAAGCAATTCAAAGTTTAAGATCGGGTTCAAATGTTACCTGTGCAGCATGGCTGCTGCCTCTTAAGTGTTCATGCCCCATCAATTACCTGTTAAATTTGTAATTTGGAACCTGGTGCAAGGTGCAGGTAATGTTACTGCTACCCATACCAACCAAAGCATATTGCCACTTTAGGGAAGATGTGTGCATAAATGATATGGAATACCTAATATGTGCTTCTTTCATTTTGAACAGAATGTTACCTTTTATTATTGTCTGAGCCCACAGGGAATCTTTTAAGCCTCATTTCCCGGGTCGGTTCTACCTCTTGAGCATTTTTAATATTGGATGGGTGAATCTATGCATTTTGAGTCAGACAGATATCTCATTTTCCTCCAGCTGCAAGTTCATTTAAGCTATGTTTGCAATAATTTGCAGCAATTTTTTTGCAGGGGGGATCAGTTTGCAAAGGTATATGCCTTTTTGCATGCACTTTTCCTAATGTTAACACATTTTGAAGGTTTTCCCTATCCCCAGCATAATGCATCACTGCATAATTTCCTGCAAGATGTACATTTGTGTGTACTTTTCCTTGATATATATAAAAAAGCTGCACACTTTATAAGTTCAAATGGGCTCATAAAATTCTGAAAAGTGTGGGATTTGGCATGCAAGTATATTCCAGGTTGCTTATAGGTCCAGCAAATCCAGAATTGCTAAGTTCATACAAAAATTAAGAGTAGATCAATTTCCTCAGCATTCCAAGATATAACCATATACTTTTTGAAATCCCAGTGGTTTCGACCAGTAAGTTCAGGATTTCACTGATTTCTTGTCTCAGAATGAGATGTGGAGTCAAAACTTTGTGGAGCCACAGAATATGGGTAACAGGTGGTTTTGGTTAACTGTTGAAGCTAAGGGAAGTTCAAAACCAGTTTGTAATATGCAGTTGCAGCTGGTTCCTTTCATGTCTGTGGGGTGGTGCTTCTGTCGTAGGTTTTAGTCTAAACTTTGCAAGAGCTATCCAACCTATTTTGGAGATAGAATTCATTACCCTGGATAATTTCTTTAAAAAACTGGACTAACAGTCAAAGCAGATTCACTGTCCCACGGACAGGGAAGCCACCAGCTGCCACTGTTGAGATGCCATAGGATGGGGCTCTTGTTCAAAGAAAGAAAGAGAAAACCCACGGGACACATATACCAAAGCACTGTTTGGATACCAGTTGTAGTAACAACTTTTATTTACCGTTTCATGGAAGGATTAACTTGAGCATAGGCTCATGGCCCAACATTCAGTGCCCTATTTTGTTGAGTGCTGTTTCATGCCAGTGGATATTTTCTAGTATTTGCAGTGACAGACGCCAGAACAAGAGATACAGTTGGCATAGAGAAGAATGAAACAGTAATAAACTACTACTTCAGTGACTCATACATATATGTGAATAGAACCTGGTTATGCATAGAAGGAAAATTTGACAACATCAAAAAATGTTTCTGAGGGAAATGTATCATGGCGTCATTTCTGTTTTCAAAGAAAACTCAATTTAACTTCCCAGGAGATTTTTCTCTTTTGTCATAACAAAGTCTGCTTCCAAGCAAGTTTCTCATTTCCCCCTCTGCTTTGGGTAATAATGACAAAATTGTTACAGGAGAAAAGCCCAGCTATCTTACGCATTGCAGTGCATGAATCTGAGAAGGGTGAGGGGTGGAAGGTTATACTCTGAATCCAAACATTATCCAAAACATTAATACATATTCACAGAAGGTATTGTAAAGAGATATTGAGACCATGAGAAATGCTGATATTTGCATATCTCTGTATATGTGTGTTCAAAAACCAAACTCAATACAATAAGAAAAATGAGATTCTATCCTTCTGGGAGGGCATAATCAGAATAGCTTTAGTTATCTCAAGAAATCAAGATTAACCTACAGAAGGTAAGGATCTGGACCACACTAAGTATTCAATTACTTCTGCTATATTACAATCAAGATGTCGTTCATAGTTAACTCACATCAAATAATGACATGCTGAAGAATCTGTTGAGGATAAAAAAAAATTCTATAAACTCCATTGTGCCCTTCTAAAACATGGTATTTGGCGTAATATAGTGTTTTCTTTTTCATGAACATGCAGAATACTCTTTTGTTGCCATGAACTATACTTTCAAAAACTTCATCTACAATCATTCAAATAGGATTGGATTTCCCTCCACTAAGGAGAGAACATCTGATAGGCGGTATCAAGAGATCCAGAGTGTCAAACACTATTTTAGTTTTTAAAAGTAATCCTTTCCATTGCTTTTTATGAACTGCTCAAAGCAGGTTCTTATCATGGCGATTTTGGGGCTCTGAATGGAAAGTATTCCACTGACCTGGTTTATGCTGTTCAATTGCTCAGGGGTGATGAGGTGAGCAAGTGTGAGTATTGAGTACATGGTTTTTGAGTGGTTAGAGGTTTTCCTCACATTTATCAATTTTACAAAATGGGTCCAAGTGCCATATCATCCAATTGAGAAGACCGAAGTGATGATGCTCTAGTCACTGCAGAAGGCATCCTGGGCAGCCATCCAAGGACGCTTCCTGGTGAGGCCAAACTATTCTATAAACGACATTGGTCTAGTCTATAGAGCTACAACCATCCACGTAAACCACACTGATTGACCTGGGGAGCTACTACAGTTTATAGATAGAATAATGTCATTTCATAGCCACTGCAGGAAGCTTCATTAGCTTGAAGCAACATTCTGCTGTCAGATGGTCTCTAAAATGCAAATCTCATTAGGCTGCAACTGCTAGCTGCAGCTTCTGAACACTTTTCAAATGCAGCTCCACAAAGAGTGCATTACAGTAGTTAATCTGTTCCATGATGGAACTGACAGCATGCTTGCTCCCTTACTGCTTTGAGTAGTGTGGAACCCATGGTTTGAGATAAACACACAAAAAGTCCTTTGGCTGTCTTGTATTATTAGGGTAAGTACCAGGAATAAATCTTACCCACCTCAAATAACACCGAGAAAAAATACTGGAATGAGGAAGGAAAGTTGCTTTGTTACACTGTGAGAGGAATGGCATTCCACCTGTTAATCTATGAAAGCCATCAGTTACAAATAATAACTTATAAACAGCTACTTCCAGATTGTGATTGAACCTTGTGTAAATTCAAATTCAGACACACTGCCCGTGAAGAGATGAGGAAATCCGCTTGTCTGACATTTTTGTTCCCACCTTACCTTCACTAAATAATGGAAAGTATTTGTGTGGGGATGTTAGCATGGATGACCATATATAATCAGCCCTCCATATTTGTGGGTTTCACTTTTGCCAACTTGATTATTCATGGATTATTTGCTGTCACCTCTGCTGCCTACCTCTGCCATATTTAATAGGGACTGCAAATCTTGTGAGACTGAGAAACTGCGAATGAGGCTTGTAAGTCCCTATGAAAAATGATGTGGGGCAGCAGTGGAGGTGGCAGTAAGCCCCATCAGCAACCCACTTCTGCCTTGTGAAGGAACCCTGGTGTCTCAAAGAAATCCATGGTGGGTCAAATATGGTGATCGTACTTTTTTTCCTGTGTTTAATATGTGTTACTGCAGTTTAGACCTACCTGGCGATAGCACTAGATATCACTTTGATATCATAATTCGGCCTTATGCTACCACCCCTCTCCACGTGTTTGTGAGGCCCCTGGACAAGCACAGAACTAGGCTTGGCCATCAAACGCTGCAATATCCCAAGACAATACAGGCAGGCCAGAAATAGCCAGATCACCGCTTTCGGAGACCTCTCTGCGAACACCCTCATTATGTATGCACGCTGTTTACAAAGGACTCCCTGCCCCGAGCAGGTAACTTGGCAAGCTAGAAGCTTAAAGGCCAAGCACTGAGCATTTGCATACAGTCTACCTCTTTGTCAATTCGGACTTAACTCAATCATGCTAAATTGTGACCCTTCGGAGACATTGTCTCGCACACAAAACTCATTGTTGTTCCCCTAGTAAGTCATAGCCTGCAGTCACACTTCTCCCTATTAAAACCCCTGATTCCGAGACCTTCCTCAGATCACTCCAGACTTCCATCCAGCCTTGCTGCCGCTTTGTTTGGCGAGCTGTCCCCTCAGTCCCACATACTGAGACTCCAGACCAATGAACTGAAGCTTCAGGACAGGTGTCATATCACCCAATTCAACAATCCTCTCAAAATCCCTCTATACCACTCCAACCTTTATTTTCTGTAGCTACTTGTGTGAGTGTGTTGCATACACTGTTTGTCTGTATTTAATAAAATCTCAATTATTCTTAAACTTGGTGTGCTCCTTGGCTTAGCTTGACCCCGTAAACATTGGGTTACAAGATTCTGCTAAGTTACCCTGCCTCTCGTAATACTAAAGCAGTGCTCTGCGCAAATTTTCCCCACCTATAGTTGAGCACATTTTGGTGTCCCTCACAGGACCCCCAGTAAACAGGGTAACATATGGTTTAGGAAGGCCTGGAGTTATTAACTTTTTTTCACTTTCATGGGGCTCCTGTGCCCCTAACCCTGGTGAATATGGAGCGATGATTGTATAAAGGTCGTAAAGGTGCTGGATGTCAGCTGGCTCCTAGGTTCTTATGCACCCACAAGAATCTCACCAGGATCACACTGGATGTTAGAGGTCTCCCTAATTTGAAAAAGATATAACTTGAAATTAATTTTTGAAGTGTAGTTGGATGTCCTCTTAGTTAAGCTTGATTAATTCCAAATGAGATATTGTTATAGGGAATCCATCCATTGCTAACCAGCAGAATATTTAGATCTGTCCCACCAGTGAGCATATAGCAGTGCTGTATTTAAGTCTTTTACTCCAAGTCTCAAGTCAAGTCTCAAGTCTCTACCTTCAAGTTGCAAGTCAAGTCTCAAGTCCTTGAAGATACTTTCAAGTCAAATCTCAAGTGTGGAAGCCAACTTTATACCCCAACCAAAATTCCAGAATTATTGGATAGAGTGAAATAAATTCAGTTTTAACAATTTAAACAGAGTCAGCTCTTCACATTTGCAATTTTGCCATCTGCAGCTTTGGAAGTGGGGAATAGGATCCTATCTTACTCCCCATTACTGAAGATTCAAAAGATTTAGAAGGAAGGATCCTTCTTCCTCAAGCTTCTCGCCAAACACATTTGCTGTTCTCCTCTGAGAAATGCACCCTGCACTCTCGGGACAAGTCTTGTCTTTTGCTCTTAGGAAACATTTTAGAAGGCTCCTCCGATATGCACTGGGGACAGGCTGCTGAACAGACCTCAAGCCTGCCTCAAGCCCATTGCCTAATCTGTTTCCTGTTCCCCTCTGAGGCCCTTTCTGCAACTCAGCTCTTCTCAGCACTGGGGTGCGGGGATTGCACGAGCAGCCTCCAGTGAGAGGCTCTTGTGTCCCCGCTGCTTCAGCTCTGCATGAGCTGCCTGGTCCTGAGCAGGTAGCGCGAGAGCCTCCCTCTTCCTTCCGCAGCGCAGCCTGGAAGTTTCCCAGGCTGTGCTGGGGCAGGAAGCGTGACTGCCATGGCTCCAGAGGCTCAGCACATACGGCAAGTGCAAGTGCGGGGCCCTGGAGCAATGTGCGATCATGCACCATTTGGCTGAAAGCCAAAAATGAAAAAGTGAGTGAGCAGCACCTGCCCTACCCTGGAGTGCTGCACGATTGTGAGAGCATCGTGCAGATCACTCCTCACAATTGTGTGATGCTCCAGGCGCCCTTTCACATGGCAAATGCCATTTGAAAAGGGCCTGAGAAATGCACCCACACCTTGGGCTTGAGAGAGATTGCCATGTGACCAGTAGGCAAGAGATGGAGGCATTGTTCAAAGTTGTAAGGTTTCTGAATGAAGGCATTTATCTTTTTCACACGCTGTTTCTAAAGCAAAAGGGCCCCTTGACCGTCACGTAAATGGGAAGAGTGGTCCATACGACGCACTCCCATTTATGTGACACTCAAGAGCCTAAAGCGGACCGCGCATGCACCTTTTAATTTTCGGCTTCAAGCTTCAAGCCGAAAATGGTGTGAGGTCGCGCAATGCTCCTGGGGCCCATGCACACTTACCTGCCCTGTGATGCGTCGGGAGCCGAGTCGGTCATGCTTCCTGCCTCAGCACTAGCCTGCAATTCCCAGGTTGCGCTGTGGTAGGAAGGGGTGGGGCGTTCGTGCGGCACAACTGGCAAGCCAGCTGCAGTAAGGAAGGAGAAACAAAGTGAGCACCTCATGCAAGAGGCTGCTTGCGCAAACGCCGCCCCCCACCTCCGCGAAAAGGTAAGATGCGGAAAGGGCTATTATGTTACTGAACTGAGGGCATCAAGTCAGTCATTAAAAATATACAAGTCTTGAGTGAAGTAGAGTTAATGCATCATTTATGGTTGAGTCGAGGCTGAGTCGAGTCACTGAAGTGGTTTAAGTCTGACTTGAGACTGAGTCTATCGACTCGAGTCTACATCACTGGCATATAGATATAGTAGATAAATCAAAATCCTTCATGAAAATATTACCCAGTTTTCTGACTCTTGAGTTTTGAAAAAATTATCATTTCATTTTTTTGTCACCAGCCTGCTTTGGAGAGGGTTAAAGGTCAAATGTTGTGGGAATAGGGGAGATGTAATGGTTTGATACCTGGTGAAGAAGACGCACTTGTACTGGTGATTGTGGTTCTGCTTGGACATTCAGTAACCCAGTGGAAAGTGGAGGGACACCTCAAACATAGCCATTCACACATATGAAAAAGAGCAGGTTCTCATGTGTACTGTCATGACTATCAGCCTCTATGCAAATTGCTATCCTAATGGCTCAGGGTTCTCCAGTTGTTGAGAGTTTTGTTAGTTTGCTTTTGATAAAAACTTGCTGAAATTTGCAAAAGAATTCAAAATTTTTAAAAAAATGAATGTGAGAGAAAGTAAAACCCAAAGATTCATCCAGCCCCATAGTGGCGTTGCCTAAAGCAAGGCCATGGAATTCCTTTCCATGAGAGGCTAAGCTAACCTTCTCCTTTCGCTACCAGGTAAAGACCCTTTTGCTTAAATAGTTGATCATTAATTGGTTTTGGAGAGTCTTTTTTATAGTGTGTGTGTACTGTGTATTTTTATCAATTTTGTTGTCCAAGATCCTGAAAACCCCACCTTGGAAGCCAGATAGCCTCACCAACATGGGAATTTTGAAGATGGGACATGGCAGTAAGTTGAAGAAGCATCCAGGCCTCTTCTGGCAGCAAGACATTTTACAACAGGTAGCTGCAGGGACTCCATGGGTCTTGTTGCAACTGCTTGTTGGAAAGTGCCTTACTGCTGGGACACTGAGACAGGGTCCCTCATCCTTTCTTCTCAGTTGCCTATCTGTAAAGTAAGGTGGGCAAAGTGCAGCCCATGGACAACATGTGGGTCCCAAGCCTCATTTTAGGAATCCTAGAGGCCTTTTCTGAAAATTTTTCATACTGAATTTTTTTCATTGTCCCCCACCCCCCTAGGAATGGCAGAAAAGGGCATGCACAAACTCCCTTAAATGTGAAAAGAGAAAAACAAAAACTAGAAGTAGACTTTCATCTATTTCCATCCTTATTTGTATCCCACTTTTTTCCCCCAGGAAGGACTCAAAGTGGCTTACAATACTTAAAAAAAAAAAAAGTTAAAAATCATGATATACAAAAGTTAAAACACAAATTAAACAATCAAGTAGTAATTAAAGCAGAATTAAAATACATATTTAAAAACACAAACAAATCACAAATACTACATAAAAATGGCCTCCACCTTTCATCAGCCAGGCAATGATCACATATTGAATGTCTGTTGAGATAAAAATGCCTTTGTTTGCCTATGAAAAGAAGGAAGGGAGGGTGCCAGTCTGCCTTTTCTGGGAAGGGAGTTCCAGAGCCTGGGGGCAGCCACTGAGCAGACCCTCTCCTGTCTTTCCAGCAGATGTAGCTGTTAGGTTGGTAGGACAAGGAGAAGGGCTTCTCCAGCAGATCTCAAGGTCCAGGTTGGTTCATAAAGGAAAATACGATCCTTCAAATAACCTGGACTTGAGCAGTTTAGGATTTTAAAGGTCATCACCAGCACTTTGTATTGTGCCCCAAAACAGACCAGCAGCCAGTGTACGTGTTGAAACAGAGGGACTGTGTGATCCCTGTAGTCAACCGCAGTTAACAATCTGGCTGCAGCTCTTTGAACCAGATGAAATTTCCAAATACTCTTCAAAGGCAGCCCCATATAGACTGTGTTACACTACTCCAACTGGTACGTAACCAAGGCATCTGTCACCGTGGCCAGCTCTGACTTCTCAAGGAATGGGTGCAGCTGGCACACAAGCCTTAAATGTGAAATGCCTTCCTGACTATTCCTGAAACCTGAGTTTCCAGGCTTAGAGCTGAATCCAAGAGCACACCCTGGCTTTGAATCTGCATTTTCAGGAGGAGTGTAACCCTGTCTAACACAGGTTGAATCCATATTCTCTATTCCTTGATTTGCCTTTTGACTGACCAGGAGCACCTCCATCTCATCTGGAATTAGGTTTCAATTTATTTACCCTCATCTAGTCCATTACTGATGACAGAGACTATTTTATGACCAAAACAGCTTTTTTGGCTTGTGGTGGGAAGGAGTAATAAAGTTGGATGATATTTGCATACTAATGACACAAACCTCAAAACTTCAAACAATCTCTTCCAGCAGTTTCATGTAGATGTTAAATAGAATGGAGGACAGAACCAAGCTCTGAGGGACTCCACAGGCCAAAGGCCAAGAATTCAAACAGGAGTCCCCCAGTACCACCTTATGGGCTCAGGCCTTCAGGAAGGAACAAAGCCAGTGTAAAACAATGCCCCCAAGTCCCATTCCACAAGGCAACCCAGAAGGATACCATGATTGATGGTACTGAAAGCTGCTGAGAGGTCCAGCAGAATGAACCTCAATATACTCCCCCAGTCTAGGTCCAGGTCTAGGTCATCCACCAAGGCGACCAAAGCAGTTTCAGTTGCATAGCCAGGCCTGAAACCAGACTGAAATGGATCTGGATGGATTTCAAGGCCTGGTGCAGACTACATTGTGGTTTGGGAATAAAAGATTTTTTTTAAAAAATGGCCCAGTCCATTCAAAGCTGTCCTTTTGAAGAAGCTGGTACAGAGCTGGTGTAAAACAACTTCCTCAGGCTGCTTACATGCATGAATCATGACAAAGGTGCCTCACACAGTTACTGCACCTTACTTTAGAAGTTTGAAATGATGCTGGTTGAGAAAACCTTCACATTCTCTGTGCATGTCTTCATAGGATTTTTCTTTTCTTATGCATGCAGCTTTCTAAAACCCAAAGTCCCCTTCTCCATGAGGGCTTTTTATGTGTATGTTGCCTCTCAGATGCTAAGTAGAATTCAGCTTAAATTACTGCAGCTAATATTTGGCTAGATTAGCTGTTGTGCTTTATGTTGTCAATAGGGAGATTGCTACTTCAGCTCAAAGTTACTGAAGGGCAGGGGGAAGGAGAGCGAGAGCAGCGAAATCAAAAATTTCACAGCTAATGAAATGCTTCTTGCAATGAAAATCATCGTACATTATATACAGTTTTTCTGAAGGGCAACCAACCAACTTGATTATAGACCTGCTGACTCTATATAGGATCATTTGCACAGGGAAACATCTAATGCAGGGATGGGAAATCTGTAGCCCAACAGAAGTTGTTGAACTGTACCTCTTAGCATTCCTCAGCCTTGGCTATGCTGGCTAGGACTGATGGGAGCTGTAATCCAACAACATCTTGAGGGCCTCATGTTCCCCAGTCAGGGAGTACCATGAGGCAGTCCGATTCTAAAAAAGTGGAACAAGTTAAAAATTGGCTTGATCTCTTCATTTGTTATATTTGTATTTATTTACTCATTGACTGTGCACAGATGGAAAGAGATAGCTTAACAGGCCGATGGAGGAGCTGGGTTCCATCTCTGGCCCCTTTTGCCTCTGACTCTGTTCCCAGTCTGCCTTAGGCTGTTGTGTTTCATACAAGCACTTCTATTACTACATTCTGGGGGTTGTGATGGGGGGAGAAGGGAGAAATCCTTTTTCAAGTATTTGCTGGCCATCAAAAGGCACCAGACTACTCTTTAGTTTCCATGGCAACCCCTGATCTCTAATTCACTTTGCAATGGATGTTCCGAGGGTAGGTCTGCCTGGCAAGTTTTAGGCCCATTAACTATTTCGCTTTCAATCAAGACCCCCTAGGAAGGAACCCTGGAATATCATTCAGCTAAACCCCTAATCTCATAGTAGTATGTTACAGAAAGATTATTTAATGTTCACACATTGAGAACAACACTTTCCATTTCCGCACTACACTGTTACAGTGCTATTATTCCACTTTCAACATCCTGTTGAACCCTGGGGTTTGCAGTTTAGGGAGGGGCATTTAGAAGTCTCAGCCAGTGAGCTCTTTGGCCTCAGGAAACTACAAACCTCAGAATTCCGCAGGATGTTGAAAGTGGAATAATAGCACTATAACAGTGTAGTGCGGAAATGGCCTGTTTTATGGTGGCAGCCCCATTTATGATGATACGTAGTTGATCAAAGAAGAGCGTTTCCGTTGAAAGCCTGTCCATCCTCAAATCATTGAGGTTTGCTATTGCTTCCTTATAGGCCTGATTTTGAGAGTTCTGGTAGGGGCCTGTGGCATTTTACACAATTTCCCTGTTCCTACAAGTGGCATTTCACAGCAGTTTCTGATAACCATATTTTGACTTTTCCAGTCAGTGCATTGAATATCCTGTTTCTGGCTGAAAAGGTGATCAATTAATGTATACTAGTAGCAGAATGAGGAGGAAAAACAACAGTTTAAAAATAGGACTGCCATCTCCTGGCTAGTTAAGTCAGCCTCAAGAGCAAAGGTGCAGATAAATACGGATGTTTTTTCAAGTGATGATCTGAAATTCTCAAGAAAAAACTCTTCCTCTGTTTCTGAATCACTGCATTTCAGTGGCAGCCACTGATTCCTGTGTCAATGGGGCCATGAATCTGCTCTGAATGCTAGCCCAAATTTCAAAATAATGGTCTAATTGAATTTATTTTGAGCATTAGAGTTCACCACTATGGATAGTTCCTTTCAAGTTCAGAGTAAAATGTGGAGTGGATTCATAGCCCCCACTAACATGGGAGCCAACAGCCACCCTGTTAAGCATCTGAACAGAAGAGGCACTTGTAGGGTCAGCACGCTGGTTTCTTGGTTTCAGCCTTACTAGCCTGTTTCTGAGAAGATGAAGCATTGCAGCTGTCTTTTAATTGCGATATTGTGTGCCTTTTTTTTCACACAGGAAAGTGGGAATGAGAAAATATTTGGATATGGAATATATAGATACGAATATATGCATTACCAGTGCCTGGTAAAAATATTTGTTTTGCTAAATGAGTGGACTGGCTCCTACAGAATCAGTGTAGGCTGTGTTATATTAGATTATTTGTTTGTTTGTTTGTTTTACTACTGTTTCTTTTGCTATTGAAACAGGAAGGGACTGTAATTCTGCACTAGGGAACCTCCTTCGGATGCAGGAAGTCCCTGGTTCAGTCTCTTGTGTCCACTACATTGAATCACCACCATAACAAGAACCACAAAGAGATATGGTAGAGTCGGATGTTAAGGAACTCTGCCCGAGGCTCTGGAGAGTCACTGCCAATCAGAGCAGGCAGTACTGGAGTAGATGAACAAATATCCTGACTTATTATAAGGAAATATCCTGTGTACCAATGATCATCCAAAAGAAATGACACAGAAAGTAATTACAAAGGCAAGACAAGATATCCGCACAACTTTTTTTTTCAAAGCTGAATGTTGTTCGTTTTCTTGGCATCGTTCAAATACAAAGAAGCTTGAAGTGAAAAAAAAAATAGCTCCTCTTCCATTTCTCCCATATTTCTCTTGTCTATCTTTTTTATTGCTTCCTTTGACCTTTGGACTGAACTTATTTTAGCTGTTGTCTATGATAAATTTCCTGGCTTCTGTGCTGATCCAATTGAACATATTGGTGGAGGAACCTCTTGTCTCTCTCTGTTAACAGTTTCAGGTTGTTCCCATCCCTTAGCTTCACTCTCTCCCTCCCTTCCTCCCTCTTCCTTTTTAAATTACTGTGCAGCTAGATTATCGCAGAATAAAAAGACTGCAGCTGCGTTGGAGAAAACGAGTCACGCCTCAGCAATTTATGGACAATTTCCCATTAATAAGGGATAATGGAGTGTGGTTCAGTAGACCTGCAGTTGTAATGCTTGTTCAGTCTGAAAAGCAGTAAATGCAAGCTGACAACAGTTTACTCTTCCCTCAGATATAGCATTTGCATGGGTTCATGTATCTCCATTGTAAGAAGTTTTAGACAGGAAAGCATTTTAAACTGTGTAGCCTGTCAGAAAAATGCAAATTTCTTACCTCTCAGGATGACCAACTTAAAGATGTGTGGGCCACAATCCAATCCAGTCAAAGTTTAGAACTTTACTTATATTGATTTCAGCGGGAAAATTAATCACTCTCTCTCATGCTAAGGATATAATAAGAGCCAGGCTGGAATGGACTGAAGGCCTTTCAAATCTAGCACTTTGTTTCTCACATTTATCAGCCAAATGCCTACAAGAAGCCCACAAACTGGATGTGAAAACAGGAATACCTTCCTCCCGCCCCAATATTCTCCAGCATCTGACATACGAAGATATTTGCTGCAGTAGTGAATGCAATAAATAATTCTCACAATTATTAGTCAATAAGTTGTCTCATCTCTAATGAATCTGACTAATCCAGTTCCCAAACTGTCAGATTGGTGCCCATTGCTACATTTGGTGGAGGCAAATTTCACACTTATCTATTTGCTTTGCATGGAGAAGGGAAGAACATTGGAAGATATATGGGAAATGATTTCACAATGAGTTTCTTGAATTTCTGGTAACCCTTATGACTGACCAGAATCTTTGAAGTTTGGGACCTATTCTGTGCCAGAAGGCTTTTTTTGTTTAACACAGAAAACAGCATGTGCAGATTTGTACAGAGTAAGCAACAACTACAGAATTTTCTTCATGGGAAACAGCATTTTTCATGCAGAAAAAAAATTCTGCACAGAAATACTATTTCATGTACAACAAACACTATTTCTTGTGCAGAAAATGCTGTTTTGACACAAAAATACCACATCTGAATTTTGTGCAGAATGAATTCCCAAACTGCAAATAGTCTATGAAAACTGTGTGGTTTTTGAAAGCCTTCTCATAGCAGGAAGAAAACAGTTAAAATTACTTATTGCTTCCTTTAAGAACAAAATCAGTGAGGAATTATATCATTTCTGTTTGGAGAAGTGTTTTTGCCTTACTGCCCTACAGTAACATGTAGTCCATGTGACTGTTAATATCATCACTTTCTTTCAGCTGCATACTTTTCTTTTTTACTTTCTTTGCCTAATGAAGAAATGTATGTGCTTCAAAAACATCCAAAAAGAAAGGGCTAAATGATATAAAATTATACACACACACACACACACACACAATACATATATATATTTATAAAATGATGCATAGAGTAAAGAAGGAATAAAGAATAAACTTTCTCTTTTCCCATAATACTAGAATTTGAGGTCACCCAGTGAAATTGATTGTGTGCAAACAGAAGGAAATCTATAATTAGTTATATAAAAATTCATGGAATTCATTGCCACAAAATGGGGTGAGGTTACTGGCTTAGATGATTTTATAGATAATTTAATAGACACGTAGAAATGTAATAGAGGAAGAATGCCGTACATGTTGAGATCTGCTATCAAAAAAAAAAAAAGTCCATGATGTGTTTGGCAGAAAAACAATATTTTTATGCAATTTTTTCTTTTACAATATTTATTTATTTATTTATTTATTTTGCAAAACAGTCCTGAAATGCAAATATTGGTGAACATGTGAAGTCTCTCATAATCTCATCCACTGGGAGAAAACTTTGAAAGTGTTCAACTCTTGCATTCATGAAGAGAATAAGCAAAGATTTACTTCCCTAGAATCTGCCTGCTGCTAAGATCTTCATGCTGTAAAAACCTGTTTAAAAAAAAAATCCTCTGTCAGTATCAATACCGTAATCCATAAAAGGGTTGTCATTTATGTCCATGCTTTAGAACCCTCCAATCATCAAAGACCCATAAATAGTATTATTTTTATTCGGGTGCTAGTCTGCATTAGGCAAAAGAAGAATAAAAGCCCTTCCCTAGAAGTGATATTTCAGCACCATGCCAGGTTTGGAAGTCAGAAGGAGACACCTTCCTATTATCGTGCTGTGCTTGTCACTAGAAATCTTTCTTCCATTAGAAACCGGTTAATTGCTGCCTCAATCACAAAAGAGCACACAGCTGTGCTACTATCAGATGCCTGTGATGAGTTCTGCTTACCCTTGAAGAGGAAGCAGGGTTTAATTGACTATATGTGCCTTAGCAAAAGCAATAAAGATGCATAATCAATGGAATGTCAGTGTTTATTAATAGGACTTCTTAAGATGTTTAAGATAAAAACCCCAAAGCCTTGTTAACCAGGGGCTATAGGCTGCTATCAAACATTCCTTGGTTTAGGTGACTTGTACGGAAATCTATCTTGGTCAGTATTGCTAGGGTCTAACTGAAATGTTAGTCTATAAAATGGTGGAGGTAAGGTAGGAAAGAAAGAAAAAAGAAAGCCCACTGCTCTTCAGAGGAGAATAAATAAATCTTAATATGCAGGATCATTTCCCCATTTTATTACACTTCCTGCTGCTCTTGAACATGCCCTCCATCATAAGCAACTCATAGTGCAATTACAGAAATAGCTTGACACAAAGGTTTCCATCTCATTTTCTCCCTACTGTAACAAAAATATCATGCAAAACAAATATTTGTGATTAACCTAATCCAGTTTATCTAATTCCTGACAATGGAGACCTGGGTCCTTCTTTGATTCATTCACTCATTTATATACATACATCATTATCCAAGGAACCTTGCCAGGTTTCATACACAAAAAGAAGGTCCCTTTCCCTTCCCTGCCCAAAAGTTATATTATGATGAACAGAGGGAGGAGAAGGAAAAGAAAGGTTGGGTTGGAATTAATATAGGCAAATGCGGGGCCCTTTTCTGCACTACACGGTTATAATGCTATTATTCCACTTTCAACATCCTGTGGAATTCTGGGGTTTGTAGTTTACTGAATCACAAAATCTCTCTGGCTGAGAATTCTAAATGCTCCTCCGTACACTACAAACCCCAGGATTCCATAGGATGTTGAAAGTGGAATAATAGCACTATTTAACAGTGTAGTGTGGAAAGGCCCTTGGTAATTAAAGTATCATTTCATTTCATTCTATCATTTTAACATGGACTGAAAGTTAAATGGAACAGTTTGGTGGGACTACAGAAATATCCATCCACTTGCTGAAAATAATTCTGACAGGCATTTTACACAAATGATGGAAATCTCAATAAAAAGTAATGTGTTCCTTGTCTTGTTGTTGTACTGGAGGCAACAACTCACTCAGAGAATGGCAATTCCTCAGCAAGCTATCATCTTGATGTGCCAAGATGGTTGAGAATGAGAAATGTGATTGTTCCTTACACCCCTAGCAAATAAAGAAGTGAAATTCCCCCATCTAACAACAACAATGGGAACACTAACTTGCAGGTAGAAAACTAGCAATCATGAGAAAGATTCTGGCTTTCACTGCCCTCTCCTCCACTTCAAGGAATGTTTAATTTAGGGTATTATTAAAAAAATCTGATTATTTATCCACATCCAGAAGTGGTGAAGTGTGTTCTACTCAGTGTTCTCCTGCCTCATTCTGTTTCACATACTGATTCCAAGCTGCTTCTTCAATCACTTTTCTTGGCAGTTTGATGCAGGGGACTGGGCAACTATGAAGGAACTAGATAAAATCCCAAAGTGTGAAGGTACATCATTGAATACTAAAGTTTGTCCATATCATCCTTTTTTGAATTTCTATGTATGGTTGTGAAAGCTGGACAGTGAAGACAGCTGATAGGAGGAAAATCAATTCATTTGAAATGCAGTGCTGAGGGAGGGTTCTATGGATAACCTGAACTGCTGAAAAGACAAATGAATGGGTCCTAGAACAAATCAAGGCTGAACTCTTCCTAGAAGTCAAAATGACTAAATTGAGACTGTTGTACCTTGGCCATATTGTGAAAAGACATGACTCACTAGAAAAGATAGTAACGCTTGGTAAGATGGAAGACAGTAGGAAAAGAGGAAGATTGCATTACAGATGGATAGACTCAGGCCCTTTCCACATGGAGTTACTACCATGGGTAACTGTGTTGTAGCACTGAACTATTCTGCATGTGGAAGTGAATTAGCTTGACTTTATTTTCTGTCATTCTGCACGGAATCCCATGATAATGTGCCACTATGTGGTAGGAAAGTGTGCTATTTGAAAACTGGAAAAAAAATCCGAATCATATTCTGACATTGAAGCAAATTTGGATTTTTGCAGTGATGCGGGAATGTACATTCACACCAGTGCACATTGGTGGGCAGCAGTGGGCAGGCTGTGGGAACAGGAAGTAATATGTACAATATCTGCTGGTATTAGAAGCACTGGCATAAGATACACTGTATTTTTTAGCACCCGTGTCCCCCATTCCATTCTCCACGCTGGCTAGCCATCCACTCCTGCACCCACTCACCAGTCTCACACACCTCTCCACGCCTGATCACCACTCACTCACCAGTCCCACCACCTCTCTGCATGCGCTTACCACTTGCACGCACGTCTCTGTGCCTAATCGCCACTCGTACGCACCTCTCCCAGCCAATTGGCTGGCGAGTGCTCATGGACCAGTGTGCATGGGTGGCAATTGGGTGTGAAGAGTGGGTGGGGGGAGTTACTGTATTTGCACTCCATTTTCAACAGGCATTTTTTGGGGGGAAAGTGCCTCTTATACACCAGAAAATAGAGTAGTAGGTAACTATGTAGATACGTACAAATAAACCAACCCAAAGGACAACAAAAAAAAAAAATCAGCCAATCACAGCCACTGGGATGGAGTGAGGGTTGTCGGAGAAGTGGCCAGTGATGAGGTAATGTGAATGCATGAACTTGGACTCCTCTGCAGGAAAATGAATCAAAATGAGGGGCTGTGCAGAAAACAATAAAGGAAAACCGTGTTATTTGACTATGGTAAGAACCAGTGTGAACTGCTTCTCGTGCCTTGTGCGGAAAGGGCCTTAATCAAGGGAGCCACAGTCCTAATTCTGCAAAACCTAAGCAGGATGGGTGGTTACTTGAAAATCTCTAATGGTTGCCATAAATTGAAGTTGAATTGACAGCAGTTAACAATAACAAGGAGTGGGTGAAAGGTAGATCAGAATTGACTTACAGATTTTTGGGTGAGTTACAGCAAATTGGCAATTTGTATACATATGTATTTATTTGATTTATACCCTATCTTTCCCTATAAGAACTCAGGGTGGTTAGCATTGCAGCCGCAGCCATGCTAATGGCTAATAACCACGACAAAGGGGATCTATTCCTGATCCTCATTTCCCAGACCATGCTTTTAAGCATCTTTGATCTATAGTGACGTAGGTGCAGGTCATTAGAGGGTATGGCTCATGGAACACAGCAGGCAGTTGACTCTTTCCGGGATGGAATCATTATTTTATACTTCCTTCAGCCATCCATTTGTCTCATCTGCTTTTGGTTGTTTGACCTTATGGTGATAGTAAGGAAAATAAAACAAAGTAAATGCAAGCCTGAATTCTGGCTACACCTGCTGTGAGTGCTCAGGTTTTGCTTACTTGTTAGTCACTTAGAACAGGTGGGAAGATATATGTCTTTGGAATGCATTATTGCTAGGAATATGGAATTGTTTTGAAGCACCACTCAGTGTTTGTGGAACAAGTGAATGTAGAACCAGGAAATTCTCAGTGTGTGTCAAGCTAAGGAGTTCATCCAAGATCCTGATGTGCTGCAAAACTGACAATATATGAATCAAAAAATGGTGGGATTTACCTCTATACTTTGCCCACGTTAAATCACACTTGTATAGCATTGTCTGTAACAGTTTGATTTCTTCCATCTAGTGCTCCTTCAACAAACAAGATCTTGTGTCCATCTTGGATTTTCTAGGGCTGTTTCCTCCATGTTGCTTAAACAGGTCGGCAGTGCTTTGGATCCTTTATCATTTATTGCCCAAACAAGTTGCTAACTCATCTCCACTTATAAAGTGCCTTTGACATGTTGACACTTGGTTCCTGTGGGATTCTTGCTCTGATCATCTTGTACTGATTATTAATAATAGTTTCACCCTTGCATCTAAATTTGCTTTTATATGCAAAGCTGGAAGAGGAGGACAACAGTGAGAAATTGCTGTTTCTGAACATCTTGTGCTCTTCATTTGCACATATCTGTCTAGACCTTCATGAATATATGATTAGAGAGCAACAAGGAAACTTGTCACTTTAAGGCTGGAATTGGGTTATAGAACTTCACCCCCATATACCCACGCCCTCCTTGCCATTTTTACAATGATGTCTGCGTAAGTCGATCTCCATTGTTCTATAGAAGAACTCATATTCAGTATGCAGTGGGGTATTTTTAAACAGAAGATATTATGATACAGTAAGTACTTCCACATAGAAAGGAAATTGTTATATAACCTGTTTGCTGTTTTTGCTATTTTGTTCCTCTCTTCACATTTCCGTTTTTCTCCTAAGCATACCAGACCTAGGAAGACAGATCATGCAAAATTCATATAAAGCAGAGGAAGCAGTTGCTGAATGTGAAGAAGTGGGAGAAATGATAAATGCTGAATTAGAGTGACCATGTAACTTTTTGTTAGAGAGGACTGTCCTTTATCTGAAGGCATTCCCTATTTTAAGGTCTCTCTCATCCAATTTCAGTTTAAAGGTTACAACTAACTTAACAGACAGCATAACAAGCCACTAAACTTGTTTTCCTTGATAGTATTTAATCAAAATAATCTTTTGAGGGCATTGTAATTAATTATGCAATGAGTTTCTTTTTAAAAAAAATAATTTTAATTTTAACTTTTAATAATAATAGTAATAGTAATAGTAGTAGTAGTAGTTGTAATAATAATAATAATAATAATAATACCTCCATCATACCTAGGCCCAGAAACAGATAAAAGGTCCTCCATCCATCCCAACTGTGCCTGCTATGGCCTTGGAGAGACAGAAGAAGAGACAGTATCTGCTGGATTTAAACCCCCTCACACACACACACTGCCATTCCCTTTTCCTTTTGTGTCTTAATTAGACCGTAAGCCTGAGGGCAGGGAACTGTTTTGTTGTTCTTCTAATTGTAAAGTGCCATGTGCAGGGGTGGCTATATGAATAAATGAGGAGGAAATCTCCAAATTCTCTTTCCACTTGTGAGTGAAATGAAGAATTATTATCTTTGGTCTGATGTTTGGAGTCAAGATGAAGCAACCTGTCCAAAGTGACTACTGAGAACTGCAGTTCTTAGGTTAACCTTGGCAGCACATATATCTGCACTGATCTAGGAAAGTTTGGCTTTTTAACTTTGTAAGAATGCTGGAGTTCGATCATGTACGTCACTAAAGCTATATCCCACAGATCGACCCTTTCACAGTCTTGGGTCTTCTTTCTATGGATGCAGGGGAAGGGATTCTATAATCTATATTCCTGCTAATTTTATGCTGTAGTTTTTGCGTGATTTAAACTTGTTTTTAAAACTGTGCGCTACTTAAAGACAGAAAAATAAAAATACATATTCCCATCATGTTTATGGGACTAAATCCAATTGCTAGTCCCAGATAGAGTAGATTTACTAAATAAATTGCTGAACATATTCAACATTTATGCAATCTCTCTTCTATAAGTCAGCATTTATGCAGCTCTGATTGCTTCAATGGATCTGCTCTAGTTTGTACTTCCAATTATATTTAAGCCCTGAAAACATACTATGGGTAAGGTCATCTGGAGTCCGGTTGGAGGCTGTGTTTGCATAAGGTGTCTATACAGGTATATCCTTTTTTGAATGAAGCACAAGAGACTATTCTTCAGCATTTTCCACTCTGTCCAGCATCCTACAGCAGCTAAAAAGCCCCACAGGGCTGTTGCTATGGGGGAGGAGGATGGTACCAGAGCTGCCTCTCTACCATTTGTATGTGAGTGAAGCACGGGAACGACGTCTTAATTCTGTTGCCTCTCTCTGTAGCAAACTGCAGGAGTTGGGGGGTTGTCCCTGCTGCCCAGCCATCTCTTTCCTTCTCCATCCCACTGCAGAACTATTTAATGACAGCAGCAGTGGCCCTATTGGGGTTTACTGCCAGATGGGGAGCACAGAGCTACACAGGTAGAATGTTTACACTGTATATACCCCATGTAGAATCTCAGATGTAAATATGTTTAAAGGGTACCATGTAAATTTCTTGTTCTTAGTTTTGATATTTCTAGCGGAAGTATAGACAACCTGGTGCCTTCAACTATAACTCTTGACCATTGGCTGTGCTGGTTGTAGATGATGGAACTTGTCATCCAAAATGCTTGTGGTCCAAATTACCTATTCCTTTTGTAGTGAAATATTTCTGACAACAAAAAAGGGTACAGGGGAAAGGTCTCTTTTCCATGTCATCCTTCTTCCTTTTCCTCCTTTCCTTCCCCCTCCTCCTCTTCTTCTTCTCTAAGATCTCCAAACCATGGATTATTGATAGGTATTGTGCTGTGAAGGCAACCAAATAGATAATGTCTTTATTTTCAAGACGTAAAGCCACAACTATTTAATATCAGCACTGGCCAAACATCATGAAAGATGATAATGATGGAATAATGTTTCAAAAATTCTGAAAAATCTAGCTGCCTGTAGTAGATAATTGTCTTAGGGCACATTAGATTCATCTGTAGAAGTACAAAACATATGATGGTCCTCATTTTCTTTTCTGTCACCGCCTACAACCAAATTCAATCTGTACTTTTAGTTTAACTGTGTGTGTGTGTGTGTGTGTGTGTGTGTGTGTGCGCGTTTGAAAAGAAAAACAGATTGTGCCCATCATTCCTTTGACAATCCAGAGTTTAAGTTTTAAATCTGTAATTGGTGGTTTAATGTTCTGGTCTTGTCCAGACATTTTTAAAGAAGTCTGAAGTCTGCTCTTATTTTTTGTCTTCAGTGGTTGTTTTACAAGTTTCTTTTCCAATGTCGTGCTGCCTACTGTTGAACTGATGGGGAATCTCTGACAGCTCATTTATGCTCACTGCTTTCCTCTTCCTCTGAGGCATCAGCTTCTTTTATTTTAATCTTCTCTAAGCCCCAATATTTTATTTGAAACCAGGAGACGGACATGCACACATTTTATCTCCTCTTCTTATGTTGCAGGGTTTAGAAGGGAGCTTAGAGTCCTCACAGTCATAAGCTATAAAGGAATAGATCTTCCAGTGTATGTAATCAGCACTGCTATTGAAAGGACGCAGCTAAATTCTCATGCTATAGAGAATGAAGTCCTCATGTCAAAGGAAGGGAACCTTAAGTGCCTCCTCCCATTCTATGGCTAGGTGGAATTTTGACACCCAATAGAGAAAAAAGCACCAAACGCAAGAAATTAAACACAGAGCCAAGGCTTCAAAATAGTATTGAAAAGAGTACTATCAAATGGTAAAAGCCTTTGTCCAAAACAAGGAAATGTGTAATGCATTCCCACAGAAATATTTCTCCAATCTGAAATGTTTCTTGATGGGAAAACTAGTTCTCCTGGTGAAGGTTGTTATTGAAACATGCTGGGGATCTCACTGCCTTACAGTTTTACCATTTGATAACTTTTTTTTCTCATATCATTTCGAGGTTTTGCGTCTTCCTTTTTTGGCCATTTCCATACTGCACTGTTATAGTGCTATTATTCCACTTTCAACATCCTATGGAATCCTGGGGTTTGCAATTTGGGGAGGGGCATTTAGAATTTTCAGCCTGAGGGCTCTTTGGCCTTAGTAAACTACAAACCCCAGAATTCCACACGATGCTGAAAGTGGAATAATAGCTCTATAGCAGTGTAGTGCAGAAATGGCCTTTGTTACCAGTATTGAAAGGAGCCATCTATATCCTCCATGTAATTCCTTTCCTGAAATTCCACCTGTCTCTTATAATCCTTTGAATCACTTTGATCTACTTATTGCATTTAATCTATGAAATATTTTAAATTTATAACAGTGCCTTAGAGCTTCTAAAGACTGCTGTGGTCTACACAGTGGGACAGACATAATGGGACTATATAGTGACATACTTCATTTCCTCATGAAGTGACCAATTACTGAATTTTTCAAATATTGTATTTACATCATTGGGCCCCTCGTTTTGATCACTTTTTGGTCATGCAATGAGAAGCAATGATTTGAAAGCTAAGGAAATAGTCCTATTGTTTATTCATTTGCAGATTGAAGGGGCATTTTCTTAGCTGTCATTGTGCCCCTCCCCCATCTCAAGCAATGGAATGAGGTTCTCCTATTGATAAATGATAGGAGAGTATAGCCTCAGTGTCACATTATCAAAAAATAACAAATTGATTTTCCATTTTAAAATGGTCATGAACCTACTTGAGAGCATTCTTCTATACAATTTCTTGAGTTTCACCAAATCCCAGTTATCCTATAAAACAGCCATGTCTCATATTGTCTTATCTACATGGCACCGGTGTTAATGGTTCTCAGACCTGCCAAAGTCCTAGTTCCAAACATGTTGGGTGGAAACCTGACTGACTTAGGATGCATTGCTTTTCAGATATAGACCAGAAGGACTCTCCTGCCCCATCATTTCAGAGTGTTGTGTCTTTGACTAATTCCACACAAGGCGAGGGAATTGCTCTGTTCCATTACTCACTGGATCTTCTGGCTCCTCAGTCTGGTCCAGGGTGAATCGGAGCAGTGCGAGGTCTTAGATCCGCACTGCTCCGGCTTCCAAAATGGCGGCTTCCAGTTGATCATGGGTCCCGACCAACCGCTGAAGCTCGCCACGCCTAAAGCCCGCCCTCCACAGATCGCAGGCTTGCATTGGTGCATGCCTGCAAATCTGCACAAGGAAGCAGGTACGCAATGGAGTGCTCCGGAAAAATGAGAAACCTCTTTTTTCCGGTCTTTAAAAAGCTCGCTGGAGGACAAGTTGGGGGCGTTTCGGAGCGGACTGAGGTGCGGATCTCCGGTAAGTAGCCTGAACCTAGTACGCTCCAAGGTGCAGATGACCTCTGTAGAGGACGCACTGCACCGTTTTAATTCCCTTGTGCAGAAAAGGCCTTAGTTTATGATCAGTTGATGTTCTGAAATAGCCTTCAGCCTAATTGCTTAAGAGAGGAATTAATTTTTTGGGAAAGAATAGTTATTATCTTAGGTAATGAGTTCCTCAACTGAAACAAAAGCAAGGTTTGACAATCAGCACACCTGCCGTAGCAAAGCATCTCCCCTTTGTACATGCACATGCAAGGAAATGGTCATCATAAAGTTCAAACTGTACAAAAAATAGAGTATAGACTTTTATTAACAAGCAGAAGCATTGACATTTCATAAATTATTTGCATATTGCTTATTTTAGTGTGTGTTTTTTTCAGTCCTTAGGGAATATAGGAATTTGCAGAATTCCTGCAACGTTGACATAGATCTTTGGATTGCATTTAATTTATTCTTTTCTTTCTTGAGACTTGAAGGTAGAGACTTGAGATTTGACTTGCGACTTGGAGTAAAAGACTTAAATGCATCACTGGTTGTTTCATGGGTGCACTATAGCAGTGTTAACACTAAAAAGAATTAAAATGAAAGAAAGAGGGAGAACGAGAAGAAGACTTCTTTGTTCTTATCTGTCTCAGAAGAACCCCACTCAAGGATGGAAATAAAATGTTGCTGTGTATGCTGAAAATTGCCAGTTTAGGACAATAGAATTTTTTAAAAAAAGAAACCTCCTGAAACACATACTCCAAGTTCTCATCATGTTTGCTGCGTTTGGGGAGCTTTATGTTGCTCAATATATTATTGTCCAAGAATCTCCTTCTGGTGCATATGTATCTGATATATTTAATATATTAAGCCAGGAAACTCTGCTGTAAGAGCTGCTCAATAGTGAAATGGGCTATCTTAAAGTGTGGTGGACTTTCCTTCTTTGGACATTTTTAATCAGTTTGGATGGGCTTTGTGTATTCCTTCCTGGCAGGGGGTTGGATGAGATGACCTTTGCATTCCTTTCCAGCTCTATGATTCTGAGATTCTACAATTCTGTTATCTGTTCGGCCAATATAGAAATGGTGTCTTAGACTAGATGAGTCTCTTGTCCAATCAAGCATGGCTCTTGTTATGTTCTTATAAACCTTAATTAGAACCTTTACCTTGTGCAAAGATTGTTCCTGATATCAACAGTGGTGCACTAGTGGCTGATGGCTCCCATGTCAGTGGGGTAGAAATCCCCCCCAGGTTTTAATCCAGGCTTTAGAAGTGATATCCAAGTGGCAGGACCATATTTCTAAATACATCCAGCACCTTGGACATGTTCACCTGTGCTGAGGCAAATCTAGGGTGAGGCAACGGAGGCATGCGCCCCTGGCACTAATGTCAGGGAGGTACAAAAAAGAGGAATCCCTTGACTGCCCTCTGCTGCCGCTTGTCCCACTCACCTCTACGCATCATTTGCCATGCCCCACTGCCATTCGCCCCACCGTCTTCCACTCACCGCTCACCCTGCCCACCTCCACTCGTCCGTCCACCACTTACCCTACCCACTTCTGTTACTTGCCCCGCCCATTTCTGCCCTCTGCTTGAGCTGCCCCCACTGCTTGCCCCACCCCCTTGCCCTGGGCACTGTTAAGCCTTGGTATGCCACTGCACCTGTGCACCACCAGAGCCCAGATATCCTGAGAAACACTGTAGCCTTGTTCTTAGGCTTTGGGGAGATTTCATGTGGTGTTTAAGTGATAATCCTATCCTCGCTTTGATGCACTAACTCTCACTGAACTAAGACTATTTCTGCACTACACTATTATAGTGCTATTATTCCACTTTCAACATCCTATGAGATCCTGGGGTTTACAGTTTAGGGAGGGGCGCTCAGAATTCTCAGCCAGAGAGCTCTTTGGTCTCAATAAACTACAAACCTCAAAATTCCACAGGATGTTGAAGGTGGAATAATAGCGCTATAACAGTGTAGTGCGGAAAGGCCCATAGTAGAGGCTGCCTTTGAATATGTTTGCATATGACTACACTGTTAGACATGAGAAAAACAAGCTTGGTATTTGAATAGGTGTTTGTGAGACTGCTGGCAGAGATAGGACAGAGACTCTAAGCTGCGTTTTGCTTAGGAATTCTTTGTTTCAATGTGGTGAATTGGGATTTTTGATTTAGCAGAATATATTAAAATACTCTTTTTTGGGTATCAGAGTATCACACCACATAACTAGTTGTATATGTTTAAGACTTAACTGTTGTTTGAAATTTTAAAATTATTGTGAGCTGCTTAGAGCATAGTCAGCTGTGAAAAAGTAGCATATAAACTCTATTACTGACATACCCACCAATTAGATGTTTCACTTATTTTTGTATTGTGTAAAGGTTTATCATTTCAAAATACTGCAAATTACAGTGGTCTCCAATTAGGGCTGACAGGTTCTGATTTCATATTTATTGCTTTACAGGGAGCAGGTAGGCTGGTAGCTAGAAAGTAGCTGATGAAGAAGGAATGTGGTTGATCAGGAACTGTGCTGGACGTTATTTTAATGTACAGCTGTATATATTTTGTACAATGGGTAAAATTATTCAGTTTTTATGCAGTTTATTAAACAGCTAAGTTTTTTTTAAGGAACAAGATAGGAGATAAAATAAGAAAAAAAGATATCTATTGATTGCTTTCAGTCTTCCTACTGTTACTGCAGTTTAGACCTCCTTGGGGACACCCCTAAGATATCATTTTGATATCAAACCATTCGGCTTTCTTCCACCACCCCGCTCCACATGTTTGCGAGGCCACCGGACAAGCATGCAAACAGGCACGGCCGATAATTGCTGGACATTCCATTCTCCACCCAGGCAGGCCAGACACAACAAGTTCGTCGCTTCAGGGACCTCTCCGGCAAACACCTCATTACGTATGCGCGATACCAACCAAGGCTTCCTGCCCTGAGCAGGCTACTGGATAAAAGTTGTGCCGTCCACTGGTAAGTGCTATGTATTTGCATACTGGCCACACTATTGTTAATTTGGCTCTGCTTCCATCATGCAAAGTTGTGACCTTTCCAAGACATTGTCTCACACCCAAAACTCATTGTTGTTCCCCGAGTAAGGCATAGCCTGAAGTCACAATTCACCCTATAAAAACCCCTGATTCCGAGACCTTCCTTGGATCACTCGACCCGCTCCAGAGTTCCATCCCGTCTTGCTGCCGTTTCGAGCTCCCTCAGCTAATCGAGCTGAGCTTCTTCTCCGCATCCCCAGCTTCTCTCCTAAGGTCCAGGACTACGAGATAGGTGTCGTATCACCCATTTCTCTCTGAAAACCCCTCTCTCTAACTCAGTTTCTGATTCCTTAGTTATCTGTGTCTTAAATGTTTGTCTGTATTCAATAAAACATCATTTTTATTATTTTAAACCCGTCTGGCTGCTTGACTGACCTGACCCCGTAGACACTGGGTTGCAAGATCCTGCTGAGTTACCCTGCCTCTCGTTAGCTTAAGTGAGTGCTCCAGCTAATTTTCCCCAAGGTTGTGTTATATTGTTTGGTTGTTTAGGAGTCTCTCCCAGGACCCCCAGAGAACAGGGTAACACTACCCATTTACTAATAGTGTGTTGAAGATGTTGGCTGGCATTCAGTAGTGCAGTTATGGATACATAACCTAGTATTACAGATCTGTAACTGCTCTCTGTTCCATAGGACTACATCGTCTTACTGTAAAATTATGTCAGTGCCCCCATCTTAACAGCCAGTGGTCAGATTGGGCAAAGGAGGTCTATTCAGCTAGCAAGTGGGGTTCAAGAAAGAGCATGTTTCCAACAACCAGTGAGCAAGGCTGAGACAAGGACTTGCAATGGGGTCCTGCTTCTGATTGTTGCAGCCTGACTCATGAGCAGAAGGGGAATGGAAACATCATCATCCTTGGATCCTGATTACCAAGTGAACAGAACTCTTCACCTGATCTGGCTGCTGGGTCTTCAGGTGGATGGAGGAGAGGGGTCAGGCCAGGAGATACTGCTTAGTTACATATAGGCCATTTCTGCACTATATTGTTCCAGAACTGTTATCCCACTTTCAACATCCTCTGGAATCCTGGGGGGTTGCAGTTTAGGGAAGAGCACTCACAATTCTCAGCCAGAGAGCTCTTTGGCCTCAGAAAACTACAAACCCCAGAATTCCACAGGGTAGCTGCTTTGCAAGGGATGGTGTAGTAAGGGCTGCTGATCTCTTTATTATATTTATTTCAACACCATTCTCCACAAACAAATAAAATAACATCTCTTCATCTTCAATAAATGCACTAATATACAAATGTAGTAATATATAAATACCATAATATAAATAATACAGTAATATAAATTCCATCTCATTTAATCATTCTCCATATGTTTTCATATATTATATCATCTAAGTATTTAATATCTCATTATTTCCCATGTATCACTTCCTTACTTCCCATAGAGTTAATTCTTTCTCGTTGCTCTAATGTTTCTCTTTCACTACCAACCCTTCTCAACCTTGCCTACCATCTCTATATTTTCATCTCTCCCACAACATTTGTCATTTCTTAACTGTCCGAACCTTAGATTATTCTTTCTTATTTTCTTTGCTATGTTGGGAGAAAAAACTCTTCCACTTGTCTTCATTCATCTTCATTGGCTCCTTGGTTTCTTTCTTGTATCATCATTGTTAGTCTGTCCATTTCTCTATACTCCATCACCTTAACTTTCCATTCTTCTATTTGAGGAGTTTGGTTGATTTTCCACATTCTGGCGAATACCATTCTGGCTGCCATAATCATGTAAAGAATTATTCTCCAAAATTTTCTTCTTTTTTCTTTATCTACTTTCTGTACTATATTCAAAAGAAATATCTCTGGTATCAGTGGGATGTTTATCTGTAATGCTTCTGAGATTGTCTCTTGCATTCTTTTCCAATATGTTTTCACTTTATCACAGGTCCACCAACATGATAGTCAGTTCCATTTTATCGGTCGCATTTCCAGCATTTGTTCTCTCTTGTTTTGTATATTTTATTTATTTTTACTGGGTCAAGGTACCATCTGTATAACATCTTTAAGTAATTTTCCTTTAGATTCTGGGCAGCAGTGAATTTTTGTGTTTCTAACCAACTTCTCTCTCAATGCTCCAGTAGAATTTCATGCCCTATATTCTGCGCCCATGTGATCATCAAGGGTCTTATCTGTTCCTTTTCTAGTTCTCCCTCCATCAGTAATTTGTATAGTTTAGAAGTCAATTGTTTTTGTGATTTGAATATTATTTTTTCAAACGGTTTTTCATTTTTCCCTAATTCAAAACCTTCCAGTTTTCTGTCCATATTGTATCTTTCTTTACATTGTCTGTATAGGAACCATTGACACTTAAAAACTTCACTTTCCAATTCTTCTCTAGTTTTCATTCTTGTTTCCTGATTCTTCTCATCTATTATCATATTTTTATATCTTATCATTTTTTCTTGTGGTTCTCGCCATCTACTATAAAATGCTTCATGAGGAGAGATCCATAATGGGATTTTCTTGGAGTATTTTTTCTTGAATTTTTGCCAATTTATTAATAGGGCTTTCCTCCTCAAATAATGATTCTGGAATTCTTTATCTATTTTTCCTTTGCTGTACCACATGTATGCATGCCAGCCCATATGCAATCCCGCACCTTCCAGATTTAACATTTTTTCATTTTGTAATGTTAGCTATTCTTTAATCCATATCAAACAGTTCGCTTGGCAATATATTTTTAGGTCAGGTAATCCAATGCCTCCTTTTTCTTTCCTTTCTGTAAGGGTTTTCCATCTAATTCTTGGTCTTTTTTTCTCCCAAATGAATTTGGAAATTTCTCTCTGCCATTCTTTAAATGGTTTTTCATTTATAATTATTGATAAATTTTGGAACAAAAGGTTTAATTTTGGTAGCACATTCATTTTTATCGTTGCTGTCCTTCCCAATAATGAAAGCTGCAAATGATTCCAGTTATTTAGTGAATTTTTAATTTCTTTCCACATAATTTTATAGGACTGCTGATAGCCAATGTAGAGTATCAGCAGTCCTTACTACTCCATCCCTTGCAAAGCAGCTCAGATTTCCTCTGTATTTTTCTTACCTTCCTCTTCCTGCCTGATTTCCAAGATGCTATTTTCTTTTCACTTTTGTTGCTCTCAGGAAGTTTCAGGTTTAACCTCTGATATCTTAATTTAAAGAACCAGACAGCAAATGACACAAAAAAACTTCTGCCTAACACTTCCACTGATAATAGACTAATCAATGAGGAATCAGTTGTTAGACTCTGGCCATTTCCTCACTACACTGTTATAGTGTTTTTATTCCACTTTCAACATCCTGTGGAATCCTGGGGTTTGCAGTTTCAGGAGGGGCCTTTAGAATTCTTAGCCTGAGAGCTCTTTGGCCTCAGGAAACTACAAACCCCAGAATTCCACAGGAGGTTGAAAGTGAAATAATAGCACTATAACAGTGTAGTGTGGAAATGGCCTCTGTATAAGGCAACCATCCTTGATGCTTCTTTTCCTTTTAGAAAAAAAAAATGGGAGAGGGTACCAGAGGATTGGAGGGACTGAGCTACTGACATTTGAAGTGAGAAGAATTGCTTAGAATAAACCTGGGAGGGTCAGAATTAGCTCCAAGGGTGAAAATCATTGAAAAGCCTCTCAGGTTTACTGGTTTTTTTATCACTACCATATTCATACTGGGACAAACTAACGACTAGTGGGCAATCTTCTTCCTAATTTGTATTTCAGTAGGAAAAAGATCTCCTTTGCCAAGAATATGGTTTTGGTTTTTTGTTTGTCATTATAGAGTATACAGTTATCCTCAGAAATAAAATGATTTTGTTCATTATGTGTGATTTCTTTTTCATCATACAATATTTGCATTTTAGTTTTTACAGTAATTGCTTCAGTATGTTGCAAGCAAAGGCTATTTTTAGAATATGGATGGAAATCAGAGAAGAGACTGTAGTTTGGAACACAAATAAATACTTATACAATGCACTGCAAAAAAAAAAACTTAGAGCAGATGGCTGCATATTAAGGAGATGGGGGGGAACTAATTTCTTAGTACTAACCAACTAAATTCAGTGGAGGATTAGCTTATTAAAATGACTAGGTTACTAGCACCATGCCAAATGAAATAAGTGCAGTTTGGTTCACAATAACAATTCAAAGTTAGGTTTCTTGGCTGATTGTACGTTTGGTGAGGGGGAGGCAGGTTGAAGATCTATAGAATGTCTGTCTACTGTCTCAGATATATTATGAAGAGTTAGAATGTGGACATAACTATGAAGTAATACTAAGGCATACAATGTCACATCTTTTATTTGATCCACACTTAACAGCTTCCCAGGGTACCTACAGTACACTCCAAAAGCTTTAATAAGCAGAAGCACTATTTCTCCTCTGTTGATACCGACCATATTGCTTTCAGCAGCCAGCAAAATTAAACCTTCAAAATAATTCTCATGTGCACAGACTGTAAAGTGAATTTAAATTAAAGCAGTACATTATAAGGGAAGTGAGTATCTTGGTAGCATTTGGGAGGTTCTCTTGTTTCCACTAAAGCCATGCTATATACTCATATCATATTCTCTCATGATCAGTTTATTTGCACTTGTATTTGTGTGCATATATGAATATGCACACACACATACAATATTAATGGACAACCACTACAGTGAATTCTGCAGAAATGAATTGATCAAAACGTAAAACCAGGACCATATTTCTAAACTTCTTAAATTGAATAGTTGTTTTTGTCCAGATTAGGCTGAAAAGAATATCTCACTGTTAACACAAAAGACTGCTTGATCAGTGTCTGCCTTCTAGAACGATGGACAGGCATCTTCCTTTCAACCCCAGAAAAGCCCAAGTGAAGGATCACTGACCTAGCAGCACACTATTTAGGGAAAGCTCTTCTGTGCCTAATAAATGTGGCCAGCCCAAATAGTCTCCTCCACAGCTGGTCCAATTGGCCCTACCATTTGATACAGTGAGGCATTTGCTTCAGGTGGCAGATGCCTGGAGGTTTGGGGGAGAAATGGCAGCAGCCTTTGTCAGAGGACAGAGTTGTGTCTCCCCAGAACCCCTAACCTGGCCTGCTATTCTGAGGTGAATAGTGTCCCATTGCAGGTGCCAAAGTAAGACTCAACTGCTAGTTTGATTGTCATCTGTACCAGGCATTACCTTGTGCTTCTTTCTTCCTGGGTAACTGGTACTGATCACCATCCCTAGCATGCAGGTTGCTTCCCTTTCTATCGCTCATCCTCAACTCAGTTCCCTTTCTCTGTTGCCCTTGCTGCCTGGTGTAGGTAGCTGTCCCATGAATTTAAGCTTTGGTGGTATTTACCATCTTGAAGTTGCCCTCTCCTGAGTTGTCCAGTTGTCAGGGTGTTCCACCCCAACACCCAAGACAAAAGACTTGGGGTCCTTTCTCACACACTATTATAGTGTTATAATTCCACTTTAACTGTTACAGTTCTATTCTATGGAATCCTGGAATGTGCAGTTTAGGAAGAGGCATTTCACATTCTCAGCCAGAAAGGTTCCCCTGACTAAACTACAAACCCCAGGGTTGTGCAGGATGTAGCCATGGCAATTAAAGTTAACAATTTCTAAACACTCAACTGAAGTTTTAAGTTATTGCAATGCTAGAAATTTGGAAAGTAAAGGAAACTTACTAATTACTAATTACAAAGAAGAAGAAGAAGGACAAGAAGAAAGCAGCAGAACCAGCAGCAACAGTTTGGTCTGGGATATCCAAGACCAGTCATTTTATTTTAGCACCAGAGGCAGAAAGTCCCAGAATCCCACCCCCATCTCCTGGAAGCAAAAATGCAGTAATGATGCATTCAGTAATGAACAATGTGCTCTCCTTTCATGACATGCCAAACCAGATGCCTAAAAAGCTGCTTCACTATGCATAATGGTAGGACCAACCCTGGATATGCGGTGTGTACATGTGTCTGTAGGGGAGTCATACCTGGTTCAAGAAAAGATAAGAGGGTGCTGTGATGATAAAGAAAAAGGTCCTATTTTATCTTGATGACTTTGTCTCAAAATGCCAACATTGATCTATCAAATTTATATCTTGCCTGTCCTTCAAGGAGCTCAGGATGCACGGCTTATTCCATTTTATCTGCACTACAAATCTTGAGAGGTAGTTTAAGCTGTGAGTCAAACTATATATGCCTTTGATAATATGTAAAGTAAGGAGTATGAGAAATGAACAAATGCCTGCATACTTCATATTAAAGGCCAATATAAAAGCCAGTGTGGTGTAGGGATCATATGGTTAAACTGTGGCCATTCCTGCACTAGCCTGTTACAGCACTATTATTCCACTTTCAACTTCCTATGGAATCCTGGGGTTTGCAGTGACTTGAGAGATCCGTGTTGAAGCCCCTGCTGAGCCAAGATAAGCACTGGGTAATCCTGGGTCTACCACCGTCTCTCTCAGCCTGACTTAACCTCACAGTGTTGATATGAGGATGAAGTGCGGAACAGGAAAGCCACACTCACTAATCTGAGGAAAGGTTGGATAAAAGTATAATAAAGGGAGGGAGGGAGCAAGCAAGCCTACTTCGCTTGACCTGAAGATAGTATCTGCATCAAAGTCATAGTCCTTGTGAGGATGTGAACCTGGTCCTCTCCTGTCACAATCTAACATTTCTGTGTACTGCTTCTCAAAGAAACAAGGTTGTCCTGGACCTGATGCATTTACAAGCCACACATTACTGCAGCAAACTATTCACATTTTAAGTCAGAATGTAGATTTGGACTGTTTCCCAACATGAAACAGCTTAAAACTGGAGGCCATTGAAGGGAATTCAGTACTTCATTATTACTTCAGGGGTGAGTACTCTTGGCAAGGATCATGTTTCCTCTAAAGCATCTGGCTCCAGCTACTGTTAGATGAAGGATAATGATAGGCTACACAAACCAAGTAACTTTCAGTGAACTACAACACTGTGTCATGTAGAAGGCCTACAGATAATGTAGCAGCTCCTTCCCACAGGATGAAGATAACAGTGCCAGCCCCTCAGGGGATATAAGTGCAGTCTTAAAGAGAGACTAGAGATCTCTAAAGTGGTGACCCTTTACTCTTTTGCTGCTCAGTAAGTTCCAGAGAATTCAGTGAAAAGGTGTGGAAAGTAGGCTGCAAATGCCTAGAAAGAATTGTTGCAGTAGTTTTTAATCTCTCTTTTTTTTAAAAAAAAAATGTAGACTTGTCATAGAGGAGGCTCTGTTGGGAGATGTGCCTTGAAAGTGATCCAGCTGCTGCTGTTTACAGTTGAGGGGTCAAGTTCAGAACAAAGCTACTAAAAAATGGTGAGAACAATCCAATGTCAGGTCAATAACCATGGTAGGTTAGAATAGGGAAGCTAAACATAGCTGAATCAATTGTTCTGGGCAAAAGCCAAAGGGGAGAAAAAAAGGCTGGAAGTGAAAGCTGGACCTAATTACTGGCAGGCCTGGGGAAAGAAGGTTGAAGTTCCTTACAGGCAGAGAAAGGAGGTAGGTAGACAGAGACTGTTCCCACTAGCAGACAGAAAGTTTAGCATCTGGCACTAGAGACAGGCACCCTGGTTGCTGGTAATATATTCCCAAATGCCAACAGGAAGCAAGCAGTGCTGATCAACTGAGGCTGAGATGGCATGGCAATGATGCCACAAGCTGTCTAGAGCTGTCATAGTCTGGAAGTAACTAGTTGCAAATAACTACTTGTGATTCTTTTTTGCAACAACTAAGGCAGAACTAGGTTATACTACCATTATAACTTAACAAGCGATGCCACTGCTTCTGCAGTGTGGTGGTACTTTTTCAGTGTTTCTTTTTTAAAAAATATAATAACAAGGTTACGGTCTCATTAAACCATGGGAGAGGAACACCACATGGCTTAGGTGCTGGCTTGTGCTGCTGCCCCTTGCTCTGTTGTAGGTGTTGAAGCAAGAGTAAGGTGGATGGGGAAACAGCATGTTTGATATCACAGACCAGTGGCATTTAGCTGTTCCTTTGTTTTTAAAAAAATCAAATTAATGTAACTGTTTAGTTAGTTGTGAGAAATATAGAAGGGCTACTTTCAAAACAGCATCAAAATATTTGGAAGTCGTGGTCACTTTTAACTTTTAAAAGCTCTGTGATTTGTTCCTGAGAGGAATACATCTTATCTGTTGATAGGTTCTAAGGCTGTGAGAGGCAGAGAAGGTCACTAAACAAAGTGGTATGGGGCAGCACATTTTCTCCTTAGCAGCAGAGACTGGGTCTGCTTGTAATTTGGGAATGGAAAGCCCTTTTTATAAAGCCTCCATTTCTCCTAGGACCCTTGAATGCTCTATCACAAACTAAAAGAAAGAGAGGTTTGGAGAGCAAGATGAGGAAAACAGCATGGGATTGGTGGAAGATACACAATAAGGTAAATTTGTGACTCTTTGGTAAAATCTGGTTGTTTAGCTGAACTATTCAGAGGCTTTCTTGTGCATGTTGTGTTTTTGGAGACATGTGCTGTGCCAGAGCATATGGTGTGAGGAGGAAGGGCTTCTGCTGGGAGAAAACGCATCCTGAGAAGCAGTGGAGCTAGAAGCTAATAGTTCTCTATATTAGTTCCTACCTTATTTACTCAACCTTGGTGAACAGAAGCTTGGGAAAGAGGATGAAGAAAACAGGTGTTTTGTGCAACATTTCACAGGGACATTTGGGGGCAGGCCCAAAATCCTGTGACATTGCCTGTACAGGATGATTGTAGATGGATGATGAAGGAACTGCTGCAATGAGCTGCAGCATTTATATTCTGCTTATGTTCTTATCTAAGGATGGGAGGAACTATGCCTGCAGCAAGTGCAAGTAAGTTGCCCTGCTGGAAGAGAAGGTGCAACAACTTAAGGCCCTCATATATACACTTCCAGAAAGATTAAGCCTTTCTTTGGACAAGGCAGAGCAGGTTCTTTTGGAAAGACAGTACGTAGAACATAGGAGGCAGATGTTTGGATGAATGTGGCACACAGAAGCAGAAGTATCAGAAATCATGTGGTGGGCATAGAATGTCAGAATTATCTCTCAGCCCATGCTTATTGGCCAGCAAAGGAAGGAATGGGACAGTACTTGCCAAGGAAGTGGAGGAAGCAGGGAGAGCCCAGAGCGAACAATCCAGAAGAATGCTGAGCCGAAAGCCAAAGTCAAAGCCACTCCAAGGAGCCAGGAATGTCAGAATTCACAAAGACATGGAGCAGGAATGCAAAGGTCAAGGGAGCTTGGATAGCAATTTGCCACAAGCAAAAAGCAAGCCACACCATCAGACTTAAGTAGTAGGGAAAATATGTGTTCCTAATCATCCTTCTGCCTTCTGAGCCTCAGTGGAGCTTGCTTCTGAGCCATCCTCTTCTGCCTCTTGTGTGACTGAGGACTGGGAGGCAAAGGTGAATCCAATTCCTTTAAATTATCACTGACCACTTCTTCCTCAGGAACTGGCTGTAAAGTCTCTGTTTCAGCTTGTCTTTCAGAGATGGAGGCACAGACAAAATAATCTCTAACCCCTTCAATCTCTAACCCCTCATCTATCACATAGACCTTTCCCTTGATCAACAGTTATGAAGAACACATCTATCACAGGAAGCTTTCCCTTGATCAATAGTTATGAAGAACAGAAGCCATGGCAATAGTATCAGTATTCAGAGGGCATGGAGGTGGCCTTGGAGGATTTTGTGGACAGAAAGGCTCCTGTCACAATCCGAGAGAAGAAGAGGTATGTCATGGTGAAATGTGATTGCCTGCTGAGAAGAACAGAAGAGAGGTGCAGGCTTAACAGGATCTCCTGAGGCCCTTTTCGCAGCGCCGGTGATTGTGTGACGGGGGAGGGCGGCTCGTGCGAGAATCCTCTCTCGAAACGCCACTACTCCTCCCGCTCCTCCTTACCACAGCTGGCTTCTTCTTGCGCAACCGGTGCTCTTCAGCCACGCCCCCAGCTTCCGCAGCGCACCCTGGGAGCTGTAGGCAGCACTGGGGGAGGAAGCGCGACTGGCTCGTCTGCGACGACACACCGCACTTCAGGTAAGTGCAGGATGCCGCTGCGAGCATTGTGCGAACGTGGTTTATTTTCGGCTTCAAGCCGAAAATAAAAAATACATGCTCGCGCTGCTTGAGCCTCGTGAGCGCCGCGCGAATGGGAGTGCATCGTGCAAAGCGATGCTCCCACTCCCGTGAGGCTCACGGGGCTCTTGCGCGAGAGAAAGCCCATGCAAAAAGGGCCTGAGAGATGTTCTGTCTTCCAGGGTGAAGATCAGTGCCACTATAGAAAGGCTGACAAGATATGTCAAGTTCAGTGACCATTATACTCACCTTCTGATCAACATGGGAGCCAATGATACTGCAAAATACAGACCTCTATGCAAAAGACTATGAGGAAGCTGAAGAACTGTTGGGAAAATATTATATTCAATCTCTTCTTCCTTTTGAAGAAAATGGGCTAGGATGACAGAAAAGAATACTAATGACTCTGCGGTGTGGCTCCAGAAAAGTTTGACTTCTTGGACCATGGTCTGCACATTTACGAAGAAGGACTTCTGGCAAGAGATGGATTGTACCTCACAACAATTAGTAAGAATGTATTTACTAGAAATCACACTAACCTGATCATGAGGGCTTTAAACTGAGGCCCTTTTCGCAGCGCCGCTTTTCTCGTGACAGGGGAGGGTGGCTCACGCGAGAAGCCATGCCCGAAACGCCGCCGCTTCCCCACTCCTCCTTACCGCACCGTGGCTTCTGCTGTTGCGTCCATTGCTCTTCAGCCCTGCCCCCAGCTTCTGCAGCACAGTCTGGGAGCTGTAGGCTGCGCTGGGGGAGGAAGCGCAACCCAGCCAGCTTGTCCGACGCACCGCATGCCAGTAAGTGCGCGAGGCAGCCGCGAGCATTGCGCGAGCCCAGTTTATTTTCAGCTTAAAGTCGAAAATAAGAAAATGTGTGGCTGCCCCGCTTGAGCCTCATGAGCGCCGCGCAAGTGGGAGTGCATCGTACGGAGCGACACTCCCACTCCTGCGAGGCTCAAGGGGCTCTTGCACGAAAGAAAGGCCATGCAAAAAGGGCCTGAGTTATGCCTGGGAGGGAGATACTCCTCTAGAGGGTAGGCAGACATCAAGTGTTAGAGACCATAGCCTCAATGATACAGTGGGAGCTGGGGCAACAGCAAAAGAACTCACCAGCAGATGAAAAAGAATCAATAAGAAAGCAGTGGGAAAGAATGGTCTATGGTCTTAGATGTCTCTATGCTAATGCACAAACATGAGAAATAAACAAGATGAACCTGAACTGTCAGGAATTGAATCCACACACACAAATAGTACAGTGCATAAACACTATTTATTTGGAGTGAGGTACATTGTACAAGACTTCAGTGAGGAGACTGCAGTTCAAAAGCAAATACCAGAGCTTTAGAATCCCCGCTTTCCCTCCCCTTTTGCCAAGAGACCTTGAAGACTTTGAAGCCATGAGAGCCAGGCAGTGCTTATCAGTACATTCCTAGCATTTGTTTATCTAACGGTCTCTGGTACCTAGGCTTCTTTGGTACAAGCAAGCTGCTACTTATACTAGACTATATATCCCATTACTTTAATATGGAGGGCATCCTGACATGAACTCTCAAGACAGGAAGGCAAACAATTAACAAGCATCACTGAAACCTGATGGGACAACTAATACTCTGAGATTGCCAGATCCTGTCTGATCTCAGAGTCTAGCAGGGCCATGCCTAGTTAGTACTTGGAAGACAGACTATCAAGGATTACCAGATGCTGTAGCCATATTCAGAGGAAGCCAGTGGCAAATCTTCTTTAAGTAAATGTTGCCAAAAATTCTCTATGCCAGAGGTGACAACAAAGGTTCAGCTATTTGGGGGCCCAGTCTGTAACAACTGATATAGCATATCTAGATTTCAGTAAGAGTTTTGACAAGGTTATCTGTGATATTCTTGCTGAGAAGGTGATAAAATGTGACCATGCTTCTGTTGGGTAGATTTTTAACTTAGCTCAGTTACCAAAACTGAAGAACATTCACAAATTATTCATACTAGAGAGAAGTGACTAGTAAGCTGCCAGGTTGGTCACCGGAAGATCTAAAACTGACCATATAACACCAATTCTGAAGTCCTTACATTGGCTGCCTATTGGTTTCTGGGCACAGTACAAGGTGTTGGTTCTTACCTTTAAAGCCCTTCATGGCTTGGGCCCAGCCTACCTGCGGGATCACCTTCTCCTATATAATCCGCCCCACACATTAAGATCCTCTGGGAGGAATTTACTGTAACCGGTCAGAACTAGGTTGGCTGCAGTTACCCAGAGGACCTTCTCTTCTATCGCCCCCAAGTTATGGAATGGCCTGCCGGAAGAGACCCGGCATATTACCAGTCTTGGCTGCTTTAAAAAAGCGGTCAAAACTGTTCTCTTCCGACAGGCCTTCCCAGATTAGTGCTCCACCGCTTCCTACCAACTGTCTTCTTGTTTTTAATAGTTAATGTGTTTTAGGTGGTTTAGATGGGTTGGTGGATGGGGAGGATGGGTTATGTTTTAATTGCTTTTAATGTATTTATATACTGTTGTAGTACCACCTCGTTGGGAGAGGTGGGATATAAATAAATATTATTATTATTATTATTATTATTATTATTATTATTATTATTACTTCACAGTTCTGTCTTGGGCCCAAATCTTTATAAACAACTTGGATAAGTGACTACAGCTGTTAGGGATGCCCTCCATATTAAGTAATGAGATATGTAGTCCAGCATAAGTAACAGACTGCTTGTAACCAAAGAAACCTAGGTAGCAGAGACTGTTAGGTAAACACTTGCTAGGAACGTGCTGATAAGCACTGCTTAGCTCTCAGAGGAGCCAAGACGAAAGCCATGTGATATAGTGGATTGACTATTGGAATAGGAAACTGAGAGACCTGGATTTGAATCCTTGCCTAGCCATGGAAACCTACTTGGTGATGTTGAGCAACTCACACTCTCTCAACCTCAAGGGAGGACAAGAACAACTTCTGAACAAATTCTGAAAAGAAAATCCTGTGATAGGGTCACCTTAGAGTAACCATAAGTCAGAAATGACTTGAAGGCACACAACAATAATATAGTGTTCAGACTGAGAGATGTGAAAGTACCACTCTGTTCTGCTTTGGTCAGAGCTCACCTGGAATACTCTACCAAATTCTGGGCACCACAGTTCCAGAAGGATATTGAGAAGCTGGAAGGTGTTCAGAGTAGGGTGACTAAGATGGTAAAAGGTCTGGAAACCTATGATGAACAGCTTAGGAAGCTGAGCATGTTTAGCCTGGAACAGTGAAGATGAGGAGGTGACATAGTAGTCGTCATTAACTATTTGAAAGCATGTCATGTAAAAGATGCAGCAAACTTGTTTTTACTGCTCCAGAGACTAGATATATGAAACAACAGATTCAAATTGCAAGAAGGGAGATTCTACTTAAACATTAGTCCTGATGGTGACCTCTGTTGAACTGAGGAATGGACTGCATTGAGAGGGAATGGATTCTCTTTCTTTGGGGTCTTTAGAGAGATGTTAGATGACCATCTCTCAAGAGTACTTTAACTATTTTTCTTGGATGACAGGGGGCTGGTTTGGGTGGGGTCCCTTCCAAATTTATGATTCTGTGAACTATAATCTAGAAGGGTGTCTCCTTGAATACTTCATGTGGACCCCAGCTATGCCACAAAGCACACATTCCAGCCTTCCCTGCAGAGGGACAAGTCTCAGGGACTTCTGTGTTATTGTGGGTAAGTTTGGATCTGTTGGGCACCTGAAGACATTATTGAGATCACTGTGACTGTACTGGGATCCCCGTTTTGGAATGGGCTCTGAGAATAATGAATGTCTTTTTGGATGATGAATAGTATTTGCAAAGTCCATTCTGACTTGAATCAAAAAGAGATTGCCCATCATTAGTGAGGACACTGGCTTTTCCGCACTTTGGGTGGGAAACGGGGCAGTCCGTTACTCACCGGACTGGCACGCTCCCCCTGACGATCCACGATGCTCCAGAGCAGCGCGCGCCCGCGCTACACACTCTCCAGAGACGAAAATGGAGGCTTCTGGTTGGGGAGGCTCTCCACCAACTGGAGAAGCTTGCCAGCCGGAAGCCCGCCCCTGGAAGATCTGCAGCCTCATGCTGGCGCGAGCCTGCAGATCTACACTTAGCACAGCAACGGACTGGGGCGCGCCCGGCTATTGAAAGTCCTCTCTTAATCAGTCTTTCAATAGTATGGGGAACCACCAGTTCTGGGCGTTCTGGAGTGGGCTGAAGTCTGGACAAACATTAAGTAGTCCGGACTCAGTTTGCCCCCAAGTGTAAATGTCCTCGCTGGAGGACACGCCGCCCCGTTTCAAAAATAAAATGCGGAAAAGGCCACTGTCTCCTTACTAATTGGAAAGAAGTCTGAAATACATTTTTTTAATAGTTAGGAAATAGAAAGTTGCCTTGTATTACATCCAACTGTTTGTCTAGCCCACTATAATCTAGTCTGATTGAGCTCTCCAAGTTCTGAGATTCTGACTAACTAATACTTTTTACTGAAGACGCCAAGGACTGAACTCGGCACTTCTGTATAAAAACTTGTCCTTTACTTAACTGTGGGTCCCAAAATCAGTCCTGGGAAACAGGACTTCAGAGTTCATAAATTGGCCTTGATAATTGCAGGCTGTCAATCTCATTTTTATTTCCTGAATTGTGTTATTGTTAAGGGTGCTAACAGAATTGATAGCTGACTAGGTTTTCCAAAGCAGGGTTGAGTTCTCTAGCTGAAACAGAAAAAGTCTGATCCTGAAAGATTCTTATGCTTCAATATGATGGAAGATTTCAGTTCATGTCCTGCATTGTTAGCCTAAAAGGTGAGGGGACTTTGAGGTCCACCTGCAATGCCAGCATCTCTTTAGAATTCTGGGGAATTATATGTTAAAGGAGGCCCACAAGAGGAGGCTAACAGCAGGATCTTTTCACCTGTGTATTCCAGTCCTAACTGTAGAGAGGACTCCAATTAGAAGTTAAGAATATTTTGTTGGAAATTAATAGATACACACAAGAAATCAAGCAAACCCACAAACAATACAAAGCTATTGAAGGGAAAGGTGAAAAAGGTTGGACAGAGAGAAGTTTTTGGTGTAAGGGGTGATATTTACTGGTCCTGAAGCAGCAGATCAAAGAGGAATGGCTCACACAAGAGTCTGAGAGTAGTACAGAGGAACAGGAGTCTGGGAGACCACATGCAGTGTGATGCCCAACATATTCCAAATTGCAGGGGCTTGAGTTGGGGTTTTTATATCCCATTTCCTACCCTGAAGGAGGGTGTATGGACAACGTGGTAATTGCTTTCCCAAAAACTGACAAAGGAGTCTGGAATGGGCTGATTGTAGGTGGCAAAGCAAAGGCCCTTTCCGCACCTTACCTTTTTCTGGCGTTGGGGTGCGAGGATCACACGAGCAGCCTCTGATGAGAGGCTCTCGTGTCCCTGCTGCTTCAGCTCTGCATGAGCTGCCTGCTCATACAAGAGCCCCACCTCTTCCTTCCTGAGAGTTTCCCAGGCTGCGCTGGGGTAGGAAGCGCAACTGGCGCAGCTCTGGAGGCTCCACACACCAGTGCACACAGGGCCCAGGAGCAATGTGTGATTGCGCACCATTTTTGGCTTCCAGCCGAAAATGAAAAGATGTGCGAGCAGTGCCTGCCGACCCCTGGAGAATCGCATGATTGTGAGTGTGTCATGCAGATCACTCCTCACAATCGCGTGACACTCCAGGCGCCCTTTCGCATGGCAAATGCCATGCGGAAAGAGCCATAGGTGGGAGTCCTGACAATCTCTTCATGTCTTGATTGGGTCAGGTAAATAAGGAAGGTCTCTGTAGGATATGCTCACAGCAGGGGTGCTTGATTGCTTCACCTGGGCAGTTTTGCTTTCTATTGTTTTCAGGAGTGTTTGTATCCCCAAGTCCATCAGCACTGGGCTTTCCCATCTAATCCTCTCTGAACTTATGGTCTGGCTATCCTGAGGTCATCTTGACCTGACTACATGCTTACTGTCAGAGCTTCTCCAAACATACTTTCAGCCATAAAATATATCTAATTTATGAAAAATAGCACATCCCTCAAAGTGGTACAAGTGGTAATAGTGGATCACACACATATACACACACCAGTGCCTGTCTCTCCACTTCAGATCTCCAACTGTAAAATATTTTGAGATGGCAATAAAGTATATAATACATGTTTTACAAAGATAGGACCATGACTAATAACTGTTTAATGCAGGGTAGTCTTTTAATGAGAGGAGGAATGCTGTACCTTTATTCTTATTATTTTGCTTTAACTGCTTTAAACTGTTTTAGATTAGTCCTGATTTTAATAGAATAGTTTATTATAGGTATTTTAAAACTTTGTTATTATTATAAACATTGTTATTTATCTGTAGTTTGTTTTAACTTAAGTTGTAAGCCATGTTGAGTCCCATCTGAGATATAAAATCTTTAAGAAAATTAAATAATGATAAATAAAATCAACCTTTGAAAGTAAGATTAAGATGTAAAGAACAATAAAAATACATCAGAGCTTGGAAGTAACATGTTAAAAACTGTGTAATTACTTTTTTTTTAATGTCAGTGATCAGCAACATTATTCTTAAATATCCCAGCAACAACAAGGTTAGCATACTTTCTTGCATAACAAGTACTATATAGTATATACTCATCATTTCAGAAATGTCACTGCGAGAATTTCTGGGATTTTGAACCATTTTAGTTTAGCTACTGTTGTTAAAAAAATGGCATAGTGAACACTGACTGTAGCATAACATCTTACATTACTCACTACTTGTGAGTAAAGCATTAGTACCCCTTACTTTCCCACATATAACTAACTACACCATGTTCCCCTTGGTGGCGGGGAGGGGATGGTTGTAAGCCCTGAAACAGCCAAATAGAGATCAAATCTGCTTTTTGTTTGTTTGTTTTTGTTTTCTTGAAAATCCAACCTAACACTCCAGCCTTATAAAGAAATTAAAAGTTTTGTGGTGTGAAAGTTGAATTATTTGTTAGTGCAAGTAAAATTCAGAGGAAGGGAGGACTGGTAGTTTCACACTAACAATGAAGTCCTATTTGTGTCTTTTAGAAGTAAGCTCCAAGTAGGTTTGCATAAGATTGCAGGCTAAGTAGGTCTCAGATTTTACTGTATAATAATTGTCATTACACAATGGGCCTCAAAACGATAGGAGAACTCTGCAGAAAGAAAAAGGAATAGCATTACTGAATGATCTCTAATGAGACCACTACTACTCCAGAGACGTTTCTTTGCAGCTCTGGAAAAGTCTTACAGTAGTCTAGAGGCAGACATATATTTCTATAACAGGCAGGCACACACACAAAATATGACATGCTCAAAGGGGGAGAATATCCGAGTGTTTGGAGAAAGATTAAACGATTGCAAGATTTATATGAAGATAAATGGTAGTGAGGCGTCCTAGATTTACTGACTCTGTGTGTACTGGACAAAAATTTAAATACATGTTAGAGAAGAAAGGAAAGGAAAATGTTACTTATGATCAGAATCACAATAAGGTATTGGCTTCTGTTGCAGAACTGGGAATATATTGAAATGTTACAAAAGTCACCAGCCATTTCTGCATTAGACTGTTATAACACTATTATTCTGCTTTCAACATCCTTTGAGGCCCCTCCCTAAACTGCAAAGCCCAGGATTCCACACGATGTTGAAAGTGGAATAATCGCGCTATAAGAGCGTAGTGCGGAAATGACCTATAACAGTCTAATGCAGAAATGGCCACCATCAGTCTATAATCAGAATATAGGCATTTAGCTCTGCTGATATTTGGAATACTCCTTTTCTAGTCAATGTAAATGCCATTGTGCCACTTTTGTTGTCATTAATCATGAACAGTGATATGGAATGGGAAGGGCAGCCATGTTGGTTAGTTCAAGTCTTGTCTTTTATCTCTTACCCATCCCATATAACTGGGGGGGGGGGGCAGAGAGTCCATTTATGCATTAATGAAAAGAAAGATATAGTAGATATAGTTTTTCTTGAAGAAGACACAGATTTACTTAAACTTTTCCCTATGAATGTTTATATGTATAAGTTCTCATTTAGAAACAACTGGCATCCTGTTAGTGAGCTATGATGGTATAAGCACAATTTAAGCCATTGCCACTCACTTTTTTGGTCATTACAGATGTTAGAATCCTGTACTGACCAAGTATTGACAACCCTCCCCCTCAACACCCCACCCTTTTTGTCTACTGCAACACCCCCAACATAGACATTTCCTGACTGGTAAGGGAGGATGGCAAAGGAATGTCCAGCTATTTTCTTATAGCTCGATGTAGAGTGATGATGTCATCCTCAAGGATCTCTGGAAGACCCCAAAAAGATGTCTGCCATGCTTCATACAGCTATAGGAATTCTTACCCTGATTTCTGGGGTCCCTTGGGGGACACCTCAATGTGCTCCACATGATGGAGAATGGAAACTAGCCAGAGCACATGCAATAGCAATGCGAGAGGCAGGGTAACCTAGCGGGGTCTTTTTACCCAGTTTTTACAGGGTCAGGCCAAGCCAAAAACCAAACAAAAATGTCCAATAAATGATTTTATTGAATGAAAATCTCATGCAGCAACGCAATCACTCATGTATGCACCCAAGAGCTATTAAGAAGCAAAAGAGAGGAAATTGGACAGGGGGTATTGAAGGGGGTAGTTGGGGTAATACTGCATCTTTTCCCGAAGTCCTGGGTCCAGGAAGGCAGCGGAGAAGTGGGACTCAGCACAGAGAGGGCTGAGGGGATCACTCAACAGACAGAGAAATGGTCTGCTGGGATGACTGGGAGTGATCCAAAGAACCACTCAAAACTGGGACTATTTGTAGGGGAAATAGGAGCTGGAGGACTAAACCTTTCACGAGGAGAACAATGGGTGTTGGAGCAATAATGAAGCAATAACAAAATAATTTCCTTTGTGTGATAGGATTGCAAAGTGTTGCTGAAGTCTCAGGATCTTTGTTTGTGTTAGTTTGTGGTGTAACTTCATGTAAATGGTCCTTGCCTGATGGAATATTTGCTCAGCTTGGGGCAGACATGCTAATCCTCTCAAATCAGCGTCTCGGGGCTGAGGACCCTTTGTTTATTGTAGGTTTATACATCTTGAGGTCTCCTGGGCTACGCAACTGGGGATTTTACTGGCCTGACCTGGTTTTCGGTCTTTGACCATTGCTGCCTATGTGCCCATCTGGGTGACCTCTCAGGCACATTGAATCATATTTTAATATCAAAATTGTAGACCCCGGGATAGGGTTTCTCCCTCGGAGTAACAGAATATAGTTGTACACTTCTCTGCTACTTTATCACTTTCCACTGGCCAGGAGATGGCCATGTTGTGGTGGCTGCAGCAGAGAAGAGGTGGATTTTAGCAGTGATGTAGACTCAAGTTGACTGATTTGGACTTAAGTCACTTCGGTGACTCACTCAGACTCAACTTGGCAATAAATGATGCACTGACTTGGCTCGGTTCGAGACTTGTATATTTTTAGTGACTGACTTGCTGCTCTTGGTTTATTAACATAACACATTCATCCAGAAACCTTACAAACTTTGAGCAATGCTTCTATCTCTTTTTGCCTCCTGTTCACGTGATGATCTCTCTCAAGCCCAAAGTGTGGGCACATTTCTCAGAGGGAAACAGAAAATGGGTTAAGCAATGGGCTTGAGGCAGGCTTGAGGAACCTTCTAAAACTTTTCCTAAGAGCAGAAGACAAGACTCGGCCCTAGAGCGCAGGCTGCATTTCTCAGAAAGGAACAGCAAGTGTGTTAGGCAGTGGGCTTGAGGAGGAAGGATCCTTCCTTCTAAAGCTTTTGAAGCTTCAGTAATGGGGAGTAAGAAGAATTCTATTCCCCACTTCAGAAAAATCTTCAGTTTCGGAAATGGGAAGTAAGAAGGATCCTGTTCCCCACTTCCAAAGCTGAACATGCCAGAATTGCAAATGTGGAGGGCTGACTCTACTTAAATGGTTAAAACTGCCCAGAAATGCTGGAATATAGGTTGTGGTATAAAGTTGGCTCCCAGACTTGAGACTTGACTTGAAAGGACTTAAGTAAGGACTTGAGACTTTAAGGACTTGAGACTTGACTTGAGATTTGGAGTAAAAGACTTAAATACATCACTGGATTTTAGCAGGGTTGGATGGGAGACATAGGGCCTTTCCGCACCTTACTTTTTTGCAGCGCTGGGGCAGGGGGATTGTGCAAGCAGTGAGAGGCTGTTGCTTCCCTGCTGCTTCGTCTCTGCAGCCACTAGCTGCTGGCGAGCAGGCAGTGTGAGGGCTCCTCCTCTTCCTTCCACAGCGCAGCCTGGGATTTTCACAGGCTGTGCTGGGGCAGGAAGTGCAAGCACCGTGGCTCCAGAGGCTCCGCACACACGGTAAGTGTGCACGAGGCCCTCGAGTGATGCGTGATTGCACACCATTTTTGGCTACAAGCCGAAAATGAAATAGTGCATGATTGGTGCCTGCCAGCCCTGGCAGCATCGCACAATTGCGAGGATGTCATATGGACCACTCCTCGCAATTGCATGACAGTCCAGAGGCCCTTTCGCATGGTGAATGCCATGCAAAAAGGGCTATAGTGTAGTAACACATGTGCAACACATGTTCCCACACAAAATTTTGGCCAGTGGTTATATTTTCTGTGTACAGATACAGTATATGTCCTGATAGTGGGGTAGGAGGTTTACAGATTAACTGCTTAATCTGAAGTGGGTGTCATTTGAATTATTTCTTTTCAGATAAAGGCATAGAAATATGGAGAACCAATGTAGCCCTTGCAGCTAGAGTGCTGGAGGGGGAGGGGGAGGAGGAGGTGGCGGTGGTGGTGGCAGAGGCCTTTTCTGCACGGGGGAATTAAAACGGCGCAGTGCGTCCTCTAAGGAGGTCATCTGCACCTTGGACTAGGTTTGGACTACTTACCAGAGATCCGCACCTCAGTCTACTCTGAAACGCCCCCAACTGGTCCTCCAGTGTGCTTTTTAAAGACTGGAAAAAAGAGGTTTCTCATTTTTCTGGAGCGCGCCATTCCGTTCCTGCTCCCTTGTGCAGAATCGCAGGCTCGCACCAATGCGAGCCTGCGATCTGTGGAGGGCGGGCTTTAGGTGTGGTGAGCTTCGTGGTTGGTTGGGACCCATGACCAACTGGAAGCCGCCATTTTGGAAGCTGGAGCAGTGTAGATCTAAGACCTTGCACTGGTCTGATTCACCCTGGACCAGACCAAGGAGCCAGAAGATCCAGTGGGTAACAGTATGGAGCGATTCCCTAGCCTCGTGTGGAAATGGCCATAGTTAAAATCCCTTTTGAGCCTTGAAGCTCAGTGAATGATTTGGGATGACTGTTCTCCTTCTCTGCCTAACCCTACCCCAGCAGATTGATGTTAGTATAAAATAGAGGGTGGTGAGCATGGACTACATATGCTTTCTTGAGTTTCTTGGACAAAAGAAAAATAAATGTAATATATCAAGTGAAATGCTCCCTAAGCTGCACTGCAATTACTTTCTAGTTTGCAACTGTAACAACCAAATAATGTGTGACAGGTATGAAATTGGAAGCTTTTTTGCCATAGTACCAGGCTATTTTTTCCATGGGAAGTGGTGGATGGACCTATGTGAAAGCTTATGCATGTGTTTGAGATTCCAGATTTAATGATAGTACAGTATAGCTGTGACAGGGAAAAGAAGTGCATCTGTTCAATGGTGCTCTAGTGTTTTTTGCTCTTTGTGGAGGCTGTCTGCAGAAATTAGGAACAGAATGCAGTTCTCACATACCTGGTGCAGTGTTAATGCATTTGAATTTCTATAGCCCCCATTTCAGGCAATATACCAGTGAAAAGAGCTTGCCTGTCATGACACCTGGCTTTTCTGTGGGAGGAAATGCACTCAGGAGCATTGAAGCAAAGCATGCTGGGCCTATCTCTGTTACAACATTACGTATATCACCCTTGAGAGCTTGTTTCCTCATTTAAGGCAATTTTAACAGGGTTGTTTCCCTCCTTGCCTGCCAGTCTTTTTCCTTGCAGCATTTTCCCTCTGTGCATCTTGTCAATGTTTTCTTATTTCCTATTTGTGGAAATGAAATCTTCTCTCTGTCATGTTTACTGCATTGTCTGTCCCTATCTTTTTCTCATCATTTCATTTGTTGACTTACTGGTGCAGAAGAGTTATGATGAAGCAGCTGATGATGCAGTGGTAAAATGCAGTGTGCAGACCAAAAATTCACTCTAGTTTGACTCAGCAATACAAGGCTTCTGTTGAAGTGTGTTAGATCAAGATCTTCATATGCCGTGCATGCATCCTTATTGTAACAATGGATTGACAACATTATCACTGTCTTCCACTGTGGTCAGAAACCATCAAGAGTTAGTCAAGGCTAATAACCCAATCCTATCTATGTTTACTCAGAAGTAAGGCTCACACATTCAGGGCAGCTGAGTAAGCAAGGTGTGTTCTATACATGCAACTGAATAAGGTTGGAATTAAGGCAAAAGTACATGCAACTTGTTTAATTACCTAACTGAACTGCATGCAACATAGTTTTTTCCTAATTGTCAGTGAAACACATTCCAATTTGGACCCAAGTGTAGAGAGTAGGGGATTTTAATTCTTTGGCCTCCACTGTGATCCTGACCCAGTTTACAGATCACCATGCCTTCACTTCCATTCCCTGTGCTTGTTCTCTTTTACGGTGTCCTCATGGGAGATTTTTGCTGATAGAATTGATATGGGATGAGGGTGGTTTTAACTTATACTGAAGCAAGGGATGAGAGGCTTAAACTTCTCCTCTCGTTGTACAGTGTTCCTGAGAATAATCTCTGCCCTGACATTTAAATCCAGAAGCAGCATCCTGTTAGTGACATAGGCAAATGTAAGTCTGCCTTACATTTGTGTATGTGAAAGTTTGTCATTGCGGAGGTTTGTATTCTCATTTTCCCTCTGCATCATTCAAAGCCTCCACCCCAGGATTCCATTGTCAATGGAGAGCAGAGGAGATTGGAGGGGCATTTGGCCATGTTTCCAGACTACCACTGGACACCACTGCTGACATCTCCAGAGGACCCCCTCTGTGGAAGGTGCCCTCCATCTTTATCTGGCTATGTTTCCCATGCTTGGGAACATAGCCAGGGACTTCTCTGACCTGACCAGAAACGGAATAGCCATGAGGAAGGACCATTGCAGTGCAACAGTAAGTCCTGGGATGGTGACAGAGGAACTGTAGAGGAGTTCCCTGTCCAGAATTCTTATGCTACACTTGATCAGGTTGTATCTTGGCCAGAATATGATTGCTAGTCACATTATTCAAACAACATGTAGGTGGTTCCTTGATAAGGTTGGACAGAATTTTCAAAAATATTCAAGAAACATTTTTTTTTATTGTTGAGAAACCCTGACAAAAAGAATCTTGGACTGATGAGACACTTCAGGATATAATCCTTGCAAAATTCACATATAGTTATTCTGCACACAAAACAGCATTTCCTGCACAGAAAATTATTCCTGGTCATAATATTATATTTCCTGCAGAGAAAATGCTATAACTGGGGGTGTCTTCTGCACAAAATTTGCATGTGATTGAGTTGCATGTAAATCAACCTTTTCTGCATATGAAACAGCATTTTCTGTGCAGGAAATAATATATAGGAATATTATTATCTGCTCAGAAAATGCTGGTTGCTTTGCAAAATGTCAATTTGTGAATTTTGTGCAGAATCAGTCCTGAATAACCTTTGAAAATGCTGTAGTTTCCAAAGACTTTTCTCAGAGTGGGAAAAAAATTCCTAAAATTACCTCTTGCTTCCTTTGGGAAAGAACTTAGTGAAGAATAACATCCCTACCCCCAAAAGCTATACTAGATTTTGATTTTTGGTTCCATAGAGTATTTTCAATGGCCAGGATCATTCATTATTGCACTTGAGTGACAATTTCCAGGTTGAGGACAAGGCGGGGCATGGGCACAACCCATATTTGGCATGGATTTATTTCAGACTTGTACCTGCATAACTGTGAGCATTGTTTTTGGCATTGGCAGTTGACACAAAACTCATTGAAATAAATTATTACTGAGACAGGTGCCTCATGATCTAAATTTCAAAATAATCGATTTCATATCAGTCCCAAATGACTTGGTGTGGGAGGAAAGGCACAGAGATCTAAGCATAGTGAAACCAGTGCCAGTGGCAGGAATCAGACAACATATGGGAATAAATAAGTTCAGCCTTTTGTCTCCAGAATGCTCAGAAGAACAAGGACTGGGTTCTAACAGTGAAACAATTTCTAAAAGGCATTTTCCACCCATGGGCAACTGCCATTACTCTGTGAAATATTTGTACCAGGCAGCATATACTGGGATGCAGGGAGTGACTGTGAGGTTTTGGAGAACAAAGCTATGTTTGGCACGTGGTCTGCTGTCCTCACATGCTGTGGTGTGCCATCACCCATGTAGAAATAACTTTCAGTACAGACAACACTTGGGTACTGAAATGGGAAGAGGCACCATCTTGCACTTTGACCCAGGCAGCAAAATGTTGCAGGCTGGCCTTGCCTCTGTGTATGCCACACTTCCATGTCTGGCTATAACTAAAACCAGGAAGGCACAAAAACAAGGAGTTTAAACAAAGGGAACTTTTGAAAAACAAAAAGACAATAATCAGTCCTCCAGTTTTCCAAAACAGACAAAGTCTAATTGAAGCGGGGGGGACATTACAAGCTTTTGCCAGGCTTAGAGAAAGGAGGTTTTGGCACTGCCAAAAATTTTGTCTGCAAAGCGTGCAGGCCACTTTCCAGGTTAAGACAGGCCACTTACCCAGGTAAATCTTGGCTGAGTTAATTGTTCACAGTCACAGAGAAAGCCCTTGCCAGATTGCATTTTGTAGATGCGATGACAGCAGAAAGCACTACCTTTTCCCCTAAACTTTCACAGTTTCAAATTCAGCTATGTAGAAAAATAACAGTGGTCATAGCTGCATCCTACATAATCTTCGGATTCAGAGTTTGATCAGAGGCACCAGAGGAGCTCTGGTGGAAGATTCTAAATGGCTGTCTCTAAACTGCAATTCCCAGGGTTTTGCAGGATGTTGCAATGGTGCTTAAAGCAGAATCATAGTCGTGTAGCATGAAAAAGCCCTAAACTTCACTTCTGCTGCTTTCACTAAGAGGTATGGAGCCAGTTAGTATTTTAGGCTGACCAATAGCTGTCTTGTAGTTTTGTGTGACAATAAAATGTCTGTGAGCTTCTTGTATTTGTCCATCATAAAAGCTTGAGTTACGTTGGATCAGACCAAAGCCCTATCTAGTCCCACATTCTATTCACGTTGTACCCACAGGAAGCCTATCAGGAAGTCATGAGTGTGACTGTACCCTCTATCTTGCATTCCAAGCAAATGATACTCAAACAGACTGCATCTGATAATGGAGATGACATATAGCCCCTCTGACTAGTAGCCATTGATGGACCCATCCCCTCATTTTATCCAGTCTCCCATTAAAGACATCAAAGTTGGTGGCCATCTTGTTGCAGTGAACTTCAGAGTTTAACTAGGTGCTGTGTGAAGCAGTAGTTCCTTTTATCTGCACAAAGACTTCTGCTGTTGAGCTTCAGTGGATGGGTTCTAGTATTATAAGAATATTTTTGTTGACATTCTTGAATATGAAACAGCGCTTCACACCAGATATCTTCAAATTCAATAGTTCACTTGCACCTATTGGAACACAGAACAACTATCTCTGACTTTAGCACAAAGAACATAACACAGCCATTGTCCCCTGGTTACCTATGCAACCCTATGTCATGACTCTCTTAGATATCTTGTATCATGACTGTCCAGACCTCTGACTACGTGATGAAGAACCAACTGCTCCACTTGGCTTCTGGCCACAATTGAAATGTTTTCCTTAAGTCTGCTAGCTTTAAGGCTTTCTGTTCAAGACAGAAATCTTGAGTCTGACTTGTGGTTTGAAGCCCTCAGAACAAGGATGAGGAATGTGTAGTCCACTGGCTGGTGTTGGACTGCAATTCCCTTGGTCCTTCCCCATTGCCCATGTTGGCTAAAACTGATGGAAGTAGCTTTCTAACACAATTTAAATACCACTCATTCCTCCACCCATTCTTCAGAACAATGAAAATGATACAATGGCTCTGAGAAGTTGCTAGCTCCCACTGTCCATAAGGATCTCAGCATGCCTGATTATTATGTTCCTCGTCTCTCCTCCTGCTGCCAGAACCTATTGGTCACTCCAGCCTCCAGCAAGCAGAAATTAGGGAACTTTGCGATGTGTACTTCTTAAGAAATCATGTCACATCAGGAGGAACATATCTCTATGTCTGTGTCAGATAAGGCTAGCAGCTCCCAGCTCAGAGTATCTGACTCTAGCTCAGACAACAGCCTTTCCTTGGTGAGCTCTCTGTTTGTTCCATACGCACTTATTCCAGCCAATACCCCAAGATATACATTCCCTGGATTAATTTTTAAAGCTGTGTTTTAATCTTCTTTGAAAAATGCATGCATGCATTATTTAGCATGCTGCCATGGGAGGCTGTGCCAGGTGCAAAGCACTATGGATTAAGAGAGAACTGCTCTTCTGTGCACACTTTACAAGGCCCTTTTTCAAATAAGCATTTCTTTACAACTTGGATGCAACATGAGATGAAACAGCATTGTTTCATGTGATAAACTCAAAAGGGGATTGTCGCATTGCTCATTTTTTTTTATTGTCTTGCCATTTAAATATTGTTTATCACAAAGGAGCTGCCACTATTAGGAGAAAAAATCCAGTTAAGTAATTTCACTGACTAAAGAGACACTGACGAAAGAGGAAAACAGTATGCTTTTGTTGTCTTATAAAGAGAACAATTCTTTATTAGAGAGGGAGACTTTATTACATGGTAATAGAAGAATGGAAATGATAATATTGCATTTTAAGACTAGATTAATGCTTTACAGTGAAGGAAAATCTAGACTAGCCTTCTCCAACTTAGTTGCCTCCAGATATGGGTTGTTGTTGTTGTTGTTGTTGTTGTTAGTTGTTGTTTTTGCTGTTGTTGTTGCTGTTGCTTTGTGCCTTCAAATTGTTTCTGACTTATGGTAACCCTAAGGCAAACTTATCACGGGGTTTTCTTGACACAATTTATTCAGAGGGGGTTTTGCCATTGCCTTCCTCTGAGGCGAAGACCATTTCTGTATGAAACTGTTATAGTGCTATTATTCCACTTCCAACATCCTGTGGAATCCTGAGGTTGGCAGCTTAGGGAGGGGTATTTAGAACTATCAGCCAGAGTGCTCTTGGGCCTCAGGAAACTACAAACCACAGAATTCCACAAGATGTTGAAAGTGAAATAATAACACTATAGTAGTGTAGTGTGGAAATGGCCTGAATGTGACTTGCCCAAGGTCACCTAGTGAGTTTCATGACTGGGCAGGGATTTGCACCCTATCCTGCAGAATTGTACTGAAACCACTATATCACACTGGCTCTCTTTGTATAACATATTGTATAACATCCTTGTATAATGTGTGTTTTTCCCCTTCCCTCTGTCTAATTATATTTACTTATCAAACACAAAATATTCCACATACTTTGATGTCCATTTCTAAGTTAAATAGCATACATTTGACGGAAAGGAAAGAAGAAAAGCCGGTCTGTTCATGCAATAGGCTTGCATTGCCCCAGTACTATTTTTGTTGTAAAAAATAATCCTCGGTTTACTCTGTGCTATACCACAAACTGCTAAAGAGAATTTTAAAAGTGGCTGCTTTTGAACCTCTAACAGGTATCTATCAGGGCTAGTAAGTGAGTGGTAGGCTGTTATGTAGGGCATTTCTGCACTAGACTGTTATAGTGCTATTATTCCACTTGCAACATCCTGGGGTTTGCAGTTTTGGGAGGGGTCGGCTGTCCCCTCCTGAAACTGCAAACCCTAGGATTCCACAGGATGTTGCAAGTGGAATAATAGTGCTATAACAGTCTAGTGCGGAAATGGCCGTAGATACAGAAACAGAGAAGAGGGGGAGGAGGAAGCAGGAAAAGAAGGAGGAGAAGGGAAAAGAAGGGAGCAGCTGCCACCACCTCTGACTGATAGTCCCTTGAAATACTTCATTATTTCTCCAAACCATTGAAGAATGTGGAGCATGGACACACACACATATACCCTGCACACACTTTAACAATCCCCAAAATGCATCAAGCAAATGAGGAGTCTCTCTCTTTTTAAATGGATTTATTTATTAACTTTAAAATAACATAAACACAAACTAACATTTTTAACATGATCTAACATTAAAACACATTGATAAACGACAAACTAAAATAAACACAGCAATAAATGGTAAACTAAAAACACTAAACACTAACACACTAAAATGCCAACTTACTAATGAATTAATCACTAACAAACAGAAAAGGGCTCTGACCCTCCTCAACCAAACTATAATACAAGAGAAAAGATAGAAAAGATGAAAGAAAATTTTTTTTTCTACTCTTACAGAGCCAACCAGTCTTACTAGAATTACTAGTAACCATATCCAAAAATTATTCTGTCATTAGATTTCTTATTATGAACCACTTTCAGATCTGAGGTAAGAGCACAAAGAAAAATGGTAAGCAAATTAGTCCAGTTGTTCATGTGTAAAAAGTAAGCTAGGCACCTAAGACAGTTTTAGATTATGTTAATCCTTGCCATTATGATAATACAATCATGGAGGAGAACTCACTGAAACCATAAGCATCCTGGACACCTTATATGAAATTTCACAGCTTATTAGCATTACCAGAGCATTTACAAATCAGCATTTGATTTTTCTAAAAGGGCATCTTGAAAAATTCTGAATTAAATGGTGTATCCTAATTATTTTTAGCAGATGAAGAGGGCAATACATATAAAAACAGCTCTACTTGCTCCTATTTATGGAAAATGGTTTCCCTTTTTAGTCCACCGTAAATAGCTGCCTTAATTTATATATATGTATATATCATGCAAATAGAGCTTGTTGCAACTTCATTTCCAAATTTCATGTTTTGATTGCAGAGAGAAAGATAAATATGGGTATTTTCTTCTTCAGAAATACATGCATGTCTGGTGGAAAACTGAGTGGCTTACACTGAATTAGGTAACAGCCTTATAACCTTAACGTATTTGTTAAGCAAATGGGATGATTCCAGCTACTATGTTGCAGACCTTTTGTAATATCATTATCCAAAGGTTGTTACCAAATAATGCCGCATTCTATGGAGGTGCAAATTCTTTTAAACACTTACATAAGTGATGCACCCTTAGGAGAGTCTGAGTAGGCCAAAGTTGACCCAAGATATTTTGCTGCCTGAGGCAAAAGACAAAGCAAAAGATGCACACACACTCCAGTTTTCTATTTTGGCAGGTGAATTTTACTAAAAACATGGCAGCATCCCCCACTGTAACAGAGGGCAACAATTATAGTTAAGGGGGTACAAAGTTGGTCTTGTGGCACACACAGCAATATTCCTCCAGCATCTTCTTGCCACTCCCTGCATCAACTCCCAAATGAGGCAGCCATCTCAATCTCCCTAATGATAAGACCAGCCCTGTATTAGCCATTCTTCATTTATCCTCTTTAGGAACCAAGGCAGCTTTCGGAAGATCAGTGAAAGATTTATCTCATCCTGTTCTCACAATGGGCAATCTGATGCCTATGGGAAGCTCACAAGCAGACCATAACTGAAATGATATCCTTCCACCTGAGTTCTTCCTGATAACAGAAAGCAATATATGGCTAGTATGACCAGTAAGACAAGACACTTTATTTCGGTCATTGACCATGACCAGTAAGAGTTCATAGCCTTTTATTCCAGGAATTTGTTCCTAATACTTTTTAAATGCTGCCTGAGGTGATGGTCATTGCTACATCTTCTAGTTTATCTATGACCTATCTCCTTTCATATCTCCTGAATTTCCTGCCATTCAGTTTTATGGAATGACCCCAGGTTCTTGTATCATGGGAGAGGGGAAAAAATTATCTTTTAATTCTCCCTGAACCATGAATAATTTAATAAACCTCTATCATGTCTCCCATTACTCCCTTTTTTATCTGTGCTAAAATCTCTCAAGGCGCAATACTTCGGCTCCAGTTACTGTGATTACTTTTTTCTCTATCCTTTCCAGCTCTTCAATATGGTTTTTTGAGGTGTGTTGACTGGAACTGCACACAATATTCAAGATGTGGTTGCACCATAGATTGATCTTTTTATTTATATCCTACCATAGATTGATCTTTTTATTTATATCCCAGCTTTCTTATGGCACAGGACTCAATGCAGCTTACAACAAATTTTTCAACTAGTTGTTGGCTCTAACATCTTCAGGAAAAAGTGCAGCAGGCACACTGGTTTTAGATGTGCAAGTGCACTCCTGGCCACTGTGGGTATCCAAGCTCAGCAGTATGCCCAAGCTGTAAACGTGAGGTTTCAGGAGGAGTGTAACTATTCCCTGATCTATTTTTCAAATTACCAAGGGCTCCTTGCTGTCTTAAATGGATTAGGTTTTAATTTGTTCACCCTCAACCAGTGCAGTACTAATGACAACATCCTTAGAAAAAGATGGAAAGAAAAGCTAAAGTTGAGTGGCATTGTTACCCTGTGAATTGGGGTCCCGTGAAGGGCGCCCAAATAACCAAACAAACCAAGCAAAGATGGGGAAATTAGCTGGAGCACATACAGGTGACAGTGAACCCCAAAACACCAGATAATCTCTCTATATATATCATCACCATGATCATCATGATGATCATGATCATGATCATGATCATCTCACATTTCTCCTGGTAGAGCATAACGGATAAAAGTGTTCCTTGAGCAACCTCACAAGCCAACAGTCAGGCTTCAATAGGAATACCGCAGTACCATCTTATGAGTCCACCCTCCAAGAAGGACCAGAAACCATTGTAAAACAATGTCCTCAAGTCCCATCCCAGGGAGATAGCCTAGAATGATACCATTGTCGATGATAATGAAAGCTGCTGAGAACCAGAGACACACCCCCCTTGTCCCCCAAGCTGACCAAAATTCTCTTCAGCCTATAACCAGATTGAAATGAATCTAGATAATGTGTTTTACGTAGGAAATCCTGGAGCTGGGAGGCTATCACACTCTCCAGTGCCTTGCCCAAGAAAAGGATATCGGAGACTAATATATTCCAGGAAAGCTTTTTTCAATAATGGTCTCAGTACCATCTCTTTCAGACAGGATAGAAGTTTGCCTTGCTGTAATGAGATTATTATGAAGAGTTCTTGTTACTATGAAGGATATAAAAACAGACTGCGCTGCGGACAGACACAGACATTTTTTCACTGGGTCTTTTGTTCTGATCGCCAGCATGGAATTTACTACAATAAGGTTTGCCACTCCTTTTTCCTATGATATCTTGAATAATTTGTTACTCTGGTTCACATTTCCCATTCATCTCAGCCACTTTTATTGTAACTGATATAGAACGTTGAACTTATTACCTATACATATTATTACATCTGAAGCACACGATGCAGCCTCAGCCTGTGGTCACAATGAGATTATTCACCATTGCCTGCAGGTCAACTGAATGGTGTAAAGGAATCAAAATTTGCAAAATTTGGTAACAACAGCACTGTTTAAGCCAGGGATGGGAAAACTGTGGTCTTCCAGGTGGGTGTTGGACTCCATTTCCTAATCTGGTGAGCATGGAAGAATAATGGGAGGTGTAGTTACTCTAGGATCCCCATCACCTGGATTAAATTTCTATTGACCCATGGAGAGGAGATGAAAACTGTCTGAAAACCAAATATATTTTAAAAATAGCTTAAGACTATGAATAGTAAAATTAGACAGAAAATGATGGTCTCCTACTAATGATGCAAAGAACAGTCACAAATCTTTCAAAATTGTCTTGGCATTAGAAGGTGCCTCATCAGAGAAAGTGTCAGCTTTTTGAGATTTTTTACCCTTGTCTTGTACCAAAAAGACTTTTTTTCATCAGCTACATTTTTTTCCCCATCAGTTGCATTAATAAGAGCAGGAGAGCAGGAGAGAAAAAGAAAAACATCTTTTGGGTTTTTTAAAAAAGCTTTATTGCCATTTTGTATTTAAAAAAACAACTACAGAACAAAATACACTAGTAACATAAATAAAATATAGACAGTCCTACATCAGAAGAACTCCTTCATAACATTTTTGCAGATGAAGTCCCAGAAATGTGAAAAATTATTTTAAAAAATACTGAAAAATCCTTGCACTTTTGCCCACTAGAGAGGGGGATATTTATAATATTTCCCTCACATAGATAAGAACAAAATAAGTTAAGACTGGCATTGTGATTTGCTACTCAGTATGAAATAAGAGTTATTCCAGCACAAAACATTTAGTCCTGAAGTGCCCATTTATCCATACAGGAGATGGACTGGTGTTGCAGAGCCTCTACACAGGGATAAATGAAATGTTTCATCAAATGACAAGGGATAGAATAGATAGAAATTCTGGCCATTACTTGTCATGACTCTATGTTACTTTTTAAAGTTTAATTTCTGCTTCAGGAGAATGACCTTCATGCTGAAGGGGAGGAAAGGGAGTTTGAAACTGTCCTTCAACAGGCAAAATAACAGCCTGAGACATGCCTTTTGGAGATCAGTTCTGCAAGCTGGCAAAGCACAAATTAAACTCTCCTATCATCAACAGTGGATCAAATTTTAAGGCTGTCCATAATGGCCATGGTACTGAAGGCTTGTTGATAGAGAAGATGAGACTTATAATGGTAGCTGGAGCCTTCATTATAGTTTATCTGGACATAGCTGGCAGGATGTAATAAACTGAATGAGACTGAAATGACAAGTCTTTGGGCTTAAGAGACCCAAGCAGGATTTTAAAGTAAGAAATAGCAGTTTAGACAAAATTGACATATAGTGCAACTCTAGTTGCAGGTGGGGGTGGGGGAACATGGGAGGCTAAGCATCATGTAGCAGTGGATGAAATACATTTCTCATTTCCAGTGCCGTTCCCTGCAAAATGAAAAATAGCTGTGCTACTTTTAAGTAATCAATACAATCAACACTGATGAAGATTTAGAACCCTGTTTTGTGTCCTGCAGGGTGTCTCTTTGTGTGTGTTTTGCAAAAACGATTTATTGCATTTTCATAACATAGAAAACAAACAACAGAGAACTTTATAACAACAGCAAAGCGTGTAGTCCTTAAGCTGCAACTCATTCTATAGAACATTATCTACAGATGGGGAGACTTACCATTTTAACTTATTTTTTAATATAAAAATGTACCAAAATCCACAAATTTTTCTTCATATTTGGAGTGGAAAGAACTTGAGATTTTTTTAGTGGAATATGGAGAAACTGAAACTGACATATTCATCAGGGGTGGGCAACATTCAGGGCAAGTGCACACTGGTACCCCAGAACTTCCTTCAGATGGCAGCTGCCGATTACTCCCCTAAAATACTTGATGGTATGGTGGTGCAATTTCCAAGAGGCTTCCAGGAGCACTCACATTTCAACTTATTTCCAAAAGTAAATCCACATTTTGCTATCAAACTACTGAAATTCAGTGAACCAGCATCAAATCTACGGGTCGCAACAGCGGGGAGGTTGGAGACAGAATTGCAAAAATGGACCAGAGGGCCCATGCAAACAGTGACCCACGTGTTGTCTATCCATGCTCTGAACTAACTTCATTTGGTGTTTGCAATGTCATAGAATGAACAAATTTGATTGATGGTACAGCATCACGATGCCATCGTGTCCAGTGTGTGATTCCTGACTGTGTAGGAACAATTGAGGAACAATAAAAGAGGGGGAAATGGCCAGCAGAGGAGAAACAAGGGCAGCAGAAATTGCCTTGAGGCCATAAACTCCCACTTTCTAGTTAGAATGTAAAAACAGAAAACATTCAGGTTGGACCCAGTGCTGTTGTGCTCAGCAATAGAAGTGGTTGTCATGTTTAGAAGAGGCATGAATGGTGGGATTAGAAAATTTCTTTTCAGTGAAATAAAATGACATGGTTGCATCTTTGCATTTGCAGCAATATCTTGTCAATATCTTGGGCCTTCAACTTTTGAATGTTATGTTTTTTATTTATTTTGATCTCCAACTGTGGAGAAAACTCTTCTACTCTGAGAGCACTTTCACTGTCAGGAACCGAATTCACACACACAAATATACCAGTGCAAATACACTATTTATTAGGAGCATGATACATAGTACAGGACTTCAGTGAGCGAACTGGAGGCAATTAGCAAAATCCAAAACATTAAAAACAAAGAGTTTCTCATCCCGCCTGCAAAAGACCTTGGAGTTCTGGTTTAGCCTGGCAGCGCTTATCACTACATTCCTAGCTTTGTTTATCTAACGGTCTCTGGTTCTCATACTTTGTTACAAGCAAGCTGCTACTTAACTCCTACTATATGTCCCATAACGAAAATATGGAGGGCTACTGCTCAATTATAGTACTGTGCTTCCACGTTAACTTTCAAAATCCTATGGAATTCTGGGTTTTGGAGTTTAGGGCAAGACATTTAGAATTCTCAGACTGAGAGCTTCTTGAGTGCCTCTGACCAAACTACAAACCTTAGGGTTCCACGGGATGGACCTATAGCAGTTACAATGGGATCATAGTGCTGTAACTGTGTTGTGTGAAAGTTCTGGGTCTCACATCTTCCTCTTTCTAGTTCCAAGTGATAGGTGATAGTACTCTGCATTATGCATTGTCTGGTTAGTGTTGATTTCCAAACTTAATTAAGGTAGCTAACTCAAACAGCAGACAGTAAAGACTCATTAGGTTACCTTGTTCAGAGCTCCTTAGCACTAAAAATTAATTACCCCATCACTATTTATCAGGATAAACACTGGATAAAGTGGATACAGGACTGAACAACTCCAATACATTTATTGCATTCCAGGTTTATTTAAAGCTTACCTTAGCTCACTGGAGAAAGAAAATGCATACAATAGGAAACCAAGGTAAGTCAGGAGATCTTAAATAACACAGTGGCTTCAGACTGCATGCAGAAAAATGTTCTAGGGGGATGGGATTTAGCATGTTTTAAAAACATTATATCAAGCCCAAAATATTATTAATTTTTACATTTCTCCGTCTTGTCAATTTTCTTCTCCCCAGACATATTTTATACCTATTTCACAAGCAATTTCATCATCATTTCAACTTGGAGGTAGGGAATTTGTAGCTCTTGGAATAATTAGTTGGTGGTAATGCACACACATGAAAGGCAGCGTGGTGTCATGGCCTGAGTGTTTGGTTACAACCATGGAGACCAGGGTTCAATGCCTGGCTGAGCCAGAAAAACCCACTGAGTAACCTTGGGTGCATCACACACACTTTGCCCCAGAAACCCCATGATAAGTTTGCCTTAGGGTTGCCATAAGTTGGAAACGAAGGTACACAACAACACAACCACAGCAACTGCATGCGCATATACGTGCACACATGAGCATCAATACATCCCTGTAGTGCTTAAACCTGAATACTTTTGCCTTTACTTCTGCTCTCCATTTTTTGTGGCTCTGGTTGGTATCTTCCATGACTCAGTGGCTCTTCACAAGAAAAATTAACCAATCTGACGTAAACTAATTACGTATTCAGTCTGCCCATTCTCTTGTGAGGTATATGCATTTTTGAATATGTGACCTGCAGTAGTCACAAGAGACCTTGTAATTCAGATGTTTCAGCCAAGCAATTCCAGACTTTGATTTTTCATCTTGACCTCCTTTTTACTTGTCCCCTGTGAATTCCCCATAATATGTTCTTAAGTCAGCTTCACTTCAAATGAAGGTACTGTCAAAATTAAATATATGTTTTTCTATCCATTTATGAAAACTGGATTGTACACATTAGCCTCTGAAGCCCCTTGAAGTGGACCACTTTTATCAGTGTCTTATTTCTTGATTGTACTCTTTTGTTAGAACGGTAGTGGGGAGGGGAACAAAGAGAAAGAAGAGTAAAACTTAATTTAAATTACATCTCTGTCACTAATCATGGATTAGTTGCCTTTGAGAATTAACATAATCCCAGGGAAAGGTAATACATGCTTGGCATACCAGTTATTTCAGATATATATGTTAATCATGTTCAAATTAACACAACCAGTCTAAGTACATAGACTAAACCATCATGCAAGAGGTTCAGGGAAGCAACAAAGTAGCTGGCAGCCCAGGAAACTAGGGCTGTAATTCTCTTGAAGCTTACAAAGATCAGTTGTCAGGTGCATGAATCTTAAAGGAAAAAGTCTTCACCGCTTGTCATTTGAATGATATTTGCAATAATTCCAAAGAGGGATATGGGTTATCTTATTGTTTGAATAGAGTGAGTATAACTCCCACAACCTCTGATTGAACCATGGATTTCTTAAAATGAAATCCTGACTTTGTCTGAGCTCTAGCTTCTTTTCATTCCTCCCTGCCCCTGTTTTTAAATAAGTGCATTTAATATTTATGGCACTGAAAAAAATGGCTTCAGCCAGAAGTGGCATAGATGTCATTTTTTTTTCAAATAGCAGATGAGGAGGACAGACAACTGCGTTATTCTCTCTCTACATGGATCAAACCACCAATACTACCTCCATTTTCTCAGTCAGTGTAGTTCTATAGCAGAGAGATACACAGAGAGAATGAAAGGAAGACAGAGAAATGAACAGAACAGTGTGAAAGAATTACCAGAGGCAAAAAGGCGAGCAGAGCTCCTTTCTCCTTAATAAGTATATAGATAAGGCACCCTTACCTTCATAAGGAGAAAGATGACAAGGAAATACATGATAGGCCATACTGGGTGTGGGAATCTGGGAACTGCAGTCCAGAGAAATAACTTTTCTAAGCTTTGCTTAGAGATCACAGCCCGTTAGTCAGGAAGGAGACACCAAATACCTGCCTCGATTATCATGGCCTTGAAGTCAGTCTTTAACACCAGCTATTTTGGTAATGAAGCTGCCTTCTTAACAGATGGGTTACTTGCCAAATGGAAGCCAGGCAAAGAAATGCAACAGAGCTGCAAAACCCAGTGGTAAAAACTCCCAAAGGAATTGCAATCTCCACTCCAGAGCCCTTTCACTCTGCACACTTACGGCGGTATGACTCCACTTCACTGCCACGGTTCTATCCCATGGGAGCCTGAGGTCTGCATTTTAGGGAAGAGACCTTTAGAATCCTCAGCCAAAGATCTTCTCTAGTGCCTCTGACCAAACTACAAACTTCAGGGTTTCATAGGATATTGCTGTAGCTGTCATAGTGTTGTAATTGTGTAACATGAAAGAGCCCTGAGGAACCCGCAGCTGCCAGAAATGATGATATGGGAACATTCCATGTTGCTCTGACCTCTTTTGAGCAAGTGGCCAAAGCCTCACTATGATGTCATAAAGAGGAGAGTGGGTGGTCTAGTTCCTTTGTTTCAGCAAAGGAACTGAACATAGGCCTTTAATCATCTGGAAATGAGATTTGAGGCAGGCTGTGACAAAGTGAAGGCGGCTATCTTGCAAGGGAATGCCATGACAATGGATATGCAGAAAGCAACACTTTAGGTATTTCTGCTGCCAGGAAACCAATGGCCCATGAATGACTGATAGCTAGTTCCAGGAGCCCTGCCACCTGTTGGCTGAAGCTGGAAAGATACACCAAAGACCTTAAATCTTAGGTTATTTATCCTGGAACAGTTCCTGGCCTTTCTCCCAGCCAATCTCCATCTGTCATTCTAGAACTGGTGCTAAACAGGTGACCCAGACAACAAGGGTTGCTGGTGTCTCCTATGTCATGGGGGCAGTGGATCTACTCAGGGTTTTACTTTGACCTTTAGAGAAACTGTCCACTGTGCTCAAACTTTTTGAGAAATATGGTTCAGCAGTTTGGGTAGATTTTTTTTAAAAAAATTTGAAGTAAAACCTAGAGCAAATTCATTGCCCATCTGGCATGTCAGCCAGCAGCTGAAGCTGGCTCCCAAGCAGGTGGCATTGTAAGGAAGTGGCCAGGGTTGTTGCAGGAGGAGCAAAAGAGTCTTGGTGTTATTGATGTGCTGGGCAGTGGAAGCAAATTTGTAAATCACCCTAGACTGTTCTTCCCTCTCAAAGGACCAGGAGCAACCCAAGTTAGGCTAAACAGAACAAGACTCCAGCCACTAGGAGGGAAAGGAAAGAAGCAGGGTCAGTCCTCTGGCTGTGCTGACAGACCAACTCAGCTGAAACTGAACATCTCCTGTACTATTTCTATTCCAGCTGGTCATCATAAGAACTACTAGTTTTAAGAAATGCTGGGTTGAAGATCAAGTGTGTGAGTCCCTGGTCTCCATCAGGAATACAGCACATTGGGGAAAGGATTAAACTTTTTTTTCAGAATCACACCTCACCCTCATCTTCACAAAAATGAGAGGGTGCACTTGAGATCTTGCAGAAATTTCACCCACAGCCCAGTCATTGGAGTGAGAAGGTTAATTGTGTTTTCCCCTCAAGGTGTCCCCAAGTGTAATCCATAACAGCTGCCTTTTACTCACCTAGAGAAAGAAGAGAAGAGGCAGAGTCATTGTGCATGCCCATCCTACCCACCCCATCAGTGATCAGACCCTTATGGGTAAGGTGGTAGTGGGCAGGCTATAGGAAGACCTGAATCACCCTCACTGCCATCAAGTAAGCTGGTGTATACACAGAAACCCAGGCCATTTCTGCATGAGTCTGTTACAGCGCGATGATTCCACTTTCAACCTCCTATGGAATCCTGGGGTTTGCAATTTTGGGAGGGGCTGGCCAGCTTGTGCAGAAATGACCCCAGATGGGTTCCTCACCAATAAGTTGCAAAGACCAATCACACCCTAATGCATTTAGTCTTGTTGACAGAACCAGTTTCAATGTCTTATATAAATAAACCAGCATCTTAGGGGAGCGGAGGTTTAAAGGCTAGGAATCTCATAGCTGGAATTGTTTCCAGTTCCCTCTTCTGGCCATCAGTCTTGACAGTGCAAGTTGCAGAAGATCAAAGCCTGATATTTTGGTTCCTGTTTCACCCTTTATAGAAATCAGAGCTTTTGTGGAATATGGCTCCCATAATTCTCTAGAAAGCATAGCCACTGGGAATGAAAGCCCAAAAGAATACTTCTTTCAAACTCCAGTGGAATCCAACATGGTATTGATGAGTGGCCTAGACTCCTCCAATAGTATGTGTAGTGTTTCCTGGAATTACATAGGTGAACAACTTGTCCTCAATTGATTTGCCTTCCCAAGATATTTTGCTTCCTGAGGCAGAATACAAAATCCTTCCCTAAATCAAGGTGGATAGCACTCAAGGGCAGTCAAGTTACTTTGGCAACTGGGGTAGCACCTGATCTTCTTGGCAATAAAACACCTCACAAGTTCATCTTCTTGGCAGTAAAAACCCAACAATGAGAGTTGTTCAAATATTGCAGCCCATTTGTGACACCTCAGATCTGCTCCCTGATGTAGCCACTTTATTCTGACTAATGATAAAGGGCAGCCTTGGTTGTCCTTTTTGAAATATTTCAATATCAGACCATTTTATTTAATTATTTCATACACAATAACTCTTTGCCATTAATTCTCATTCTGTTATGTGCCACTTTGCTTTCTGGCAAGTAATGACATGCTTATTGTGAGAGGTAGCTATAGCATTTCACATTATCTCAAGATTGTTGTTTTACAGCATCTATGTTTGAAAATTGTTTTCTTTATGATCAGAGGGTAAAAAAGACTTGCAGCTATATATTTGCTTCTCAGAAATATAGGCCAAATATGCTTAAATGTTCTACAGATTGAAGAAGACTGAAAAACAGAATGTTATAATCAGTGGCAGAGGTTTAGTCCCATAACCTGAAACAACAAAATCAGCTAAAACTGAAATAATCATAATGGGTGGGTACTAGTTTATTCACCTGTTTGGATTACTGTAATTTGTGGGGCTGCATTTGAAAAATGTTTGGAAAACTGACCTGATCTAGAATGCTGTGTTACTGCGATTGTCTAGCCTGAGCCCAAGGTCTACAATTTCATATTGGTTATGGTTAATGTTTCCACATGGCACTCCATAAGATGAACTCCACGTATCTGAAAGGGTCACGGAGAGCCTGTGTAGGCAGGCACGGCCACATGGCCTTAATTATGCAAGCTAGGTCTAGGCCAGTAAACAATTTTTGTCGCATAGTCAGTAGTGCCCTCCAGACACAGCTGACCATTAAGCAAATGCAAAGGCTCTCAGCCCTGAACTGCTCACTGTATACAAATGCTAAGCACTTCTCATCTGCATACTGTTCTAACAATTGGCAGTGCTGGTTAAAGCCCATCAATTCTGATTTTGACCTTTCAGAGGCTTTGTCTCCACTCCAACTCCTATTGTTCTTCTTGGGAGAAGGCTAGCCTCCAGGTACAATCTTCCCTATAAAAACCCCAAGCTTGAGCTTCTTGTCGGAACGCTTGTGCCTTGCATACCGAACTGCTGCCGCTCTGTCTGGCGAGCTTCCCCATAGCCTCCACGTGTTGAGCTACTACGAATCCCGGCATCGCTCTCTATCTCTCTATTCTCGGACTGCAGGATCAGGTGGAGTATCACCCCAGAAATCCTCTCGAAGCCCCTATCAATTTTCCTCACTTTCTGCTTCTATAGTTCTTGGATGAGTGCGTGAGTGTGTGTGTCATTGTTTGCTTAATTGTGGCCATTACAATAAAATCTTTTAATTTTAACAACTTGCCTAGTTCTTGTTGCGGCCCGACCCCATAAACATAGGATTAAAGATCTCACTACGTTACCCTGCCTCTCATAGTGCTAGCTTGTGCTCTCAGCTAAATTCTCCACCTTTGTAATATTTGGAGCCCATTTAGGTGTCCCTTCCGGGACCCCCAGAAATCAGGGTAACAGAGGTGGTATAATACAATGACAGCTGATAACTTCCATGTCAGTGAGGCAGAGAATCTACTTTGGATTTAGTCTGAATTTTTCAGGAGTTTTATGAGGTGCTGAACCATATCCCTCAAAAAGGTGTAGCACCTTTCATAGCTCCCTTAAAATCTGGATTAAAACCTGGAACAGATTCACTGCTCCACTGACATTGGATGACATCACCACTCAAGCAAGCTGTTGGCTGGGATCAACTTAAAGGAAACATAACCATTTCATTGGTCTGTTTCTGGGCACAGTCCAAAGAACTGGTTATGTTGTTTAAAGTTCAATACCACTTGAGATCAAAGTATTTGAAAGACCATATTCTCTCACATAAACTTTCATGAGTTTTAAGCTCTCCATGAGGGACTTTTCTATTAATCCCACTGCCACCTAGACATGTCTGCTGCAGACTTAAGAGAAAGCTTTCAGGTGACCACTCTCAATCTTAAGCTCTCCCTACCAAGGGTGGCTAGGTTGGTTCCATTGCAGCTGTCCCTCTTGCTTGCTGGAAGATATGTTTTTTTTATTCAAGTAGGACTTTGGGATGTCAGCTAATCTGTTATTGAAGGACTATACTTTTCTTATTGTACTTTTGTGTGTTTTTAATTGGGTTTTATCTTATTTGTTTATGAAGATTTTGTTTCAAACTCTGCCTTTTATCATTCAAAAGCAGGGCTGGGTATTGCCTTTTATTGGTTCACTACAATATCCTTTGAAAAAGATGAGCTTATATATCATCCAAGACTTTTAATCAGGTTGGCATGTTCGGAGAAAATGAAAAATTCCAAAATTGTGCTTGCTAGAAGGTGGATTTGGCAGACTGAAAGACTTTCAGCTTGAGCTGTTTTAGTATCAAGTTCTATGTCAGGAAGATTCTATCTTTCCCTGTATCGTACCATGGGTAGGAAAGCCCAAAGCCATTACTGAGGTTCTAAGGGGCTTCACCCAATTGGCCAAACATGGGGGGAAATGGTTTTTGGATAATTTCCTGTTTGAAGGAAGACCTCTGCTGGATGTAAAACAGCCCAGAAGAGTCCAAAAACATGAAGAACTTGTCCCATGGCCTTTAGGGGGTATGGAGCCTTGCGGGTAATAAAAAAAAAAGTTTTTGAAATGTAAAAATTTCCCCATGGCTTCTAGGGTGTGTGTGTGCAATGGGGTTAAATCTGTCCAAGCTTTCATGGAAACTGATGTGATTCCCAAGCCTCCACAGTTGCCCATCCCTGTTCTAGACAAAGGTCTGTTAGTCATACAGTGAACCCTTCTATTGCTTTGGCTTGACTGTTTGGGGCTAATGTGCCACCTAAAATGAATCACAGACTTTTCTGATATTAGGATTACCACATTTTTTGGAACCTGTACTCCTACCTGGCACAGGAGCCATGGTGGCAAGCAAAGGCAAACCTTCTTTATCTGGAGACTGCTGAGCAATTGTGGAAAGCTAGGGACTGCATTAACTCTGCAGGACTCCTTGAAAGGCCACCATACACATTAAACCAGCAAAAATAAAATAAAATATTAAAAAAAAAACTGGCCATGAAATATCCCCAAACATCCTCTAAGGGACATGAGGTGTGCTCACTGTGTTTTTAGGTCCCTAGAAGGAATCTTAAGGCAAAAAAAGAAGAAGAAAAAAGAAAAGAAAAAGAAACATTTTCCAAACATTTGTTTTGAACCCCTTAGGGATCCAGGAGGGCCTCCAAACATAGTGGAAATGCCCTCTACATCTCCAGAACTCATTTGGGGGCTTCGTATTCTGACAAGAAAGCCTTCTCAAATCTTTTGTCAGCATGTATATTTAGTTACAGATTAAGTGTGCTTTTTTAAAAAAAAATTGAATATTTTATTATAAGCATTATAATAATAGCATAACAACAACAACAATAAGCATAATAATTATAATTATAAGCATTATTATTCAGGAGGCCCCTCTCAAAACTGCAAACCCCAGTATTCCATAGGATGTTGCAAGTGGAACAATAGTGCTATAACAGTCCAGTGCGGAAAAGGGCCCAATATTGGGAAACAGGCATGCTATAAAGAAATGTATAAATAATTTTGGAGAAAAAAAATTGACCCCTGTGGGGCCTGGGTGCTACATGTAGCCCATGGGCTGCACTTTGCCCATCCCTGAGCTAGAAGACATAGGCTTTTTCCGCATGGGGAATTAAAATGGCGTTGTGTGTCCTCTACGGAGGTCATCTGCACCTTGGAGCGGACTAGGTTCGGACTACTTACCGGAGAACCGCACCTCAGTCCGCTCCGAAATGCCCCCAACTGGTCCTCCAGTATGCTTTTTAAAGACTGGAAAAAGAGGTTTCTCATTTTTCCAGAGCGTGCCATTGTGTACCTGCTGCCTTGTGCAGATTCACAGGCTCGCACCAATGTGAGCCTGTGATCTGCGGAGGGCGGGCTTTAGGTGTGGCGAGCTTCAGCAGTTGGTCGGGACCCACAACCAACCGGAAGCTGCCATTTTGGAAGCCGGAGCAGTGCAGATCTAAGATCTTGCACTGCTCCAATTCACCCTGGGCAAGACCGAGGTGAATAACGGCATGGAGTGATTCTCTCGCCTCATGCGGAAATGGCCATAGAGAGCCAAGGGTTTCCACATCCACTGTGGGAAAACCTGATATCAGTAGGTCCTGGGATTTCATCATCTAGCTATGATGAGTTGGGGCTTTTCTTTTCCTTCCTCCATCTCAAGCTAATGAAGAGTCCCTGGGGACTTGAACGTTCACATGTTTAATGCTCTTTTAGTGATTCAGTAAAGGTATTACCCAACCCTAGAGAGCCAACATGATATAATGGTTTGAACATTGGACTTTGACCCTGGAGACCGGGGTTCGATTCCCTGCTCAGCCATGGAAACCCATTGGGTGACCTTGTACATGTCACACACTCTCAGCCACAGAAAACCCCATGATAGATTCACCTTAGGGCTGCCATAAATCAAAAATGACTTGAAAGCTCACAACAATTACCTAACCCTGTCTTGGAATGTTGCTTATGAGCCACATGACTGTGCCTCCTTTTCTGTCATTTAGTATTGTTATTTATCCTGAACAACTTTGTCGGTAGAATTAAATAAAGGATAAATTAAATGTTCCACAGGGAGAATTCCTTGCATGTTTTTTAAAGAGCTGTCAGAGTGTGGTATGAAGCATTCTCTAACATCTTTCAAGCCAAAGCTATTTAGGACTTTAGGCTTCATCACAGCCAAAGTTTCAAAATAGTCCAGTGGATAGTTAGTACAGCAATTGCTGCAAAACTGCATTGACAATGTCACTGTTGCAAGTACTATAAATAGATCAATTCCACACATTTGTCATGCAGCGTAGCCTTGATGTATGCAATTCTATGAGGTCAGGCAAATTGTGTGTGGTGAGCGTAGGATTTGTACTTTCCAAATATATACATACAGATATATATAGAGAGAGAGAGAGTGAGAGAGAAACTTATGTAATTTGATTTCATAGCTGACAGCAATGTGATATCCTGAGAAGTAACTTCCCTTTTCTGTCTTAAATGAAGCACTTTCACAAATCGCTTCTCACATCTACATCTTGGCATGGATGATGAATATTTGGAAAGATGGATCAGGGGACATTTAAACAATTATTAAAACCAACTTCACATTTCCAAAATCAGGAGAGTGGCAATGCTTCTGCACCTAACCTGTTTCCTGCATAAGCTGGTTGTCCTTGTTTAATGATCAAACAATGCATTCTGATGTGGATCTGTGAAGCTAGGGAGCAGATTCTGTGTTTTTCTCCAGCCATTTTATTTAAAGCTGTCTTGCAATCACAACTTTAGTTTGCATATTGTATTAAAATATGGAGGTCAGATATAAAAAACTACATGCTTTAAAAAGAGAGCTGGTTGCTTAAACTACATGTCATCTAAATTTTCAGGACCAGACAATCCAAATTTTTGCTTCTGCAATTTATGTAAAGCAAGGTGGGCAATAGTGGAGAGGATGGAGCCAATTACTCTCCCACCTCCCTGGTGGGTCGCACCAGCATGTCAAAGCCAGACCCTCTGAGAATGAAACAATCTGACCAATTTATTTCTCCCAACCCCCTACTTCATGGCTCATTATTCCCGCCCGCTGAAAAAACCCCAACAATTTTGCTTTTCCAGCTTCCAAGCCCCTGCTTAGGGGATCTGGCAACTGGGAATGGGGAGGTTGCATGGCTGGATTTTGCACATGCAAAAGCTTTATGAGGCTTGGGGGTTATATTTTGCCCCCTCCTATTGTAATGGTTGGATAGGAGAGGAGATACTACATAGAAATATGCATGAAGCCATTCAAGTACAATACAGTAGGTCCTCTGTATCTGTGAGGAATACATTCCCAGACGTAAAGCAGATGGTGAAAAATGTGAATAACAGTGGGGAGTCATGCTAGGCTTAGCATGCCTCTCTCTGCCAAGGAAGGAGCATTCATTTCTTCCTTGGAGGAGAGTAGCATGGGAAGGGGAAGCTGTGCCAGGCTTCCAGTGGTGTATCTAGCATAAATAGTGCCTAGGGCAAGCATGCAAGTTGCACCCTTACCTTCTTACCCCTATCCCACCCCCACCCCTACATGCATGGCTTTTTTGCACCTCCCTGGCATTGGTGCCCAGGGCATGTGCCCTACTTGCCCCACCCTAGATACACCTCGGCAGGTTTCACATGCCTCTCTCTACCAAGGAAAAAAGTATCTGTCTCTTCCTCAGCTGTGAGAAGCATGGCAGGGGGCAGCTGTGCCAGCCTTCATGTGCCTCTCTCCACTGAGAAAGGTGTGGGAAGCTCAGCTGTGCCTTGCCATGTACCTCTCAGATGGCTGTGCAGGAAAAGGATCCCGGATGACAGCAGCAGCCATGGCAGGTAAGTGAAACTGTGGATACCAGTCACACAGTTATGGGGGACCTACTGTACTTTCTGCCTTTTGGGATTAATATAATCAATGATTTCATACTCAGGTTTGGGACAAACTAAAAAATACAACACTATAGTATAATTTGAATATTTCAGTGGTTTAACCTTTAAAATGCCAGTTTTTCAGCAAAAAGAAAGTCAAAGTACACAGTACTGTATTCTTGCAAGAAGACTCCTTAGATTAAATGCTGGTGCTGGCCAATGACTTTATATTTTACATGAATCTAGTGAGAGGTGGAAAACAATTTCATTCAAGTAGAAATCTTCAGTGAAAATGTTCATTTCCTATCTCCCAAGAAAAAGCATACCTTAAAGCCTTGAAATTTTTCACATTTATAAAACATGGGTACATTCCAGATATATAAAATACTGTAAACAAAATCATTCATACATTTAAAAAAATATGAATCGCTGAAAATGTGTCCATCTGAAAAATATGCACAAACATGCTTTAGTTAATGAGGAAACATGTACCAGAAGTATGTACATTAGAAATATATGTACATTAGGAAAAGTGCAGATGATTTGTGGATGATTTTTTATGAGGGAAGGGAAAAAATGTCTAACATCTTATACAGACACAAGATAAGAGGAAAACATACTCGGTAGGATTCAGACAGACAGAATAAAATTGAGAAGGAGATTTTTTTCCCCCATCTCTAATCCTAGAAAACAAAGACAGAGCCCTTTTTGATCTTTTATCAATTTATGCACCTGGTTCTTACTATTGATATTTTACTTTAATCCCAGCTACTAATTGCTGATATTGTATGATAATGCTAGAGCTAGTTCATTATCTGGATTATTAAGTCAGTTTCTTCATTTCATATTGCCATATTTATTTACCCTATTTACTTACGCTGGATTCCCCCATTGACCTTAGCAGAGATGCTGGTGCCCGTAGGCAGCAGTCACAAGTGGCAGGACAGCAAAGTCACTGGCTGTGTGATGCCAGCTACAGCAATGTAGTGCCAACTACTCTGCACCCCTCCACACACACACACAACCTATCTCCAGGCACAATGTTTCGTCCCCACTGATAGCAGGGAATTTGATCGTTGTGCAAAGATACCTGATTAGTCATTGAGATACCATATAGCAGAAACAAGAATTTGAGGCTGTCCAGACACTGCTGAACTGCAGCTTTCCATATTTCTTACCACTGGCTGTGGATATTGAGAGTTTTAGTCTAACAACATCTGGATGGTTGCACAATCCCACTCCCCAATATTTCTTACCCAAGGAATCCTCATTGGAGGACGAGGGGTAAAAGGAAAGCCTCTTGCTGGGAAACTCAGCATTCAAGGTTGACCCAGAGGCCTTCATTGCTGGCTTGTGGAAAATCTGAGGGCAGGGGCTGTGTCTAATCCTTCTGAAAGATTTTAGCTGCCTCAGAAGAATATGAAGCAGAAACAGACTGAAACAGGCTAACCTCTAGATTTGAGAAAGTGATAGTATCTCAGGAGACGTGATGATGGTGACGAAGCACTCATCTTTCTCAAAGAATGACCTGGTACTAATTCAGCTACATCAAAAGCCCCTGTCTATAGGAGGATACAGTACCTGATACAAACGAATCCTCTCTCTAAAAGCAGTTCCTGATTTTCAAAACATGTTTACCCCTACTATTGTCTCTGTGGCTCAGAATTCCTAGATCCTGTCAGGTTTCCTGGACCATCGGCCTTGTTGGGTTTACCATTCTGGCCTTTCACCTGCCTCTCTGCCTGAAATACCACCCAGTAAGACACAGACCTGACTCTTTGGACCTATTCTGCTCTATGGCAACTCCATGTCTCTTCATCCAAGTAACCACATCTTTGTGAAAGTCCATGGCCTGACTCTGAAAAAGTTGCTTAGCACTATTCACTTATAACTGTTGTTGGTCCAAGGGACCCCTTCAGCCATAAAACTGAATGTCGCCCCTGCTGTATACCTGGAAACATGGTGTCTAGTTCACTTTCTTTCTTTGCACAATAAATGTAGCTGCACAACTTACCGTGCAGCTCATTTGTGGGATGGGCCAGCAGGGACACACATGGCTCGATGACCATGTGGCACTGGGGCAGTCGCTTCCACCTTCCTGGCAGCCCCTTTGCTGGCCAGGAGGGTCCCCATCAACTGTCAGCCAATGAGTTTAAATCTTGGGTTTGAACTCATTCGCTGCCTGGGTTGAGGCCTTGGCTGGCCATAGTTTTCCCTCCAGTCCATCTTGAGGGTATTGTGATAACTGAAGCCCCTATCAGAGCTGCTGATGACAAGCAGCAGCTGTTGGGCCCTGTGGCTCTGGCTGGAGATGAGTCCTGCAGCTCAAGAGCTCCCCTGCTGCCAGGGACCAAGCAGGCGCGGATGTCCCTCTGCCTGCTCCTTTAGGGCAACAGGGATTCAGCTGTGATCCTGAGGATGCCCTGGAGCCTGCTTCAATCAGCCCACAAACAAGGCGGAGACTCAAGAAAGCTGAGCAAAGGGAGGCGTCCTTGATTAAGTTCAAGAAGCGGTGAATAGCCACACCTGTGCCTGGGCTATATAACTGCCTGCCTGGAAGCTTTCCTTTGCTTGTGGCAAACTTTCTATAAGTCCTCTCCTTGCTTCTAGCAAGGATTGATCTCTTGGCTTCTGACCCCTGGATTTTGGACTCTGACTCTGGCTTTTGCTTGTTACTCAGGCTTAGGTAAATGGACTCCATATGAGTAATTGCTTGCTTGACTCCTCCTGGTGGGATTCTGCTATCTCTCCTTCTCCCTTCTCTGGGTTGGCTTGCCGCCTGGGTCTCTGACCTTGACAGGTATTTAGACAAGTTCCTCCCAGCTGGAGCTCAGTCTTCTTGAAGTGTTATCCCCCACACACCTACCTTGCAGGTACGGGTCTCATCTAGCTGGGATGGTTTTGTCAATCAGCCCATTTTGGGCAGTGGCATGGGTCCTGGATCTGGGATGGTGGTTTGCCCAAGGCCAGGACAAGGAGATTCAGGGCGTTAGGACTGCATAGGGAAGTGAGTGTGCCAGATGACAGGTGGACATGTACTATGCACTCTATGGTGGGCAGGTGACCTTTGTGCCTTCTACCAGGTGGTCCCTGCTTGGTGGGTTTTTGCTTTCATCAGCTAACAGGCAGGTTGACTAATGGCTGGATCTGGACCTCTGCATATGTCAACCCTCTCACAGCTATAGCCAATAAAGTTGTGGCTTTATTTTCCCAAAGCTCTGTGTGTGTATGTGGTCATTTTTGGTTTGCTCTCACCCTGGGCATGCAAATGGGTGTTGGGTAGGATTGTCCTTGAGTATGGATTTATCTTTTGAAAACAAATGGGCTTCACAATTTCTATTTTCATATGAATTGTAGATAAAAGTTTGGCTGCCCTACACTGTTGAAGCAGATGGAGAATAGCTGCCAAATCCTTAGAGTGTATGCTTTTACTCTTGGAGAAAGAAACAAATTTTGCCCTTCCCTCTGACAGTGAAAAATGATCAAGTAAAGAAGACCTTCCACTGCCCTCTCTGCTTTGCTGCCTGTGGTGAATGGCGGGAGGGGAGTGAGTTAGTGCTCCGTTTCTGATGTGTAAAATTGTCAAATATGCAAAGATTGAATGTTTGGCCAGATAAAAGTTTACTCTGAACTGAATTCAGCACATAAAATATCCAGAAACTTTATGAATGGACTCCAGCCCTGCCAGCAGTTTCGTGCAGATCATCTCTATGGAAATCAATGTGAGCTGCAGAGGTTTAACTTTGTGTAGGAGGGTACAGTCTTTTTAGAATGCACTTTCCATCCTGTTCCACTGTGGAAGTTTTTTTTTAATGTTATTTTAAACAAATCACCATGAGACTCAATTATGTTCGAACTCTGAGGGTCAAAACTCAAAGAATGATGGCTTTGGCAGAGCTAAAGTAGCACAGTGAAGATACAGGGAAGGGATAACCCAACATATGTTGCTGGATGAAAGGAAAAAGTGGTGCCTCCCACCACCATTCTGCCTGCAGAGGCAACTGGGCTGCCTGTCAAATCTAACTTCCACTCTTGTGTAGGGCTGAAAATCTCTAAATTTTGTTATTGTGGGAAATAACAAATAACTCGTCCATCTTCCTCCCCACTTTGAGAAAGTCCTTCATAAGTGCAGTTTTTGAGGTTTATTTAAAAGTCAGGATGTTTTCTCTACAAAAAATCCTCATGTGGGTTTTCTGCACAGAAAACAGCTTTTCCTCTGCAGAAATATTTCTGAGAAGAAAGTCATGTTTTCTAAGCAGAAAATCATGTTTTCTACAGAAGAAACTTGCTTTCTGCCCAGAAAAATAAGATTTCTGTGTGGAAAACGCTATTTACTGTGCAAAAAACCCACATGCTTTTTGTTCCCACAGAATCACACTGTGAAGATTCTCATCCCATATTCTTTCCATCCCTGCTCTGTTAATGGGAAAACATCAGACCATACAAACACAGCTCTGGTCTTCACAGGAGGGAATGGTCTGTTGGCTGCTTCCCTTCCAAGTTGAAGCATCTGCTATCTGAAGCAACTGCTTCATTCTGTCTAACTTTGCTCAGAAGAATTGTGCTGGTGCAGCTGTAGGCAATTTTGGATGATATCAGTTATCTAGACCAGCCCCAATCTAGAGCAGGCCCAGGTTTGGGGCTGAAGTAGCCTGTGTGTGGCCCTGATAGATTTCCTTTGTTAAACATAAGACAGGGAATGCAACCCTCCCACTCAACATTTTTCAAAAGCTTTTAACACCATTGACCATGGTATCCTTCTGCACTAGCACACTGAGTTGGGGACACTTTATTACAGTAGCTTTGTTTCTACTTACCCAGACATTTTCAGAGAGTGGCATTGCAAGATTGTTTTTCAGCCTCCTGGCAGTTGGGCTATGGGGTTCTACAAGGCCCTTGTAAGGGTGGCTATGGGGTTCTACAAGGCCCTTGTAAAGGTTGTTCAGCATCTATGAATGTCAGATTGCTTCTGTATGATGCCACTGGAAGTGGCCATTATAACATTTTGAGCAAACTCTTATCAGTACATTGGTAACGCCCAGTTGTATTTTCCTGTCATATCTGCATTGGGTGCTGTTGTGCAAGTCCTGGACCAGTACCTGGACGCAATGGAAGGCTAGGTGCAGGCCAATATACTGAGGCTGAAACTTGGCAAAATGGAGGCTTTTGAGTGAATGGTTCCTGGATGGAAGAGATAGACAAATTACCTGTTCTTGACTATAGTCTTTCTGAAGGATGATCCTGAATCTGTCTTTGTTTCTGGAGGCTGTGGTGCACCCAGCAATTCAGGATGTTTTTTAACAATTTTGTCTGGTATACCAGCTGTGCCCATTCTTGAACTGGCTAGCATGGCCACAATAGTCCAGACACTGGAAATTTCAAGTTGTAATGTGCTTTTTGTGAAGTTGCTCTTAAGGCTGGTTCAGAAGCTGCGGCTGGCACAGGATGCTCTGACTAGATTTCTGAATGGAGTGACCTGTCAGCAGCATGCAACACCTCTTCTAAATGCAGGCTAAATGCATGTACTATCTGCCTGTTTGCAATGGGCTCAATGGTTTTTATGTTAGTATATAAAATCCTACAGAATGTAGTATCTGGTTTATCAGAGATATCTCTTTCCCCTTTGTAAACCCATTTGGTTCTTGAGATCATCTGGGAAGACCATCCAGATGATGCTACATGCTCCAGAAGTCTACTCTGCAGTTATCGGGAGAGGCTCATTTGGCATAGTGGCTCCTAATATATGAAATAATCTTCTCTTTGATATTAGACATGCTCAGAAGATTCATATCTTTTGAAAATCTAACTTGTTTTAACAAGGGTTCCCAGTGTAGTTCAGCCTATAGATAATGCTGAGACTATATATTTCATTTCTGTGCATGGTTATATATTGCACAGATGTATTGCACAATATTAATTCCTAAGATGTAAGGAATTAATATATAATTCTGAATGAATAATAGAAGGTAAGTAGTAGAGTGGGTACATAGGGCTAGTGACAGTGAGTGAAAATATATGTATTAAAAAATCAGTTGACAGTAGCAATAGAATAGAAACTCTAGCTGAGTGAGTAAAGGGCGTTCTAATTTTACATGATGAATAAACACTCATGTAGAATCAAGGCCTAAACTGCAGGTGTGGGTATTTAACATAAGAAACACAATGTGGAATTTATGGCTTAGCAAATGGATTGAAGACCTTCTGTTTTAACATAGTCCGCTGGAATTGTCCTGAAATCAATCAAAATGTGCTCAAGATAGAAATAGGTTCTCCAGATATCTTTTGACAGGCAATTATTTCTTAAAACTAATACTGAGATCTTGTTTACTTATAAGTATCACTGAATTTAATGGGACTTGGCTCCTAACTAAGGCCCTTTTCGCACTTACCTTCATCGCGGCAGTGGGGAGAGGTGCTCGTGCGAGCAGCCACTTGCACGAGCCGCTCACAGCAGCCCCTCTGCCTCCCGCTTTAGCTTCCTCCTAGCGCGACCATCACACGAGCACCCCGCCCCTTCCTTCCGCAGCGCAGTCTGGGAGCTGTAGGCTGCGCTGGGGGAGGAAGCGCGACCGGCTCGCCTGGGACGACGCACAGCACGCAGGTAAGTGTGCGAGGCCACCGCGAGCATTGCGCGAGCATGCATTAGTTTTGGCTTAGATCCAAAAATAAAAAAATATGCGCTCACCCCACTTGAGCCTCATGAGCGTCGTGCGAGTGGGAGTGCGTCGTATGGAGCGACGCTCCCACTCATGCGACGGTCAAGGGCTCTCGTGCAAAAAAAGGCATGCGAAAAGGGCCTAAGGGTATATAGTAATTGTGGCCTAAATGTTCCATTTTTCATAATGTCTTTTGCTCCCGACTGTTCTTGCATTCCCCCCCCCTTGGTTGCATCTTACTGATTAACACCTCTATCTTGCTATATAATTGGGTCTAAGCTCAGATGCTTTATTGGTGTGTGACAGTCCAATGCATTTTCCTGGATTGCTCTCTAGAGCTTTTGGTGCCCCTCATCACCATGACAACAATAGTTCAATCTATAAGTTCATTTTCCTCAACATATGCCTCAGTGAAGAAGGTGCACTGTTGTTGTTGTTGTTGTTGTTGTTGTTGTTGTTGATGCTATTGCTGTTATTATTCATGATGATTGTATGCTCCACTTGAAACAGAATGTACAGTAACCTAATGCTTGGCCCAGTATAACGAAAGAAACCTGCCGCTAAAGCCGATCGTGGTTGAATATTACCATCACTGTCCAGGTAGGAAGGATGAGCAAAAATAAAGTTTAAAAACAAAAAAAAAGTGCTTTCAATCAAGATGGGGTGGAGGGTACATTACCTTTTTATTTTTATTTTATATTTAAAAAAAAACAAGGCCCTTTCTGCATGACAACTGCATCCCAGCATGGGATGCAAGAGAAGTGGGACAACCATGACACTTCAGCATGATGTCGTTGTAGTCCCCCCCCCATACACACACACACAAACTGGCTAAGTGAAGATCTTGGATTATGAAAAAAAAATCCTCTCCAAGTTTTACTTGGGTAAAGAGTCTGTAGGCTTGTAAGTGGTGATCTATGAGGAGTAGTGTAGAAATATCACCTTGCTGGCTTGGGAGGAAAAGAAGGAGGGGACACACGTGAGGGACATCAGCCTCCAGCGGAAACCATATTTGTCTCTCCCTTATTTATCAGCTATTTCACTGGCAGCTGCTACACAGAGACTGTATATCTATATACCTTTCTTTCTTGCAATAGGAGTTGCAAGGCCATCACTGAGGATCCTGTCTCTGCAAGCCAAGTGTCATAGGGAAGGAGCTACTGAACTCACTAGTATTTACTGTATTCTCAATTTTGGTGTTGGAATGCCCTTCTGCCAGTTGGGTGTGGAGGGGAATGTTCCTGTGACGTTCCCTTCCCAACAAAGGCACTGTTGGGATTGTGACTGGGAGATGACAGAGCAAGGCAATATGTGGAAATGGCCCAACATTCCACTAAGGGACATGGAGATCTTTTTTAAACCCCCCCCCCCCGAAGGAGGAGGAGGAGGAGAAAAAAGTAGGGTTTAACACTGGAAGGCCTTGCACACAGCATGTAGCCCATGGTTGTACTTTACCTACCCCTGCTTTAAATGTTTAAGTATTGAAAGGAAGGAAGGATCACCATGAATCAGAGCAAGATTTGCCCCTTTCCATTTCCAAAATAGCCTCCCTAAATTTGCCAAATGTTCAGCTGTTAATTCAAGGATAAAGCATTATTTACTCGTTTGTAATATCTGGATAAAATGCTAGAACAAAGTATTAATAGGAATATTTGTCTCAATGTCCTCTTATATCTCTTCCCTTACAGCAGGAGTGGGCTAGGAAGCCTCATTGACCCTCCCCCAGGAGAACTCGGAGGTCTACTTCTCCCCTTCAAAAAATTACAAACTAAAGGCTCTCCACAGGGCTTGGGGGGGACTGCCAGTTTTCAGTCCCGTTGGGTCATTTTAGACCCAGAAAAGGCCTGTTTTACAATAGGAAGTTAGTGGCCCAGCAGACAATTTCTGAGTGAAGATCTTGGATTATGAGAAAACAATCCTCTCCGTCAATTCTTTCCCTAAAATAAAGTTTTATGAAATTGTTAAATGGATATTTCTGGTAGAAATTCTTCAGGTGACCAGAACCCTTGATTTGCATATAGCCTCTTAAATCTTCCCCTCATATCCACCATTAATCCTTCTCACTTCCTTCAGTTCTTTCGAGTTAAGTAATTTGGCAAATGAGTGACATTTTTACTTGCAATTATAGGATGGCTGGGAGGCATCAGAGTCAGCAGGAATACCAGCCAGGAGACGCATGGATGTAAAAAATGCATAAACAGCAACCTTTCCTTAACCAAAGAAGTTTTACTTGGGAAAAGAGTCTGTAGGCCTAAAAGTGGTGATTTATGAGGAGTCGCGTAAAAATATCACCTTGCTGGCTTGTGAGGAAAGGAAGGAGGGAGACACCTGAGGGACAGCAGCCTCCAGTGGAAACCATATTTACCTCTCCCTTGTTTATCAGCTATTTCACTGGCAACAGCTACACAGAGGCTGTATGCCTCCACATCTCTCTTTCTTGTAATAGGAGTTGGGGAAGTCATCACAGAGGATCCATCTTCTGACAATACTGTCTCTGCAAGGCAGGTGTCATAGGGAAGGAGCTACTGAACTTGCTACTCTTTACTGTATTTTCATTTTTTCCTTAAAAAGTGGGTGTTGGAAATAGTTTTTTTTCCTTTAAAAAAATGAGTTTAAGATTATGGGTGCCTGTTTCTTCTCATTCCACCTGTCCCCATTAAATTCAAACAGGTGTGAAATCCTTTGGGATTCTTTAACTGTATTTCCTTTGAGTTTGTTCTCTTCCACCCATTTTGTCTTTGTATTTTACCCTTCTCTTTCCTTCCTTCCCTTTTTCTGCTCATTTGTGTTTTGATAACCTTATAAGAAACAAAACACTAGCTTGCAGATGATTTAGGAGTGTACTTATCCTTTCCAATAATCCAGCAATTTACAGACGAGTATCTCACTCACCATTAGTCCAGTTTCAGAATTAAACAGAAGGATGCTCAGCTAGAGAACATTGTTGTACCAACAGTTTTGGAAGAACATATTGAGGTCTACTGCTATAGGTAGAATGAGTGGGAGGAGAACACTGAAACAAGTAAGAAAGGCAGGGATGAATATTAGGAGATTATGCAGGCGGAGGATGATTGTTTTTTTTCCAGGAGTGTGGGGAAAATGAGTCAGCTCCAGAGCATCATTACCCTTGGATATGCATGATATCTGCCCAACTATCTTATTAATCACTTCTCCCATAGATGAGTGGCTGATGTGAAACACATATTTAAATATCTACGCATGTGGAGTTTGCTAAAATGAGTCCAGAAGATTCCTGTCCTTCCCTGTTGAATGGGAGTCCCCCGGAAAATAAAGCTACAGGAAAGGAGCATGATGTTTTCTTGATTAAGAAGCCAACTGTATTGATTTGTATTTGTAAGGGAAGGGGGTATTAGAAGAAAATTATCTAACCAGCCTATGTTCTGAACCAACAAATCTCACGCTACACAGCAGCTGTACAGTAAGTCAGCAGATTATGTTATTTTGGAAATTAAAGATCTAGTGTGTGTTTGGGAGGGAGTATATTGCAGTACTAATAGCAGCATTACTGAGTAAGAAGTTTTGACCTTGGTCAGGGATTTTGACCACTAGAAAGAAAACATCAGACTGCTTAATTCCAAGGCATTTAGCACAGTCTGCTCATGTACATCAAGCTGCTTTTCAAAGTCAGAAAGCTGGTCAATTGTAAATTCAGAAATCCTCAAGGGTGGGCAGGTGCTGTATCCTTTGTGAACAAAACTTTTCATTGACTTTAAACAGCATACAAAATACTGCCCTGTTTTTGTTACTTTCACAACTACTTTCTCTTCCCCTCCTGCCGATTCTCCCTTGCGCAAAGTGGAATAGAAGTCAAATGTTTAAACTCTTCCTGCTGAGTTATGTTGACTACTTTGATTGATTTTATAACACTTTTAAAGGGAGGAAATAAAAAGGTATCAAATGCTTTTCTTTTGTCATTTTTTCCTGTTTTACATGCTAGTTATTTTACAAATATTCTTTTAATATTTACTTTGTGTTACTTTATCATTGGAACTTATGCAATGGATTACAAATTAATATTAAACAAACTATGAAATATCATGTAACAATGGGTGATCTATTCAAATCTACCCACAAGCCAATTTTTTTTTAAAAAAAGGATTTTAAAAATAATAGTCTAAATGTTAGAAATGTTACTCTTACAATTCCAATACATCTGTGAACCCATCTAATCTTTGACATTTTTCTCCCATTTGATTTTTTAGTTTTCTGCTTAGCTGAGAATTCCAATGGTTCCAGATTTCACGTGAGATGTCAAGTGTTCTAAAAACTCTTCTTTGGATTTCCTCTATTGGGTACCTTTTTTGGGGGAGTGGGAGAGTTTAAAAATAAAACGTACTTTATCAGGCGAAGGTGCAGTGAACAAAGTGAAAGTGCAGGAATTACTAGGAACAACTTTCCCAAATATTCAAAAATAAAACATCCAAGAAGAAGCACTACAACAACTCTTTTTGCCTTGACATCATTAAGGTATCATATCCATAAGATAATTCAGTGAAAAGGCTGAGCTGTGAATCAGAAAGCTTCCATTCAGATCATGTCGGTGTTATCAGCTCAGTAAGCGGCTGCAGCAAACTACTTAGTTTCAGCCCCTTCTGACAATATGGAGACATTAATTGGTGATGGCAAAGAAGTTTGTTTCAGTTCAGTGGCAGAGCTTGGAGTGTGTGGAGGGGGGGTGAGTGGAGGGGGGTGAGTGGAGGGGGGCAGAGGGGCAGGAGTGGGGCTACAGTGTGTGAGGGCCTGGCTATGGTGCATGGGGTGGGGCTACAGTGCACAGGGCCGTGGCTAAGGCAGACGGGGCGGGGCTATGGCATTGGGGGGCAAGCAAGGAGCTGAAGCTCCCCCAAAAAATTGCCGCCGGGGACACACCACTCCCATGCCCCCCCATCCCTTTGTGACTGTTTCAGTTCACTTAGTCCCTTTAGTTTGACTCCTACAGAACAAAACACAGAATTGTATGCAGACTGGTCCTTACTTCCTATTAGTTTTATACATGTATTTTAAATTTTAAGTTCAAAAAGTTCTAGATGGCACCTGAGAACTTTTGGGTTCTCTTTCTCACGTGCAGAATTTACATTAGACTAGAAGCCTTATATAAAGTCATATATACATGGCATACAACTGGGAAAGAAAAAGACAATATAGTTCACATTTTAGTACAAACTTAACCGACACTTTCTGAACTAAATTTATTTTTCAGTCAGTCAGTCAGTCAGTCAGTCAATGTTAACACTTCTTTGAACTTCACAATGCTGTTCTTTGAGCAAATACAACATTCCATGATAACAGAAAATTGCCTGAGAAAATGTGCGCAAACATTATTGTGTACAAAAATGTGCTGCATTGTGTTTGAAGCATAGGTTAAATCCAGAGATGGTATAGGATTTAGTTCAGATTTTGGGTCACTGTAATCCTTATCACATTTCAGGAGTGGGGCAAAATTTCTGAAGCTTCTATTCCACTGAAGCTGTCAGGTGCCACTTGTGTCCAAGTGAGACAAGTGATGCTACATTATCGTGTTGCTTATCACCTTCAGTACTGCAGCTGAAGAAAAGGTAAGATAAAAATGTTTGTATAATATTATAATTTTATAAATGATGAAGAATTTAGGTTGTGGTGGTGATGATAGTGATAGAGACAAAGAAAGTTTGGATTATAGATGTGAGATAGCACAATTGAAGGGAAACAGAGGGGAATGATTATGAAATATTGAGATCTACTAATTGATATTGGCAGCACCCTCTGGGAAAAGAAAACAACTGTGGATCCAATGGCAACACGTGCTTTTGGATCAATTCCAAACAGACTGCAAAACATTTGAATGAATTAGCCACAGATAAGATCACAACAAAGTGACGCTTCTTGGAACATGTCACATTACCTGACAACACCTCACTGATTCCTAGTTTGTTTTTGTTTTTAATAGTATCTGAATCACTGATGGTCCAAAACTCTTCACCTGGTAGACTGTAAAACTGAGAGATAATAAAAAGAGTTAATTGCCCCCTCCGACTGTGAAATATGTACAACTGAAAAGGGTGGATTCCTAATCTGATGTTCTTCTCTGGCCATGAGTGGAGAGTGAGCTGGGACACATGTTCTGGCTCATCCCCTTCCTCTTTATCCCTCTCCATGTTGTTAGGAAAGGACTGAAAAGCAAGTCTAACTGCATTTGGCTGAATGAAATTACAGAGTCCAGCACAAATGGAAACCCTGATAAAAGAGGCCTTCTAGCCACTTGGAGTGCTGGGGCAACATTCGATTTCAGATCTTCCCTGGAAACATGGGAAGGGAGGTAGAGTGAAGGTCACATCATCTCTGTCTCCCTCTTCTTGAGTATAGAAAGGAAACCTCAAGAGGGCTGTGAAACTGGTAAAAAAAAATGAGAATACCCAATGGATTATTGTTCTGCTGTGCATATAACATCATGTCACATAAATCTGTGAATGTTTGAAGAAGAAGTGGGTTGGAGATGGAAGATTTCTGTAGAGTTCTATTGCCATCATTTAGCTCTTAAACTGAAATTTTACCTAATAGAGTAGAATGGGCTTGTATATTTGTGGAGCCATGGATGGATGGATGGATGGATGGATGGATAGATCTGAAACAGAGATATAGGACTGCATCTTAATTAAGAGGAAACACAAAATAATCATCATTTATACTGAAGCAATACAGAAATTTGTAAATTACTATTATAAGTAGTTTTAAAACAACTGCACTAAGTCATTCACACTCAAGTTAGTAAGCATAGAGTTTGGCGTGATAGAGATCCAGAAAGTGGGTCACTTGGTTTACTTGGGTAACAATTCTTTCTTTTTGCAACATCCCATGGGTGTTATCATTAGCAACTGGTTCAATGTTCAAGACTAACTGATATCTGAGAATGTGCTTTGTATGTAGCCTGCCTGCTGACTGGGGAAATCATTTTGCAAGAGCTGTAAATAATGTAAAAGTCTCACAAGTAGTTAACAACTCAGGCAGGCTTCAATTTGGCACCCACCCCCTTCACGCAAGATTAAATGGGATACTTGGTGAGGCAGAAGACTACATGACTTCAAAGGTTCCTGTCTTAGTTAAAAAGAAACAAATTGCTTCCCCAGTGACTCCTCTCAAGGGAATTAAGAAGGAAAAAAAGCAAAGGAACTATATGCCTAAAGAGACTATATGCCTCTCTCTCTCTCTCTCTCTCTCTCTCAATCTCTCTCTCTCTCTCACACACACACACACGCACATTATTTAAATGAGTGGTCTTTAAGAGTATATTCTTACAGGCTGAGAGGATTCTTTGCATTTTATGTTTATTTTCTGCCAAAATCGTGTCACCGCAGATGTCGTCAGGGTTGGTGGGATCTGGCTCCTCTGAGCATGAGCAGAGGGCAATCAGTGCAGCAAGGCTTCACTGCAGCAGAGGGCCTCAGTGAAGCAGAAAAAATTCCAGAGGCTCATTAAGTAGGACTTAGAGGCCGAATTTATTGCCACGCTCTAAGATAAAGGCTCTTGGTAAAACATTCCAACAGCAATTAAGCAGTAAGAATGTCAAGAGATAACTGAAGCTGAAATGGGCAGCATCTCCCCTTACAGCAAATAAACTGTCAGCAGCAGGACAGGTCCAGCTAAGCAATTCTAACTGGCAGCTGGTCAAGGCAAACACCAGCCTTTTTATGCTTCTCTGTCACCCTGAAACAAGTGGGGTGACCCAATCAGTGCTCTGGCGTGTGGCCTTCTCTAGTACACAATTCATAGCCTAAACAATCCTGCTGATCTTGCACCTGTTTGTCTGGCCACATTGCCTCTTTCTCTGCCATCCACTCAGAGGAAACCTTGCCTGCCTGGCAATAACCTTGACAGATGTTCAAGGAAGACTAAAGAGCTGTTTTTTTTTTAATTATTCAGGGATAGTTGTGTTGGTCATATAGCAAAACACAGCAAAATCCAAAATCCACAAAGCAACAGTACCCTTAGTGAGCCAACTCCAAAGCACAAAATACTCTGTGCAAGCTTTCTAACTTCACTGGCTTCTCCATCTCTCAAAAATGTTAAAAATCATACAGGAAAAGAAAAGTGAAAATGTTAGAATTTAGAGGCTTGCATTTTATCTCAGTTAAGATAAAATGTTGTTGTCAGTTAAGACAGTACTGAGGGATATCAGTGCAGGGAGAGGCAACCCCTTTCTTGTCCATATTAGGGACAAAAGGATTTTTTTTAAAAAAAAATAATAATAAAATTTCAACTCTGTTAGGAACAGAAATGTACCTTCCCTTGGAATCCAGCTGTTCCTGTCCTTTGAGAAGCTAACTGGATTTCCTTCTACAGATAATTTTATCCTGATTTTCATTATTACTCTTTTGTTCCTGTTTGCTTCTTTACAGGCTTATACTGAAGATCGCTGGGTTGTGGGGGGAGAAAGGCCATAAAGTAGACAAGTGGACAATAAGGAGGTATAGCAAGAAGGACAACTCTAAGTGAGCTCCAAGGATGGCTTTCACACCTTTGGTTCAGGAGTACTCCTTCCTGGCAAATAGGAAGTCTTGAAACGATAACCCCATGGCTTGCAGCCTGGATCTTCTATCACCTGTCCAGGAGCTTCAACTGAGCATGAAGCTGGTGTTGACATCCTGGCTTCTGGGAATCACTGAACTCCTTGGAGGTGAGGGACCTGTTCCATTGGGTGAGCCAGGCTTGAGAAATACTGTCATGGACACGAAACTGTCATGGACACGAAGACCTGAGGTTCAGGGGTGTCAGGTCTGGCTGGTTTAGAGGTGGGAATAAAGATCTCTCCTCTACCCTGGCAGTAGGGATAGAATAGTAATTAAACAACTAACAATGTACTGCCATTTCATGACCCCTATGCAGGCAAAATTGGTTTGATATCCCTGTGGAAGAACGATGAAAAAAAACAATAACATGGTGGTAGGGGGAGGTAATTCTGAGAGCGGCACTCACAAGGAGTTACCAAGTCTCCATAAAAGGAGACAGAAGGAGAGGAACTAAGGCGAGAAGAGATATGTACATATGTCTGGAGGGAGAAGTCTAGAGGAATTGGGGTTTAGTAGCAACTGAAAGGTATTAAAATCCCCAGTTCTTTTCCATAGGAATCTACTTTGAAAGCCACCAATCCACTGAGTTCAATTGGCTCTTTCATCATCCTCTCTACTTCACCTTCATTCTCATCTTCTCCTATTTCTTCCCCCACCTTTCTATACTCCTTCCATCACCCTCCCCACTTTCCAGTACCTGAAAGCCCAAGGAATGTCAATGTATTTCAAGGGCAGCTGCTGAGGGTCACATGAGAGCAAAAATAAAACAATACATACTGTACCCCCTCTCTCTTTGTCTGGCTGATTGTAACACCCATTAAAGATGGGGACAGTGACCACATTTCCTTGCTATCACTAAAATTGTCACCACCAAAGCAACTGTTGACATCAAAACACAGGAACTCCTGCAGTAGCCAACAAGTAAATTGGAACAGTAGTAGTAGTGGTTGGTGGCGGTGGTACTGCTCAACAACTACAAGAAAACTTTAAATGTTCTCAGAAGGAACTTTTCCCAAGCATTCTTTGCTTGTGCTCATAACAATTGTGCAAAACTGAGCCTGTGAGGCCTCATTTAATTCAGTTGGAGGCCCTAAGAGGTAACTGGAAATTGAGAGAGATTTGGTGAATCTCTCTAATTTAACAGAACATTTGGTAACGCACAGACAAAAGATGAACAGTTTATCAGTCCCACTTCAGTCTCCCCAACACACTTAACTCTATCATAAATCATTTCCGCATTAGCCTGTTGTAGTGTGATGATTCCACTTTCAGTATCCTCTGGAATCCTGGGGTTTACAGTTTCAGGAGGGGCCAGCTGGTATGAACAAACAAATAGGAACTTTAGTCTATGGTCTGTCTACGTTGTGCCTCTAAACCTACAATAATCATGCAACCTAACTAGGCTGTGAATTCTGAGCGTGCAAAAGTTGCCATTCCCAATAGAAAAAAAAATGCCCCAAATAGAGATGCTGGTTTGCCCAAAGAACTTTAACAAAAGTATGCATAGCTCAGCAATAGCTCCACTTTACTTTTTATTTTTATATTCCTTTTTATTTTGGTTTTTAAATTAAATTTGTTTGTTTTTGTTTCCTTAGGAAAAAAATAAGTACAACTCTTTTTGATATATTTGGTTCCCAAGATGGTGGCTCCCATGCATTAGTGAAAGGACTGATGGCCATGAGGCAAGCAAAACAGGGAGATACTCATCCTTCAAGTCTTCTAGGGGTGGTCAACCCATTTCCTAAAAAGCACATCTGGTAAAAGCTCATCTGGTAAAAAAGCTCATTTCCTAAAAAGCTCATCAGAAGCTCATCATCCTTCTGACCCACCTTACCTGAAGCTTACATTTGAGAAGATGCGACAGTAAGGCGAAAATGTTTCTCATCCAGGAGGCAAAACTGCTTTTGAAAGTGCTTGGCCTGGTGTGCAAATAGGAACCAATGTCTTCTTCTCCCCATCCTCAGGTGGGCTGAAAGTGTGAAATATTTTGTCCAGTCTCTCTCCTTCAGGTAGGCTGCATCAACATGAGATCAAACGGACAGCCTCTCTCCTTCAGGCAGCATGAGATCACAATGACCATTTCTCTCTGTCAGGCTCATAGCATCAGCATTAGGTCACAATGGATTAGTTTCTCTCTTTCAGGCAGGCAGCATCAACATGAAGCCACATTGGACAGTCTCTCTTCTTCAGCACATGGGATGGGGTGGGGATTAAGTAGACCCTTTTCACACCTTACCCTTTTGTGGTGCCTGGGCTCGCATGAGCAGCCTCCAGAGGAAGGCTCTTGCAGCCGGGGTCCTTCTGCTCTGCACGAACTTCCTGCTTGTGTGAGAGCCCCACCTCTTCCTTTCACAGTGCAGCCTGGGACCTTTCCAGGCTGCACTGAACAGGAAGCATTACCGGCCCAGCTCCCGAGGCTCCACACACAAGATAAGTGCACGCGGAGCCCCAGAGCGATGCATGCCCATGCAGCATTTTTGGCTTCAAGCTGAAAATGAAAATATGCGTGCGCAGTCCACATTAGGCCCTTGAGCGTCATGCAAATGTGAGTGCATTCTGTGGACCACTCCTCACATTTATGTGACACTCAAGGGGCCCTTTCGCATTGGAAATGCCGTGCGAAAAGGGCCGTAGTCTGTCATACGAGAAACATCAGCAGGATGTATTGCCACTTAGTTGTAGAACACTGTTCAGGCACCGTGGTGTCTTCATGAAGGACTAGGGAAGACCCCCGTCTGAAAATCCAGAGAGCTACTTCCTATCAGTGTGGACAAAACTGAGTTAGGTAAACCAAAGGATTGCTTTAATACAAAGCAGCTTATTGAGCTTTTGTATGGGCTCAACCTCTCCTCCATTTATGATGAACTTGGAAGGACTTTGTGACACAGTCTCTTTATTCTCGGGGAGAGGACACATGTAGGAAAAAGTTGGAGCATTGTGTGTTACTTAGGCAAGCACTAGTAATGTGCAAGCTGAGTGGCCATTGGCGTCCTTTCTCATTCAATCGGGAAACAGTGGGGCAATGGAAAGGAGGAGAGTTGGCAGGCAGGGACCCAGCTTTTATAGGAATTCGACTTCCAGCCAAGTATACCAAGGTGGTCTGGCACCAAAGGAAATAGAGATTGTGGAGGCAGTGTTGGCAACACCTCAGATATAAGAGGGCAAAAGCTTGCAAGGAGTGCCAGAGCTGGACAAAGTCTGGAAGACAAAACTGGCTGGCTGCTGAAGGGCAGAGGCATAGCAAGCATTGGCATGACACTCCAGAAGGGCTTCAGCTTTCAGTGTGTGTTTGCCTCACAGCAGCAGAAATCAGATGGGAGCAGGAGTGGACCCAGGAGCAGCCAGGCTTTGGAAGGAACTTTTTCACAATTAACTAGTTAGAGTGGGTTCTTTCTTCCAGGAGAAAAGATATAATTCTATCATATCACAACTGTATCTAAAAAGGGACAATGTTGCCCCTTTTGTAGAGTAAGTATAACTTTTAACTTACTTTTATAGTTACAGAGAAGCAGCCTCAGTAAATAAAAGACATCATATGGTTCAAGCTAGGCTTCACGCTTTGCTGTGGGTGCTCTTGGCAATGACAATATAGAGAGGAGGAAAATGAGCTTTATATCACAGGTCAGAGGCTTGTGCGTTCTGTCTTTTTAAGGAAGGTAACTAAAAGGGGGGAGCTATTTTCGTTACTTTGAGAAATGGAAAAAATAAATTGCTTTTTTTAAAAAATTATAACCAGAATGGTAACTTTGGGGGCACCTTGGAAGAATAGCTATATATGATTACTTTTTAAACGCAACTTAGAAGCACCATCAGTGAGCAGAACATATTGGTTCACAGATAGAATGGGATATCACTTTGCAAAATATGCCCCAGGGAGCATAATGTTGCCAGAAGATGTCTGGTGAGCCAAAAAGAAGTAGAGAGAGGCCTTTTCCGCACCTTACCTTATATCACTGCCCTGTGGTCATGATCCTATCAGTGCCTTTGGCAGGAAGGAAGCTCAACAGGAATGCTGTCCTTTGCATCAGACTGGATCTCTGATGAAGGGAGTGCAAGCGACATGCCTCTTCCTTACGCAGCACAGCCAGGCTCTGTCTTATGTTGTACTGGGGCAGAAAGCACCTCCATCACACTTCCAGGCCTTCCGCAGGGCAGGTAAGTGTGGGAGCATCATGCAATCAGTGGTCATTGACAGAGAAAATCCATCAATGATTTACCCCATGATCGTGCTGGCTGGCAGCACTCGAAGGACGGGACTGCAACAACATCCTGCAGAAGCATTGTCACAGTCCTGCTCCTCTTGCATTCCCATGCCATGTTCATGCAGAAAGGGCTAGAGAGAGGGAGAGAGAGAAGAAAAGAAGAAGAGGAAGAGGCAGAGGCAGAGAAAGAGGAAGAAGAAGAGGGTGTATAGAAGGAGAAAGCCAGCACTTGGGAAGGAAGATGGGGAGAAAAGCACCATTTTTTTGGATGTATCTGCCAAGGCATCAGGTGCAGGATCAGGCTTGAGTGGCCCCAAATGCACCCCCAGGACTATTTTGGAAGCAATTTCATCCCATTTTCAGGTCTCCCCAGACCATTTTATGCCAAGGTGATGCTTTTTTCCAACAGTTAAAGTTCACCAAAATGTGGCAGAATTGTCCTCCATGAATCTTGGGAACATTGGAGGGAAAATAGAATTGATTAAAAAAATAGGGGTCCAGTCCTCCAAGATTTTGTTGGGGGGCAATATGGCCCCTAATCTAGGACAGTCATACACTCTACTCTATAAGGATCTCATTTGGACATCTTTCTAGTGGTATCTTCCCATTTGTGAAATTCTGTCTCTGGAGTGAGACGGAATCCTCTCTGTTTTCTTTTAGATGCATCTTGAACAATTTTTTGTTTCAGTCCATTTTCAGTGTGGATAGATTTTAATTATTGCTATTGGTTACCTTTTGAAATATTCTATGATTGTTCTATTTAGTTGATATTTATATTTCTATTGATGCCGTTACTGTTGTTGTCATTTTGCTGTGTAATTGGAACTACAGTCACACCTCCACATTCACGAGGGTTAGGGGCATAGAACCCTCACGAAAGTGGGAAAATTGCAAATAACTCCTACCCCTGCAATTCCCCTCCAGGGCTCCCCCTCCCATTCCTTTGCCTCTGACCCTAGCATTGAGGAGCAGGGGAGAAAAAAGACACAGTAAAGTGCTTACAGGTACTTTCCTCTCAAAGGGAGAAGAGTATAGTTCTTCCCTTCTAGTTACTTCTGGCAGCCATTTTGAAAAAGGAGGGGTAGGAACAAAGAGAGCACCTGACCAATCAGCAGCCATTACACAGCAGAAAGTGCAGTTACTTGGGAGAGAAGACACACCTCCAGCAGTGGTGGTGGGGCTTTGCTCACCCAGAAAGGAAAAAGCATAAATTTTAAACACAAGCCTAGCAAGCCTGGGGTGAGGAATACAAGGGAATGGGAGGAGGAGAATGGGGGGGAGGAGGTAAGAACATGACTCACAAGTAATCAAATTCGTGAAGCTCAAACTCACAAATGTAGAGGGAGGGCTGTATGTCGTTTTGCCCCAAGTCACAGGACAACCTTCAGTAAAAGGCAGCAGTCAGGAACACGAGCTCATAGGGAAATGAAAAGATTGGGAAGAACAATGGAAGAAACATGTAAACAGACAAGAAGATTAAGACGAATGTCAAAAACTCTGTTTAAAAGAAAAAAGAACCACATCCAGGTAAACTAAGGAACAAAGTGAAAGATAATAATAACATGCAAAAAAAGGAAAGAGAGGTGGTGGTGGTGGAATGAGCATTAAGTTTAGAAGAGGCCCTTCAAGAAAACATATATCAAAATAAGTTTGAGCACAAAGAAACGAGATCAAAGTGACAATTGCAGAAACAGCTTTCAGAAGGCCACCCCTACTGTGCAGGTTCTTGAGCATTTCCTGTTGTTAGCACTATTACAAGAGAGCCAGCATGGTGCAGTGATTTGAGTGTTTGACCAGGACTCCAGAAAACCAGGGTTTGAATCTCTGCTCAGGACCTTGGGCAAGTCATACTCTCTCAACCTCAGAAAGAAGCAAAGACAAACCCCCTCTGAACAAATTCTGCCAAGAAAACCTCATGATAGGCTCACCTGAGGGTTGCCATAAGTTGGAAATGACTTGAAGACACACAACAGCAAAGTACTATTACACAATGCCCTACAACAGTGGCACTAAAACTTAATTCTGTGTGCTTTCTAAAACTGATGCTTACTTACTTCAAGAAATAAAACAAAATTAACCAGTTTCATTTCAGCAGATCAAATTAATTCAGTCTAAACTCACATCCCTAGCATGCTACCTTTAGTTTATTATGCAAGGCTACAGCAAAGTGTGGACCAGACCAGCCACACTGTCCCCTTCAGTTCATACTGAAGGCTGAAGTCCACATGTATTCAGACTCTATTGTAGCCAAGTATTTGGTGACATGTGAAATATTCAACCGATTTGATTATTAGATGATATTTCTTTTAAAAATCCAATTAAAATATATATTAAAAATATATTTTCCAGGATGAGGTATATTTTTTTATAAAATAAACAAAAATATTACAAGACAACAAAATGAACTATCAGAATCAGAAATGAGATACTTACCAAAATGCAACAATCCATATTAATTTCTCAGTTTGACAAAGCAATTGATGCTGACACCCCTGAGTTTTCTACACTGGAAATGGAAAGTGATCTCTTTGTAAGGCTCCAGCTCTGGAAACTCTACTCTAGTTTTCAATCCAAGTTGCAAGCTACCAAGCATAACTTAAAATGACCCAGCAACAAAGGTAATCTGTTCTGCTTTGCTCTTGTAATTATATTGCTCTTCCTATTTTAGCGTACAAAGGAAGAAGGGATGGGGGAAACGGAACGTAGCAGCAGGTTTAAGACAAACTGGTTTTTACTTTACCATGAGCTTTTGTTGATATAAACCCATTTCTTCAGGTGTAGTACAGAGTGATATTAAAACCTCAGGTTATAAAGCATATTTACAGAGTTGTTGGAGTGTGATGGAATGCCATAGGATCCAGAAGATGCAAATCATATTTTAGGGAATCCTTTCTTTAAAATTTGGCCAGTAAAAAAGCTGTACCAGTAACATTCACACCTTCTGGTTTGCTTGGAGGTAAAAGGCAGGATAGCCAAGCAGTTTTAAGTTCATTTGTTGACTGAGGGTGGAAAATGCTGTCCATAATGTTGATTTGTTTTCATTATCCAGTTCCATAGCCAAATCTGATTGGCCGTGCCTCCTCCTTTTGCTGTCCTTTGTCTTCATGCCAGTTTTACATAGCTAAATCTGGTGTGCTGTCTGACCATGTAGCGCCACTAGAGGTGGTATGTGATCCTTGATAGTTTGGGATTGCCTCAGAGCCAATATGGTATAGTGGTTTGAGCACTGGACTACAACCCTAGAGACCAGGGTTCAATTTCCCGCTTTACCATAGAAACTCACTGGGTGACCTTGGGGCATCACACATAGCCCCAGAAAATCCTGTGAGAGGTTTGCCTTAGGGTCATCATAACTTGGAAATGACTTGAAGGCTCATAGCAACAAGAAGATGTCTATATTTGTACAAAAGAAGCAGAGCATGGTAACCAAGTGGTGTTTTGTGAAACTTTTTTTTTGTCTCAGACTATCTTTCTTGCCACCAAAATCTTAATGAAGTGGCATTTTAATCCAACCCTAATCTATACTGCCTGCTCAGAGAATCTTGGTTTACAAAAACAGGAGCAAATAATCAACAGGGCAGTAGAAGTCCAAGGAATGGAGTTCTTCTGTGACATCATTGCCTCTACTTCTTTTGTGGAGGAACACACAAAACAGGAAGATATCCAGCAGGAAATAATGTGGCGGGGGGAGAGGAGAAATTACCTCCTGATTTTAGGAAAAAAATGTTGCATGCATCCACCTTGAACATGACTATGAAAGAAGATTTGGTTTATTGCCCACTTCTTTCTTTCAGTTTCCATTCTTCTTGCTGGAATAGTGCAATTGCCTATTCAATCTGACCTCACAGATTGGTCAGTGTACAATGGAAACTCTAATGGTTTGCTCCCAAGTATTTCCTTTTCCTGAAAATAGTCATTGACAATGTAGCAGTCAGAAACAAATTACAGCTCACTCATGCTGCAGATTTGAAGAGCAGAATCTTTTGAATTTAGTTGAAGGAAAGGAGGTTACCAAATATATCACTGACAAGCCGAAAACAAAAGAAACCCTGTTTAGATCATTTGGTGGTACTTCACAAAACCCCTCCCAAGCTTTTTGAATGACTATTTAGTGACTCAACTTCTTACCAAGTGCAAACTTTCTTGTCTTTTTCTTTCTTTTTTTATAAAATACTAGCTTGAAAGAGAGTGATTTGTGGTCAGGGAATTGGAAACATGACACAAATTTAATTTGGCCACTTGGGGCTAGCACCAAACGACAGAACAGCAGGAAGCAGTTAAAAGCTTCCCCTCTACAATCAAAGCCCTGTAATTTTCTGTCTCTCTCCAATCAAGTGCTGCATTGACAAAACCAGTTCCACTAATGACCTCTGAAAGAGCTTTTCATTCTGCCCTTCCTTGGGTAATTTGCTTCTCTAACTAGGGTGTCTTAGCAGGAGCTCAACAAGAGCAGGTGTCACCTGCCCACTCTTTCCAGGAGCATGACAAACAGCAGAGATTTGCTTTGTTACATTATATATGGATTTTATTTGGCTGTCCAAATTCTCTTTCTATTTATGTAAGTACCCTTATCAGCTCCTGAACATATGGTGCTGAGCCCCCTCCCTGTATCTCTCTCCTATTCTCCTGACTCTCTGTACTGGAACATAGAAATTAGAGATGTAGAAAACCTATTAATCCATCATTTTTTATCCTATTTCAGCATTGTTCCCCAAGGTATCTTTTTCTATTAGATATCACTTTTAGTTCTCAAGGTGTAATTATTACCAGTTCCTTTCCAGATCATGTCATGCTCTCATCAGCGTTTCATTTGGAGCTTCATTTCTGGGAATTTGATTTCAAAAAGTGTGCTGAAAACGGGACTGTGGCTAGTTAAGAAATTTCAGTTTGTTACTTTTATTCATTCTCTCCTTCTATTTTTCACCTTCTCATTGAAATGCAGTGGCTGTAGGTAAGATGGAATGTACCATTCCTAGAACAACAAGTCACCTCCCTCTGCCCTTGGTATAAGAGTCCTACTTTCTGGCTGGAACAGCTTTCTAAATTCTATTTCTCAAATTGTTTTATTCACTGAGTTCTGGTCTACACTAGAATTAGAAAATGGTGGAAGAATGGTAAGATTGACTGCATCACTTCAGTCTAATGGTCCCCTGAGCACCATTCAGAATAAACTTGACTAATAAACAGTTTTATGTACTGTTTCTTCCCCCACTCATCCAATACAACCATTCTGTCTACTTCTTGAGCCCTTTCTGAAATTCTCAGGGCCATCCAACTTTTTCTATGGGCCTTTAGTCACCCACTGCCATAGCTGTCTTAGAAACAATGAACCAAACAGAAGAAACTCTGCTTGACCAGTTCTGGGAGGTCCTGGCAGAATGATTGGTTTTTTAAAAAAAATTTATTAAAACCTACAATTGCAATATAATTAAAATTACAAATCTTCAAACAAAACATACAACAGACATGACTAGAGTTAAAAAAAAAGTGACTTCCTACTTCCCAGACAATAGTTGCTATTTATCCTATAATCCAATATCTCGATAATCATAACTATTAATTCTTTTTCTTATAGATATTACTATTTCAGATAATTATAATTTTATCCAAGCTCCATCAAGTATCTACTGGAACAAACAAAAAACAGTTCTATCAGCATTGATCTAACTTTATTCTTCAGTCAAATCCTCTTATAGCTTGTCTTCCTTCAGTCAATACTAATAATGAGAACTCTCTCCCAGTGTTTTTAATATTCAATAATAGAATGGTCTCTTAACAATGTTGTCCCTTTGTCCATTTCCACCATATCCAGAAGCTTCAGCATCCACTCTTCTTGTGATGAGATCACTGAATCTATTTCTGGGCATACAAAATTCTCACTGCAACAGTCATATATTGTATAATTTTAATGCAATCTTTCCTCAGGTTGTCATCTATCAGTCCCAGGATAAACAGTTCTGGTGTCAGCTGAATCTTTATTTTCAACATTTTCTCCATCATCTGGTATATCATCAACCAATACGTTTTTACTTTGTTACAAGTCCAACACACATGAAAAAAGGTCCCTTCAAGTTGATTAGATTTCCAACATCTAGTTGAAGAACTTTTATGGATCTTAGAAAATTTTTCTGTAGTTAAATACCATCTATATACCTTATCTTATTTTAAAAAAACTCTTTTAAATCATACCTTAAATTGAATTTCAAATCCTTTGTCCACATCTGAATGATCATTCTTGCAGTTCTAAATCTCAGATAACTCCAGGTGATTCAAGAAAGGGGTCATGCTGTGACAAATGTAATCGGTAAAACCCCATGCAGGGATGATCTCACACGGAGGTCTACACCGTGGGGCGCGCTAGGGCGGTTAAAAAAGGTGAGGTTCTACACCTCAAACCACCCTCATGTGGCCGCGGGGGTGGCGCTCCGTGTTTTATAAAGACCACTTTTCAAGTGGTCTTTTTAAAACACGAGCGCGCTAGCCCGTCGCAGCGCCCTGTTTAGAACTGCAGGGATGCACTAGTGCGTCCCTGCAGAGCTGCCTGGGGTCGGGCTTCTGGCTGGCGCACTGCCCCGATTGGCGGAGTGCTGCTGGAAGCCGCCGGCCGCCATTTTGGGTGCCGCCGGCCACTGGCGCACGCCACCGATGTGTAGAGTGGCGAACGTGCGCTGCACCCCGCGGGGACGGAGCCTCCCGCTTCAAGGTAAACTCCATCCCCATGTGCGCCGCCCCGTTTCCCCCGTTTCGCCACTCCGCATGTGGAAAGGGCCTTAGATTAGAGGCTCAGCTTTTGGTACTGTTTTCATGCATTCCCAATTCACTAGAATGCACTTGGTAAAGCTTTGCCAAGGCAAGCCCCTTATTTTTGCCTTCTTTTTCTGTTTACCCTCATTTTAACATACCATTTTCTCCTTCTGTTTCAAACAGGGCACAAGAAAGGGAAGATAGACTGTAGTCTCATCGGTTTTCTCATTCCCACATTGGCTTTCCTTGTCCTGAAAGCTGCTCGTTATCAATTGAGCACCTCCCTGTGTAGCAGTTATCCCCGTTCTCTTACCCATCTGGCTCTTTCTTTTCTTGGTGCAACCTTTGGTTATTCATATATTGCCATTTGCTATTATGTTTCAATCAAAGTCCATTTCTGGAAATTTCAGAGCTCATCTCTGTTGCTCCCCTGCATACTTACAAGAGTGCCCTTCCACATAGATTTTGACCTGATGTTAATCTACCACTGAGCCCCCCTTTTTTAAAAAAAAATTAGTAGTACTGCTCTGAGTTAGTTCTGCTTGATAGACAGGCATCCTCTCCATGAGTAGAATAGATCCAGGATCCCAATGGAGATCACTGGCAGAAGGGTTGGAGGACTTTTGGCTTATAGAATATATTTTGTTTTTCACCAGAATGGTGAAGTTCACCAAGGTACAAAACAGTAGCTCAAGAAGTTGGACAAGGAATAGCAGAAGATGGCAGCTGATCCTGAGAGCATGCTCAGCCCAGGAATCTATACATAGGATCAATACTAGAACTGATGTTCACACACAGAGTCTATAATGCACAAATGTTTATTCTCCTTCAAGCTTACATCATCTCAGCCATCTAATTTGGGAAGGTGGGGTGAGCCCTTTTGTTGTTGCTGCTGTTAAACAATTGGACACCAGACTCACTGCAAATCATTGCAAATCACCTAGAGATCTACCAGTAGATCTTGATCTACTTTCTGTCTGCCTTGCATGTTTGAGCTAAAATCTCCCATTCATTTATCTTGAGAAAGGGCTTACTTCCTGAACACAGAAACCATAGTAATCTGAAAACATACACATTGTGGAGAAAAGTTGCATTTTTGGACTACAGTTCCCTGAAATTTCCCACACCATGGCCACCAGAATTCTGGGAGTTGTAGTCTCAAAAAGTAACTTTTCCAAGTTGCATGCGTGTTCTAGGCAAGCATGGTAATAAGACTGTAAGCACAGTGAATATTTTATAACAAGTTACTCTTAGAGTACTAGTAGTGTATGTTATGTTCAGGGACCTTTAAGTTTGATGAATCTGCAACAACTAATGAGAGGGTTGTGGATTTAAGTGAACTAAAGCTATTGGGCTTGTTTCCAAGGTACATATATTGAAAGTGAATTTAACTATTGCTATAACGTATATCTGGGGTGCAGAGCTTGTTTCCTCCTTTCTCACAAGGTCATACATCCTACAGTAAAATTCCTATTAATGCAGATTCACTAATGGCTTAATCCAAAAATTTTGCTAGGGCTTTTAGGAAGGCTATGTCTTTTAACATAACAGCCCTCAACTCTACAAGCAAAACACCACTTTCCTTTCTAGACTGAACCTTTACTTTGACTTTATTCTTTTGTATGTGTTAATAAATTCTAGTATCTTCTCTAAAGGAGGTGGTGGTGGAGGAAGCTGGCAAATATAAAATAAAGCAATTGTCTTTTGACTTCCAAAATATTCTTAATTTTTGATTTTGCTTGCCATGGTATACCTAAGACCTCAGCATGATCTTTGTTTGTTTACCCATTGATAATCTCATGTTGTTCAGAGCCATTATATAAACTCTGCATCAGGAAAACCCTTTTTAGACAGTAGTCTTTGATTTGTGACTGCTTTCCCTCACTGGGAAAGTATATCTCACAGCATGAGCACTTCAATGTGAAGGTACTTTCTGCAATCTATGTCAAGAGGTAGAGAAAGCCCACCAATGCAACTCTTGCCCAAACAGTATCATTTCGTAAGTATTTTACCCTTGCAAGTAAGATGATGCCATCATTCCAGTAACACACAAAGCACATGCCCCATTTAAAGGCATATAAAACAGAGTGGGAATCTTCTGTTTTCAGTTTACTGTATTGCCTTTGTTTTCATTGGGTCCTGGTCTGGACATGTATGCATAGTGATAAACCAGTGTGGTGTAATAGTTTTGAGTGCTGGTCTAGTACACTGGGAGACCAGGGTTCGAATCCACCTTAGCCAATGGAAACCCACTGGGTGACCTTGGGCAAGTCACACTCTCTCAGCCTTGGAGAAAGGCAGAGGGAACCCTCCCTGAACAAATTCTGCCAAGAAAACTCTGTGATGTTAGGGTCAACGTAAGTTGGAAATGACTTGACAACAACAATCCATAATGCCAGAGAAAGATAGTTTGCATTTCAGAAGGCAACTGAGGGCAGTGATTATTCTTTTTTAAAAGAATTTCATCTGTGTTCGAGCTTACTTTTTTTTTCACCCATTCTGGATTGTTAGAAAATACAAGAACCTCTAGGAAAGGCTAGGAATAGGAACAAAGTGGTAACTGTGTGCCTCAGCTACTTGTTCAGGAATACAGAAGCCAATTTCAGGACTCTTCCAGACAAAGGAAATGGTGCTGATGGCTACAGTATTTGTTCTTGGGTTTTCCTTTAAAAACATAACCATATGCTCTTCTTGTCCCAGAATATTCAGTGGCAATTCTTGGCATCAGCAACCCCTGTTCCTTCCCAGAGGGTGTTCTTCCCTTTCTCAACTGCAAGGTGTATCCGACAAAAACAAAACAAAAACCACAAGGGATCTGTGTGATTCAGTGCTTGCAGTTCACACTGAGGTCCTTGGTTATGAATCCCTTTTTGCTCCTACTATTGGTGGCAGGGAGAGTGAGCAACTGGCAGCAGGGATGTTCCACTGTAGTTCACATAAAGAATTTTAAGACTATTGTTCTTTCTATAAAGAAGGCATGCCCACATCAGGTTTCACAACATCCAGAACCAATAGTGAGCAAAGGAACCGAAGAGATCTGAACAATGATTATCAAGTTGCCCAGTGTCATACCACTTCCTTCATTCCCTCCCTAGCCCCTTCAACAGGGACTAGAAGAACTGGAGAGACCGTGAGAGAGCAGAGGTGGCACCAACTGTGGCAGTAAATGAGGAGCTGCCTCAATTTGAGGAAACCTTCCAGTGCAGCGTCCTATGGCATGAGGGGCAGCCACTACTAGAAAATGCCACCTCTCTACACATGCAAAAGTGATGAAGTAGGGTGGGGTTGGGTCTTGCCCAATACATGTCTTGAAAATCAACTTTATTAGCCTTTGAACACTTCTGCAGAGCTCAAATACAACCATCTCCTTGGTATCTTCTCTGCTTAATTCCAGCTTTTAATGAAAACAAGTGGCTCACTGTTCCTTCTTTACTTGCAACTTTACAAATAGGTCTAGGCTATTGTTATTGTTATTTCCCTTCAATAGATACTTCTGCATAAATGCTGGGATCCAAGGAAAAAAAAGTGGAAATGTGAGCAAAAACATGTCTTTATACTGAAGACCCCATTGATTCACCAAGGCTTCAGAAGTAGACTAGGAAACAACTTAAGAACAAGTTCAATTTTTATTTGTCTTTTAAATGCGATTATACACATTCATGTGTCTACTAAAATTCAGCACTGTTACATTAAAGATACAGTACGATAACATTCAACTTGAGGTACTTCATATTTATATATATATATGTGTGTGTGTATATATATATATATATATATATATATCTTTCCTTCATAAATAATGCCATCAGTTGCAATGGTCAAGCACTGGTCCAAACACAACCAGTTGCAGTTGTGTCAGAAATAACGGAACTTTAACAAAATAATAATAATAATAATAATAATAATAATAATAATAATAATCAGTGCAATACATACTGTAGAAATTAGAACATTTACTTAAATATTATGTCAGATATGCTTAAAGTATATTACACCACAAATCCACAGTTTCTTTTCTCCTTCCAGCTCACCCTGCAATGAGATGTTAGGCATTATAATAGCACCCCTAATATTATCTTGTATCTCAGGGGTTTTATTGTCAAATATCTGTCCAGCACTTTAGAAGAATAAGCCAATATATGCAGGAATACATACATTTAGGACATTACTTTTCCACTTAGGATGCTAAATTCTCATTTGGGAACAATGACCTAATTCTATGAGTTACTTCCCAGGCAAACAGTTTGATGCTAGCAGCCTTAAGCTGACTCGGCAAATAATTTAAGGCAACATACTTAGATTTTTACGTGCCCAATCCACTTTGGGTCATGGAAAACATGAGCAGAATTAAAAGGCCAGATTCACTGCCATCTGGCCAAAAACTTTCAGTAAATATATGGTGGTGTGGCGAGGAATGTCTACCTTAACAGTATAGTTAAAGCTAAATGCAAGAACTGAACTAGTGTTCATGTTAACTTCTGTCTCTAGTAGCAGCTGCAGAGCACTTCTTTTAAGGATTTACTACTCCAGCATCTAGCATGTGACAGAAAGTCCCCATATATGCACGAACTTTCTGTATACAGAGAAATGCTTAGTGTCTGCATATAGATTCTCCACTGATAAATGATACATGCCTTTGCTCATAGAAGAGAATAGTGAAAGCCATTTGCGCTCTCTCTCACACAAAATGAAATCCAACCGCTCAGTTTCTCTCTCTCTACACACACAGCCCCCCTGACATATGCACTGGGGCATTTGTGCATTTGAGACACCCTGAATAATGATCCTCTAATTAATTTTAATTTGGTGTATTTTACTAAACACTTCATTTATTCTAAAGTGAATTTTGTCCTTGCAACTTTTGAATCTTTGGAGGCAAGGGAACCTGCTGACAGTTTCATCATCCTTAGGAGCATTGAGTGCTGCTTTGTAGTGGTTCATCTATCTTTTTATCTAAGTACACACCGACTGGCATCAATTCTCCAAGGTTTCAGGTGGGAGGGACTGACTCTAGGACCTTCCACATGCAAAGCATAATGCTTATTCCACCTTTCCTTAGGTCAGGAATATATCCTGGAGTCAGAAAGAATCTCAATTCAAGCAAATGTGGTATAGGCCACCAAGCTTGATTATGCTCTATCCAGGCAGGGTGTATGTGCCAAAGACTCATATCAGATTGCTCCCTGGAGGGTAGCTATTGTCTGGAGTCTAAGTCAGGGATGAACAAAATGTGGTTTCAGTATCTCTTGTGGCCTGGCCTAAGGCCATTTCTGTGACTCTTAGGCCCTCCCAATTCCCACTTGTATCCTGGCAATTTTGTTTTCTTCGAAAAGGTGAGTGGCTGCTATTAGAGGATCTAGAAACTACAACTTGCTGTTTAACACCCACCCACCCGCCCACCCCCTCCCCACACTTTATACCAAGAAATACCCATTTTTCAAGACCAGAAATAGACTTCTAATCACTCCCAGGTCTCTCCCACCTCCATCTTTTGGGCATTTTTGGCAGTCCACTAAGTCCCAGGAGCAAAACCTGTCCCTCTGAACTTACACACCCTTGCTCTAAGTGAGTCAGTGCAAATCTAGAAGCCCTCACTACTTCCTCCTTAATAATATCAGTTTGATTGTTACTTCAGATGGAAAAATATGACCAAATTAAATGAGTTATTTTCAAAACACAAGCTGAAAGCTTGTTTTTAAAGTATACTCAGAAAATACAGGCTTCCCACTTGATTTTTTTGTGCAACAAAACAAAACACACAGCCCCCACCCTACCCCAAACTTCCATAGTATCTAGTGATCAAAATGTCAGTACTCTGGACTTTCATTTTGATTACACAGCTATTTTCCACAGTCATTCATTTCAACAGCCTCCCAAGGGAGATCTGCCTGGCTCCATCACTGCTTGTTTGCTGATGGGCAGCAAATGCAGTTTTAGTCTAGCATGTTTTAGCAGTGTACTCATTTTTATGTTCTTAAATAGCAATAGCAATAGCAGTTATTTCTATACCGCCTATCAACTAGTGCTATCTAAGCGGTTTACAATGTATTTTAGCTGATTGCCCCCAACAAGCTGGGTACTCATTTTACCGACCTGCGAAAGGATGGAAGGCTGAGTCAACCTTGGAGCCTGGCAGGATCGAACTCACAACCTTGTGGTTGCAGTACTGGCATTCAACCACTGCGCCACCAGGGCTCCTGCTACTGCTTTTTTTAGTTCTTTGTACAGTGCTCTGTAGTTTTCTTATTGTGTTTTGTTCGGTTTGGTTATCCAGCATTGTTTTCATCTGATTGTTTGATACCTTGCAATCTGGTGTCAGAAAGGAAGGCCATGTATGCTGAAGACAGTAAATAATAATTTCCATTAGAAATGACTCCAGATTTCAGTGCAATTTGCAAAAGATTTAAACTGAAAACTGCCAAAAGTTATTTAACACACAGTTTATAGACTTTAAGACTCCAATCTCATACATACTCGTTTCAGAATAAGGCCCAGGCAACTCAATGCGATTTCTTTCTGAGTAGACACACAAAGGATTGAGTGGAGAGGCATGCGATCACGTGCACCAGAGACAAATATCTAGTGGTGTCAGAAGCATCATATACTCTAAGATACTGATTCACAAATCACAGAGGAGTGCTCTTATAAAAACCATTTTTAGTCTTCATGTTACTGAGATACTTTTTAAAATATGACTGTCTTGAATGCAAATAATTTTTTTTAAAAAAACTGTTACCCAGTTGAAACCAAATTTAACACATTATTTAAGCCATGAAGCCTAAGTCATCTTAGGTACAGTTGCAGCAGCAGTTGTTGTTGTTGTTATTAACGCAGGCAACTCTTTTTGATCATCTTAAGTGGCTTATGCCATCAATCTCAGAACTGTCTACGAGAAGTAACTTATCTCTCACTGAATTTTTAATATTACTGTAATGGTAATATGCTATCATTTTAAACATCTGCTAATATATTTCAATGTCACTGGCATTATACATGTGTCATAAAGGATGTGGTGTACTGAAATGCACAGTCGAAAAGGGTATTTAATTTCCCACTGTACTACCACCTAAGAGCTGCTCATGTTAAGACTAAATATTTACTCACAGCTTGGTGGAAACATGTTCTGTGACTTTCACTTCTGCTTCCAGGAGCAAAGTGGCAAAAGCCCAGTCATTATGATGAATAAGAGAACAGGAGTTGAGAGAGGATGCAGTCCATCTCTGTGTCTCTGTATAAAGGGAGGCTGAACATTGCAACCCAAGCCTAATCTACTCCTCTTCCCAGCTGAGCTCCTGACTACTTACAGTTCCATAGGAAAAAAGATGGCAGCCATTTATATTTAAGGTGCTCCATGCAGCTACCAAGGGACAACAATGGGCTTCAATGGGGCATCAAAGAAGCAGTGTCCACATGCCATCTAGAGGCCAAGAAGAGTACAGGGCATTTCTGTAAGCCAAATCTGGAACCTGTCTTGTATATATCTGATAAAAGGCCAAAAAAAGAAGAAGGGGGGCACTATTTCCTTCCTCAAACAATGCACTTGGAGGTTTCTGAAAATATGAACTTGTTTGAGAAAAACCTCTGTGGGATCTTTTTCTCTAAGGGCTTTTAACGGATACCACTGATTATATTTTTATCTGCTCTTCGTCCAAGGTACTCAGGGTGTCCATCCACGGCCCATCAATTTTCCTCCTCAACCTTCCTCCTGTGAGGAAGTTTGGCTGAGGGAACCTGAGTGCCCCAGGACTACTCAGGAAAATGTATGACTGAGCAGCAAGTTCAACGCAGGCCTTGGTTCTCTGAATCTTAATACATGAGCCTCCCTGACTCTTAGCTGCAAGGCTAAATAATAATTTACATCTTTTTGAAAAGTCAGCTCCCTATATTAACTGACTACGCTTGCAGGTTTATATTTACTATGAAAATAAATAATAGGCAACCAGTATTAACCTCAATCTAAATTTAAGAACACTTAGTTGTTACTGTTTGATTATTATTCACTGTTTGCAACAAGGGCGGGAACCAGTTTTTAGTTATTTGTATTTCTGTAGTTGTTTTGTAATCTAGTTTAATACTTGCAACCATTTTTCTTGGTAGTATATTACTGTGTAGTTAATTTTTTTATTTTTCTGTACTGTTGTGTTTTTCTTTTGTTTTTTTTACTTGCTACAAAATAAAGTTTAAAAAGTTAACTCCATATGAAGGTAGGATTGTACAGACGTCCAGGTACTCTTGAACTGCCACTCCCAGCTCCCCAAGCTTAGTATAGCCAATAGTGTAGAATGCTGGGATTTGTAGTCCAACAATATCTAGAGACCTGCATGAATCCCATTCCATCCTATACATTCTGGGAGTATTTACACTGCTGGTATTATATTGTTCTATATTATATTATTTGAAATAATTAAAAAAGCAAGAATAACATTTTTTTCTTGAAGAATAGCACACACTTTTCTTTGCATTCTATATGTATGACAAATGGCTGGTTTCAGTGTTAAGGTTTCTCCTGTCCAATTTAAGTGGCAATTCCAAACCGTATTTTGGACGCTGCTGCTACTTAATGGTATTTAAATACCTACTAACAGCCCTGATTCCAGCAGGTAACATTATTTAGTGTAAAAGACATTAAGCAGATCTAAACTGTGTGCGTGCATGTTTGTGGGTGTTGGGGAAAGCCATAATTTTTTTTAAAATTAACCTAATGGTTAAATTACATGTTAAGGAGCCCATGAGTACATGAACAATATAATATGAAGATTCAAGCTTGCTTAGCTATGTAACCACTTTCTTCTCAGCTTAAAATGGTGGCAGGAGGAGGGAAATTGTAAATCCTCTTTGCAGCTAGAAAACTGGGACAAATTGGCTTTGGAATATGACATTAAACAACTTGCTATCAGAAAGAGTTATGTGTTACCTTTATGAAAGTGTGCTTTTTTACCTGAAATAAAATTGTTCTATATCACTTAGTCATACTCATTTCTTTTCTTTTCCCCTCCTTTCTTTTCCTTTATTTATTTTACTGTTGGGCAGCTTGAAGCACTTTCGTGCCAATAATGCAGTTAGTTCTACAGGAAACCTGACAGCCAATTTTAAAACCATGCTTCTGGACAATGAAAAAATGAAATTCAGATCTGAATGAAAATCGCAAAATATAAGCCACAAATGTTCATTTCTTTGCAATGCTGCTAGATACCAATTTCATTATAATCACATAAAACTCCAAAAACCTACCCATAAACTGTAGTTTATAAATAGCTAAATTAAAATATTTTAGCGATTCACTGTAACAGTGATTCTAGGCTGTGCAGCAGTTAACGGTACCCAGAGCAAAGCAAACATTTACAGCTGGACTAAAACACAGCATCCAGCAGCTGATAAGAAACCTACAAGCAGCAGTCATACCAGACATGTTACTGTCAGATCCGATAGATATACAATAATTGGAAAAATTCGTAAATTCTAGAAATCTGGAGTCAATACCTCTCAAAAAAAAAAAATGTTACATACACAACTATATTATATCTAGGCTGGGCACTTCCCCAGAAATGGAGAAGTGGAACCTACTCACTTCTCTCCTTTTAATTGCTCAATTAGTTAATTTAATTTGGGTAGCATTAACATTCAGGTCTGAGTTAAAGGGGAAACAAAATGTCGGAAGAGAACTAATACATTCCATAGCAATTTATAGCAATATAATTCTCCAAGCATGTCTATTTTTTAAAAAAGTAAACTCAGATGGGAAAATAAATCTCATACTACACTTTCCAAACTATCATTGGGATAATAAAACCCACAAAATTAATTATCTCCTTTTTGCTTCAGATTGTCTGATTTAATGGAAAAGGGACTGGACCCATAAAAGCCAGCAAGTATAATGTGTGCTGAGCTTGATTAAATGGGGAAACACTCTTTGTAAAAGCAAGGAGCTATTGTTACCGAGGCACTGCAATGCTGTAAACACTACTCATTTCAATGCATTAGTGCCAGAGCTTGGAAAAGTCACTGTTTGGGGACTGCAACTTCCAGAATCCCCCTCAGAATTGGCCATGCAGGTGGCGGATTCTGAGAGTTGGTGTTACAGAAGTAATTTACCCAAGCTCTAATTAGTGCAATACCAGGCAAGCAGGTGAAGTATAGATGTCACTATTCCCAGACTTTATGAAATGTGTCTGGAAAATAGTTTTGGAGAATGGTATTGGAGCAAACAGCAGCTATGCATACACCACTTTGCTCCCTGAAATGGTAGGTTTTTTGTTGTTGCTATTCACAAAAAAAGTGTAAGGGCCCCTTATTTGTTTGTTTATTTGTTCCAGTTGCGTGGAAAGATGTAGGTCATTTCATTTAACAGACTTCTCCAACATCTAGGCAGCATGTGCAGGAGGACTCTAGATAAGTCCATCTGGAAGACTTTCAAGACTTTCAAGCTAACTTGAATCCAGAGGTAGCACTGCTGCTAAATCGGCATCAAGCCAAAGTATAAGGGACAACCAAATAGCTGGAGGCAGAAAATACCTTTAAGCTTGAGTTGCCTGAAAGGTCTTCTACACGGAAGGAACAAAAACATAAATCAAAAGAACAGGGAAAAGTAGCAAGTTAGAAACTGAAGAGCAAGAAGATTGGCCCTTGACACAGGACATCTATTTGCTTTCCTGTTCCTAATAAGACCATCCCACCTACAGTAAGGCCGAGAAACTATGGCCTTTAATTCGTTAGGTTATTTTTCTCTCATGGGAACTTCCAGTAAAAACATTATTACATTTAGGCTATAAAAGTACAGTGTATGTTACACTGTTCAATGCATTTAGGAACGCATTACCTGTATTGACCACATACCTGCAGACGACAAGCTAAGCATCATATAGATCTGAACCAGACATACACATCACAGAACCACACTCTCCTTGTTCAGAAACCCATCTTCTTTCAGGCATAAAAGATGAGTTCTGGAATCTGCCCTCCCTGAACCCCTGTGCCATTGGTACTGTCTGAAGAGCACTGGAATTGCACAGTTACTTTGCCACACTGAACTTCTGTCATCCCTTCCTGTCCAAAATAGCTGAGTTCATTACCGTCCAGAATTACACTTGCTGTGTAAAAGGTATCTGGCTCAATCTGTACTGGATACTCAAACCACACTGGGAATGTGTTGCTAGATCCATCCGAGAAATATTTGCTCAAGTTTTGCCCTAGGATCACACCTTGTCGTTTGAGTTCAATCTTTGCACTGTATTCTGCTGATCCACAGCTAGAGCCATAGAGCCCAAAGCCAGCAATGAAAACTCTCTTGTCAACTGCAAACTGTATGCTGTCACAACGACCTCTGTAGCGCCACTGGTTGCTGCGGTAGGCACAAGATTGAAAGCGATGGCAGCGCTGTGGAACAAGGCCCTTCCGGGCAGTGCTCACAAACTGAAGCTCTGGTTTCTTGGCAGCTGTGTACCAAAGGAAGATGTCGTTTGTTTCATTGAGGGTCAGAATACCCGACTGAGCAGCACCATTTGCAAAGTCATCAAGAGCCATTGTGGGGATGCGAATGAGATAGAGTGCCTTCCCAAGGACTTTGCGTTTGTTTTCTATAGTGGCAGGCAATTCTTGCCGTTGACACTCTACTTCCGCCCAGTTAAGAGCAGCTTCAAAAACCACAATCTCTTTGGCATTCAGGGTCTCCCTTTGGAGAATGCTTTCAAGTGTCTGAAAATCAATGTCACAGAATCCTTCAGATTTCAAAGCCAGCTCTGCCTGGGCATCAATCACTTCCCAACACCGCTCCGTCAAGTCTGGTTCCTCAAATAAGCAGCTCTGGGAGAGGAGCACACAAGCATTTTTTGCACTCAGGCTTGTCTCTAGAAAGTTAACACATGCTCGGGCAAGATGGGGTACGATGTACTTCTTGGCTGCATAAAGAGTTGCCAGAACGGTATCAGCAGCCAAATCAATTTCATCACAATATATGTATCTGTAACAGAAGACACACATGTAACACTACTGTTCAGGTCCTAAACTTGAGGACAAAGCAAACAGAAAAACACATACTTTTCAACTTCACTGAAAGTGAAAATCTCAAGTGTGGTGACAGAATATTTTTATATCAAATGCTTCACTGCTTCATTTTTTTAGTAGATTAAACATCTACTTTTAAACTGTTTCATTAATATGGCCAAAACCCCACTACAGATGCCTATGAAGATAGTGAAGGAAATGTAAGATAAATGACACTTTAATAAACAAAAACTATAAATCAGCAATATTTAATATTTTTCATCCCACAATATCTTAACACATTGGCCTAGTCTGCACCAATCAGTTCTGTTTGCGTGAACTGTGGTTTGTTTGTATACCCAAACTTGATCAGGCAATTAACCATGTTTGCTTTAGTTTAACAAATTATCAGTTTAAACTACAATTTGAAGCTGATTTACAAATCTTGGCTTGACTTAAACCATGGTTTACTCTTAGATCTGAACTCATTATTTAAGCTTGATAATCTTGTTTCCACACTTTGCCCTGGCCACTTGACCAGGTTAGAGGAAAGAAAAAACCTGTTCCCTCCAGCTGTACAGTAAACAATGCATTTGGGTGTATGAACACATCTGAGTACACAGTGCAGATCACAGGGCTTACAGCTAAGTAATTGTGCGCTACTTTGAAAACCAGAGGATGAATAGGCAAGGATTTGTCTGCCTTTGCATGGTGGCCTTCTGGGAATACATTGCAACCATTTCCCCTGGCATTTTTGCTGGATGTTGGAATCTTGTTATCTCTGAGCACTTGGGCCCAGGGGAAGTGTCCCTCAGAGCAGGTTCTGGATAATGCAAGGCTCTTGGGGAAAAACAGAGTGATCTCTTCATATCTGATTTAGTTACCTGCTGGAACTGCTGCTGCTTAACTTAATAAAATCCCATGGTGATGCTGGAAGAAGTTCTGCAGAAGAAACCTTTAACTGTCCTTTGTACTGGGAGGTAGAGGTCAATGAAACCTGGAAACACTGGCCACGACTAAAGAAAAATGGTGATGGAATGTACTTGTCAAGTGGTCTGCTGCAGTAGATGTTAGTTGTGTCTACGGTGATGGTTCTGGGGATCAAGCCTGCCACTTCTGGTGGATTATATGAACTCCTCTATCTTATCCAGCAAAACTTTCCTTTCCTTGACCACAACAAGAGATGCCAAAAGCATCAGGCCAATCAAGAAACCAAGCTGGCCTGACTCTATCTTGGCTGGTTCCTATTCCTCGTGAATTCAAAGTGCTCTGGAGAACATGTTACATAATTGTCTGCAAAGATTTATGAGATATGTTATAGTGCACCCTCTTGAGGAAGAAAACTAGACCAGAAGACCTGAGTGTTGCACCCTCGATTTTTGCTGCCTGACTTCTCCTCCAGGTCCAGTCCGTCATGATGATGAACAGAAAGGACAAGGGACTGACTAGGCCGTGTCAAAAAGGAGAAAATGCTTCTCTTTCAAAAGCTTACGTCTTAGTTTTGCAGTCAGGAAACAATTCATCCTCAGTGTTCAGTGAGTTCAATGTCTGCAATGAGATGCAGACATTTAAAACATTATTTTATATGTAGGATTTGAAGATTATAGTGAAAATTGGGATAACTTCTAACAAGTGTAACCAGGGAGAGGACGGGATAAAATGGTTTTGAAACTTGAAGAAAATGAACCCATTTAAGCACTAATGATTTGGTAAGAGCAGCAGAATGAAGATAGCCATGCAATAATTTAAAAGCCACTTGGTGATTGTGAGGGGGGGAAAGTGGCACAATATTTTCAATCGATCTGCAAAACTTTAATGTTGAATATTTAAGTTCTTGCAAAAAAAGAAAGAAAAGAAAAGAAAAGAAAAGAAAAGAAAGAAGAAAAAAATACCATGTTTATGAATTTTGCTTCCCCCACAGAATACTGACTGCTCATAAGGTTTATAATATGACCATAATACCCTACAGAGACCACGTTCAATTTTGGTATTCCTTATCTGAAATGCCTAGGACCAGAAATGTTTTATATTTCAGACTTTTTGGGATTTTAGAATGCCTACATTTGTAAATACATAGGATAGTGTACTGTACAAATTATCTCTGAGGAGCCCATGAATAAACAAGCAACAGCACCACAGCCATCAATTCATGCCAAGCATTATGTGTGGATTCCCACCATTTCACAGATCCTTGAATGTCTCTCCAGACTTGTGTCTCTCTCTCCAGCCTCACATCTTTTTCATTTGCTATTTGTACCGTGTATGAGACGCGAGGCTGGAGAGAGACTGAGGATCTGAGGGATGAAGTGTCATGGCCGTGGCCTCAAAGGTGGATGTTGGTGGCTGGCAGCAAAAGTTTAAATCTTCAGAGGCTTTGGGATTTCCAGATAAGGAATGCTCCACCTATAATGGCAGTATCAAAAGAACTGCACTCATTGCTAATCTGCTTCTGTCTAAATTCAAGGTGCTTGAGGTCACATTTAAAGCTCTCAGTGGTTTGGAATCTCTTCTTAGATACGCTAGACTGAGGTCTGAGGGGTGGGTGGTGGTGGGGTCCTGCCCTGTGACTCAGCAGTGAGGTCAATACATTGTGTGAGGACATAGGAAAGGGCCTTCTCAGATACAGCACCGCAGTTTTGGAACATCCCTCCCCTTGCGAGCGCTGATTGGCATGAACATTGCTTGCATTTAGGAGCCAAGTAAAAATCTGGAGGTTTATTAAGATCTTTGAGCCTAACTAATTTTACTACAAAGTACTTTGCATGTGTTTTTGAGCCGTTTTAGGCTTTTAAGGCTGTATTAACTTATTAACATGTTTAATGTATTTTTAATCTATTTAAATAATTTTTATTGTTTAAAATTGCTCTTATTAACATTGGTTTTACTTGTACACTGCCCTGACACTTATATACTGCCCTATATGGCAGGATACAAATAACTTAATAATCTTTTAGAAAAATAATGAAAGGACAAATGCTTAAACTGCACCTGTCCTCTGAGTTAGAAAGTAAACCAGTCTTTAAAAAGACACTCAAGAATGATAAATCAGGAATCTTAACTGCTGATATCTCCTGTCTGTAAGTAGGATAGGGTAGAGGTGCTCCCCTCTACCAGTCGATAGCCCCAGATGTGATCCACAGTATTATCAAGTAAAGGCTAACCTAGATGAATGTGAAATTTAAAAATGATCAGAATCACAGCATGGGGAGTTAATTTAATTGTTTGTTCTTGCTACCATCCTGAGAAAAATCCTTCCTCTGTTCAGCTTTCAGGATTCCCTTGGGTCAAGCAAATACCAACTTCAGAAAAAGGGTTTTCATCACAGAAGAAGGAGTTAAACTCCAGTCTGCACTCCTCCAGTTCAACTATGAGAAGATAATTCAGAGCTCCTTCTTCCATTTTAGATGAGCCAATTTAGTGTTACACCCAAATCTAAAGTTGTGGTTAAGCTTAATCATCATTAGTAAAAATAAGCCAGTTTAATAAACTATGGTTTGAAGTTGGCTTTGCTTCCATTAATCATAGCTAAGAATAATTGCTGTTTGTATCAAGTCATATATCATAACAAACTGCAGTCAATTTAAAGCAGAAGTGGAAACTTTTCAAATTGCTTCTGACAGCTCTGCTGGAAGTGGAGAGAGATAGTGTTTGAACATAAACCTTGTTGCAGCTCATCCTTATGACACTAAAGTATGACTTAGTATTATGTGTAAAAGCAGCCATTCTTTCTTTGTCACAATGCCAATGCATATCTATCCAGCTATGAGATTCATGGTGTTCCATTGCTAGTCTATTTTGACAGAAGAGAGTTCAAATTAGGAATGGTGAGTACTATTCATATAAAACCTACCCATCTATACTGAGGTCCAGGTTTTTAGTACTGTACACACCAAGAAGGCAATCAAGTGCACAGCTGAATACACAGAAGGGTCTACTGAACTCAAGGACCTAATGAAATCAATGAGAGTTAAGTGCTCTTTAAATGTATCAGAATGGGTCCCACTCGAGTATGTGTCCTTGTACCTGTATTTAGCAAGAGAGAAGCACTTTCTACTGCTGAGGTATATGAAACAGCAAATCAATTTTTCTAAGAGTATACTGACTGTATGTTAAAAGATTTAACTGAAGACTGCATGCCTAGTTAAGGCACTGCTGGTACTTATAACATGAAGAGCATCTAGATCTTATTTTCATTAGGAACTAACTATATTTAAATACTAACACCTATATTTAAATAAACCAATCATGTCTGGGATTTCTAACACACCATGAGCAACAGGACAATTGTATCTTGCTGGGATGTTATGTGTCATTAATTTGTTCCTATTAAAACCTCAGGCAATATTCATACATTTGTGGTTAACTGCAGTTACCAGCAGCATTCATCATCTTATGGAAAAGTTACAGAGCTCTTGAATGCCACCTGGGAAACCAGGTCAAAGCACTATATAAAGGATGGGAATTCTAGGTCTACTCACAAGATGTCATCAGATTACAAATCCCATTGGCCCTAGTTGGCACAGCCAATGTTGAAAAATGCTGGGAGCTGCAGTCTAACAACATCCGAAGAGACCTCTGAGTCCCAATACTGAGACAACCAAAGTAGGGAGAAAAATATTTCAGTGGCATGCTGAAATGATTCTTAATGGATATGAGCAAGTATCAAGAGACCGTAATGTACCCCACAGAAACAACCGTTACATCTTTGTGCATAAAAAACGAAGAGATGTGTTCATAGGAACGTTCCAGTTTAGACCCTGAGTTTACAGACAGCACAGCAGCAAAACAACTTGCTTTTCCTTGCATCCCACTCATCATGCAAGAGGAGAGAGCCAGATGGAATGATGGATCAGACAAAAATATTGTTTGTGCTCTCTTCTGTTCAAGTGGACAACATAAGCCACTGAATTTTCAGAAATTATTATTTTTTAAATAGTTTAATAGCACCTAGTCTATAAAAAAAAGATGTCATCAGTGGCTATGTCTGACAAGCTTACGGTATCATTGATAACAGTCAAAGAACAGAAAGAGAGATGATATAGAAATTTACAAAAAGGGGTAACATAAATGCATACATAGTAAACCAGCAGTCTGGAAGCTCTCTTTGTCACCAAGCTTTCTAGCCCCTCTTTATTCTAATCCTATGCTTTGTATAATGTATTAATAATTAGTATGCCCAAAACTGACAGGAGGAGACATTAGCTTAATATGCAAGCAACGAGGGGAGACTGAAGATGCAAATACAGTTTTTAAATAATATAAAATTGTATGCACCATACTTCTGAGCAATAACTGAGTTTATAATAATTTCCAACTTCAAAACTCTGACACTACTAGAGCAAAGAGAAAAATCCATCTCCAGCACTGAAGAAAGATGCTTACTTCAGCATAGCGAGGAAAGCAGCAGGCTCCACATCTGGTATACGGATTTCATCTTTGTCCTCAGCAAGTTCTCCGTAAAACATTGCATGGAATACAGAGCTTCCCACGGCTAAGACATACTGTTCAAAAGGGAAATATTACTTCATGCTTCAGAACAAAATCAATTGCCAAAAGAGAAACAGAAATGCTAGTGTCACAGTGTGAGTGTTAAAAATGAGGCCATGAAGGCAATAACGAGAAACCAGAACACATGGTATGTCTTCACTTTTCACTCTCCATTTTTACAGCAAAAGGTGCTAAGGGAAGTGGTACAGCTGTCCTTCTTCTTGTAGAAATCCTTCACAACTCTATATTGTTACTTTAACACAGCCCTATCTGTACTGATAGTCAATGTGCTCTACTGTTTAAGATATGACAGGGAATCCTGAGTTCAGCATCCCATTCAAGGGATGATTTTGGATAAGCCACTGTCTTGGCCTACTTCACAAGGTTGTTGTGAGGACTTAAAAGGGGGGATGGATTCCTAAACAAGTTAGAAGAAGGGCAAGAAAGTGCATGAATCAATAAAACAATTCTTTGGAAGGAATAATAATCTATCACAATAACAAAATCTCTAACTAGAAAAGAATCTGCTGAAACACTTCACGGATCATGCATGCTTAAAAGCTGCTTTAATTGTGTCAGTTCCAGAATCCAGACCTCCCACATTAAGTAATAACAGTGACTGTAGATGTTTCCCTCGTCTTTCCCATGTCAGATCTGGTAACACAGCTGTTGCTTACTTTGTGTCCTGGCAATCGCTGGGTCCCACCTGGTGGCCCAACCACAAAATGAACATCTGCCATCAAGTCATTGTTGAACATCACTGCATTTCTACAAACAGAGGCAAAATGTTAATTCGGGTGCTCAGCAGCAGGTTCCCTAACACATTCCTGTAATTCAACTCCCTAAGAGTTCTCCCTAAGACTTTTAATGTTTCGACAGCAGCCAAAAACAAAAATATACAATTAATTTTAAATGACTAAGTGAAAACCTATATATTATCTACTCAAAAGAAGCCCCATTGCACTGAATGAGGCTTTCTCCTAGGTAAATGTTACAGCAATGTATTAAGCATATGCTGGCATGTGCTTTTTAAAATACTTCACGAGAAAAACTTGGGAAGAACTTTTGTGAAAGTAAAAATGCAAAATGAATAAATACAAATAAAAATAATATGCCAAGAATGTTCTTTTGGGCTCCAAACAGTTAAAAGTTAGCTTGCTTGCACAGTTTTTCATTGCTGCCAAACAATTGCACAGTTGGAAAAGAGAAACAGGGTCTCTTCTTCTCAACACTAATGGGTAAGAAAAGATGCTACACTAAGCAAGAGAAACATTTTGCCACACATGGCTTGTGAACTTGCAAATGCAACAAAGAAACGACAACTTCCTTACCTTTCTCGGATAGTGGGGTACAGCCCCTGCCAGTTAGGAGCTGGGATAATATTGTTGTTATTTATGTTTTGTTGGTGGTACTGCTGGACAGCAGCCGTGTTACTATTAGCCGGCTTCTTTCGGGGGAAAATATCAGCAGCCATCTTCTTCTTCTTTTTAGTCTTCAAGGTAATGATTTCATAGCAAACTGGAGGTAACTTGCTTCCACTGCTGCTGCTACTGCTGCTGCTACTGTTTACCTTCTTAGAGCTCTTCTTGGACCTGTTCTTAACTGTCTCTGGAAGCATCAAGAAGAAGGTGAGACATTTCATGTTCTTTCCCTTGTCATCTACCATGAGTATCCTTCACTGTGTAATCAGACAGCTTAACTAGCTAAACGGAGAGAGCAGAGATACGAAGCAAGAAAGGAGCAAAGCTGAGATTGTGCTTCTTTCCTAGCCAGACAAGGTGACCTTTTTTCCCCTGGTGTACTGGATAAGATGTTTGCTTTTTAAGTTTGATCCAGGACTTCACTGGTTAAACTCCTCCCCATCATGATTCCCCGTTTCATTTGCTTGCAAGAGCTTTCCCTGAGTGGCTGCAGGCTGAATCACCTGAAGCCACTAGCCGCGGCAAAGCAAAGAGGATAGCAGAATGTGCTGCTCCCTGTTTGTCGGCTGGCTCAAGTTGTGTGCTGAGTGGGTCGGAGCACAGGAGGTGTTAGAGCCCTGCAGATGGGAGTCACACAAGCCGTGTTTCTAAGCCAATAGCTGAAGTCACAAATACCGATTGGACCAGCAGCACAGTGACACCTATTGTAGATGAACACAGCTCTAATATTAAAGAGCCAGCCGTTGTGCTCTCGTTTAATGATTGGTTTAAGTAGCAAGGGGAACTGCTGGAACAAAGTACACGTCACAAATGTGTGTGTTTTCTGTAGGACCTTGGCTAATAAATTACCTGGATACCCTGCCAATTTTCACACAGGGAAATCACTTCAGAGACCACCAAAAAGGAAGAATGAAAAACAGGGATGAGTTTTGACAGAAACGAGAAATGCCTGCAAGCCGGGTAACAAACCATACAAACAGTACTGAATTTTGCTGCATGTACTTTCCCCGCTGCAATCAAAATTGCCATATGGATTTAGTATCCAAATAAAGCAGATTAACTTGCAGTAATAAATGGACTGAAACAATTTTAACCATCGACTCTAGTGCAGTGTATACTCAAGAGCTTAATGAACAAAGATGAGGTCACCACATTAGCTTTTAACTCACTATGTTTCTTGTTAACATAAGAGTCCTTGATAGACATCCCAAATCACTAAGCAGAGACTAATTAGGCCAAATTACACCAGATGATTGCATAGTATCACAGCAATACTTCTACACCAAATAAATCAAATTATGTACACTTCAGCTGTTTAGAAAGCAGAATTATTCAGTCTGAACAAAAATATTTATAGCTTTATTGCAGGTCAGCAAGTTGGTTAGAATCTCTTAGAAACTGGATGGATGGTAAGGACAGGATGTGGTATTACTGTCTCTTCAGTGGCATGAAGGAACAGCTCATGCCTTCCACCAGAGGTGGGAACTGATTCTGCTTCATGTATTAGTACACGAGCAACTTTTTCCCCTTTTAGGTAGAAAGTGCAGGGAGGGATCAACAGAGAGGACTAACACAAGTTTCTTTTATTGTATAGTAAGGGCTCAAGGAGAGAGTGGGCACATTAAATGCTTGTACAGTCTCCTTTCTCATGGTTCATTTGTTGACAAGAACTCAAATAACTACCAGTAAAATGAAGGTGCAAAGTAACGGCTCAGAGGCTGCAGCTGCTGTTGTGTGCCTTATGGCAAATCTAAGACAAACCTATCATGGGGTTTTCTGGGGCTGAAGGTGTGTGATATGTCCAAAGTCACCCCATCGGTTTCCATGGCCAAATGGAGAATCAAACCCTGGTGTCCAGGGTCATAATCTATTGCTCAAACCACTACATCACACTGGCTCTCCAGAGAGGCAGGCATACATTTAAACTTAAGGAAGAAAGTACTTCTGAGCATGTTAACCTGGGGATGTTTTTTTAGTACTAGAGCTGAGCACATAGTCTTTTCACATTGGTTCACTCCCCCGTGACCTGAAAACATCCAATTTTGTTTTTAACAGCCTACGTTATTTATTGATCTGCCTTTTGATATACGTTAGACTAGGGTTTTCCTGTCCCTCACTAAAATACTGTGCCAGCAAAACGGCTGAAATACAGGCTCAGAGGTAAGTACAATGCCAAGGCCTCATGGCTCTGCTGTGGTTCTCCTTCATAAGGTGCAATCAGTCAGGATCTTCTCATCAGCCTGACAGAAGGGTATGAGTAATAAAATACCAAACAGCCTTTACAATTAAATATTATTCTGCAGCAGCTTGCAGCTCAACAGTTGCCAATTTGCTTTCTGGTGAAACATGAGCAGTTTTGTAAACAGGTTAATGATAGAGGAAAGAGCTTGATGATAGACTCATTATTGGAATATGACTGTTGGTCTGTAAAAGAAAGGAGGTCTTTGGGGTGACTTAGTAATGATGCAGCTCTTAAAACAAACCACAGGATCTTCACAGACGGCACATGATTTTGGCCATATTCCTTCCTTCAACTCATTATCATAGGGTAACACAATAACATTTCCATGCTCAGAGAGAACCACAATCAGTACTTAAGTAGTGGAAGAGGTATATCAAGCCTACATGGAAAACTGGACATACCAGCAGTCCAATATAGTGTACACAGAGTCTTGGAAGCGCTGTTGTTTCTGTATTGGAATTAGTTAGGCTGATGTACCCCAATATTCATCTCTGCAGTTGGACCAGAAGATGCCAACCTCATTAGTGGTGGGAAACTATATAAAGTATCCATACACGTGCAAACACATGCTGTAGTTTTTATGGGATAGCAATTAAGGAAAGAATTAACTGTCATGGAAGTCAAGAGAGTGCCAATGAAAACTTCATACCTGTGCCTAGTTGTCCTATCTCTCCTCATCAGTTGTAAGGAATCACTGCAGAATATCATGCCATCATCCTTCAAGCCCTGTCCCTCCCTATTCCGCATCTCTTGGGTAGGAAAACACACATGCACCAAGCTCCTACATCAAGCAGGCAGAACAGAACAGAACAGTTCTGTGTCCTCTGCCTTCCCTAAGGTGCCATCAAGCCCTGAGAGGAGTTGTCAGTGGTGATCAATAGGGAGGGGAGGGAGTGGGGAGGCAATTCAGATGATGAAGCATCTGAACAAAGCAGTATGGGGTGGTAGGAAAAGGGTGTGGTAACAGCTGGAGTTAATCTCTCTTTTTCTTGTCCCATGTTGCCCAGAGAAGCCAGATCTTCATTGTCAATGCCCATCCCTTCCTTCTTCTTCCCACCAGGTAGAAGCAGCAGCAGCAAGTACCACCACTACCCCTGGTGCTTGGCAGGTTTTGGATGGGGTGCAATGAGCTTGAGAACATCTCCTGCATTCTATCCTAAAAGAGATATATGCACATGTAAGACACACATGAGTGCATGTCACTAACAGGAATCTGCTCACTGTATGTCCATTTTACTGCAAAAGAGGTGAAATGAGATGTGGGAATGCCAATGCCAATTTCAGTAGCAGTTCTGTGGCTTCCGTAATGACTGTTTCCACCTTAGCAGCTTAATCTCAAATATATGTATTACTATAATACACACATATGGTGTATATATTCCATATACAAAGGACGTTGCCTTCTGTTCTTGATAAAACCAGACCTGTCCTATTTGCTACCCTGTCCATTAGGCATACACTCCATTATAAAAAGTTACTTCGGGACACTGTGTGTAAAGTCTTGACTGTATAAATCTAGCTCCGTGGTGGCCAAAATGGCAACATAAATTCCTGCAGTTCAGTGCCAAACAACCCCACTTGCTTGCCCAGAGCTGCCATGCTGTTTCTGAGGCCATGTTTACAGTGCAGTGGTACTTATCCACAATGCTGTAGAATCCTGGGATTCTGTGGGATTCAAAGCTACTTTTCTGCATATGTAGGAACACTCCGTACTGTGGCAGTTTTATCCATTATGTGTCATAGTATAGGACCGAGTATATCAAGCAATGAAAGAGAGGAATGCCAAAGTACAAAATTCCTGGCAACACCCCTGCACTTGTGAACAAATTATTGTTACCAAATACCAAGTCTTCTTATGTGAGAGATCTGTTTAGGGCTTTGCATGTACTTAATTAGTTAGTGGGATCAAGACAGGTATCTCATATTCATCCTACACTGAGATGGAGGGTGGAAAATTTTCAAGAAGAAAATGGCATTTCCCTTCTCGAGATGGGCCCAAAAGCATCCGATTCTAGCCAGTGGCATCTGCATCTTGCATGAAAGTCACAGTATAAGATGGCTAAAGAATATGGACATCTGATTACAACGACAGCTGCAAACATCCATATACATCATTTATGGTAGGCAGCTTGGATACATTTATTAGTACAAGCAACTGGGATGCATCAATGACTGCCCAACCCAGAGTTATGTAACAGTGATGTACTACATTTATACTGTGCTTAGAAGAGCCTAAAGCAGGCCTCTTGACTAATTAAATATTAATAAAATGTGACTATGTCATACAGAATTACAGATGGAGCTACAACACAGCTCCATCTGTGGGCCCTTGGTTTTTCCCTTTTAGACTGAAACTTCAGTCAGACAAGTTGGAAGTGTTCCTATCAGCAGAAATAAATCATGGCTCAGAGTACGCCAGATGAAATATCACTCACTTTGAAAACACAGACTTCTTTTCTAAGATTGTTCTGGACCAAGCTTTGACTCCAGGCTGCTCAGGTGACAGCTATGCTCAAGATTGCCTGGGCTCAGCTTAGCTGTTGTGCCAACTACACCAATTGCAAAGAAAAGAGATCTGGATATGGTAATGAATGTCCTAGCTGCATTTCACCAGGACCTGTTCAAGGAAAACACTTTGGGCTACTTTTGAAAAGTGTCTGATACTTTTGCTTATTATTCAAAAAGTGGCAGATACCTTGTTGAATGAACAGGGTATCAGTAGCATGCTGCTTAGCGATGTAAAAAATGTGCAAATATTTTCTCATCTTCAACAAGAATGGATATTTCAACACATAAAGATACCCAGTCAAGAAAATGGTCAACTGCAAAACAGATTTTGCATTCAGGAACTTTTTTTTTTGCAGAAAATTTGAACCAAAAAAATTTGAACCACATCTTTTTTATGTGATAGAATTAACATTTTTTCACAAATCAATTATTTTGCACAAAAGCCTTGAAATGTACAAAATCACAGAACAATACACTCAGTCTCTTATAACTTCACCCCGAGACAGGTGGAAAATGTTTGAAATCTTTTGTTTATGCATGCAAGCTGTCCAACTTCTGAAACAACAGCACGGGCTATCTCTTTCCAGGCCCTATTCAAAATGTTAGTATGATCGTTAATGCTCCCTATGGTTTGGGATCAAACTATTTGAAAGATCACCACATTTTTTATTAGCCTGCCTGAACATAGATATCATCCATTGATATTATTGTATCCAAACATGCATTTGCTAGAGATGAGAGCATTCTTTTCCTTGTTTCACCCCTTCCTTCCTGGCCTTCTGCCACAGCATTAGGACTTCTCTGTGTAGAAAGCCTTTTGATCTTTAGAGATCGGACTCCATTTCTTGGCCTTGTCAGAGCTTATATGTATTCCTTCTATCTATGCATATATGTATGTGAATGGGTATATGGCAGAGCCAGTGTGGTGCAGCGATTTAAGCCACTGAATTAGAAGCCTTGTAGACCAGGGTTTGAATCCTCACTTGGCCAAGGAAACCCAGAGGAACAAGTCACACTCTCTCAGCCTCAGAAGAAGGCAAGCGCAAACCCCCTCTAAACAAATTCTGACAAGGAAATACCATGACAGGTTCACCTTAGGGTTGCCATAAGTCAGAAAGAACTTGAAGGCACACAACAGCAACAGGAGTGTATGCTATGTGCTTCTGAATACAGAAGTTACTGTTCTTGTGTTATCTAGTAGCTTGCTATTTTGTAGGGTTCCCCCCTGCATATTTTTTAAATTGTATTTTATGTTCTCTTTTGGTAACCACTTTGAAATGCATACAAAAAGACAAAAAAACACATTTTTTAAAAATAAAAGAAACACTAACAAAGAACAAACTCAACTGTCCCTCTAGCCAGCTGTGGCACTAGTTTCCCACATTTTTCTATGGAACTGTTTCCACTTTTCATTCTGCTTTGTATGGTAAAATTATTGAAATTGCTTACATAATAAATGAACAGATTATCTATATACGACAGACAACTGAAATGGAAATAATATTAGTCAAATCGAAAAATAAACTTTTTTCTTCTTCAGGTAACTAATTCTGGGAAGCATGCATATGCACAGTTGTTCAGGCATCTGAAAGAGTTTAATAGTAAAGAGTTTCCCCTTTTTTGAAAGCGTTTAACAGTAAAGATTTCCCCCCTTTTTTGGTTTTGTTTCAAGCATGTTCACTGCCCCCTTTCAACTCTAAATACTATAAGGGTGTGGCATGCCCTAAAAGATTTGCAACTACTCTAATGAACATGATGTTCAAATAAAGCTTGTTGTTTGAATAGAACAGGGGTAGATTCCTGTTGGTTTAGCCATTGCTGCTGGACTGCAAATCACAGCATTCCTCCCACTGGTTGTACTTGTGCAGACTGCAGGTAATTGCAGTCCAATAAGAACTGCAGGACTGCAAAATACTCAGCACTGGAATTTAAGGCAGTTAGTGCACTTGACTGATTTGTTCCCCCTTTTCAAACTTATCAATTCAACTACTTTTGGCTATCAGAAAAACTATCCATAATTTTTCGACAAATCCTCCAATCCATCTCCTCAGTCCAGGAAACCGTGCCTATAACCACAAAGTATATTAAATAAGCCATTTGTGTGTGGAGGTATACTGTTTCCACTCTTTGGCTTTACCTTTTTGGTCATCACTGTTTTATACTCACTTGATATCCATTTTGTTCTCCTTCTTTCATTTAAACAAATGCCTCCCCTAGCAACTGTCTGTGTGCCTTCTCCTTTAGAAATATCCATGTCACGCTTGGAAAAACTGAAGTGTCACAAAGATGGAACCTTTGCAATGAAATTGCATACTGACTAATTAGCTTATAGTCATTTTGTTTCACCAGACAAGTCTAAATGGAATGGAATAACATTTTGAGCTTTACCATTCTGATGTATGATTCTACCGGTATGGCAATGTGCATTTTCCCATTGTGCACTTGACAAAATTGCCAAGAAACATTTAGAGTGCTAGCTATGCGTAATTTGCTTCTTGACAATACAATTAAGGGGAAAACACCATGATTAATCTCAGAAACAAATACAGGGATGTGCAGACTTAGCTCAATATAACTCCATAATTATTATTTTTCATCTACTCTTTCATTTATATTTTTAAAACTTAACAACATTCTTCATTATACAATGGTTCCAGGGTGGGCTACAACATACACCACCACATTATATAATTAATAAAATACACAACAACCAGTCAGTATAAAACAATTCCACATATACTAGTCTTCATTTATTTTGCACTTCTACATATGTCCGCCTCATCAAAAGGCCTGATCCTCCGCCCTAAAAAAAAAAGGGAAAAAAGAAACAAAACCCAAACAATCCTGTTTTTCACTTGGCACAGAAAGCTGATCCGTGGTGGTGCCAGTCTGACTTCCAGGGGGTGTCTTCCTCAGCCTGGGTCACCCCCCCCCCAGAAGTTCATATTATGGTTTCCGGAAGGATGGTCTTTTTCAGATGACCATATTCCATGAGGGCTTCTCCTACAAATCTCAATTCATGGCCAGAATGATTTTAGGGAGAGCTCTGGCTAGCCAAGTTCTGACTTATAAGTCATAAGGGGATTTATACATCAAAAGCAGCACTGGGAATAGGGATCGGATAATAAACCCATAACCTAGTGAGACTCTTTATGGATCATTTGCTATCTGATTTAATAAACTAAACCCATCAACACCTTTCTGCCAAAATCTCAAACTCTAGAGCAGCTTCAAGTTCAGCCCATGGTGAGCATGCCATCTAGCCAAGGGATTACCAAGGTATGAATTACTGCAGCCAGACTATTTATGTCCTGGAATAGCCCGCTGAACCAGCTATAATTGGAAAAAGGCACTCTGTACCACTACAGCAACCTGGGCCTCCAGTTCCAAAGATAAAATGAAGGGGAAGAATGCAGAGCTTTAGGAGAGCAGGTACTCCACTAATTCCTACAGGCAAGGTGATACTTGGACTATTAAACAAGAATGACTGGCAGTTATTTTCCGTCTCACATGTGTTATAACCTTACTGAGTGAAGTTGCCATACTAAGCAAAAGTATTCTCCTGTGAAACACCAACAATGAAAAGTCTGAGCATATTCAGTGATTACCTCATAAACTGAAAATTAGTTCAGGCATACCTCAGTTAGAAAAGCCACTGACAGTGAAGCTCCTTTTAAAAAGTCTTTTTATGCCTGCCTGTCCCTCCCATTTTTCTCTTCATCCTCTGTCTAGCTGGAAGTATTTTAGCAACATCAACATTGGGAGGATGAAGGAAGGCCAGCAAAACACAAACTATCAGTGACAGGGGGAAGCAGTGCATGTGCAGTAAACAGTGAAAAAATGTTTGAGGGTGGAAACAATGGGGTTCTGCTCTAGTTCTTCCTATTGTAGCCGTGTCTGCCCACCTAGAGCAGAGAAGGCAAGCAGCAGATGAGCCTGCGTCACCAGCTACCACCAACATGTTAAAAAAGCACCATTCTTTAGATTTGGCCACCAAAATGGAATTTTTTAAGGAAAGTGGAGACTGGTAGGAAAAACATCATCCCTGGATTCATTTTGGAAGAAGCCTTCATGTGATCTCTGGAAAATTCAAAATGATTTTACTTATACAAGGTTTACCTATTTATTATATACTTATTCAATTTATACCCTGCCCTTCTCCACTAAGGGACCCAAGGCAGCTTAGAAAATTTAATGGCCCAAATGTACATTAGAAAGTTTTAAAAAACAATTAAACAACAGCACTAATAAAAGCAGTTTAAAATACATTTAAAATCTAAATAAAACAATCAGGATAAAAAAACATCACATCACAATCAGCACTATTCCATTATATGATTGAAATCAATCAAATGCCTGTCTAAATAAGGTCTTAACCTACCAGCTGAGAGAATATAAGATGGATATTTAATAAAGAGTAACTCTGCAGGACTTAAGGACCACTCAACACATTTAGAAAGAACCTGCAAACTTTGCTTGCATTAAGTTGCTGGCAATATTGACTTTGTACTCGTAACACACATCTGACCTGTAGTGACCCAGAGATCATAATCCTATAGTACTGCTGTGCTGAAAGTTGCATTTTCAGAATCACTTCATTTTATTTCTTCAAAAATGCATGTTGGCACAAAGTCTCTCTTGTGATTCTGGCTACAGACTATCTTATTCTTAACTGCCTTGCTCCCAGCATCCCTGCACAGGCAAGCAGTATTAGTTCCAATGATGAGAACTGAACTGACCCATTTTCTTACTTATAGTAGTATTGCAAGCTTTAATAAGTTGAAGACCAAAACTAACTAATGCTTTGATTCAAGACTAAAATCTGCCTCCTGATAGATTGCTCAGGCTCACAACTGTCCTTTGGTAGCAGCCATTCTGACAGGCCACAGCAAAGGGAGAAATGGAAAGCTGGGTCATTCCATCAGCATGCTGACAGATCAGCTTCATTTGGCTCTTTCTTCTCCCCTTGAACTGTTTCTATTCCAGCCACTCACAGGAAAAAAAAAAATACTATGCAACTTCTGGGTCCAGAGTTTCTCTGGCTTTCTTTTCCTTCCTCATCCCTTTTTAACCCTTCTATGCTGTCATTTAGATTGTAACCTTTAAAGTAAAAGCTGTCTTGTTTTCAGGGATGTTATATAAGGCATTTTGGAAGGCTTTTTGGCTGAAGAGCAAGGTATAAATGCTTTAGGTCAGTCTTTTCTTTACCAGGGACCCCCTTTAAATGGCTTTTTTTTTGCCGCAGACCCTCAAGACATAACTCAAGGTTTAAAACCCTGAAGTACATCAAATATGTATTTAAAATAGCTCATCAAGGGGCCTTAAAACTGGGAGAGAAGGGATAAATAAGTAAATGCACACTTCCTGCAGAGCTATAAAGGGGAGACGGAAGACTTTTCTCATGCTTCTTCCTGCTAGTTTATGTCTGGAGTGGACTGAACTGCAACATGCAGGCCCAGCCAGCCTGCCCACCTTGGCTCCTGTCAGGTGGATGCTCTCTTGTGGGGCAGAGACAAGCTGAACAGCCTTCAATGTTCTGCAGACCCTCTGTGAGGACCTTGCAGCCCCCCAGGGGGCCATGGAACCCAAGTTAAGAACCACTGCTTTAGATAAGGAATAAAGAAGGAGGGAAAGTCTGTGGAACATCAGCCCTGAAATAGCTACCAAAGTCATAGATGTGTCTTCATCAGAAAAGACACCTTCAGCTGTCATTAAGATATAGAGCGATAACACAATTTGCCTTTTGTGGCAAAGCTACATCTCACTGACATAAAGATTTCCTTCAGAGAGTGCTAGTCATAGCACTGAAGCAGAAAACTCCTAACTGAAATCAATGCCACTACTTTCTGACACTGATCTTCTCCCAGTACTGGCACTTTGGATATACTTACTTTTAAATCCATTTTTGTACGTCACTAATTTCTCAAGAAGTATTTCAAACTTTCTCACGTCTGATGAAGAAACATTTAAACATAGTGCTTCCTTGAGCAATGAACCAGCAACTTATTAATAACAATAATAAAATAAAAATAACAATAACTTAAAAGAACTGTCCCTTTCCTTTCAGTACCTTTGGAACATGACAATAGCTTTGCTCCATCAGTCCTAAAGGCCTTTCTAGTCCAGTACTGTGTTTCCTTTAGGGGTCAACTGTTCCCCAACAAATCAAGCATTAAATCAATTAATCTCTCTCTCTCTGTCTTTCTCTGTATGTGTATGTGTACATGTATTTAATCAATCACTTTACAGCCTCAGTTTATACAGTTTGTATTTTCAGTTCCTATCATCTACACAAGATTTTTACCAAATAAATAAATAAACAAACAAACAAAAAATAAACCAACCCTAACAAAGACCCCAGAATTTGTTTACGTAGAAAGAGGGGAAGAAGATAACCAAATAATATATTCACAAACAAAACAGTGCCACCTGATGTAAGGAAGGCAATCTGCAATATTCTTTAAAAAATATTTTGTCTAGAAAGATAACCAGTGATTTCTGTCTTAAGCTATCATTAGTCCCAGAAGCATACAGCAAGACAGAAGAGACACTAATTTCTAACTGGATACACAGTTAAATCCTGTACGTCTTTTGGATGCAAAGAGATAAAATATTTGCCCAGTTCATCTAAGCTGCATCTGAATTTTACCTGCCACCCTGAAATTGCTTTAAAATGGCACAAGCAATGCAAGTGTGCCAGTTGATGGCTTTGACATGCAGGTGAAAGCCTCTGCATCATATTAACTTCATAATTTCAGAAAATTAACAAGATTCCAATTTGCATAAGTCTTCCCCATTTTGTGGCTGTTTTGTTCTGACTGAATGCTCTCAAGGCACAATGAATATCAAGTAGAATTTTAATTTCAACTACTAGATTGTAAAATAGAGATTATTAAATGTTTTTAATATTTTAGTCACAATGCGTCTATCAGTTCATTTCTAATCCATTATTTTTATTGCAGTCCTTTGCCTACCTCCTCCATTTCAGAAGTGTGTACTCCCTAGCCATTTTTGCAAGGAACAATGTCTTTGGTTTCTTTTCAACATACTGCTTCCAAATGTAGGAAATTCCTCTCCCCAACCCCACTGCCTCCCAGTAGCAACCAATTCTCTGGGAGGGAGACATTACATGCTTAGGAAGACAATCTATAAGCTGAGTAGAAAGTCTCTTACCATCAATGGGGAAGCATTTTATATGGGCAGCAGAGGAGGGAGGAAAACTGTGAAGCCCCCTCAAGGGAGTCTGTATTTTCCAAACTGCATCCTACAGTTTTAGGAGGGGCACCCAACAGCTTGTCTGATCCGCTCTATCAAGGGTAGGCATCATGTTACTCTCCAGACAATCGGTGAAATGCAAGATCTACCAGCCCTAACCACCAATGCCGAGTTGCAGTCCACAAAATCTGAGGGCTGCATGATTTCAATTACTGAGCCCATGTAAATGATGCTTGAGCTCTATAGCAACCACATGGTACCAAAACTGAAGGAAGCATTTTTGACATGGTTGACTTGGTGCCTTCTTCCTCCTTCAAAAACTTCTTGAGACATAGTCCGTGGTGGGGTGGGGGTAGGGAAACAAACCTAAACAGATAAGGCCTATGGAATCTCCTAGTCAACATCCACCATCCAGCCCAATAGGGTAATTTATGTGGTAACAATTTTGATGGGAATCGTGGCATTCATTTTAACCATACTAAGGTTGCAATCCTCCAATGAAGCCTACTTTGAACAGAGATGCACTGGAGCGACTATTTAAATTGGAGAAGTACACTTCTCTATTCATTAAGGCTATTTACAGTTCCATTCATTAGTACTGTAGCGGATGTCTACATTTTCCTTTCCAGAAGGCACTTAGAACAGCGTACAGTATTTTGTAATGACTGTTCTAGCTAGTATTTGCCCTTGATAAAGGGCTCACACTCAAAACATTTCAGAAAACAGTGACTGTTGTTTCCAAAGAAGTGTTTGCTTAGCCTGTGGCGGGAAAAAAACAGCAGTCTTATAACCCTTAAGCATCAACAAATTTATTATGGCATAAGCTTTTGTGGACGAGAGTTCATTTCATCAGATGTATAAGGGGTCATCCTAATTGGGCAGGTATGTATGCACGCTGAGATACGCAGGGAACAGAGGAAAACAGTGCAAGCAGTGATGTCAGAAGGAAATTAAATGCTAAAAGTACAGTGTGTCATAATTGCATTAAAGGTTAAAAGTATTTTTAAATTATACTCTGAGTAAGTCCACTATAAACTTTAAGCCTCAACATAATCTTAGCATGTATTTTCTATCAAGACATTTTTATTAGATAAAAAAAATCATCTAACGTTAGCATGTATTATCTGTATTTTGTTTCCCTCTGGCCTACAAACTGTGACAAAGGGTTTAGCAGACTTTTAGGAACACGCTCCAGTGGGCTTTTAATGTTGGGCGGTGCTGTTTTTTTAAGGTCTGTACAGGCGCAGTTGTTTGAGAGCCATAGTGGTTTGTTTAGTGGTTTGAGCACTGGACTGCAATCCTGGACACCAGGGTTTGAATCCTCACTTGGCCAAGAAACTCAGATGGTGACTATGAGCAAGTCACATACTCTCAGCCCCCACAAAATCCTGTGATAGGCTCACCTTAGTGTCTCCGTAACTCAAAAACCAACTTGAAGGCACACAACAACAAATGTAATTGTTTAATTAATTTTAATGTTTAATGATTTTAACTTTACATATTGTTTAATTCTTCTTAAATTATTTTTTACACTTCTGTTGAATATTTTGCATAGTTTTAATCTGTATCATTTTAAATACGCTGTTAGTCTCTTTAGTCACTATTTAGTCACTGTATTTAAAATGATACAGATTAAAACTATGCAAAATATTGAATAGAAGTATAAAAAATAATTTAAGAAGAATTAAACAATTTGTAAAGTTAAAATGCAGCAAGTCTCATTGAAAGGCGGCATATAAATAAAATAATAATAATTATAATTATTATTAAGCAGATAATAAATCCATGTTTTCCTCAAGGTGCCACACCAGCCACTCCTTTTTACTGCAACACAGTCACCCCATGGGGTTTTTCTTCCCCTTTAAATTTTTTGGGATTATTTCAGCTTGAATATCATTACTTAAAAGGCCTATGAACACCCTTTGGGAAATATGTAGCAGCTCATGATGCCAGTCTGGTGTTTAAGAACATGTAACTACAGTTGACCCTTCATATAAGTGACCTCTGCATCTATAAATTTGAGCAATTGCAAGGGACTACATCCTATAACTAAAATGGTGGCGATGTGTGCCCAGAAATTCTGAAGCATCCGTACACACCGCTGCCATTTAATAATACGAGATGTGAGCATTCACATTTTTTCCCCATTTGCACAGGCTCCTGGAATGGAACTGCGATAGATATGGAAGCTTCACTGTATATCTTATTCTCTACTAGTAGTGGGGAAAAAGTACACTGCTTCATAATGGTGTTTTAGGCCACAAAAGAAAACACTGTCTAGAATAAGTCAAGCCTCTACAGTAGCTATGGGCAAGCAGGTTTATATCTATTAGAAGGACTATTTTCTACTGAAAAAAGAAATCCCATCATCTTCCTTATCACTTTACAGAAAACACGTCTCACTTGAGGAGAACCAATACTAACCAAGAAAACCAACACTAACCAAGCAACACACTCACATACTGCATTTACTTTCAAAACAGTTAGGGAGGCTGCACCAGGGCAAGTGTAATTCTTCCACATCTCAGGATCATAAACTCTTCATGGCCTTTGCTTGATCAGAACTAGTACATCTTATAGAATCAACCAAGTTGTGGAACATAGCTGGGGAAGTCACTGCCCTCTAATGCTGCGGGACTGCATTTCACTTTAGCCAAGACAGCATAGCCAGTAGCAATGGATGCTGGGAGCTGCAGTTCAACATCATCAGAACAATATGCTCCTCTATTCTGTTATAGCAGAATCACCATACTGCATCTAAACCATATGGTAAGAGCTGCACTTCCATACAAATAAACTGATTATGCAAAGATATTTCCAACAGCTATTTTTTTCTATAATGCATTTTATATATATCTGTCAGCAGGCCACTGTTAATCCTTTGCACAAAAGTTGGGCACCTGTGGCCAGTCCAATGTTTTGGGGAAACTGGTCTTAGCCAGTATAGACAGGTGTGATGGATTATGTCAGCTGCAGTCCAAAAACATTTGGAAAGTGACAGCTCTCTATCACTGCTTTATCTTATCTTAGTTTACCTTCCCTTTCTGAATTTTTAACCACTCAGTCTTACACATTTACTTGGAAGCAAGTTCTACTGAGTTCAATGAGAGTTACAGTAGAGTCTCAGTTATCCGACATAAACTGATTGTTATCCGACATAAGCTGATTGTTGGATACCCGAAAATGTCGGATAATCCGGAGGCCCGTGGCGGCTGCCATTTTGGGGGGGTGTCTGGGGGCGTGTAAATGCCTACAGCCACGCCCCCAGGCAGCTGCGATGTCAGATAATCCGGAATGTCGGATGAACGAAGGTCGGATAACCGAGACTCTACTTGTACTTGCAAGTTAATATGAAGCCCAGCCACAAAAACTGTTTGCTCACCCCTGATTTATCTGCTAAGTGATCCAAATGGGCTGCATAGAGCCTTCAGAACCTGTTTCACAATTCTTTCTGAGTCCCAGAATGCTTCTTATAATTGACACTATGGCCACTTCTGCACTACATTATTATAGTGCTATTATTCCACTTTCAACATCCCACTGAATTCTGGGGTTTGTAGTTTACTGAGGCCAAAGAGCTCTCCAGCTGAGAAATTTAAAGGCCCCTCAAACCCCAGGATTCCACAGGATGTTGAAAGTAGAATAACAGCACTATAGCAGTGTAGTGCAGAAATAGCCTATGGTTTGCCAATGAAATTTGACAACAAACCACTAAATGCACGACAGTCAATGGGTAGTCAATATCATAGTCAGTTCAGTTCCTTCTAATTTAATATCAGTAATCAAAATCATATTGATTAAAGTCAGTTTAAATAGATTAAGACTCATATATTTATAAACAGCAGCTGAGATCAAGTATCAGGATTAAGGTTTAATTATTTATAAATGGTGGTTGTGATCCTGCATCAGAAGACATAGCTAAGATGACAGAGCTCTGCCGTTGCAGCTACATATCCTGATGCAACCTCCCAAAATACACTGTAGAAACCAGGCAGCCCCATCAACATCAGGATTTCTAAGGAACTGTGGAGTGAAGAAGCGCCTGGCCCTTTCCCATTTGCAACACATTTTGCAACAAGCAGTTGTGACAGGACCTCACAGGGCTCCTGCAGCCAGGAGAGGGAAGGACATTTCTTCACTCACTTGCCTGCTCCACAGCACTTAAGAAATCCCTATGCTTACAGGGCTGCCTGGTTTCTTAGGTACATCTGGGGAAAACTTCTGGTTGTTGCACTGGTGCAACAATAGTAAACGTGAATTCAAAAAGTTATGATTACCAACTTACAATATCGTGAATACAGAATAGGATGCCAGTCACAAATGTAATAATAAAGTATGAATAGTGAATTCTATTCATTACTATTCACTACTATTTATTCATTACATTTTTTTCATTAATGGCGAGTAGCTCTGAATTTTAATGCATTCATTAAAATGAACCTCATTCAAATAATTCATAATTATTTACAGATAATTTTTAATCTATTTTACCTATATGTACTTAATTTTCTGTATTTTTAACTGTACCATAACAAAATAAAAAACCTATCATCAACAAGAACAAAACAGAAAAACAGTCACAGTTGAGTCTTTAATCAGAATACCAAGGACTACCTCTTCCATAATACAATTTCTATGCTTTTGAAACATTCCAAATCTAGTAGTTCTTTTGTCAGTCTATCAATTTTTTTAACTGTCTTAGGAAAAAAAAAAAGAATATTGTACAATCATAACCTACTGGTAAACTCTACAGATACTTCCAAACCTACCTCCTTTTTCTAGGCTCCACTGCAGTTATTTTTGACTGTATGTGTGCTCCTTCATATGTATGCATATTTAGCAGCATGTTATGTTTAATACTAAAAAAAGAACACCTGACCTATTTAGCAGTCCTCCCTCATTCTACAGTCATAGCAGGAAAGTAGGTACCTATTTTAAAAGGTAACAGAAGGGTACTAACACAGATGGACTTGTAGACAAGGCTAACTGTTGTTTAAAACAGATTTCAGCTACTGATTCCTTTAACCAACACAGAACTAAATACAAGGTATATAAGTTTCAGGAAATCATTTTACACTGAGTATTTAGCCATATGTTATACATTAGGATCACATGCTGAGTTCTGTAAGGCAACATAAAACTTCTCTTTAGTACTTAAATTATTTTCTTTTACTTAGAGGTACCGTGCCTGTAATCATGCGCACGCTTACTTCAAATAAACACCCACTTCCAAATAAACATACATAAGATTTAACTGCAAAAATCAAAGACAACTAACTTTAGCTGAAACAAGGCAAGTCATTCAACCTATTAGATGCATTATGTCTGATGATTAACCATCTGCTTTAGTAGATAGCTGTTGCTATGTGCCCTCAAATTGTTTCTGACTTATGACAACCCTAAAGTGAACCTATCATGGGGTTTTCTTGGCAAGATCTGTTCAGAAACAGTTTGTCTTGGCTTTTCTCTGAGTCTGAGAGAATGTGACTTGCCCAGGTTCACCCAGCGGGTTTCCACAGCTAAGCGGGGATTCAAATTCTGATCTTCAGTATCATAGTTCAATACTCAAACCACCATGCCAACTTTTACTAAGACCCAATTTTAGTCAGCACATGAAATCACACTCCCTGTATGACATTTTATCATTCTCCCTTGTTTCAAATAATCCAAACTCATAGCCCTCCATACTACCCCAAAATTGTTCCAGACAAACAATAAAAATCCAATTCTCGCTGTTGTTTTTTAACTGCCTTCTTCATTCTTATGTTATCTGTCAGTAATTGAGGAGGGGCACATAATTCATTCAGTTTGAGAAAAATATGTGTGAACACATTTTAAACTGAAGATGTACTGCCATGCTGTAGAAGAAATAAGCCATTTGTTTAAATTTTTTTTCTCCAAAAACACAAAATAAATAAAATGTGAGTTAAAACCAGCCTACATATGCCAACTTTCAACTTAGCAGGATTTTAAACTTCACAGAATCATACAGTTGGCAAACAGTACAAGTGCCATCCAGTCCAACTCCCTGCCATGCAGGAATATACAATCAAAACACTTTGGACTGATGGCCATTCAGCCTGTTTAATCACTGGGAAGTGGAATCTCTTTTCCTGTAGCTTGAAGCCATTGCTCCGTGTCCTTGTCTTTGGAGCAGCAGAAAACAAGCTTGCTCCATCTTCAACATGACAGGTTTTCAAATATTTAAACATGGCTATCATGTCACCTCTTAACCTTCTCTTCTCCAGGTTAAGCACACCCATCTCGATAAATTTCTCCTCTTAAGTCACGACTTCCAGACCTTTTACCACTTTTGTTTTCCTCCATGATTAATATGTTTCTTGTATCTACTGCTGTAACGTTACAGAAAATAGGGGGAACTAAAAAGGGATGATAGGATGTTGTGCAAAGGGAAAGGGGGAAAAACCATCTATTGGTGATGGGGGGAAACTGAAGAGAAACACAGAGGAGTGTGGGGGAGTTAGAACAAGAGGACACGGGAACAGATGGTAACGGACTGAAAAGAACTGCGACACACAGTGACAGCTATCCAACGGATGATCATCAAAATCAGTTGGAGGTTGACTTTATTATTTCCTCATTCTTTACATTAATTTTGTTAGAATCTATAATTGGACATATAAACAATTCCCTCTGCTCTTACACTCTACCAATCACATTCTCCAGACAATTAAAAATATAAAAACAGAAAGAAGAAAGAAGAGGGGAAAGGCATTTATGCTACAAATGCGGGTCACAGAATTGAACACTCGTCTCCCCGAAAAAGATTCCTACATGCCAGGGAGAAGAGACAGCTAAAACTTTTTCTCCCTGGCAACTAGATTTCTTTAAGAAATATTTACAGAGTAGAGCATTCTGCCATGCGAGTCCTACTTGAAGTCTGAGTTAGTGTACGAAGATTTTACCCAAAAATCAAGCTAACCACCAATTTGACAACTAAACCAAAGCTTCCGCACCTGATGTCAACTCACAACTAATATGGGTAGGCAAGAGTATTTATATTTTAAAAACTCTTTATCTTTTAAGGTCACTTTCAGGTGGAAAGGGGCCCACTCCAAGCTCCAGGAGGACAATCTCTGCAACATGACTCCACATTGTTCTACTCAGTCCTCAGTAATAGGAAGGCAAATGCACATGGGAAGAGGCAGCAGCTGTTCTTGCAGTGGCCTCCGGTGCTTGCTCCCCTATGTGCAGGTGAAGCAGCTTAAAGAGGAATCTACCACCATCTCTATTCTCTCTGTGGTCAGATTTGTGCAAAGTAAACCCAGTCTTCTTCCTCACCACCCTGCCCACAAGAAGAGGACGAATGGGCAAAGGCTATTGCGGATGATGTTCCAGTGTCAGTGGTTATTTGTAGCTACCTCTAACGCATACTCAGATGAGTGACAAAACCACAAAGGCAGTCGTAAACAAAAGCTGCTGCCACCCATTTCCTCTTTCCAGACAGTCAGATGAGCCATGCCACAGAGAGGGAGAAGGCATCCAGAATGGCAGCCCAATATTTCACTGCAGACTGGGAAGGGTATGAAAGTAAGAAAGCACAGGCAGCTGCTGCCTCTTGTCAGCACTGCTTCCCTACTCACATGGAGTAGCCAATTCTGCTCCTACTTCTGTGCAGGTGGCAGCACTGGGCTCAATATTGACCCTCACCCGAGAAAGGAGGGACAATGAGCAGAGTTACCTCCTGGTACAACTTGCTTGCCCATCTACTTTGTACAGGGAGAGGAGCAGGTGGAAATGAGATGATGCTGCCACACTGCAAACATAAAGGATCCACATCTTCAGAGTGATCATCACACCCTAATTAGTAGTTGGCACAGATACATCCTTGCATAATGTTGGGTCTTTGGTGGCCGCCTAACAATGGCAAACCAGTTCTGGAAAAATATTACTGCTTCTGATGTAAGATAAGCAGCATGTCAGGGAAAATAACATCCCCAACTTATGCCATTTCCACACTAGACTGTTCTAGTGCTATTATTTCACTTTGAACATCCTATGGATTCCCGGGGTTTGCAGTTTAGGGGAGGGCCAGCCAGCCTTCCTCTCCCTTAACTGAAAACCCCAGGATTTCATAGGATGTTGAAAGTGGAATAATAGCACTAGAACAGTCCAGTGTGGAAATGGCCTTAGCCTTTTCCCTGACATGCTTGCTTTCTCTGTGCATGTGATCTGGTCTTCATTTGCAGGATGGCCCTGAAGGTGGTTTTTAGACAGATCACATAGCTTACAACTGGAAGGCACTCTGTTGCAGCTCCACTCTTTTATCCTTAACCAATTTTCTGAGGTAAGCAGAACGATGAAGAAAAGGATGGAACAAGAGTGGTGGTGAAGAATGAAGGACAATGTCATGATAAAAACTTCTTCCAAAACCACCTTGAGTCTGAGCTGCAGGTTGTATTGGAGCAGGATTCAAGTGATACAATGGACCCTTTCAAGCTACTCAATGGAGGGAGCAGGCTTGTTCTCTGCTGCTCCAGAGACTAGGACAAGGAGCAATGGATTCAAGCTGCAGGAAAGGAGATTCCACCTGAACCTCAGGAAGAACTTCAGAGCTGTCTGGCAGTGGAATGTGCTGCCTCAGAGTGTGGTGGCATCTCCATCTCTGGAAAATTTTAAGCAGAGGCTGGATGGCCATCTGTTGGGAATGCTTTGATGGGTGTTCCTGCATGGCACGGGGTTGGACTGGATGGCCCCTGGGATCTCTTCCAACTGTATGATTCTATGGCAGTGCTATGAGTCCATGTTCACTACCATGGCCACACTCTACAGAATCCTGGGAGCTGCAGTCTGTTCAGAGGCAACAGAATTGCACCTGAGAATTCTAAGTACTCCTCCCCAAACTCCTTAGGATTACACCTGCGAAGTGAAAGAAGGGACAGGGCTCCTCTTTCATTAATGGTTGTGTAGAAGAAGGAACTGCAGCAGGTGTTGCTTGTCGCTGTATGCCTTCAGGTTCTTTCTCACTTATGATGACCCTATTAAGGGGTTTTCTTGGCAAGATTTGTTCAGAGGGGGGTGGACTTTGCCTTCCTATGAGGATGAGAGAGTGTGACTTGCCCAAGGTCACTCACTGGGTTTCCATGGCCAAGACGGGATTCGAATCCTGGCCTCTAGAGCTGCACTCAAACTACTACACCGGCTGGCTCTCCATGCTAGAATTACCCCTGCAGAAATGCCCTCTTCTAAACAACCACTAACGGGGACAGGAGCCCTCTTGCTTGTTTCATCTGGCAACCATACACAGGGTGGAATCATTGCCGTTAAAAATGCAACCGCAGTGCTATAAATGCAGTGTATAAGGGCCTCAGTTATGGGGATGGGGAGGTCCGGGGGGGGGCACCAGCGTGTCTAGGAGAAAAGTATTTTGCTCAGGAAAGGCTGGCTTTAGGTGCAACGAAGGTGCTGTGGGGGAGAGGGGTGCAGCAGAATTAAATTATCACCCGAGTCCCCTCCAAGACACAGCCCATCGTCCTCCAAGGGAGAGGTGGCGAGAGCTAGGCCAAAATCTCTTCCACGCCAAACTTGTGCTGGGAGGGGAGGGGTGGAAATCAGAGAAAGAGGAGCCGCCTATGGCGGTGGGGAGGGCGGCGGGCGGCTCCTCCTGGCCGCGAGCGAGCGAGCGAGCGCCTTCCCATCCGCCTGGTTCCAGGCAACCAGCCACCGGCCCTTTCGGCCCTCTCCCCGCTTCCCTCCCTGACCTCCGCAACCCCCAATCAGCCTCAGTGCCAGCCAGCCAGCCAGCCAGTCGGCATCCCGCTCCCGCCGCTCGCTCAGGCCCCCTCCGCCGCCGCCTCTCCGGACGACGACGGCGCCGCCATTCCCGGGCCGGCCGCGCCTCGCCTCGCCTCGCCTCGCCTCGCCTCCTGAGCTCCGGCCCCGCGCACTCCCGCCGCCGCCGCGCTTCGCCCTCGGGAGAAAGCGGGGAAGCCGCGGCGCGCACGAACCCGCCTCCGCCACCTACCATCGCTGCCCCCTCCGTCCTCCTCCTCCTCCTCCTTTTTTTCCCCTCTGGCGGCGGCTCCCCTCCCCAGGCAGAGGGGGAAGGGAAGGCTGGGCGCGGCGGCGAGAGCGCGCCCGCCCTCCGCACGTGCCCGCTCCCGTCGCGGGTGGGGGGGCGGAAGAGGGCGCGGGGACCCGGGAGCGGCGGCGGGGTGGGGGAGGGCTGTGTGGGTGGCGACGTTTGGGGAGAGAAGTTGACAGAGAAAAGGCGCTCGAGAGGAGGGGGATGTGGCACGGCGGGCGGGAGGCGCCGCGTCGGCCGTTTCCTCGCTGGTCTGTTCCAGCGCCGTGATTCCGCGGTCCACTTCCTATGGAGTCCTGGGGTTTGCTGTTTAGGGAGGGGCCAGCCGCGAGGCCCTGTGGTCCCTCCCCCCCCCGAGGCTGGGCAGCAGCCCTGCCAGGCTCCCACAGCCCGAGAAGTAGTGGTCGGGGGCGCTTTTTGCGCCTTGACCCCTGAGAAGTTGATCCCATAAGGATTGGCCTTGCTCTCTCTCCGCCGCGCCGCAGAGGCCTCAGGTTGCTTTCGCACAGGGGCCATCCTTGGCAACAGACCAGGAGGGAGGGGGTTTCTGAAGGGGGCTGTGGGGAGGGAACTGGGGAGGGCGAGAAGCTGGCAAGTCTGCAGGCGCAGATACCTGGCAATGGGGCGTGGGGACGGCGTGGGTGCAGCAGGGAACAAGGGCGTGACTTAGGCCGTTTCTGCACTATGCTGTTGTAGCGCTATTATTCCACTTTGAACATCCCGTGGAATCCTGGGGCTTGTAGTTTCCTGAGGCCCAAGAGCTCTCTGGCTGAGAATTCTAAAGGCCCCTCCCTAAACTGCAAACCCCAGGTTTCCATAGGAGGCTGAAAGTGGAATAATAGTACTATAAAGATGTAGGGTAGAAATGGCCTTAGTATGTTCAGATTCTAAATTTGCATGCAGCAGGGGGAATTCTGTGGCCTTCCCCATATTGACTGATAGTCCCATCTGCTTTAGCCAGTATGGCCAGTGGTGAGGAATGCTGGGAGCTGCAGTTCAGCAGCCTCAGTAAGGCGGCAGGGTTCCTACCCCTGCCCGGAGGGATGTCAATAGTAAATTGTTGCAGAAAATTTGTTCACTATTTTGGTCATGCCTTTTTCCAAGAGATACCATTAACAACCTGCTCTCTGCCAGGTCTTCATTCTAGCTTCCTCAACAGCCAGCATTTCAGAAGGTACAAAATTAGCATCCCTCCATGCTTTAGAATCCCTGCTTTCCAAATGGTTTTTGTTCTCCAGTCGGCTAAGCTTGTTCCTGGGGCGCTGAACAAAATCCATGCTAGGATTTTGGCATGTCCGAAAAATAATAAAGGGTAGGTGGTAGAGGTTAAATAAAATATTAATATAATTTTTTTAACGCGAACAACTGCCTTTTGCTTGTCAGCCATCTCTGCTTTTATGTTCTTATACCCATTATTTTGGCAATGAGAGAGGTTTAATTATTTCTGTGAGCAATACAACTTACAAATTTTCCTCCATGGTCTGATAATTGGATTTTATTAAAATTTAAACTGACATTTCAAAGATGGGCCGCTTTTTTAAAAATATAAAAACTTAGAATATCACTGAGTGGGTAAGCCATCCAAAGGCTTTGGCCTGAATGAGGCATTAGGGTTTGTTTCTGAATGAACATTACAAAGTGTTTAACACACAAAAATATGAGGACCTTAAGAATTTGTTCCTTCATGGCACCAGAAACAGAAAGCACAACCAGTTGTGACAGGGCAGGGAGGGAATCCCACAGTCATTTGGATAATATGCTTTTGAAAAACATGTGACATCACTGCCTGATAATTTATTAATATACATGTATTTATGTGTAAAACTGGATTATAGGGGCCTATATAGCCCAATATTCTCTAGTTCTACTAGTAGCAGCTCTTTGATATTTCATGTAAGGTCTTTTGCTGCCCTGAGACCCCTGCAATGGATAATAAACTTATTATGCAGGGGTTGAAATGGATTTTTTCTGAATGGTCTCAAACAGTATTCAAGCCCTAGAGTCAAATACCCAGTATCCCAATTTAAAAACCAGGAAATTGGGGTACTAGGGGCTACCCTAGTCCTCCGTTGAAGCTAGGGGCCAGTTTTGAAGTCTAGAAACTGTATTCGTGCACCAGTATGGCAAAAGCCTGAGGGTAAAGGCGTGGTCCAGAGAACCACCCTAAGTATTCATATAGCATGTGAGATGGAGTGCTAGGGATGGGAGTTCATTATGATACTTCAGTTTTGGCAAAATGAAATGTTCTAATTCCCCACGCCACCAAAACATGCCACTCATCACGACATATGAAGCCCTATTAGGTCCCCAAAAGTCACATCATTATTGTGGTTTGTCCCCCATCCCAACCCCATTGAGGTCCCAGTCTGAGACCCTTTGCTTTCCTTTGGTCTGTCAACTGAGAACACTTTTTAAATTATAGCATCCATATTCTGAGGCAAATCTCTATAGTAAAGACAGGTAACTAAAATGATGCTGTGGCTGTCTAGATTGCTAACGGTTGTGGAATTCTGGTCCCCTAGAAACCATTTTAGTCTAAGCCACTTACTTTCTAGAAGCAGTGTAAAGCAGATACTGTTGAATTCAGTGGGGCTGATTCGCAAGTGAGTTATCACTTGGCTCCCTTAAAAGCGCTACAGCTTGTTGGGGCCCTTTCATGCTACCCAATTCACACAACTCACTGCAATTGTGCTTTAACTGCTATGGCTGCAGCCTGTGGAATGCTGGGGTCTGCAGCTCGGGCAGAGGAACCAGAGGAGGTCTCTGGCCGAGGATTCTAAGTAGCCCCCACAACTGCCAGTCCCAGGACGCTGTAGTATGTTGCTGTGGCACTCAAAGCAGAATCATACTGCTATCATTTTGTAGCGTGAAAGGGCTACTGTTTTCCTATGTGTGCAGCTGTGAAATTCAATAGTTTTATTCTGCTCATTCAAGCCGTTCCGTAAGCCTTTGCACAATGCGTCATAACTTCATTAGATGTGGTGTTGCTTGTAGTGCTAGTAGTACCAGTTTTTCCAGTAGCACGCGTGCAGCCAGAAACAATGCTTCCACCTCTTTTTCTGCTAACCCAGTGCAGTGTAGTGGTTTGAGTGTGGGACTACAACCAGGGTTTGATTCCCCACTCAGCTATAGAAACACACTGGGTGACCCTGGGCATGTCACCACACTCTCAGCCCCAGAAATCCCTGGGATAGATTCACCTTAGGGTCACCATAAGTCAGAAACCAGCTTGAAGGTACACAACAACAAATGTTGGATACAATGATGTGTGTATAGGACAAGGTTAAAGATCAGTGAATATGAACACGATAGTAAGTAGTTGTTGTTCTTGTTATTAATTACTACTACTACTACTACTACTAAAGAGCCCGTGCTAATTTCCATTTGATCCTTTGTAAATTCATTGCAATGATCAAGAGAATGTCAGTCTCTGCTTTGTGTGCAGATAACAGCACACAAATGAGAACTGTAGGAGACACAAATAATAATTTTAAATGGCATTTTGTCCTTTGTTCCTGAATGATAGATTTTTTTTTAAAAAAAGCTACTAATTAATTCAGGTATCAGTGATACTCCCTTTTTTGCAACATCAGATATCATATATGTATGCCATTGCCCAACAAAATAAGTGTTTAAAAATAATTTGTATAACAGCTGCTGCTTTCTTGTCATCCAAGATTTTGTGCTGTAAGTAAAGAAATTATTAGCATAGGCTTATAAGTGTAGCAAAGATAGAAGTTCTCATCTTAGGGGCAGTCCCATGGGATAAAATGGGACTGACTTTGAAGTAAACATATTTAGGATTGCATTGTAAATTAGCATAAATAGCTACTACTAAATGAGTAGGAGAAAAATGAGCTTTTTCTGCAATCAGGGTTGGATTTTAAGTTTACTCACAGTCTTGTTTTTTTACAGACACTTAAGACTGCTGAAACTGTCTAAACACAAGGGAATTAAAATATGCTCTTGGCGATGTATGTTGAAACACATGGCAAAATGATTTGCTTGTGGGCTCATTTTGAGAAGCATTTATTTCTAGAATGAATGGCTCTCTTAATTTAGATTACAGTTGGCAGTCACTTACCGATAGTACATATAAGCATATTAGTAGGTAGTTTTAGCAGTGTGGAATCATATAGCACTGTGCCTAATCCTTACTTTTTTCTGTTTTATCTGTTTTATGTAGAATGGAGTCACATAAAGCAGAAACAGTGAAAATATATACACACTTGCACATATATAGCTATTAAGAATCCTTTCCAGAAGAGTACATGTTTTGAATTAAAGAGTGAAAATGATGATTTAATTGAGGCTTCTGAAGCTAACAAAATAGTCATTGTTTGAAATGAATTTAAACTGCTTGCTTAACTTGAGATAACCACTGTAATTTTGCCTTATTTTCTGATTGAATATTAAAACATCATTTTGAATGCTGAAATCATAGTAGGAGTCCTCCTTTTTAATAGAAGATGATCATTTTGTCAGACGACTTTCTAATTATGTGGTAAGAGAAGCAACTACTTTGAGATTAAATTCACATACACTACTGGAGATCAGGGTTCAGTTCCCCACTTGGCCATGGAATCCCACTGGCTGACCTTGGATGTGTCATACACTCTCAGCCCCAGAAAATCCCATAATAGGTTTGCCTTAGGGTCACCATAAGTTGGAAATGACTTGAAAGCACACAGCAACAACAGCAGTTGTACTGGGTCATGTTCTGGACGTGCTTTGTGAGGTGAAAGACCTATATTGTATGTGGAAGGGTGGGTTAACTACAGTAGAGGAAATATCCCAAGGAATATTAGGAATTGAATATACATTGTGAAAATTAAGGGACTGCTGCTTGTATACTAGACCGATCTTCTCCCTGTTCTGCCAACCTCTGTGCCCTCCAAATCTGCTCCAGAGGGTTCCCTAAACTTTCAGAATTATAGGGGAAGGAGGAATGCATTCCACTGGCGGATTTCATTCTGTCAGGAGACAGACACAAATGCATTTTACCACATCGATGTATGACAGTTGCAAGTGATGGACAAATGAATTTATTATTGTCTTGTCACAGAAAGACTGTGAACTTAACCTGGGGACCATTCATGCTATACAGTTATATTATTCCCTTTAACTCCCAGAGCTGCATCCTAGGGAATCCTGGGATTTGTAGTTTGGTGAGGCACTAGAGTGCTTTGGCTTAAAATGCTGTTTGCCCCACCCTAAATGGCAGCTCCCAGGATTCCATAGGACATTGCCATGGCAGCTAAAGTAGATTGTAGCACTGTAACTGTATAGTGTGAACAAGTACCTATTTATTAAATAGAGACAGCAGGTCTTACTGAACCAAACTGGAATATACTACAAAGTAAATGTGTTCAAGATTGGGTTAAAACTTCCTGAAGTCATTTGATCTACATAGTGCATACATGCTTAGGAGCTTCTCTACCATCCCACTTCTCACAGTTCAGCACAATGTGAAGACTGGTTCTTTGCCTTAAATTACACACACCTTAGCAACATTTAAGGGTTAATTCCTGTGTGTCTGTGCTTTGAAATATAGGTATGCACTTAAAATATATTAAAAAGTACAGCTCCACAAATGATGAGCCATTCAAAGGGCAAAAGTAGTCTTGATCTATAGCAGTCCACACAAGAAACAGGGAAACAGGCTCAGAACTGCTTGAGCTAACTTGGTTCTGGAGGGGGGACAGAACCAAGGGCACTGCTAATTCATTGTAACTGCTAGTGCTTTTTAGTCCATCCTGGAAAATCCAACTGAAGTCCTGACTTCTAAGCAATGTAGTTTTACCAGTTAAGGTCCAATATCATTTGGAACAGCCATTGGTTCATCCTCAGTGATGGAGTTCAAGACTGTGGAAACTCAATCCATGAAAACTGTAAGATTTTCTAGCTCCTCAGAGGAATGGTAAGCCATGTCTGGTTGGTCATAGATGTTACTGTGCTGTACACCTGTTACTCTGATGGAGAAACCCTATCCTGGGGTCTACAGTTTGATATTAAATATTATTCTATGTGCTTGAGAGGTCGCCTGGATGAGCACGTAGGCAGTTACGGTCGAATGACCGAAAACCAGGTCAGGCCAGTAAAATCCACAGTCACGTAGCCCCAGGAGACCTCAAGATGAGTAAACCCACAATAAACAAAGGGTCCTCAGCCCCAAGATGCCGACTTGAGGGGATTAGAGTGTCTGCCCCAAGTTGAGCAAATATTCCATTAGGCGAGGACCATTTACATGCAGTCATACCACAAACTAACACAGCCGAAGATCCTGAGACTTTGGCAACATTTTGCAATCCCATCACACAAAGGAAATTACCATGGTGGAGCTTCGTTATCACTCCAACGTCCATTGTTCTCCCTGGGAAAGGATCAGTCCTCCAGGTACTTTTTGCCCTACAAACAGTCACAGCTTTTGAGCGTTTCTTCAGATAGTTCCCGGTCACCCCAGCAGACTGTTGCTCCGTCCGTTGAGTAATTCCCCCAGCCCTCTCCGTGCTGAGCCCCATTTCTCTACTGCCTTCCCAGACCCTGGACTTCAGGAAATGGTGCAGTATTACCCCAACTGTATCCCTTCAATACTCCTCTATCCAATTTCCTCTCTTTTGTTTCTTAATAGCTCTTGGGTGCGTGATTGCGTTGGTGCGTGAGACTTGCAGTTAATAAAATCATTTATTGGGCATCTTTGGTTTTTGGCTTGGTCTGACCACGTAAAAACTGGGTAAAAAGATGCTGCTAGGTTACCCTGCCTCTTGCATTGCTATTGCTTGTGCTCTGGCTAGTTTCCATTCCCCATCACATGGAGCACATTGAGGTGTCCCCCAAGGGACCCAGAAATCTGAGTAACACCCCCCCCATTCCGTGGTACCATATAATTGGCAAGAAATATTTAATTGGCATGAAATATTAAATATTACACTTATGGCTGGAAGGCATTGTCGTGAGCCAGGCTGAGCACGCTGCCGACTCAGACGGGGACTCGGAGTTAGACTGAGACCCCCAGCCGAGGATGGATCCCGGGGGGAGAGGGGGTTCTGCAGAGGCAAGGGAGGGGCCTGTCAGCAACCCCACAGCTGCCCCCGAGCCAGTACCTGCAGCAGATAAGACCAGTGCATCGGGCTCGGCAGAAGCCGCTATTCCTGACTCCAGCCCGGAGTTTGCTGCAGACCCTCCCCCCACATTCCTCCAGAGGCGGCTGGAGAAGGAGGCGGTTCACAGATCGAGACTGCTGCGAGAGAAGCGTTTGAAGTCTGAGGGCCTCCAGCTGTGAGCTGGGCAAATGGACGTTTGATCAGGCCCAGCTGGGCTAAAGGCTACGTACTTAAGATAGACGCTGGGGGAGGTTGGGCACGGGGCAACAACCGTTTTCCATCCGGGGAATCTGCATCCTGTGCTTCCTGTTCCAGGCCAATCCTTGTTGCTGAGTTTGCTGCTTCTGTTTGTCTTGGGTGATGTAACCTCTTGATTACTTTACTGCCTTATTACTAAAAACCATAAAACTCGGCTCCTGCCTCGGTATTCTGCTTAAGCCACCGCCTGACATTGACAGGCATGTGGAAAAGGATTCTAGCCGGAAGCTACACACTAAGACAGATGACTTTGGCATGGTCTGGTCTTAAGTTCAAAAGGAGTAGACAGGAAAGGCCTGCTGCTAATGGGCTTGTGATAATCCTCTCAATGACCCAACCTTCAAATACAATAGCAAACAAGAATGCCCCAATGAAGCAACCAATGGTCATCATCCTATAATCTCTTCTTTTGGAAACTCTCCTTTGTTCCCTTACCTGTCCAGACATTAAGAGACTATCATAACTCCCATCAATACTTTGTTACCTAAAGACCATTAGTCCATTCCAGACCCCTTGTTTGCCTTGCCAGAGAGCAATTAACACATTCCTTTCAGGGCAGGAAACAGGGTGTTTAAATCCTGGCTACAAATCCAACAGTTCATAGTACCTTGGAGGCACGTAGGTGTGTCACTCTGTCTGTTGGCTCCCCAGTTTGTGTCCCCTGTGCTATCCTCAAACTCTTGTTTGAGCCATTTTTCTTTGATTTTCTGCTTCTGGAATGGTAATTATCACAAACTTCACACCAAAATCCCTTGATATCCAACCTTTCTCTCCTTCCCTTTCACTAGCCTTGCATGGTTCATGAGACTGCTTGATTCATGTGTGTGTCTGTGAATCCCCCAATAAAGACTTTCTTTTGACTCTCAACTGTCTTGCAGTGAGTACCAGTACACACAGATGAAAAGGTCTCATGGTTACTCCCCTCTCTCAGACCTTGAGGTTTAGTCCCCCACCTTCCTAAGGAGATGCTGGCACTGCTGGGGACCTCAGGGTCCCCTACCTTTTGAGAGTAACATAGGCAAAGCTATAGTTTTAAGGTGCAGAATCTGGTGCCCTCAAGTCAACTTGGGATGGGCCACTACTGCTTGAGGACCCCTAAATCAAAAAATGCATTTTTGGAGCAAATCAAAGTATCCCCCAGGGACCCCCAGAAGTCAGGGTAGCAGAGAGAGTGGGAATGCAAGTGAATGAACAAACATTGTGTTCTCTCCCACAGTCCAAATATGTTCATAATTTTCATGGAACACAATGGATTGTAATAACAGTAAGGAACAAAGTAGGGGAAAGATCATGAGATGTAGTTCTACAATCAGGTATAGTGTGACAGACAGCAAGAGCAATCTGCCATTTCCCCAGACCCTATGCAGATCTAGAGTTCATCCAGACTGGTGATTTGTCCTGATTCAAGCACTGTTTAATACTTACTGAAATGTCTTGCCACTTTTTTTTTTTGAATACTCTTTTAATTTCTGGAATGTCATATTTCAGGTCATTTGAGTCCGTTTTGCTTTTGACATGAATTGTGACATTAGATGTAGGTGTGTACAGCCTTTTCATGGACCTCTTCAGATGTGTTTCCTGATGTGTTGTGATACCTATGTGGTCTCCTTCTTTTTTCTACCCCCATACTTGACATTGTTTTTCAATTTAAAAAATCTGTAAAGGTATACAGTCCTCCCGTCACATTCACTAGGATTAGGGGCACAGGACTCCTCTGAAACTGGAAAAACCGTGAATAACTCTAGGCCCTCCCAAATCATATTTAACACACAAAAAAGTACGCACTGTGAATTCCTTTGAGGCATCAGGGTTCCTTCACAAGGCAAAAGTGGGTGGCTGGTGGGGCTTACTGCCACCTCCACTGCCACCCCACACCATTTTTAATAGGGACTTACAAGCCTCGTTCGCAGTTTCTGAGTCTCACAAGGCTTGCAGTCCTTATTAAAAATGGCATAGGGAGGCAGCAGAGGTGACAGCAAATAAGCCATGAATAATCATATCTGCAAAAATGAAACCCGCAAATGTGGAGAGTTGCATGTAATAGGAAAGTGGAAAACCATTATGGCGCTACTGTGCTTTGTTTCTGCATAGCAACATCAGCCCTTCTCTCTCTCTCTCTCTCTCTCTCTCTCTCTCTCTCTCTCTCTCCACACACACACACACACACACAGAGCTCTCCCTCTTTCTCTTTGATTAGTCTCCTGCAGTGGCTCAGTACACATCAGTAGTTTTGTGAGGAGAATGTTTGAACTTGCTTCAAGGAAATAAAAATGACCATTGTATTTTCCCACTTGTATACTGTATGTATAGATAAAATTTAACATGTATTTTTAAAAAATGAAAATGAAAGGAGAAATAGAAAGAGGTCTTGAGCTGTATACACATCTCTGCTAAGGTCTGCAAAGCAGAAACTCATCTGAAGGCAAAGTGGGGAAACAAGAGAAGATGGAACACAGCAATAGCTCCACAACACCTTATAGATTTAGTGTTCAGTTTCAGAGAGATATTTTTTCCAAAAATAAAATAATACTCTATCTGCAGCAACTACTCTGTCTATGGGCAGAGATGGACATTTCCTTGGGACTGTATTGGTCAAAGGGGGAAATTAAATAGAATAAGAAAGTGGGCTGCAAAAAGCGTTGTTTGAGAATACCTGTAAATCAAAGTACAGCATGCAGTTTACTCCCCAGTTCTGATGGCTTCCCCATTGTCTTTCTGTTTCCAAGAACTACTCCATTTCCTATTAGGTAAATGACTACAGGTAGCAGTACTTGCCTGCTAACTGCATGCCGCAGAAAGACTTCCTGGTTCCTACACACATGCTCAGTTCTAAAATGGAGCTCAAAAGCTGGGTTGTGGGTGAAGCGTGAAAAGCTGCATGCAGAGGCACTGTCTTAGAACAAAATGTAGGCACAGTCTCGAAATGAACCATAGCAAAACATGCACACGTACATTTGAAATTCAAAATGTAGTGACATGTGAACAAGAAAAAGTGCAATGTTCAGCCAAGGAGTAAAAAGTTTTGATTACTGACAGGAATTACCAGGAAATACACCAGGATAAGAGAAATGTCATTTGGAATTAAAAAGAGTGATAAAGATTACATCTTGACTTCTTTGGCTAGTTTCATAGAATCATAGAGTTGGGAAAGACCACAGGGGCCACCCAGTCCAACCCCCTGCCTTACAGAAACCCATCTCAAAGCACTCCAGACAGATGGCCATTCAGCCTTCGCTTAAAAACCTCCAAAGAAGGCAACTCTACCACACTCTGAGGCAGCATATTTCACTGCTAGACAGCTCTGACCATCAGGAAGTTCTTCCTGAGGTTCAGGTAGAATCTCTTTTCCTGTAGTTTGAATCCATTGCTCCTTGTCCTAGATCATTTCCACACTACAATGTTAAGAGTGCTTTAGTCCACTTTCAGCATCCTATGGAATCCTGGGGTTTGTAGTTTAGCGAGGGACATGTAGAATTCTCAGCCAGAGAGTTCTTTGGTGTCAGTAAACTACAAACCCCAGAATTCCACAGGATGTTGAAAGTGGACTAAAGCACTCTTAACACTGTAGTGTGGAAGTCTCTGGAGCAGCAGAAAACAAGCCTGCTCTCTCTTCAACATGACATCCCTTCAAATATGTAAACATGGCTATCATGTCCCTTCTTAACCTTCTCTTCTGCCGACTAAACATAACCAGCTTCCTAAGCCGCTCCTCATAAGGCATGGCTTCCAGACCCTCCACCATTTTGGTCGCCAGTTTAGATGCATCCCTGCTAGTACAAGGGAACTCAGCAACAGCAGTAACTGCTTTGTAGATATAAAGGCTGGGTCTGAGCTCAATATGCAGTTTATCAGTTGATGTCCATCAGTATGCTGCATGATGCAGACTTCATGAGTCACTCATGGCTTCATTGTAAACTAAGCGTAACCTGACTGCTCTAAGTAAGGCAAGTGTAGCCAGGCATTCGTCTTAGATTTTTAAAAAGCAGACTTCTGAAGGAGCTGCTGGCTGAAATCCCGTGGTCAAGAATAGTCAATGAGAAAGGAGTTCAGGATGCATGGGAGTTCTTTAAAAGGGAGGTACTGAAGGCACAGGCTAAAACTGCGCCATTAAGGAGGAAAAATGGAAGGCATCTGAACAAACCGGAATGGTTGACTAAAGAGCTCTCAGCTGAGCTAAGTATTAAGAAAAACTTGTACAGGAAATGGAAGAAGGGGGAAATCACCAAAGAAGATTATAAGCAAGTAGCCAGGAGATGTAGGGAGAAGGTCAGAAAGGCTAAAGCACAGAACGAACTTAGGCTGGCCAGAGACATTAAAAACAATAAAAAGGGCTTTTTTAAATACGTCCGTAGCAAAAGGAAAAAGAAGGAGACGATAGGGTCACTGCGCAAGGAAGATGGTGAATTAATAACAGGAGGAAGAAAAAAGGCAGAACTCCTCAACACCTTCTTCGCCTCAGTTTTTTCCCAAAAGGATAAAACACTCAACCTGGCGGTTGGGGAGCAGGTGAGGAAGTGGGGGAAATGCAGCACAGAATAGATAGAGAGGTAGTACAGGAATACCTGGCCACACTGGATGAATTCAAGTCTCCAGGGCCAGATGAATTGCATCCTAGGATTTTAAAAGAACTAGCAGAGGTCATTGCGGAACATCTTGCTATAATCTTTGAAAACTCTTGGCGGACCGGAGAAGTTCCGGCAGACTGGAGGAGGGCAAATGTTGTCCCCATCTTCAAGAAGGGAAAAAAGAGGACCCAAATAATTATCGCCCAGTCAGCCTGACATCAGTACCTGGAAAGATCCTGGAGCGGATCATCAAACAGTCAGTTTCTAATTACTTAGAAAACAATGCCGTAATTACGAAAAGTCAACATGGATTTCTCAAAAATAGGTCATGCCAGACTAATCTTATCTCTTTTTATGATAGAGTTACTTGCTGGATAGATGAAGGGAATGCTGTGGACATAGTATATCTTGATTTCAGTAAGGCCTTTGACAAAGTTCCCCATGACATTCTTGCAAAGAAGCTAGTAAGATGTGGACTGGACAGGGCTACTGTCAGGTGGATTTGTAACTGGTTGACTGACCGTACCCAAAGGATGGTCTCCAATGGCAGATTCTCCTCCTGGAGAGAAGTGACTAGCGGGGTGCCACAGGGTTCTGTCCTGGGCCCGGTGCTGTTCAATATCTTCATTAATGACTTGGATGAAGGAATAGAGGGCACGCTGATCAAATTTGCAGATGACACCAAATTGGGAGGGGTTGCTAATACGCCTGATGACAGGATCAAAATTCAAAAGGACCTGGACAGATTGGAGAGCTGGGCCAAGGCTAACAAAATGAATTTCAACAGAGAGAAATGTAAGGTCCTACACTTAGGCAGAAAAAATGGTATGCAGAAATATAGGATGGGGGACACGTGGCTGGCTAACAGTACGTGTGAAAGGGATCTAGGAGTCTTAATAGACTACAAGCTGAACATGAGTCGGCAGTGTGATGCGGCAGCCAAGAAGGCCAACGCAATTCTTGGTTGCATCAATAGGAGTATGGTGTCTAGATCGAGGGAGGTATTGGTACCACTTTATTCTGCATTGGTTAGACCTCATCTTGAATACTGTGTCCAGTTCTGGGCACCCCAATTCAAGAAGGATATGGATAAGCTGGAGCAGGTCCAGAGGAGGGCAACCAAAACGGTGAGGGGCCTGGAAGCCATGCCCTATGAGGACAGACTTAGAGAGCTGGGTATGTTTAGTCTGCAGAAGAGAAGGTTGAGAGGGGACATGATAGCCATGTTTAAATATTTGAAGGGGTGTCATGTCGAGGAGGGAGTGGGCTTTTTTCTCCTGCTCTTGAGACCAGGACAAGGAGCAATGGGTGCAAGCTGCAGGAGGGGAGATTCCGCCTGAACCTCAGGAGGAAGTTCCTGACAGTCAGGGCTGTCCGACAGTGGAATGTGCTGCCACAGAGTGTGGTGGAGTCTCCTTCTTTGGAGGTTTTTAAGCGGAGGCTGGATGGCCACTTGTCGGGAGTGCTTTGAGGGTTTTCCTGCATGGCAGGGGGTTGGACTGGATGGCCCTTGTGGTCTCTTCCAACTCTACATTTCTATGATTCTATGATTCTATGATTCTAAGTTTCACATTAACGTTCAGTCTAGATTCAAGTTCAGTTAGTGTTAAATCATCTCATGAACCCATAAACCTATTTGATATAATCATTTGATTAGCAATTTAAATAAATAGAGCTAAACATTTACAGAACACTTCCAAACAAAGCATAATACAAATGTTTGTTATTATTTGCCATGAAGTCGACTTTGACTTATGGCAATCCTATGAATGAGACATCTTCAGGACCCCTGTATGGGAAATAACCAGAAGACCATTGTAATCTCGAGGATAGGAATGTCCTGACCCCAGTTTGTCTCTCCATATTTTAAGTTTCTGTCTGCTACTGCTAAGGATTTTGCTTAATTAGGCATACTAAACTTGCCCTGGCCTCTGTATTCTTGCATGTATCTTGTATGCTTGCTAGCTTGGAATGTAGACAAAACATAGGTTGAAGATGAGACTTGCTAATTGGCACCTGCCCTTGGCTTGAGACCAACAGCCAAGTAACACTAGAGAGTGGGCACAAGGACAAACCCCCAAAATGGCCATCTAGGCCATCTTGACAATTAAAGGCATCTAGCTCATTCCAAGTGTCTTGTCTGATTGATGACCTTGATAGTTGAAAGGAGTTACCTTGTCCCAGATGTGTGAGAACTCTCAAACATTCTATGGAAGATAGCCAAGTCTCCCAGGCCAGGGGGTATAAATATACCCTGGCCTGGGCTCTTAGGCTGGGAGCTTAGCATGGGCTGACAGCTCCAGCACCATGCACAAGTCCTGCAGGGGGATGGGGTCTCCTTCACTGGTTTTTGTTTGGGCTCCAGTGGTGTCAGATTGGAGGAATCTTTGCTTGGGTGAGAACATCCATCTTTATGTTATTTAGGCATGATAGGCATAAGTGGATTTCATCTGTTAACTAATACTACATGCTTATATTACATTACACTACATGTTACATGCTTACTAATGCTGCTCAGATGCTTATCTTGTTTAAACTGCTTGCTGTTGAATAAATCTGAGACTTTTTTGTGTTTTTTTGTTGCCTCCAGATCCTCTAAAAAAGAATCTCTTTGCCTTTGGGAACTGACCACTTGCCTTTGGCAAGACAAGCCCCTGGTCATCAACTGCCCTGCTCAGTCAGGTTTTGCAAACACAGAGGTCTGGCTTCCTTGAGTCAATCTGCTCTTAGCACAGTCTGCCTCGTTTCTTACTGCCTTCCATTTTACCAAGCATTAGAAATAAGGTAAGTGAATGCACAGTAGCTAAACAACAATTGAGCAGAAGCCCAAACAAACAAACAAAAAACAAATCCATGTATTTACATAAAACCACAAGCCTACAAAATTATTGAAGTTCAGAAAGTCACTGTAAATCTACCAGGTCACAAGCATTAGTATAACCTACACGTATGTCATAATCCATGTGGTAGGGTGGCATGGGGTGGGGCATTATAATATATAGAGTATAGGTTTTTGTCTCATCTCTTTCTGGTGTCTCTCATTTCATCTTCTCCACAGTTCACCCCATCTCAGCTGCCATTTTCCAAAACTCCATACTTGCATCTCCCCTTCCACTCAGAAGGTTCACAGAGATCATTACAGCTTTGTGTGTGTGTGTGTGTGTGTGTGTGTGTGTGTGTGTGTGTGCGCGTGTGCTTGTTCACACAGAGACTTACACATGTCATAGAATTTGCAGTTCCTGCAAGGCTGTAAATTGAAACAGAGTGTACCTATTTATCGAAGCTATACATCAAACACTTTGAATGGTTCCTTCAGTTGATTTCTTGCTTCCAAACCTACTAAATGTAATAAATCACCACTGGTTTGTATAAGTTGATTACCTGCATCCACAGTTGCATTATGTGTTAAACATTCTACTGATTTAGTATTTCTAGTAAGTCTGGTGACTTTTCCAGCATCAGTTTGATGTTTGGGCATATTGCAAAAGGTTTTGACTTGTATTAACCTGCACAATTGCACCTATGTCACTTTCAGATTTCTCTCACAAAGGTTTAATAATGGAACAGGTTCTGTAATATCCAGAATAGTTAATTCTCAGCAACCTGCTTGGCATCCCAAATTTCATGCTGAAAGGCTGAAAATGTCATCCTTAATTTGTTTAGATGAGGCCTTCCACTGCGTATGTTTGGATTTCATTCATTAAAAACTAGAAAATAGGTGTGTTTCATTCCTGAAATATTCCAAATTTCTTTTTCCTTTACCTCCAGAGAATTGTGTTGACTCCTATTACCTTCTTCAGTGTCTGAAATCCTAAAATTCCTTCTTGACTTTATTGTTCTGATGTTCTGAATTATTTTAATCTGTTTCATCAGTTAGTCCAGCCAACTCTCTCACAGGGAAAAGGTTATTCCTATGAATGGCCTTTAATATACCTGGATTAGACTCAGGTTTAATTTGGCATACTAGCAGAGCTCCCTTTCCACTCATCCCTACCACAATATATGGTTCACTTTTCCACATATCTGACAGTTTACATTTTTCTACAGTATTTAAAATTGTTAAGAGAACTCTGTTACCTGGCAGGAATTCACGGAAATGAACTCAGTCTTATTTTTGTCCATATTTTCCCATGTACTGGCCATGGCAAACCTATATGCTTTTTGAAACTGTTATTTCATCCTTCCCATGTATCGACAGTGAGAGTCCTACATATTTGTAGCATGTGAAACATTAAAACAGGTGTATGGGAAGTCAGAGTTCCCCAGTGACATCATTTTTAGTAGCATTGCATGCATGCACTAGATGGGAAATGATCTAACTCCACCTAGGCCATTTCCACCCTAATACTGTTTATAGTGCTATGATTCCACTTTCAACATCCTGTGAAATCCTGGAGTTTGCAGTTCAGGGAGGGGCATTTAGATTTCTCAGCCAGAGAGCTCTTGGGCCTTAGTAAACTACAAACCCCAGAATTCCACAAGATGTTAAAAGTGGAAGAATGGCACTGTAACAGTGTAGGGCAGAAATGGCCTATGTCTTCTACTTTTGTGACAAAGTACCCAACAAGTTCAGCAATATCCTGTTTAATCATCTGAAATGCATTCTGAGGATAATATGTTGTATTCCTATTTTGTTTTTGTTTTTTTAAAGTTTAAATATCTCCTTCAGTAACCAGTGCTGAAACCTCTGTTAATATGAATTTTGCACTTCTCCCATAACAACTTAGCTGTTGTGTTATTTACCTGATTTTTTAAATAAGTCTGAGCATAATTTGTAAAGTGATCTGTAACTAGCAATAGATTTCTATTGTTCCTGTTATCCGTGTCTAATGTCAGAAAATAGGGGTAAACCAGTCCTACCAATCTGCTAATATTTACCAAATGTTCAGCCTTGTAAGGTAAGGTTTTCCTTTATACACAAGTTTCACACTTCAATTGCACATTTTATGCCACCTGTACTAATAGAACTGTCTATCTGGAAGTTCATAAATTCAAATTAAACGTAACATGTAGCTTCGTGAAATGTTCTCATAGAAAGTCCTTTGTTCCTGAATCAATGCCAGTCACTTTCTCTTTTTTCCATACAGAGTCCTCAATTCTGCAATATAATACTTCATCAATCACTTTCAGTTTTCCCCACTTTTTCAATAATATAGTTATGCTGAAAGATGTTGAAAGCCTTTTTGTCACGGTCTCCTCAAACATCTTGGCGCTCAAGAAAGGATGTATGTAATTTACATCTGAGCCTGCTGACACTATGGGATGCCCAGGCAAGGCAAAGGAGAGCTAATTTAATTGACTGATGACCTAGGGCAGGGTGCAAAAGTGTGGCCCCTGTGCTGCATGGAGCACCTGGAATCTCCTTTTGCAGTCCCTGAAACCCTACCAGTCCCCCAAATCCCAAATCCAAATTTCAAACAATTGGTGAGGTTTTTTACCTTTTTTTTTTTTGCTCAAAACCCCTCCAAATTCATAAAACCCCTCCACTCCACCTCCAGAACCCACTTCCAATATCTCCGTTTTCATCACAGTCCTCAAAGTGGCAACAGGAAGTGATGCAACATCTCTTCTAATGACTATTTTGAGAGGGACTGAAGAGGGAAAAGGGAAGTATTTGGACTTACTGATGTGTGTATGACCCATGGGGGCCTGGAGCCCACACTGGTCTAGGACACTTTCTAGTGGAAGTCATAGAGTATCTTCTATAGGTGGTGAATCCTTTTAAGCCAAAATGCTCTGTATACTACACTTACCACACCTGTTTATATCTCTATATTGCTTCTTTGCTTTCTCCATCTCTCCAGCCACCAATATGAAGAGGCATAGTGCCTCTGATACTGCAGGTGGCATATAGCCATCCTGACACATAGCCTTTGATAGGTCCATGCTCCATAAATGTATCTAGTCTCCTTTTGAGGCCATCTGGGCTGACAGCCATCACTACATTCTGTAGCAGTGAATTCCATATTGTAACTATAACCTTACTTTTATTTGTTCTGAATCTCCTACCATTCAGTTTCAATGTGACCTTGGATTCCAGGATTATAACAGATACATAATGTTATGCATCTCTCTGGCCCTTTCGCACAGCATTTGCCATGCGAAAGGGTGCCTGGAGCATTGCATGATTGTGAGGAGCGATCTGCATGACGCACTCACAATCATGTGACACTCCAGGTGGGGCAGGCACCGCTCGTGAAAATGTTTTTCAGCCAAAAATGGTGCGTGATCGAGCATTGCTCCAGGGTCCCGCGTGCACTTGCAGTGCGTGCAGAGCCTCTGGAGCCACGGTAGTTGTGCTTCCTGCCCCAGCACAGCCTGGGAAAGTCTGGGAAAGGCGGGGCTCTCGTGTGGAGCTGAAGCATCAGGGACGCAAGAGCCTCTAACTGGAGGCTGCTGGCGCAATCCCCACACCCCAGTGCCAAAAAAAGGTGAGGTGCGGAAAGGGCCTCTATCATGTTTCCTCTTACTTGACTTTTTCTTGAATGTTGCAATTTGTCCTGGACTGTGAGTTTTACCAGTCCTGTGGTCACTTTGGTTGCATTTTTTGCACCTTTTCCACTTCTGTTGTTGTTCTTGTTGTGTGCCTTCAAGTTCTTTCTGACTTATAGTGACCTCAGAAAACCCTATCATGGAGTTTTCATGCCAAAATTTATTCAGAGGGGTTTTGCTTTTGCCTTTCTCTGAGGCTTAAAGTGAGACTTGCTTGAAGTCACTCAGTGGGTTTCCATTGCTGAGCAAGGATTCAAAACTTGGTCTCCTGCAGTCCTAGTCCAGCACTCAGAACAACTCCACACTGCTAGCTCTCTTTCCCTCTTTACAATATGCTTTTTAAGTGTGGTGTAACCTGAACGGTTTACAGTATTCTAGATGTGGTCACATCATGGATTTGCAAAAGGGCAGTATGTTCATGATCATGTTATTTCTGATTTAATTTCTATTTAGCCCAACTTGGAAGTTGCCCACAATGGACTGACATTTTCACAGAGAGATCAACCATGACTTCCCAGATCCTTGATCACTTCCTGACAACTCACATCCCTTCAGTGTATATGTAAAGTTGCAGTTTTTTGCCCCAATGTAATCACTTTACCCTTTCCACTGACTTTTCATTTACAATTTTAAAAGCAATTCTCCTTGTTTAGAAAAATCCTTTTGGAACTCTTTCTGAACTCTCTTTGTTCTTACCACAGTAAATAATTCATTATGATCACATCAGCAAATGTGACCACCTCAATGTAAACCCTTAATTCCAAGTTTTGCATCTGGAATTCTCTGCCCCTCAAGTCTGGTAGATATACATATTTTTCATTTTCTTGTGAGAGTATTATATGTGTTGTCCTCTATTTTTTAATGTGTCTCCATGGCTTTTTCTTTTAAAATAGTATAGATGGGGGAAGATTTTTAGGATACGTTATTGGTGCCTTTGTATTCATTTAATAGGTTCTTGCATACTTTCCCTTTACTTGATATATTATTTGTATTTCCTATTTGCTTAAGTTTTTAAGATTTCGTTTATCATATTTGCCATTGCTTTCATGGTCATTAGATTATTTCCTACTTTAATTAATTGTTGTTATTACTACTGTTTCATTATTTTGTAAAAATGTGAGCGCAAGTAGGTAAAAATTCATCTTTACCTACCTGCCAGTGTTGAGCCCACTCCTACCCTAAAAACAGTTTTGATCCCTGCAACCATGGTGACAATTTCCATAAGTGGAGAATGATCTTTTCAGTAATTGCAAGAATTAAATTTTCTCCACAGTAAATCTCTCTCCCAGTGGGAGAATCAAATTCCTCATGTACTTCAGAGGCAGGATAAAAAGACATTTAACCATTTTTCACAACACATTTTTTTAAAAAAGTAGTCACTTTTGACCCAATAATAAAGCTTTACTGTTCACCCCTTCAATCTTAACTGCAATCTTTGCTTGTAAAGGAATCTGAATAGCATCTGACCCAAAACCTAATGTTGCTGAAGACTGGTAACATTTCTACGCTAGACTGTTATAGTGCTATTATTCCACTTTCGACATCCTATGGAATCCTGGGGTTTGCAGTTTAGGGAGGGGCCTTTAAGACCCCTCCTTAAACTGCAAACCCCAGGATTCCATAGGATGTTGAAAGTGGAATAATAGTGCTGTAACAGTCTAGTGTGGAAATGGCCCTTTAGGTCCTTCCGCAGAGCCTGCTGTCATTTCCCAGCATTATCTAAGTAAGTTTCAGCTTTTAAAAAACAAGTGATGGATTTTCTTTACTAAAGCAAGTTGCAGTGAAATGTTCATCTATCCCATACTTGTGTCTTAGGAAAAAGGCATCTTTTAAAAAAATCGCAGTGGTTGTTTCTTCAGTGTTTTTTAAAATGGGGTCTTAACTCCACTGGAGAGACAAACCTGTTTTACAACATGAATATCAACTCTGTTCTTTTTTTTCATCTGTTCAGTCAGTGCTGCCTCTGTGTTCACAGTTAATACTTTGGGTACAGACATAAATATTTCAGTGGATCTTCTAGAACAGATGACTTTCTTCTTCAACTATCCTTCAAATAAGGATGGAAAGAATATTAGCTTTTTTTTGTTTGTTTCCGGCCTTAAAATGGTTTTCCTAACACTTGAGAAACCCAGTTGGGAAGAATAACATGGTGGTAAGAATCTGTAGGATTTGCCTGGTATTTGCACATCTCAGAGTGTTTTAGAAAATTGTTCTGCACAGAAATACATGTGGGTTTTTTCACATCAGTCATGGGGTTTTGTGCCAAAAATACTATTTCCAGACAACCATGTGTGCTTTTTGTGCAAAGCTGCTTTTTTGTGTGTGTGTGCAAAACCCAGCAAACTTGCACAAGAAAAATCTTACAGAAGAGAAAAGAAAGGCAAAAACCAAACTAAACCAAACCAGCAGTCTTGCATACAAGAAATAACTGCATGGTTTTCTGCAAGATTTTTGTTGAGCAAGATATTGTATGCAAGATCTTCTTGTTGTTGTTCTTGTTGTTGTTGTACCAGACTTTTGTCATGCAAGATAAGTTTTTTTTTTCCGTAGAAAACAACAGTCTTGTACTACAGAACACATATGGATGTCTGAAAATAGTAATTATTATATGAAAAACTCAACAATTTTCCTGCAGAAAAAAAATCCACGTATATTTCTTTGTGGAATAATTTCCTGAAACACTTCAGGATGTGTGAATATTGGATGACAGCAATACATAGAAACATTAATTTTCTCAGCATTGAGGAGGAAAATGTGGAAATTATTCACCCTCACTTTTGAGGACGAAAGAGTCAAATATTAACATCTTTACCTTCAACATTTGATTTGCTACTTCCTCTCTAATTTCTCTGACCAAGTCAGAATAATCAGGGAGATCAGTCTTCCTTCAGTCTTAATTTGATTAGCAACCGCTCATCATAAATACTCCTCTGAACAATTGAGCCACCCTGTTTTGATCCATTTTATCACAGCTTATTGCCTGTTTCACTGCAACCAGCTGCAATAACTTCTCTATCTTCTGCACATAAGCTGAAGGCTTCTCTCAGGGGTTTTGCTTGATATTACAAATAAACTATAAACATCCCTGGGATATTCTGTACTATCAAATAAGATACTGAGTTTCCACTAAACAGATGCAGTTCATAATATGGAACAGACTAATTGTGGTGGAAGAAATTTCCCTGATGCTTGCCCTAAAGCTTCTGACCACTTCTGTGAGGAAAATGAAGGAGTTATTAGGACATCCATTTGTAAAAATCATTCAATGGAAGATTTAACAAACTAGTTTAAACATCAGGGCTCTAGCTGTTTTTTTGTAGCAAACATTTTTTCCTGAAACTCTACCTCTATTTTTAAAGAAATATAGCTGTCTAATCAGTGTGATATAGTGGTTTAAGTGTTGGACTATGACCCTGAAGACCAGGATTCAATTCGCTGTTCAGCCATGAAAACCCACTGAATGATCTTGGGCACACCATACACCCTCATCCCCAGAAAACCCTGTAATAGGTTCACCTTAGGGTTGCCATAAGTTGGAAATGACTTGAAGGCACACAACAACAACAACAATTATAAACTAAAGTATGCCAGTCATCCCAGACATCTTCTCAGAGGTGTAACCTGATTGATGTCCTATTTTAAACTTCACATCAAGACCAGCCAGATTCATTTAGAGCTGAATTCTCTCCTCATAAACCCATAACCTTAACAATCATATAAATAATTTCAACAAAGAGAACTATTTACAGAATATTTACAAATAAAGCATCAAGAGAATGTTTTTCATCTAAAGAGAATGTTTTCATATCTATGGTTGCCATAATCCATTGGGCCTAATGTGAGATACCTCAGAATCTGATCCAATTGTCACTCTAGTCACTGTCCCAATTGTTTAATCATCACCAGCTCCTTAAGAGAACCAAGAGGCTTGCCATTCCATGAGAGGAGACATTCAGGGGCAATCACGTCCACCATCCTGCCCAGTTCTGTATTCCAGAGGTCGGCCAGGGCTTCAACAGGTTCACCTGCCCTGACAACAGGAAATTCCCTAAGACCCATCAGGAATCTGTTGGCAACCATAAGCCTCCTGGGGTTGACCATCTTAATTTATGTGGGATGGACAGTACAATAAAAGAATCCCTGTTCTGTCCCTGCCACACACTTTTGAGTACATACGTTCAAACCCAGTAGACTTTGGGATGGGGAATCTGGTGAGGGAGATGGAATCCTGATAGATTGCTGCAACTTTGCCTCCCCTGTCACCAGTCTCACCTGTTGATCCACAGAGAATGCAGGGTGATAAACCCAGGAGAATTTATCCCTACCACTTCATCCAGCCAGATCAGCATGCTCATCCACGATCCTTTTTGGTGGCACCTCTGCTGGCGACAACCCCACTGCCTCAGCCAGGCAGCTGGCATCCCCTTGCGGGAGGTAGTGCATTAAACACCTGACTGTGTAAGAAGTGTCTAGTAACCAATGGTTTGGGAATATTAGTAAATGTATGTTAGAGCTTCCTGGCTGAAACTCAAATGCTTAGCATGTTTATAAGTGGCAATATGATTTTTTAAGAGGAAGTGGAGGAGAAGGATGGGAGGAGGAGGGAGAAAAAGAACCTTTATAGAGCTGCCATCAGTCTCCAGCACAATCATTTTTTTCCTTGCTGCTTGTTGTCTGTTAAACCAGACTTTAGAAAAACATAGCTAATAGTTACATGTAGCCTCTGATAACTCCATGTCATAAGGGGCTATATATAACTAATAAGCTCTGTTGAGAGTAGAGCTTTCCTGGAATAAATTACATAAGAGAAAGGCAGGAGACTTCTGCACAGCCACCAGCAAATCTCTGTTGAGGGAGTACTGGAATAGATGCAGCTTGTCTTATTATGGGCACATAGATTATGAGAGACATGAATCCTCAGTGCAGTCATAAAGGATTTCAAGGTGAAGGGGTTAAATCCAATGCCACTTGAATAGGAAAAATAAGCGAATTGAATTGTGCCTCTGAGTAAATTGCAGATGTCTGTCTTATCTCAAATTTTAGGAATGGCCTTGCAACACTCAAAGGTCTGGGAACTAAATGGGAGTAGGCATACTCCCTCATTTTGACTACATGCACCATTTTGTATCATTTTATAACTAACTCTTTTGTTCTCCTCTGTGCCAGTCAATGATGTAATGGAAAAGTTAACTAAAGATCTTTTTCTCCAGTGATGGGCGGGCTAAGTAAATGATTGATTGCTGACATAGAAGGCAAAAGGTATATAGTGATGCTACCTCAATTAATTGGCACAACAATTCTGGGATAACTGTTGCCCTTGTGCAAGGTATTGTTAACAATAAAATGGCTTTTTGATTTTTCCCTGGAAACCTGGTCTTCGCCTCTTTCTTGGCCACAACAAAGGAACAGGGGGTTGCAGTGGCTATAAAATTGCTTGGCAAGCAGATCCTAGGATAATATGTTCTTATTTCCCTTTCCTTACTCTGGAGGCATTTGGAACTGAAACCAACCCTCAAAGAGAAGCAGAGATGGTCACCTTGTTTTCTTGTGGTTTCAGTTACAAGGTCAAAACAAGCCAGGTACTGCATTATGGAAATAAGGAATGGGAAAAAGGAATGGAAGACCATGAGCAAAATACACAAATCACATAAGAGAACTGGCTATGAGTCTGCTTTCGCCTATGAAATTCTGGCTGGGACATGATGGAAGATTATGAAGTGCTTTTACTCCCCCTCACCAGCAGGAGGGCCTTGAAAAGGATGGCTTCAGTCAAGATCAGACAACATCTAGCCCCATCTTCTCATGACAGCCTATGTTAGTAAATCTTATTCACAGTAATCTTTTGTAACAGCATTGCAAGGTAAAACAAGTTAACTATATATGACTGCTCAATGACACCTGAAAAGAACTGGATTTTTAAAATTATTTTTTAATTTTTATTTTATTGTATTTTATTTGTGTATTTGTTTATAGTCATAACTGCTCAAGTATTTCCATCTGAGTGTCAAACTTAATCTATAGAGTTCAAGGCATGGGAGATAAGAAAAGAATAGTGAATGGTTTTGCAATTTCTGCTGGCTGTGCTGAAGTTCCATCTAAAAAGCCAGAGCTCTTTCACATTATCCAATTATAGCATTATGATTCTGCTTTAACTGCCATGGTAGCATCCTGTGCAATCTTGGAGTTTATAGTTTGGTCAGAGGCTCAGAGGGAACTGCCTCACTGAGAATGATAAATGTCCCTCCCTAAACAGCAAAGCCCAGGATTCCATAGAATAAAACTATGGCAGGTAAAGTGAAACCATAGTACTATAATTGTATAATGTGAAAGGCCTCAGGAGAGGCAGATTATGAAAGACCAAGATCTAAATCATGTAGGTCTGTACTTCTGCTAGGGAAAACAATTTCAGTTAGGGTACTAAAAGCAAAGGTTAGAGATCAGAGGCTTATTGCAGAAGATGATGGTGGTAATAGAGACAAGGGAAGAAATCTGGTCAGTTCACATTTTATCAAATGAACTTATCAAATTTTGCACTTGTAAAGGTAGCCTTTACAACACCTCAATAAAAATTACTGTAGTTGCAATTAGAACTCTAGTTCTAATTAAAAAGAACATAGATATAGTCAGCACTTTAAATGTTACTTTTCTGAAGTCCACTTCCCAGCATCCCGCAGCGATCCTGGCTACCGTGCTCTACAAGTTGCCATCCTAAAAGAAGTAATTTTTCCAAGCATAGGATAGAATCTTAAATAGAGCTTATTTCACATAAATACTAATTCTCATTTCTTTGTAAAACTGTTCAAAATGCATGGAAAGTACCTGGTCTACAAGCTGTTACTTAGTGGTATTAAATGGGTAAACTTGTGCCTTGCTTGACAATCTTAATTGTAAGTCATTGGTGGCCCAATCGAAAGAGAAGGTTTCATCTGGTAAATAGAGGCCTACTTCTCATTCAAGTGATAGGCCTGAGCCTGAGATGTACCACATTCTATGTTTGGCTTACAGTGGACCTCCCCGATACTACACAAACACAAACTGCTCCAAAGTTCTCATTTACTTCCAGCATGGTGAGTCCTCTTTTGCCCTCTGAAGTGATCTTTCCTAGACACAAGTTTACTATCTAAGTGAGAACTAGGCCAGAGAGCCCTGAACTTTAGAAGCAAAATAGGTGCCTGGCATTTTAAAGAGAAAATTAGAAAGGAAAATGATTATTCCATTATGCTACAAACCCCCAAGGCACAATTGAAGAGCAGAGCATTAAACTTTGAATGAAATTAAACTGGCAATAAGAAAGGGCAGAGTGTTAATAATAGCAGATTTATCATAACTTCAATACGATAACTGCATGTTAATTTTGAAATGTCATTTTACAAATCACAACGGCTTTATTCAGGACTATCTACCCAAGTTGGGATTTTTATTATTATTTCTAGAAAATGTTATTAAGAGATACTGGGAAATACAGTTTTAGTATTGTGATAATAGGGCTTCCCATTATCTAGGCTTATCAAAGGGAGATACTTCCCTCTTCAGGTAAACCAAGGGTTAATGAGATGTTGGGATTACATCAAGGGTCACAGGGTGAGAGTTGACCAACCAAAAGGAAAGGGTCAGCATCACAGGTCACAAGGTGAGAATTGACCAACCAAAAGGGAAAGAGGTGGGCATCTTGGAGATGCTTCCAGATCCTTCCAAGGAGGAAAATATAAAACTTCTGAGAGGCCATGTGGCCAGAGAGAGAGAGAGAGAGAGAGAGAGGAGAGCTGGGCCAGTTGAGCTGGCAGGCATGCCGTGTCTCCTGGACCCCCCTCTCTTCTCCTTTAGACCATCTACGCCTATAACCTCATTGTGAGTAACTAGAAATAAGTAGTTAGCTGCGTTAGGGATGTTGCTATTTTGGGAATTGGCTGATCTTAAGAATGTATCTGTGCTGTTATATCTGTTTTGTAAATTCTTGTAACCAAGTGTACCTGGGAGAGGGGAGTCTCCCAAGTGTATATTGTTTATTTGCATGCCTTGATTAAACATTTTTATAAACCTCCGTTTCTCTCCATTTCCACGCCAGGGTTGGCACACGCTACATAGGACCTCTCTCACTCGGGGAGGGGGAGGTGGAAGATCCTTACGCTTAGAGATTGGGCAGGGTCCCTCCTGTTCTGTCCAAATAATTCATAATTCAGGGGGGTGGTGGCAGCATACCTGATAGAGTTGGGGAGATTGCCAGTCGTTCCAAACGTGGGAATCAGCTTTGGGAGGCTGGCAAGAACCCCAGTAGAACGCTGGGAGGGAATTTCCAGTCTTGCAAGGCTCGAACTCAACTTAAGAGACTGGAAATAAACCTTCAGTGTCAAAAGTATGTTAAGAGTTGCCTTGCTGGATCAGATGAATGGATGGATCCATCAAATCAAGATTCCCCCCCCCCCATAGCAGCCACCCAGCCATTTAACTTTGGAAGCTGCAAGTACAGTGTGAAGGGTAACAGCCCTCCTGTCTTGTTTGACCCAACGTCTATTACTCTCTGGGATACATGTGTAAGCAGAAGGCTTTTTATGTTCATGCCTGATAGCTGTCAATAGACTCATCCTCTGGGAAATATATGCTCTTGTGTTGGTGCTTTGTTTAAATAGAAGGAGTAGGGGAATGGTCATTAATGCAGTGGATCTGTGATATCCACAGACTGTGGATCCGTGGATTTAACCAACTGCAGATTCAAAATAGTTGAAAAAATAAAAAAATACAGGGGATCTAATAAAGTGAATGCCCCTACATACAGAGGGAGAAGAAAGGAATCCAAATAGCTCTTGCCTTATGGCTCTCCTGCTCACCTCCACACTCTGGCCAAGCTCCAGGTCAAAGCCCATCATGCACATGCAGTGCAACCAGGCAGCAGCTCAGGTGGTGACAAGCCCCGGCCCTGAGGTGTACGTTATCTTTTACCTCCAGGAACCCTGCCAGCGGCCCATTTCCACCTTTGAGCAGCTTCCACAGGGACATTGTGATTGGTGGCAGCAGCAGTGCTCCTACTCAGTCATTCACAACTGAATGAGAACTGCTGCCACTGCTGCCAATTGCAGGTCACTGGGCAGCTTCTGCAGGGGCTCCCTGGAGGCAGGGGAGAATGAGCACCACAGAGCCAGAGCTTGCCACTGCCTCTGCTGCTGCCCTATACCATTTCTAGTAGGGACTTAAGCATTCACATTTGTTTGTTATCTGTAGGGGATCCTGGAACCAATCCCCTGCAGATATTGAAGGCCCACTGTAATGGTCATGTAATGGAGATGGAAAGTACAGTTGGTCCTCCACTATCACTTGGGTTGGGGCACAGGATCCCCACAAAAGTGGAAAAACTACGAATATTAAACTATGCATGTGCATCTTGTGGGAAGGGGGCTGAGGCATGTTGGTGAGAGTGGGCACCCAGAGTCCAAACCAGGTCAGGGAAAGGAGAAGCAAGGGGAGTGGGGCAGTGTGGTGCTCCTATACTTACTCTGTCTTGCCCATCTCCTTCCTTGGGTGCATGGGGACATTGGGAGAGGGTTTGCGGTAGTGAGAAATCAGGCTGCTATCTTTCCTTAGCTGGCCAGGCAGCAACTGGTGGAGGAGGAGGAGAACCAGAGGCAGGTTTTTAAAGGACTGATCAGAGCCACTGAGAAGGAAAGGTCCCCTGGAAAAGAAGTGCTTGAGTTGGAGGCAGGAATTGGAGAAACTCACAAATAACCAAATCTGAGAAAGTGAAACCCACAAATGTGGAGGGCTGACTATAGTCCAAAACCACATCTGTAGCAGATGAAATATTTTCCATGCTCGTCATATAATCTTTTGTTCCTAGGAATTTCTTTTCGTCTATTCTCCTCAACCAAAAGTGCTGTTGGAAGTGAAAAGCTAGGAAAGCCACATGTGTGGCCATTTGAAGCAGGACCTTTTCAGTAACAACACCACAATTGTGGAACTACCTGGAACTCCTGAAGAGATAAAATTGGCTTCTTTCTTATATTGAATTAGACAGTAAAGACTGTTCCATTTTGTCAGGTTTTTAATATTCTATTTCATTTTAACTTAAAATGTTGTTTTTAAATCTTGTTCAATGGGATGAAGTTTGCTCCTCTAGATGTCTTTCCTTCCTTCCTTCCTTCCTTCCTTCCTTCCTTCCTTCCTTCCTTCCTTCCTTCCTTCCTTCCTTTTTTTCCCTTGAAGGTGTGTGTGAAGCTGCAATGCTTTGTTGAGTAGTACCCAGAGTACCTAATAGGCAGTGGCTGTAGTTTATAAATACCCTATTTGCTGTTGTATAAGACTCACTTTTCCCCCGAAAAATATTGTTTGAAAATGGGGTGTATCTTATATATCAGTGTGTCTTATATACCAGCAAATAGTATCTGCTGGTATATAAATGGGGTGCATCTTATACCCTGGTGCATCGGCAAATACGGTACATAGAAATATTTTCAGGGAACTAAATTCTATGCTGATTGTAGGTTAGCTGCTGATATGGTAATCAGCAGGTATACAAACAGGTACCTCCTTCAGTCTCGGTGGAACCTTCTGCATCTTTCAGGCTTCCCAAACAGCATGGAAAAAATGGTATGTCCCTCATAGAGCAGAGCAATATGTAATTTATTTTAGTAAAGTGAAACACATAGCAGCACATACAGTTCAGTTCGAGAAGCTAAGCTATGCTTCTAGAATGCAATATCACTGGTTTCTGAAATTTTGCTAACATTGCAAAGATGCCACACCACTATGGCCGGCCGGCCCCTCCCGAAACTGCAAACCCCAGGATTCCAGAGGATGTTGAAAGTGGAATCATTGCGCTATAACAGGCTAGTGCGGAAATGGCCTATGTCAGCATCAGTTGACATACTGATATTCCATATCAGCCAATGCTTTCAGACTGAGAACATTAATAGTGCATTCAGAGATCTTATGCAACACAGGCTCAGCTATATTCAATGGTTCTTAACCCGGGGTCTGTGGAGCAATGGAGGTCTGCGGAGCCCTCACAGGGGATCCATGAAACCCTGCTGCTGGGCACCAGCAGCAACAGCAGCAACAGGGATGTGGCAGCAGGAGCGGGGGAGCCTTGCAGGTGCTGAAACTGCTCCTTCATTCGCAAAGAAGGGAGCAGTTTGGGCACATTTAAAATATTGGTGTGATTTTGGGGTGATTTTCAACCCAAAACCATGCAAAAGCTCCCTCAAGCTTGTGGAAACACCTCACACATGCACCCAAACCTCCCCCAGTACTTCTGCTTTCATCTGTGTCCTTTCGAAAATGCAATTGGAATTTCAAGGTATTGCTGCCACCAGAAAATCCACTACATAAGAAAACCCAGTGTTTCTTCATAACTTTCTATGATGGAATTTCAAGTAACAGGAAGCATAGCAGGAGGAACCTGCCCCATGTGGCAAAAGTTATTGTAGTCTGTATCCCGGTATAGGTCAGACTGTGTTATTTTTACATCTTTTGCTAAGCTTTACAAGGCCACAATGCCCACCTCATATTTCTTTGCAAAGCCTTCCATTCATAGGGGGTGGAATTTTTAAACTGAAGGGCAAACCAGGCAGCCATAATCATTTATTCATCTATCTGTGTCTTTCATCTTCAAAGCAGGAAGTCTTAATTTTTACATTAAAGGGGCCTGTGGATGGGAACAATGTCCTCCTCTGCCTTGCCTTTCAGACTTCACTACAAGCATCTTTTTCTCAATTCAGTTCACTTCTAGCTTATATTAAAGTGAGGCAGACATAGGCATCCTAACCCTACCAGTTAAAAGAGTATTATACCTCTATTCTTACTACCACTCCAAATAGAGTTGGCACGTAAAATCAGGGACAGGCTATTTATTGTACCTTTAATAAGTAGCAACATTTGTTGAAATTTCCTCTTCTCCACACTATTAATGGTACAGGGGCCATGTTCCTTACTTCACCTTGCAAGCCTACTACTAACTAGGATTTGGTGGTGGTGAGATTTGGTAGGAAAGCACAAGAGGGTTACAAATGGCAGACAGTGTTGTCTATGCCCCTTGCACACTTCTAACAAAGAGGCTATGTTATGCTGCAAACATAGATAGCACAATAAAAAACTTCATCTGGAGGGAGAATGTTTAAGACATGCCAGTGGGAAAGAAATGGAAAAGGAGAAGACATGGGAAACGGCGACAAGATAGGCCCTTTCTGCACCTTACCTTTTTCCAGCGCTGGGGTGTGGGGATCGCGCGAGCAGCCTCTGGCGAGAGGCTCTGGCTTCCCTGCTGCTTCAGCTCCGCATGAGCTGCCTGCTCGCCTGAGAGCCCTGCTTCTTCTTCCGCAGCACAGCCTAGCAGTTTCCCAGGCTGTGCTGGAGCAGGACGCGCACCCAGCACAGCTCCGCAGGCTCCACACGCCAGGTAGGTGCGTGCAGGGCCCAGGAGCAATGCGCAATCGCGCACCATTTTTGGCTTCCAGCCGAAAATGAAAAGGTGCGCGATCAGCGCTTGCTGGCCCCTGGAGTGTCGCACGATTGTGAATGCATCTTGCAGATCGCTCCTCACAATTGTGTGACGCTCGAGGTGCCCTTTCATGTAGAAAATGCCATGCGGAAAGGGCCTCATGGAGGGAGAAAAAGGACAGGACTTTGTTCCTGTTAGTCATGTGTCCCCTTTTAATCTAAAGATATAGTTGTCTCCTTTCCTCATCATATTTGGATACAGAGTAAAACACGTGCTACAATAGTTAATTAGAGCATTTAATTACAATTCTGCATGTAGATATGATGAGGGAGTAGAAACCTGTATGCAGAAAATCCTACAGAAAGCCTAACTTCCTGGATTCTAAATACAGTACTATAGTTCTCTAGTAAGTGGCCGTGTTGCTGATAAAAGAAAACACTTGACAGGAAAAGAGTTGCTTTCCTTCTGTGTGAACAGAGTAATCTAAAGAGGGGTGGCCATCTGGCCATCATTAGTATGAATTGAAGGGATTGTGCAAATGTAACAATTACTGTAGCAGAAACTCTTAATTAAAAGGAGGCGCCTCTCTAGAAAAAAAGGGGGCTTTTAATTTTGTTCATGAATGAGACACAGTGTTAATTAAAATTTAGGGGTTACTAATGTGCAATTCCCTTTGCCTCATTTAGTACCTCCAATATTTGAAGGGGAAAAAAGAGTATTATTGACCAGCACTGGTACTTAATTTAAGCTTGTAAATGGATACTAACTATTTTCAAAAGCAATATCCTGAATCTAAAACCCAGCCAAGTTTATACTAGTAGTCAGTTAAACACAAGACAGTGGTCTACTTCAGGTCTGGAGATCAAGGGCCCAAGCATGGGATGGAGAAGGTTATGCTTGACCAGGGCCTAGAGTTTGGAGGGGGACAGCCCAAGCTGCAACTGCATTACTATGGGAGGTGAGGCCAAATCATAGCCCATATTTATGAAAACTGATTTCTCTTTTTTCTGTGTACCTGTTAATTAACCTGATCTTGTGAGTTTTGCAGAAAACAGTCACAAGCAGTATCATACTAGGGCAAGCAACATTGTAACTAGGGTGTTGCTGGGCCAGGTCCTTCTCTAAAACAAAGAGTGTGTCCTTGTACAGTTTAAACAGGACTTACAGCTTAAGAGACAGGTTTCTACTTTCCTGTATGAAATGCTTCTTCACAAACAACTAGACCATTTCTGCCTTACGCTGTTATAGGCCCTTTCCGCACACAGTTATTAAGGCGGACCAATGTGTCTTGCCATGGAGGTCTTCTGCATGTTGGAGCAGACTAGGTTCGGTTTATTTACCTTCGTTCCTCACGTAATTCCGACTAAATGCGCCCCCATGTGGTGGTAAAGCGCGCTATTTGAAAAACGGAAGAAATCAGTTTTCCAATTTTCCAGATCGATCCAATTCGTACTTTCATAGAGGTGCAGACACAAATACATTCATACCAATGCGAATAGGTGGTCAGGGGAGGGCTCATGGGAAGGGCCAGGGGTAGTATGGACTTTTGCACATACGCAATGACGTACTAAACCATGCAAAAAAACAAAACAAAACAAAAGGCCAATCACAGCCGATGGGGCGGAGTGAGGGGAGTAGCGGGAGTGGCCACAGTGGAGGCAGTGTGGATTCATGAACTCGCACTCCTCCGAATCAGAATGGAACATACACAGTAGCTGTGCAGAAGGAAATGAGGGAAAGTTCACCTTGTTTTGAGCTCAGAAAATCTGGTAAGAAACGGCACGAACCGATTTACCAGCCTCGTGCTGAAAGGGCCATAGTGCTCTTATTCCACTTTCAACATCCTGTGGAATGTTGAGGTTTGCAGTTCAGGGAGGGGCCTTTAGAATTCTTAGCCAGAGAGCTCCTTGGCCTCAGGAAACTACAAATCCCAGGATTCCATAGGATGCTGAAAGTGGAATAGTAGCACTGTAAGTGTGTAGTATGGAAATGGCCTCAGCCCTAGAGTTTCCTGGGTGTACACAACAGATGGGAAGCATGAAATGAGTAATAATCAGGGGTATTGATCCCAAGAGGACTGGAAGCCAGTACGGCTTTTAGGATTTGTAGGTCAAAAACCAAAGCGAGTAAATCTTTAGTTGGTTTATACACAAAGGAACCCATTATACTGCTATACGTCACTATAACATCTGGTTCACAAACCATTGTTGTTGTTGTGGCGGTGGTGGTGGTGTGTGCCTTCAAGTTGTTTCCAACTTATTGTGATGCTAAGGTGAACTTATCACAGGGTTTTCTGTGGTTGAGAGTGTGTGATGCACCTAAGGTTACCCAGTAGGTTTCTATGACTGAGTGGGGACTTGAACTTTGGTCTCCAGGGTAGTAGTCCAAGGCTCAAACCACTATACCATAAAAGGTGTCATCTCACAAGTACTCTGACTCAAAGTTTTTCTTGTGAAAATTAGTATTTTTTAAAAAAATAATTAATGTTTTTGGAAAAAAAAGATTTTGAAGGAATGAATCCCACTTATTTTATGAAAAAATGGCTGAGATCCTGTATTGAGAAACATACCTCTGAGATGTAGCTACATTATGTCTCCTGGTGCAAGCTCCCCAACCCACTTTTCCATGTGGAAACCCCCCAAAATGGCCATTTCTTTGTCAGTGGAGAGCAGGGAAAGAAGCAAAGACCTAGCCACCTTTTCCCCTATAGCTGCATGCATTGCAAGGATCTCCAGGAAGTCCCTGAGGATACATTAGTGTTGTGAGTCCAGCTGAAGAAAAATAGCTGGATGAGTCTCTGCTACACCACTCACTTTCCATTGATACAGCAATGACTTGTATAATACATACCAAAACAAATGTTGGAAATGTCAGGAGAAAATAAGAACATTTATACACTTGTGGTGGAGCTGCCAAAAAATTAATAAATTTTGGAAAGGGTTAAATAAAATCCTTTCTGAAATATTTGAAACTCAAATACCTTTAAAACCAGAAATATACTTGCTCAATATGGTTCAAATGGTAGACTCAAAAATTTCAAAGAAATATTGGAGAGTGTTGTTATACCTCATTACCACAGCCAGAATATTAATCGCAAAAGGTTGGAAAAATACAGAAATCTCCACAACAGAACAATGGATGCTAAAAATATTAGAAATGAAAGAAAATGATCAACTAACTGCAAAAATCAAGGAGAAATCCGAGGAAATATTGAAGGAGTGGGGCTCAATAACAAGGTTTCTTCGAAGGAAATGGGGTAGAACATTTACTGAACAAGTACAAGTCTGATAAATCTGATTTTGAAATGGATAATAGAATTATAGTAAAAATAAGGTACAGGGTAAAAAGTTATATAAGATTAAATGCTAAAATATTAAGGCAGAGGTATATATGTATGTACATGCCTATTTGTAAAAGTAAGAATGGGAAAGAACATTGAAACTAATGATAAAAGTGGATGTAGAATGTTATAATGTGATATAATGGGAAAAATATAAGTAGGAGGAACGATACTGGTGATACTGAGATTTTGTTGAAAGAAACATGGGAAGGAAGTATAAGTAAAAGGTATATGTATATGACATCAAGTGAAGGAGTTTGTGTTTAATGGAAGTAATACAATTTTTTTTATTTTTGTTTATAATTTTTTATGACCAAAGATAATGCTAGATACAGATATGTACTTTTCTAAGTTTTATGTAAATGTATGTAAAAAATTATGTAACATATACAAATATGTATTATAAAATTAATACAAATGGGAAGATAACAGAGGAAATCTTGTTCGAAGTCAGAAGAAGAAACAAGAACGAGGAAAAAAATTGAAACAATGAAGAAATAATGACTGTTGATTTGATTGCTGATCTTTATCAGTTGCTACTGACCATGTAATTATTAATATTATAGTTTAAAATGGTTTAATAAAAATAGAATAAAAAGAAAAGATACAGCAATGACTGTTGAGTGGAGGATGCCATCTGAAAAGGTGGGTTGGGGAAGTTGGATTGCATCATGGCCAGAACAGAATTATCACCTTTACTACAACAATAACAAAAGGCTTATGATGAAATATGCTGGAAATATATGAATAGGTTGCCAGCCAATATTTACAACAAAACATTGAACTTCAGTGAAGCTTGCATGGCCTATGGATTGCTTTTTAAAAATAATTAATTATGTGCACTATTGGTGACTGGGCACAAGCTGAAAGAAGTTTAAGCAAGCTCACAGTGACCATAAACTACAGACACTGTACTCTGGGTCAAGTATTGGTATATCACCTATCTGTTTTGTCTGCTCAGACAGAAACTCGCTTGAGAAAGATTGTTCATGATTTTACAATGGAAAAGAACAAAAAAATAAAGCTTGAGATGATATCTTCATAAACAGCTTGCAGCTGCATTGGTCTATTAGAATGTTTAAAATCCAAATATTGACACCATGTTATCTTTATTTGAGCCAATCAAAATTTTAAAAATAGCAAACTCTAAGACATTTCTCCAGGTTGGATGCTAGACAGATAAGAAATAGGGGGAAAAATTGATTGGAACATGGTAGAAAAGTTCCACTGTGAATTATGGTATATCTCCATAAGTGGAAAAATGTAATTTTAAAATTAAAAGAGCAACTTTCCCTTGATGGTATATAAGATGGTATGCACAGGGGGAGATCATGGAAAACATATGGAAGGAAGGGTTGTAATACAAGTTTGTACTGGGCCCACCAGAATAACGCTTGACCCTGAGAACCCATATCTAAACTGGGCTTATAAGGTGACACTGCTGTAGCTCTTAACTAGAGGCCCATAGCTAATTTCAGGGCTGGTAAATTCCAGTGCCCAACTTTTGCTTCACTTGTTATGAACAACACGGTCAGAAAATCTTGTGCAAGGGAAAATCTCTTTCCTTATGTGATACTTTCTCATTTGTCTTTTATCTCCTCTGGCCTTTCCGTCCCCTTCTGCTCTGTCTCCCTCTCATCCTTCTAAATAACATGTACAATTTGGAACAAAGCTTTCCTGGCATAAGCATGAGAAAATATATGACATATTGGCAAGGATCCAAAGTAGGGTTGCCAAGTGTTAGCTGAAGTCTCAGAAAGAGTGCTATTTAATTTCTCCAGGTGGAAAGATGGATCTCAGCAGGGCTGGATTGAGAGAAATTTTGTTTATATTGTGTGAGAGACATTTACATTCTGAGTGCCCATTTCTCCCCACTGGCATCAGGGCTCACTGTGAAGTTGTTTGTATATATACTGCACTTATGCTACTATCACCATACTTTAAAAAAAGAAAAAAGAGGGAGGGAGGGGAGCAGCTGAGGAAAATGCTACTGGTCTCATGCATTTATGCCCATTATTCTATTTGGAAGTGTATACCAGCATCCTAAATTAGGAGACTTTTTCTTCCACAAGCATTGTTGCCGCAGCACAAGACTGTGGGGAAAACCTATGGGTTGTGGTAAGCCTTCCACTAGTCACAGCGGTAAGGAGATAAAGCCTGAAATATTTCCCACATTTTGTGTGCATTAGGTGAGAGTGTACAGTATGTACAGTAAGGTAAGAAGCGACCTATGCATATCTTGGCAGATTTTGCCAGATGTCCCAAATTATCTCCTCTCCCCACTTTGTTAGCCATACCATTTGGTTAGCTAAGATTTTTACTCAAATTCTTGGTCCATTCACCTGGATTTCCTTCACAACCATGCATCTCAAATTCTCTGAAAACTGCCTGTCCAAACAGGCAAACTAGCCATATGCAAGGTTATGTGTCTCTAATCAGGGAAAATCTAATAGGGGGAAATCTGTCCCAATTTTGATGTTGTTTGTTTTTTCCTGCAATGAAGGAATTTGAAATTTCTGGCCACTCCCATGGAGAAAAACTCACTGCTGTTTTTCATCATCCACATCAATCAAAATTGTATAGTCTGAGAAAAGGTTGTTTGCTGACTCGTCATGTAAAATTCTAATATAGATTTGTTAGTTGAATAACTGGGACTACCAGATACAGGAGAAGTCACTGAAAACAAATATTGGAGAAGTTCATTAAAAGATTAGGGGGAAATTAAGAAAAAAAAGCAAGAGGGATGTAAATGTACTTAACTTTAATTAAGTGTTACATTAAATTATAATGATTGTAAACACCCTGCCCACTCAAACACATATTATTATGATGTCATAGAGTCTTCATTCCCATTCAGCATATTCTTTATCTCCATGCCCATTCAGCCTTTTCTCTTTTAATTTCTGGGGGAAACACTGACTCAAATAATTCAACAGCAGCTCAGAAAAAGGACACATTTTTATTCACCAGGCATAAAATGCAAGTACTCCAGCACAGAATTCCACTAAAGTTTGAAGAAGTGCTAACATAAATGTTAATATAATTTGCCCTTAGAGCAGTCTCATTTTTCAGCAACTCTTAAAATGCCAGCATCAGCATCAGTGTTCATAGGTTTTCTTGCCTTAAACAGTAGTGTTAAATGTTATTCAACTAGTCCCTTCAAGCTATATTGTTCAAATGAAATGATTCTAAGTACAGTATACTTACCCCATGAAGTCATTCTTTGGGACACCTTATAATGGCAATTGCTATCTAAAGCATGAAAACTGGTTTTAGAAGCTTCTCTTCAGTTGGGCTAGTCTTTTGTTTTTTTGTTAGTAGGCTACCATTTGCATACTTACAGAATTGGTATGGCAATTATATGAACAGGTAAGAGAAATATGGGTTTACTGGAAGGCTTCTGATCAAAAGTCCCTTGATTTGGAAATGTTTGCTACGTGTTTGTGTGTGTGTGTGTGTGTGTGTGTGTGTAAGAGTTGGCACACATAAGTGTGGATATGAAAGTGAAGTCACATGAGAGATGTAGCTGTGGGGAGGATGTGAGCTTTGTCCCTTTAAACAAGAATCCCTCTCCTAAAGAATTTTTTTTGGCCAGTCCCCAAATTTCTAGAATTCTAGCAGAGAGTGAAAATTGCAAATCATTTGTGTCTGGAACTCTTATACTGTCAGCCCTCCACATTTGGAAGTTTTACTTTCATGGGTTTGATTATTTACAAGTTTCTGCAATCCCTGCCCCTCCCACCTCAAGCACTTCTTTTCAGGGGGAATCTTACCTCTCAACCCAAATCAGGCCACACAGTCCTTTAAATAGCCGCCTCTGGTCCTCCTCCTCCTCCTCTCCCCCTCTTCCTCCTCCTTCTTTTCCTCCACTAGCCACTGCCTGGCTAAGGATGGCTCACAGCCCAATCTTCCAGCACCACAAACCCTCTCCAAGGAAGTAGATGGGCAAGAGAGAGGAAATATAGGTCCATCATCCTTTCCTACCCCCTTTAACAACAACAACAACAACATTTATTTATATCCCCCCTCTCCCAACGGATCGAGGCGGTACCTCTCCTTTCCCTGACCTGGTTTGGACCTTGGGTCTCCCCGCCATGCCTCAGTCCTTCCCACCCCATTTTGATATTTGTGGTTTTTCTACTTTTGCAGGAGTCCAGTGCCCCTAACCCTAGTGAATGTTGAAGGCCAACTATGTTTGCTGTGTTCACATTCCTTTGATAACTTGACCTTTCTGCTTCCTTTGATGCCTAAACTCAATGCTCAACTGAAGTTTGAAGTTATTGCAATGCTAGAAATTTGGGAACTAAAGGAAAATTTCACAGAGTGGGCAGAATTATTATTTGGGGGTCAACATCCTCATTTTGCCTCCACTTTCTACACCCCCGAGTAACAAATATACTCCTGTTAGTCTTATCTGCTTGGTGATGTTGCATCTACCTTCTAAGCTGCAAGTCACCAGAAACTTGATTTACATGACCTCTGATCTCTCCCCCTGCCCTGCACTGATTGCTATTCAGTATTCCATGCTGGCTAAGGTGGCAATGGCACCTCAACCCATTTTCATATAGATGGCAAACCAAACACATATCAGCCATGCCTGTTTGCTTGCTTGAGATGGGCACACAGTTTTACCCCAACATAAGTGATGCTAAAAAAAAGGTCCAGGCAGTCCTGGTTCCTGCTGTTGTCCCAGTTTCAGGCAGGAGGCCCTTCCTTATGAATCTCATTCATATGCAGACATCAGAGTAGAAGTGGGGACAGCAGAGGTTCCATCCCCTCAGGGGAATGAGAAGAGATAGACATGTGCTGGCACAGCGAGCCCACCAGCAAGGCTACTTCTCTATAGCAGTAGAAGTGCTGCCCCTTCATCAGTCCATCTATCTGGACAACAGCCTTCATTGCCAGTACTGCGAACATGACAATCCAAGTTATTCCAGAGGACAGTAGGAAAGTAAAAGCCATGTGCCAGCAAGCACATACCCTGGCTGGGGCCAGGATATCTGACAGATTACCTCCCACAAATGAGTCTGCCTGAAACAGGCAATAGTCAGAGGAGGCCCTGTTGCGTGTCCCAAAACTCTGAAAAGCTGGGTTAGTCTGTACATATAACATGGCTTTCTGTGTAGCAGCATGCCAACTCACTAGAGGCGTACCTAGTGTAAACAGCACCTAGGGCAGGCGTGGAAGTTGCACCCCTACCTCCAGGGCCTCTTCCTCCTTCTCCACCACTAAATCATTTGGTTTTTTTTTTTTTTTTGCGCAAAATTGCAAATGTGGAGGGACAACTCTGCTTAAATTGTTAAAATGGACTTTATTTGATTCTGTCCAGAAATTCTGGAATATGGGTTGGGGCATAAAGTTGGTTTCCAGACTTGAGACTTGCTTGAAAGTATCTTCAAGGACTTGAGACTTGTATTGAGATTTGAAAGTAGAGACTTGACACTTGACTTGAGACATGGAGAAAAAGATTTAAATACATTACTGAGAATTAGACTGTTGGTTTCTTACTTTGCCCCAGTGCATGTTGTAGTGGAGAAAGTATAGAGGAATGCTAATCTACATTCATTTCAAGACAGACTTTAATAGTACTGATAATGCACAAGATTATTTAGAATGATTTTTTCAGTTAAAATAAGCAAAAAGTGTCTGAAAGTGAATTGCATTCATCAAAACAAGAGCAGAATACAGATGCTTTAGCTTAGCCTTTTCTAAAGAAGTTATTTAGAATACAAAAGCTCTCAAAAATGAGAATGGCATATAACCTAATGCCATCTTGGATCAAAGTCAGGCAACTTTCAGGGACTGTATTGGCCACTTCTGAACCTGCCATGGCCTCCTCAAATTTTTTATTTATTTTTATTTTTTCTATGCCTTTATTTTTTTTAACAAATCATTTTTTTATTGAAAGAAATTTCTGCACTACACTATTATAGCACTATTATTCCACATTCAACCTCCTGTGGAATTCTGGGGTTTGTAGTTTCCTGAGGCCAAAGAGCTCTCTGGCTGAGAGTTCTAAATGCCCCTCCCTGAACTGCAAACCCCAGGATTCCAAAAGATGTTGAGAGTGGAATCATAGCACTATAACAGCGTAGTGTGGAAATGGCCTTAACTTAAAAAAATTCAACATAAGTAAACAAAATTGACAAACTGCCCACATTCCTTAACAAAATATATAATAAATGCCATAAATGTACTTTTATTTCTTTTTACTTCTTTTTACTTCTTTTCTTTATTTCTTTTTTACTTTTTAAAAATACAAAATGCCTCACATGCCTTTTGGGGGGAGGCATGAGGGTAAACCTTTTTTCTCCTTCCAAATTGTTTTCAGCCCAGAAATGATTTAAAAACAAACAAACAAGAAGTAATCTAGAATTTCTTTTAAAAGATAAAAAGTTTACCTTTTTTTAAAAACAAAAACAAAAAACAGAATTAAATGTGTGAGGAACATTTTAAGTTTTAAAAATAAGTATGAAAAATGAGGCCCTTTGGGATTCTTAGTGCCTCAAAAACAGGCTTGGGAGATGCATGCTGTCTGTACTTTGCTTATTCCGGATTTAGATCAGCCTTCATCAACGTGGTACCTTAACAGATGCGCTGAACTGCAGTCAGTGTCTGTTCCAATCCAGCATGGCCAGGAGGACAACAGATTGGGAGAGACTGAACTAGAACATGGCTGCTGCTCGTGTTTCTTCGGTATCGTGAAAAAAATGTTACTTCTTTATTTTTGATATTTATATTCTACATTTTTTTTAAGAAAGTAGCTATTAAGTTCCATCACACCTAGTTCTATTTTGAATGGATCCAGAGAGAGGGTTTTTTTGTTTGTTTGTGTTACTGGTAACTGTCATGATGACGACGGGCTATAAAACAATAATAGGAGTTTCCGTCCTTCCTCCCTCCTTTTTAATTCCAGGTAGGAAAAAAAATCTGTGTTAAAAATATATAATATACCTTCAAATATATTATACTAATGATATTCCAAAATATAATAATATATAATAATTAGATTTAGCTTCCAACATGACATTTTCATAGAAATTGCTATTTAAATTCTAAATATAGCACCTTGTTCATCTCTCTCAGGAACAAAAACATATTCATAAATTATATAGACCATAAGCAATAAAGAATTAACAGCACAGTTGTAATACATGGTATCTATGTCTAGCCAGAGGTAAATCCCATTCGGTTCAACAAGGTCTGCTCTTGGGTAAGTGTTATAAGATTGGAGTCTAAGTAAATGAAACATGAGCATAGATTCTTCATACATTCAACTATATCACTGAAAATGCTGCTTCTATTCCGATAAGTGGAAAATTTGATTTCCCAAGAGGCACAACAGCAGCTTCCGCAGTATAAAGGGCTATCAATATTGCAGACTTCAGTTCCATTTACTGACAGCACAGGAGAGGATATTAATTTTGTTCTTTCTGAATAAGAGATGTCTTTGTGAACACCAGCAGTAGCCACCACACACCACTTCACTGTTTTCCCATAGCCTTGGAAAATGAAGAGGAAATAAATTTATATGTAGGGAAGGACACAAGAATAAAGTAGCTGTCTAGGGATGGGCACATCTATTATGTCTGTTTCCACAGAATTTCTCCTTTCCCCACCTCCAAATCCATTCCATGCAGATTTTTCTCTGCATTTTGAAAAATCCAGTTTTGTGCTGGTCTATGACTGTAACTTAAAAAATGCAGTTTTTCAGTTGGACCAATATCACTGTTCACTGTTTATGTTGATTCACATATGAGAAATGGGAGGTCGATCTGATGAGAACATGAGAGAGGGACTTCTCAGTGGCTGCTTCCAGGCTGTGGAAAACACTTTCTAGCACCTTCCTTGCTATCTTTTCATAAGCAGGTCTACCTTTTGGTAGACCTTTCAGGGATGACTGCTTAGGGGGAAGGGGCCTTTCATGAGCTGTGTTGATTAGAAAAAGCACAATAAATCTAGACATTTGCTTTAACTGCTTTACCTCTATTAATAGTTAATATAATTTAACTTTGTTGTGATTTTTTTTAGCTGTATCTATTTTAATTTTTGTAAGCTGCCTTGAGTCCCATACTGGGAAAAAGGGATGATGATGATGATGATGACGATGATGCTGATGATATGGGTTTAGTACAATTTTCTAGTGTGCACATGTCATTAAGCACCTTTTTTTCTTTCACAGAATGCTTTGCAAGCCAGGAATTGTATGGATTTTGATAACAAATTAAACCTGTTGCCATGTTCCTTTCTGACTTTTTAAGGGGAGAGACTGTTTATTGAACAAACAAGTCCAATACAACAGATTTGAGCAGGTTTATATAGAAATGGAAATATACATTATCTTGAAGAAAGTTTATGTTGGGCACACCAACAGGTTTGATGTAGCTCAGGATCTTGTCAATAAATCATTCCAAAGATCAAGGAGAGTTCCTGGAGTAGAATACAGATGACTATCACCGTTCATAGTCAAAATAAAAGGATGCCATGTTGCATAAAAAGTAGAGTTAGTTTGATGATTTTTCAAGTCCTGCAGCTGACAGGTAGGTTTTCTACTAATGCTTGAGACCAAAATCTCATTTTTCACTGGGGTAGAGAAAGAAGCTTTAAGAAGCCCCAAAAGAGTAGATTTTTCACACACACACCTATAGTGGTCTTTCCCTCCCTGCAGCAGCATGTGGGAATTGTGTAGCCTTCCAGGCATCATTGGACTGTGGATTTCATTAGCAGGAGCCAGTACAACTTAAGATGCGGGACTCTAGGAGCTGCAATCCAGCTATCCTAAAGCGACCAGATCCTGTCTGATCATGGAAGCCAAGCAGGTTCAGCTTTGGTAAATACTTGGATAGCTTGCTGCCAGTGAATGCCAGGTGCTGTACTGGCATACAGAGTACTACAGGTTTTTTTTATTGTTTTTGTGGGCCTTCAAGTCATCTCTGACTTATGGTGGCCCTAAGTCAAATCTATCACAAAGTTTTCTATGGCTGAGAGTGTGTGATGCGCCCAAGGTCATCCACTGGGTTTTCATGGCTGAGTGGGGAATCAAACCCTGGTATCCAGGGTCAAAGTTCAATGCTCAAACCACTACACTATGCTGGCACTTGAGTACTCCTATCCAAATACTCCTGTGCAAGCTGTATTTCAGAGGAAAGGCTAGGCAGCAGATATAATCCAACAACATTTAAAGGACTGCACTTTGCACCTCCCTGCCCTACAGAGATTAGGGGGAAAGAGTCAATGGATTCTAGTAGGAAAAAGGGAAAGACACTTTCTTCTTTTGATATAGTGAGAGTAGCTGAAGTAGGTTTTTTTACTAAATTTCCCAGAATCCTTCAGTCAGGATGATGAATAGACTTCAACAAGTAATATTTCCAAGATCTGTGGCTGTTAGACAAGCACATGAAATTTGATTAGGGCATCACTGCCCTGCCTTTTGATGCCAACAACACACAATTCAATCCTAAATATATGCTGGTTACTTTTGGGACCACAGCTCCCAAAATCCCCACCCCAGCCAGTAGTACGTCAGTCCTGTTGGCTTCCCCAGACTACTTAGGACTGCAGCTTCAAACTCTTATAGAGTTTTCTAGCACTGTAGCTCAAGGATAGGAACCCATCCCCTCTGAACTTATTGAACTGAGGCTCCCAACATTCCTCATCACTGGTTATGCTGGCTAGGAGCTGCTGGGACTTGCAGTTCAATAACATCACACAATTCCCATCCCTGCTGTAGTTCTGTGCCCAGCAACTTTCTTTTAGAAGCCAGTAGGATTTAATTTCATGTAGACAACTGAACTGAACTGCATCTCTCACAATTCTCAAGCCTGTGCTTCCTTGGGTATGCTTTCTTTTTAATGGCACAAGGAACTGAAAAGTAAGGTTAAGGAAGAGGTAAATCATAGGTGAGAGAGGTTGTAGGCAGAGTTTTTAAAAATCTGTATAAATAGAATTGTAGTGGTGGTGGCATTCATTAATGAATGATCTTTTAGAAGGGGAATAGTAGCTGAATTACATTTATGACAAAGCTGTTTGTTATTTTTGACCAATTACTATAACAAAGGGAACACAAGGAATATAATGAGCATGAAGTATTATCAAAAGCTTAGTGGAACCAGAGTGTTAAATATTTGTTAAACTTTGGAAGCAGTTCTCTCCACTCTCATGGTGGAGGTTGAACTCTGAATACTCTCATTAATTCTAGTGAGCAACATCGGAAGGGTGATAAATCATGTTGCACTAAGAACATTGTCATATTATCAAGTTAGGTTTGTTATAGTACCACTTTCTTGGATTCTAGGAGGCTACCTTTTTTTTAATGGATATTGCAGAGAAAATATCTATAGGAATTACACATACCCCCCAACATTTCACAGATGAAAACCAAGACACATATAGCTAAGGTAGAAAATGTTTCTGATGAGGAAGAACAAAAAGGCTTGGAGAGGCTGCAGCAGGGTGCTTTTTCCTGAGCCTAGGGAGAAGGACAAGATTCTTCCCCCTACTGGGGTAATTGAGTGTGAATTCCTTTTACAGTGTGAATTCCATTTGCAACAACTGAAATAAGCTGAGGACAAAGGGGGATATGGAGGAGAGAAAAAAATTAAGACATTAAAGGCAGCTGAAAAAGTCAGATGACAGAATAGTAACTGGACAGTCCCTGCCAAATTGGGGCAGTTGGCAGTGGCAAAGCTTGCAGCGCGTGGAGGAGGGTGGGTGAAGGGGCAGGGGTGGAGCTACAGAGTGCAGGGGCATGGCTACGGCACATGAAGTGCATGAGGGCAGGGCTATGATGGATGGGGTAGGACTATGGCACGTGGAGGTGGGGCTACAGCATGTGGAGGAGGGCAAGCAAGGAGCCCCCTAAAAATTGCCACCAGGGCCCCATCCCCACCCCTTTGTACCTATGCAACTAGTGATTAGAAGTTATGGGATTCCTCACATCATTAAGCCTTTAGAGGCCTTTCTTAAGCCTTTCTTGGAAATGAGAAGTGATTGCAGTTCCTAAGCTGGTCACTTCCTGCTTTGAAGAAAAGCTCGTTTAGACAAAAGAAAGACATCTAGATGTTGCGGAAAAGACCTCAAGACCCCAAATGTCTTAAAATGTAACAAGATGGCCAATAGCATTCCCCAAGGCTCAGGAAGGGCAGTGATGTCTATTTTGAAACATGTTTTGACCCTCAAATTATTCCAAGGTGATGTTGGGTGATATTGGGTTAAAAATGGGCATATAGACCTCCATGGAGGCATATAGACCTCCATGGAGGTAGTCAGTTGGCTTCTCCAAATCCCAACATTGACCACCTGTGTTGTAGAGAATAGCAGACGGATTGTGTGTTTTAAAAATTTTATTCTCAATGTTTAAAATATATGCTCCTCCCTTTGGTATTTAATGTCTCACACTGCCTCACAAATAATGAGGAAAAAACAAATCTTGAACAAACCAACCAACAGAGGATGAACTGGGACTATTTCTGCCAAATCAAGATGGAGGGTTTGTTATATTATACAACCAAGGAAAAACACCCTTCTCTTCCGCCTATCCTTCTTGTAGGTGTTCCAAATAAGTTTTGTGGAGTTAGTTGAAATGAATACTATCCAAGAACAGGCATGTGATAGCAGTGCAACGTTATATTACCACAGTCCTGAGTAAACAGACATAATGCTCACCGACAAGACATGTGATTTATATATGGGTGATCCTGGATTCGGTCCCTGATTTTTCTGCTTAAAGCCCTATGCGTTAATGGGGCTGCCATCTGACCTTTGCAGTGTACTTGCAAGAGACTGGCTTAGATGGCCTGGTTGTGTGACAATAGCTTTCACAAGCATACTTAACCATATGCATATACTTGGATCTGGTGAAAGATAAATAGGGATATTCAATACATGATCTCAGCTTTAGAAATGTTAAGTGGGCAGAAATATGGATAGGCAGAGATTGCAGACTAAGCAACGTGGGAAGGATTAAACAATACTCTTATTCTGAATTTCCAAAGTGTTTGTCTGGGAAAGACAGTAGGAGAAGGGGGCATCTTGCTGGTTTAAGTATATGGTTGGTGGGTTGTGGTGGTTTTGTTGCCACAGCTTCAAAAACAATTGAATATGGTTTCTTCCCCTTTAAAACAAAAAACAAAATAATACTGTAAATTGGTTTGATTTAGTCTTTGCTGTCTTTGCCTTTAAAAGTTGTCTAAGTAACTCACAGCAAAACAGCTGGGTGGAGGAGTGTAAGAATTTCTCACCTGCAAACAGTCACAGTTGTGTCCACAGAAACTGCTTATCCCAAGGCTGAGTCTGTAAAAATGTTCCACAGGGACTCTGACTAGAGATTAGTTAATAATAAACTCCTTAGGGCTCAAAAGAACACTTCACAGCTGTTTCTGGGATAGGTCTAGAGCTCCTCAATTTATGCAACTGTTTAGAGATGTTGCTTTGATTTTAATATTCCACCTACTAACTTGATAAACCTGTGTTTCCTTCTGTTCCTGTTCATCTAGTTCAGATTTTTCTGACATATCCTTTATATGCTAGAGGAGGAAGCTGTGCTTAGAGCTGCCTGGCTGGAAAAAGTTTTTTTTTTTTAAGTTTCAGGCAACTAGGCAAGAAGTGTGAAATGTTTCCTCTTTAATTAGTACTAAAACAGTTGGGAGAAATGTTGAATTTCTGGTGGAATAAAGTTTCCTGTTTACTGCTAGCAAATAATATTCAGAATAGGTTCAATTAACCAATGCATAGTCAGTTCAGAGTGCCTGCTAAGGCATAAAAGGGTAGCAAAATGATTTCATTCTTTCTTGTGCTTAGCCTGCCTTGAGCTTTTTAAAATTAAAGAGCTTTGATACAAAGTCATAAAGAAAGTTTATTTTGTCTCAATGAGTGCTGTTGTGGATGTCTGGGAGTTTGGTACTGTTCCTTGTCAACAACTGCAAATATTTTGAAACTCACAATAAGTTTTTATCTTATTTCTTCTGTTCTCCTTATTGGTCATCTCCAGTTCTTCCATGCAATACAAAAAGAGACATTTCATCAGTGAACTGGTGTTCACAATGGAATAATCTTTTATTATGGAGCAAAAGCTCTTTTTAAAAAGAGCAAAAATTGTACAGTGTGAGACTGGAAGAACTTTATTAAATTGTTCATTAGATTCTTTGTCTTACCTTCATGTTTCCCATATATGAAATGGAATAATGAACAAGATATTCCTTGTACACTAGTTTCTTTCTCAGAAAAGATTAGGTAATATTGTCAGTGCTGCATTCCTGCTGTGGCTAGGTGGAAAGGCTGAAGTGTTTGTATTAGATCTGAAAGAAGAATCTGAAATGCTGTCTAAGCAATTTGATGTTTAGGTTTGCTATACTGTTTTAGGTTGGCCGAGTTACCAAAGGAGGGCAAGCCGTAATTCTAGAGCTTAAAGCTTACAAAATACTGTTATATTTTATTCTGTCCTTCCTTTGGAAGAATCCAGGGCAACCCACAAAATACTCCATATTATCCTCATAATAAATCTGTGAACACTGATTGCCCCAAAGCCATTTAGTGAGTGTTGCAGCCAGCCAGAATTCTGAATATAAGTTTCCTTCACAGTATTACTTACTATTTACTCACTAGATTTAAATCATTTCTATGGTATTTAGAGTGCTTAAAATACACTTTTAAAAACTGCACAGCAAGAACACTGCCCAACAATGTATGTCTGTTGTTTAAAGCAGTTCATGTATATTCTCGTTAATGCTTTACAACTCCCCTGTAAGGCAATCTGATATTATCATGCAACATTCTGCTGATATAGAGTTATGGTATCTCAGAATCAATCTGGCATCACTGACTAAAGAGCACTGTGTAGTATTTATGTGGTACAGCGGAAGTATTAAAATTGTTCTTTACACTTTATCTTAGTTATTGCAAGGAAGGCCTATTGTAAGAGAGCCAATGTGCTGTAATGGTGTGAGCATTAGATTACAAGTCTGGCGACCAGGTTTCAATCTCCACTTGGCCATAGAAACCCATTGGGTGACTTTGGACAAGTCAGTCTTTCTTAGCCTCAAAGGCAATGGCAAAGCCCCTCTTGCCAAGGAAAATCTCATGATAAGTTCACCTGTGGGTCACCACAAGTCAGAAATGACTTGAAGGCACACAATAACAACAAGCTCTGTCTTCCACACGTAGGGGAAGGCTTAGGAGCCAACATCTTTCTAATTTTTAAAAGTATTGTATTAGCTTTAGAAACTACCAGTACAGCAAATACCTGTTAAAAATACAGTTCTCAGTCTGGTGGACACCCTTATCATTACAGCATTCTCCCCTTTCAGCCACCCAACCCAGTCCTTCCAACACCTTCCTTCTTTTTAGATAGTTAACATAGTGTGCAATGCCTTTCTGAATGTCTTGAATGTTTATTACAATGAGTCATAGTGATATCCCCATTTCAAAAGCTTTTTCTTCAAATTTTCAAAGCATTCGCCATCAACAAATTTCTCTATTATCGGAATTGTCAAAACTGATGAATCACCACCATATAGATTCATACCTGTTTGACGTGATTTCTTTTCTTTCAGTTTTCACTTGGTGTGTTAGGTGTTGATTTAAGGTTGTAGACCAAATTCTGTCCACCTGATTTTGTTCATTATGTCCCTTTAAATGTTTCAGCTATTTGGCATCTTTCAACCTTAGCACACCCAACAACACTGAGATCAAATCATTACATTGTAAATCTCTCTTTTCATTTTCAAATAAAGGTCACAATAACAAAGCACCTTTCAGTCATATTGACTGATGTATAATCTTTTCTAGCACATCAACCATCTGTGTCTACAATCTACCCACTTTCTGATGATCTAAGTATAATATGTTTAAAGGTCCCATTAGGCCTCCACCCTCTCCAACATCTTAATGAAAAACTTGGATTTGTCTTATGTAACATATCTGGAGTCAGATGCTATCAGTAGAAAATTTTGAGAGAGCACTCCATAAACTACACAGGGTTAGTTTTATAAGGTTGAGCAGACAACAGTTTACTCCATTAATTGTCTTAAATGCAATTGAAGGACCTGCTTCCCAGGCCATTTTGACTCCATGTCCTATGCCAGACTTTAATATGATTAAATCTGTGCATATCTTGGACACCGAAATGAGAGCTATTAGACATGGAGCAATTATCTCACTGTGCTAGGGATTCAGGATGGCCTTATGTTGTGTATGGGGTTTTAGTAAGTGTTAGGACCTATGGCTGGTGGGATCAAGATACCACAGACTTTCTCTTTAGCGTGGGAAATAAAAGATCTCTTGAAACTGGACTGCCACAGTGGAATAGATCCTTTATTCTTTTGATGGGATTGATAAAAGTGACTTAGTCGAAGTACAACAAATCCTAAAATGGATTCCTGGCTAAAATGGATTCTTAAATTTGCTTTGTGTCTTTTTGATGGGATGTCCTAAATGATCACAATTAATTTCTGGGCAAGTCCCCTGCATCAATATGCACTTCATTTCTTTCACATCTCATATGAAGTGAATTAATTATTTAATTGGTAATACATTATTTTTTGTACACACATTAACTCTCATACTTTTAATAAATCTCAGATCTGATTATTATCTTGGTTATTAACCTTTCATTAGGAAAATCCAATATTTTTAAAAAATATGCCTGAATTCTCATTAGGGTCAGAGTTTATTACAAATGTTATTGTGTTGTTCTCATATAAAAAGATAACTACCTTTTGGTCTGCTATTACTTAATCAGCAGTCCAGTCCAGATTCTTAATATAAACAGCCATTTTTCTTGCTTTTTAAAAAATTATCTGGTGCCTGATATATGAGTCTTAATCTCAGTTGTTTTCATAATCTTATTAAAATCTTTATATTTCTCATAACAATTATATTTGCTTTGTCTATTCAACATCCCCCAAAACTTCTCTTTTAATTGCATAGTTTATTCTGTTTATATTGATTGACTTTTTCATTTATATATTCTCATTATTTTATACGTTCTATTTTATAATTTATGCTATGTTAAAGAACAATATATGAAAGAGACAAAAATATAATGGTAGTTCTGATAAATAACCTATGAATAAGATTAAAGATCTCCAATAAGCTGATAACTAATGTAATTATTTTTCTAGAAGTGAGATATCCTTTACTTCTTGCTTTCTTTCTTCTTATGCTAATATATTGTTATTAGTCTCTGGTGGTGTCTTTGACAACTGAAAAGACTGAGCTCAGGCTAGTTAGATAGTCTTGTGGGAAGAGAGGTGACTAAGTGATCTGCCATGTTATGTTCATCTGTTCCTCTTAACCTTGATCCATTCCTTTTTTATTCATACTTTCAGTTAACATTGTATTTGTTCTCCATGTTTGCTTGACTCTTGGTAAGGCATAAGAATGAAGGAAAGTGATATGAGAGGCCATATGAGTATCTCTTTGCTTCACAGCTTCGGTCCTTGTTCCCTCACAATAGTCAACAATGGACCTTCACTTTTTCATTAGTGGAGATGTTGCGGCCCCACATACCCCTCAAGATCAATGTCGTTTAATTGGTGAAATATTATTTAATTGGTAACTACATTAATTGGCATTGATATAAAATGGAACCTGAGGTGACTGGAAGATCAAGCTGGCAGGGGAAAATTACCAACTGAAAACGTGTGATTGCAAGGCAGGTCAGCCAACACCCCCTCTAGGTGTAGCTGAAGTCATTGTCAGGCAGATTACCAAGCAACTTCAGAGATAATAGGCTTAAGCTGAAGCTGGAACATCTCTGTGCATACAATGGTTGAACGGAAGTATCCACCAAACACTGATTGTTTTAACCCTGCTCCTGGATGTTTCCCTGCATCGTCTCCCAAATCTCTCCACAATACAGAGCTATTATGACAGCTATTACCTCTTTGGCACCTAAGCACTATGAACATTAACTCTGTCTGGACCCCATTCTCTGTGTTGCAACTCCCACTGTTCACTCGGCTGGGAGAGCCATTCACGTCCATACCCACAGAGTGGATTTTGGGTATATAAGCCCTCTATTTGGAGCAGTAGGATGAAGTAATTCTCTTACTGGTCGCCATGCTGTCACTTTGATTCCCAAAAGAGTACTATCCTTAGGCATCTTTCTAAGCCACATTGCTGCTTTTTTAACTGCTTTCTGGATCGGAACCCTAAAATTCCGCTATCCACAACTTTCCTCCCTTTATCCTTCAGCTAGCTCTTGTGTGAGTGCTTGGATCTTCTGCATGTGTGTGTGAATCTTTCAAGAAAACACCTTTTAGGTTATTTTGGAATCTCTTGCTGGTTCTTTCCTGTGTGACCCTGTAAACATTGGTGAAAAGATCTTGTTAAGTTACCTCCCTCTCACACTTCTCCTAATTTGAGCTAATTAATTCCCCTCTGTCACATGGTGGTACTGGCATTGTGGGTGGACCCTTGGAATTCCTACATTTTGGGGTAACAAAGAAACCTAGATAACTATGGTGTGACCCATATGTGCAAGAAATTGAGAGCCAGCTAAGGTTTTCATTTAAATCAGTTTGAGTACTGAACTATCAGTTCTCCTCAAGGTACTTATGGCCTCCATGGGGCCTTTGATCAGTACATATGTAACTTGACTGGATTACTACTGTCAACTCCCCACTGAAATCAGGGTTGAGTTCAATTTTCATTTAAATTCATTTTCATTTAAATTAATAAGTGTAAAACTTTTTCTGAGACAGTTGTATCATAATTTTCAAAACCAAGCTAAAAAAAAACCCATAGAGCAGTACATACAGAAAAATAACATCCTTTAGATCAGGGGTGTCAAATTCAATTTCATCTTGAGCCAAATCAGCATTATGGTTGCCCTCAAAGGGCAACCTGTATCTGTAAGACCTGTCTGTACCGCTTTCTACCCCTTCAGACTTTCTCTGTGCCTCTTTTTGCTCCCTGCTCCCTTGTGGCTCTTTCTGCCCCCTGCCCCTCTCTGTACTTGGTGAGCCCAATCCGCACATTGCGGGCCCCTGACTGCTGGTATTCTGAAGAGGGACGCAGTAGCCAGCACTCATGATCTACTTCTACTTCTGACTGCTCCCCTGTTAAGCTCTTGTGAGCTGCGTGGAGCATTGCCATGGTAACTCATGGCAACACTCTGGAGGCGAGACTTGGATAGAGGAGCAGTCAGAAGTAGAAGTAGATCATGAGTGCTGGCTGCTGGGCCCCTCTTCAGAATATTGGCAGCTGGGGGCCTGCAGTGTGAGGATCTGGCTCACCAGACTGGGGGAGTGCCACAGCTGCAGGAGAGGTGCAAGGGCCACATGAAATGGCCTGGCAGGCCAGATTCAGCCTGTAGGCCTTGTGTTTGACACATCTGCTGTAGATGGACACAGAACAATTAAGTAACATTTGATGAGAAGGAAAAATTTAAATGTATAAATTGTGAGCTAAAGAAAATCTACAAGGTTACTATAGGTCAAGAGATCAATATAAATCCAGCAAGATCATTTCATACCACATGGTCTTGTATAATTCATTGGAGTGGTTGGTCCAGAAATGAATATAGCAATCTAGTCTCACAAAGGTACACTGCCAGCCCTTTTCTCTTCTTTTCCTATGGCTCAGCCCAAATGCCAGTCTTAAATGCCATTCCCAAAGTTCCATGCTCACATTCCCCTGTGAATTCCCCTGTGAAATACTCAGAGGAAGGTTCATATAAATTATCACAGGACATACACGTATATCCATATCTTACCCCCATTTTATCTCTTCAGATCATTCTGTATACTCCTATAGGACTGAATCCTGAAGTCACTTCTAACAACTGTGTAGCATGCTGCTTGCTAACAAAGAGTAGATTCTTTTTATATAAAAATATCATTAGTATGAAGATATAAAAGGGAAGGGGAAGAAGTCCTGTAACTCCTTTAGGAATGATTTATTTTACCATGAGCTTTTGTGGATTAAAGTCCACTGCCCCAGATTCACTGATGGAGTGCCTAAGGCATTTATGCACAAGTTATCAGTTGTGATGGTGGGAATCAGTGTGAAAATAGGATACAGAGAACAATGTTGGTAACAATGGTCATAAGCTTCACAGAGCTGGTTTAGTATAAAGAATCTGGCTTCTGTAAGTTAATATCCAACTTTGATAAGCTTCATGGCTGTTAATTGACAGGTTGGGGTAAGGACTCCTGCAGGGTCAAAGCATGTCCTGCTACCAGGAAGGGTCTGGGGATATCATTGCTCACTGCCCTGCACTCTACACCTCCGAAGTTCTTCTGTTGGGGGCCCCACATAGCTTAAGGGTAGTTTGGAGGGGCACTTTCGGTCATTGTGGTGGTGCCATGGCCATAAGAGTGAATCCATGTAATTACAAATTGCAATGCTGTAAGTTGGGTTTATGATATTGCGATTACTGAAAAGGATGCCAGCCACACTGATGATGCCAGAAACATAGGATATTCAGGAAGCAACTGGAGAAGAAGAGGGTTCAAGCTACACCTTTTTCCTGTAGCTAGTGAGGAGTCTGGAACAATTGCACCAACTGAACTATTGATAATCTGGTCCTGAACACAGCATTCCTTACACTTCTGTCTACTTTTAAGATCCTTAGCTGTTTCTGTTGCATGAAGAGTTTTGTTTGTTTTGTTTTGTGTTCCGTTTTGTGTTCATTTGTGTTCTTTCATTACTACAGAGCTGCAGTGTCATTTTTTCTTTGTATTTTCTCCACTTCTTATTACTTCTTGAAGACTGCAGCTTCAATATAAGTAGTTTTTTTAGGTTTGATAATTCATTTGCTCTTCTCTTGATCCTTTGGAGGGTACACAAAGTTTCATTGTGTTATTAAGATGCAAGTTTAGCCCAAGAAACAGTGCAGTAATATATGATGACCTCCCATGTGGCTTTTATAATAGTTGCTTCATCAGTGAGCAAAGCAAATATTTAACCAGTCCCAATTTTGTAAGACTTCATATGTTTACAACTGATGTACTTCACAGTATTTCTGTTACTGCTTGCTTAAATGCTTCTGTGAAAACTGGTTGACATAACATTACCACAAAGTTTATGATTCTTTCTCCTATCATATTTGCCCATCCATCTGTAAGTACTGAAAGACCAAGTACTTCTGATTTTCCCTTGTATAGGTTCCATTTGCTCACATTCTGACTCTAAAGCAGGTTGGTCTCAAAGAATTTTTGCCGGGCAAAAGTATGATGGTCTTGGTACTTTAAAAGTTTCCTTCCTGCAAATATATATTTTAGTTATCAACAATGAGGTTCCAGAAGAACATCTTGCTCTTGCAAGAGCTTGGTCAACTTTTTCCTTTTTTTAAAAAAACTATATTTTTTATTAACTATAGAAAATGAAATTATTAATAACAGATAACTTAATACTATCGCATAGATAAGGAAAGAGAAAAATAATGTTAACAAAAATCTTAACATACATAAGATTTACAGTATATTCTTTCATATCTCAGTTTCCTTATAGAGATAGTTTTATAGTTTCCTTACTCTTCTTTGATTCTCCTAAATATAATTTGAATAAAATATAAAAACAATGTTGTTTGTATTAACTTCTTTCTCATCCTTCATTGAAAAAACCACTTATCCATTTTTATTTATAACTTCCTTTTCTTAAAAGACTGTCTTTTGTCCACTCTGTGCACATCTCTCCTATTCCTCATTATAATCCCCTTCAGATACCATGACAATGTATTGTTTCTAAATATGATTAAATACGTTAAATATGATATTTCACGGGACAAAAAAATTAAAAGGCATAATTATCTATTCAATAATTAATTAACAAATAATTAAGTTTCCCCATATTTGTTGAGAAATTCCATAACTGGGAACCATTCGTTCATTGTTTTGTCAGATTTCCCTTTTATGTGTGAGGAGGTCTTTTTCTTTCATTTCAATCATTTTTATTAACCACTGTTTGCAGCTGAGAAACTTCATTATCCTTCCAAAACCTGGCTAGAAGTATTCTTGCCACCATAATTAAATACAATAGGAGTTTCCGATATTTTCTTACGAACATAGGTTCTAATTTTTGAATCATATTCAATAGGAAAATGTCCAGTGATAATGGGATTTGAATTTTGAACATCTCTGTAATGGAACCATGTATTTGATCCCCAAATTTTTTAACCTTTTGGCAACTCCACCACATGTAGTGGAATGTCCCTATTTTTTCATGACATTTCTAGCATTTATTGTTGTGTGTTTTATACATCTTATCTAATTTTGCAGGGGTAAGGTACAATTTATAAAACACCTTTAAATAATGTGGTTGGAGTGACTAAAGATGATCTTTTCTAATTCATTCGGAGTTGTATTCAAGCAGAATCTTTCTAATTTTGAGTCTATTTTGTATCTTTCAAGAATTTGTCTGTAGGGAAACCATTGAAGATTATAGCCCATTTGATTCAATTTTTCCCTTGATCTTAACTGAATGTTTCCCTGTTCATCTCATTCCAATAGTTCTTTATATGTTAGCCATTTTTCTTTATCGTTTACCCATCTTTTGAAGAAGGCCTCTTGTGGTGATATCCAACTTGGGATCCTATTGTATGTTTTGCTCTTTATGTTGTTCCAGACTTTTAAGAATGGTTTTCTTATGAAATGATTAGTAAATTCTCTACCTACTTTGGCTTTATTACACCATATATATGTGTGCCATCCCATTCTGTTATCTGCTCCCTCAAGAGTTAATGTTCTTTTATTTTGCAGTGCGAGCCAATCTTGAATCCATGACAGCATGCTTGCATAGTAATATAATTTGAAATCAGGTAGGTTACATCCTCCGCGTTCTTTTTGATCCATCAAGTTTTTCCATTTTATCCTTGTTTTTTTGCTGTTTCAAATGAACCTCACAAGGTTGCTTTGCCATGTTTGAAATGGTTTATCATTTTTAATCATACGAACATTTTGAAATAGGAAGTTCATTTTAGGAAGCACATTCATTTTTACTGTAGCAATTCTACCAAGCAGGGACAGATGTAATTTAAACCACCTCTCTAGATCTTTTTTTATTTCTTCCCAAGTATTAGAATAATTGTCATCAAAAAAGTCTGTGTTTTGTTTTGCTATCTAGATCCCTAAGTATTTTAATTTCTTTTGTAACTGGAATCCAGATTTTTTTAACAAGTTGTTCAACTTTTAATGTATGCATATTCTTCATAATGAGTCCAGTCTTTTTGTTGTTAATCTTGAGTCCAGCAATCTCTCCAAACTCTTGAATTGTTGTGAGTAGGTTGTCTATGTTGGCAAATAGGTCTTCCAGAAAGATTACTACATCACCAGCATAGATCTGAAGTTTATAAGTTTGATCTTTAATTTGAATACCTTTAATTTCAGGTTTAGCTTGTATTTTTTATTTAGGGTTTCTAATACCATTATAAATAAGAGAGGGCAACCTTGACAGGTTCCATTTTTAATAGTTATTTCTCTCATTTTTTCTCCATTTATTATTATTCAGGCAGTTTGATATGAGTAGATTTCTTGAATCCATTTTATAAAGTTTTTGCCTATATTAAATCCTTTCAGAACATCAAACCCATCTGACATTATCAAATACCTTTTCAGCATCTAAAAAGATCATTGCTAGCTCTTTCTCATTATGTTTCTCAAAATATTCCACAATGTTTATAACCATTCTTGAGTTGTTCCTAAATAATCTATTTCAGAGAATCCATTCTGATCACTGTGGATCACTTTTTAAGCCTTTTAGCCAAAATGCTTATGAAAATCTTGTAATCAGTATTTAACAGTGAAATTGGTCTATAGCTATTTGGAGATAGGGGATCTTTTCCTTCTTTAGGAATAAGAGTAATGTTTGCTTCTGTCCAAGATTTTGGGATTCCCTCTTTCAATATTTGATTAAATGTGTTATGTAACTCCTCCTTATGTAATTCCTCCTTGAATGTCTTCTAGTATGCAGCTGTAAATCCACTGGAGCTGGGTGCTTTCAAAGACTTTAACTTTCAATTGCATTTGAAATTTCTGTTTTAGTAATTAAAGCATTTAATGTAATTTAGTAATTAAAGCATTTTTGTTCTTGTGATATTTTATACAAAGTTTGAGTATCCAAGAAATAGTGAATAGTTTGTCCTCTATTATTTTGTGGTGGCTCATCTTCATAAACTTTAGTGAAAAATTTATGAAAAATTATTTAATCTCAAATATATTTTCCCTAGCTGTTTCATTTGAATGATTTGCTTTTTCTCTTTCTCTTTTCTCAGTTTACAAGCCAGCCATCTTCCTGGTTTATTGGCTTGTTCAAAATAATTAAACCTGTAACTCTTGATTTTTTTCTCGATTTCAAAGGTATGCTCAGCTTTTCATTGTTCTTCAAGAAGTCTAATTTCCTCTTAGTTTTCTATTGGCGGAGTCTTTCATTGATTCTGCTTCTTTATTTGACAGTTCCTTATGAATTCTTAAGAATCTTTCTGTTCTTCTTTTCTTATTAATAGTTCTTAGCTTAATAAAATGTCCTGTCAGAACTGACTTACTGGCATCTCAGACAGTTTTTGCTGAAAGTTCCTTAGTGGTGTTCTCCTTGAAATACAGCTGCAGGATCTCTTTTATATCTTTTATATACTCTTCATTAGTCAGCTGTGGATCATTAAGTTTCCAAGTACAATCTCTCCTTCTTACTTTTAATTCCAATTTAATGGGACTATGATCAAACATTATTTTTCGTAGTACTTTCATATCTAGAATCTCTGAGTATAGAGACTTAGAAAGTAGGAACATGTCTATTCTTTCTCCTGATCTTCAGGTGGTGACTTGTTTACAAATGAAGTTACTGAGTATTTTTTAGGTGCAATATTTGTTTACCCAAAGATGAGTTTATGGAAAGAAGAAGAAGGAGGACTTTGGGAATGAAAACACTGAGAAAAGCTACTTGCACTTTCATCATTAGGGAGGTACTCACTTGAGCCCATGAAAGATTTTCTAATTTCTAAAGGACACTTCTGACATACAGGGCTATCTTTTATCATCCTCATAGCTTTTGGAAAAGCAAATTTCATTTGACATGGCACAGAAAGTTCTTATCCGTGCTAGTCTCTATTTCCATATAAATAAAACAAAACTTACAGAACTCACAGCAAATAAGCAAGTAAAGAAAAGGTGCTAATCGCATGCTACAGTAAAAGGAGGACAGAGGGAAAGAAAACCGAACACAAAGTTCAAATCTGTGTTCCCATTCATCATTTCTCCCCATTTATACTACTGTACCAATCTACCTTCCATGCATTGTTTAACTTGCATTAGGTGAGATATCACTTTCTTTTTTTAGTAATATTTTATTGTAAATAACATAAAGCACACACAACACATATAAAAAGAAAACAACTCTACTGACAAACATACTACAAATTAACAATCCAGACTACCATAATACAATCACTACAGTTGACAACAGTTATAAGAGAGGAAAGGATTACAGCCTGTAGATTTTTTTATAATTTGTAACTGACAAAGCATGTCCTTCAGTTTTAACCAAGATGTCTAGAAAGGAAATGGAAGACAAGTGATAATTACCTGAATGGTGTTGAACCAGTCAAAAAGTTGTGTGACATTATCAATATTGTTATACACCGAAAAACAAAAAATAAACAAAAACAAAAAACAAAAAATCCCACCATCAATATATCTAAGCTTGTCCGTTTGTCTGTGTCAGGCAGAGAAGACCTCATATGATTGGCTGCTTGAGAAAATTCTATGGAATCCTGGGGTTTGCAGTTTAGGGAGAGGCCTTTAGAATTTTCAACTGTGGAGCCAAGGCCTAACAGCAAGGAGGAGGGCAGTGTATTCCCTTAGAAACTGAACCTCTGTATGTTAACAACTCTGAATACAGATTGGATTGGGAAATATGGGGAAAAGTTATAGGTACAGGACAAGACAGTCGGGGAATTAGAGATACAAGATCTCAGGTCTGTGTATTTCAACTGCATCTAATTCCTAAAGTAAGATAATTCCTAAGGTATTTCTAACAAGTATTACCTATAGGAAAATAAAATCTGGGCAATGCCAGGTATATATGCTAGTCTTTTACAAAACAAAAATTCTGACCTAAATGGATTAACTGTGACATTTAATATAATATTATATTCTAGGTGTACCATAACTAGGTTGGCTATGCTGGGTACTACCCATAGCCACACGTGTAGTTTGAAATAAAACTTGGTCACATATCTGAAATAATTCGTTCCTAAATTGATATCCAGTAAACATTCCATCATTGGAAACTTGTTGCTGTGAGAGGTTAGGGCTTTACCAATCAGCATACATGCTTCCTCATGAGGAATAAAAATATATAAAGATTTAACATCTAGAGTAACCAGACAAACTAAAAAAGGTAAAATAAGTAGTTCAACATGATAAATTAAGTCAGAAGTGTCACGTATATCAGAAAAAGAGTTTTGAACCAAGGGATCCAAAAAGGAATCTAGAAATTTGAATAAGGGTTTCAAAAGGGGTGAAGAACCTGAAATAATGCACTAGCTGCTGTAAGTACTGACCTTCTCATATCTCTTGGGTGTGGCTGTTGAAAAGAATCCTGTCTGGGTCTTGGGGCAGTGGCATGACACCCTGGCCATTTTGCTCAGATGGCATTGCAAATCCACCTTTATTGTATAATTGTGGATTTGGCTTTCTCATACCCAAGACTTATTAAAGTCTAGGGTGGGGAGTGAACCCTAAGCATCTCAGCTTCTCCTGTAGCGTAGATTTCTATTTTCTCTGACATACATCAATTAAAGTTGCAGGGGCCAGACCTACTGGAAATAAAATCAATTTTAATCAATAATGAATCTTAAGAATACATGCCTGAGCCTCTAACAAAATTTGTCCCACCTTCAGATGGACTGCTCCATGAGGTATATAAGAGAGGACCCCCAACAATGTGCCTAAAAACTTGGTTTGGAGCTTTTTGAAAGAGACAACATTTTTGTCAGTACACATCTGGGAGTCATATAAATGCTGAGAACTCGTGTCACAAATATCTGGGAAATTGCTGGGATGAATTGCCCACTGTCTCTCTCCCCGCCCCCATAAAATTTCAAGATTGCTTTGATGCTCCTCGGGCATTTGCAGTGACCTTTTTAATATGAGTATGCCAAGTACATCTTGCATGAAAGATAATCCCCTAATATTTTAAGAACATTACTTGTTCAATAGACTGATTATCAATCTGTGATTTGCATTTCCCTTTTTTTTTGTAGAAAACACCATCACCTTAGACTTACTGCAGTTAGACAGTTGTTCAATTTTACAAGAAGACTCTAGCGTTCTTAATAAATGTCCTAATCCCACACAGGACAAAGAAAGTAAAACTGTATCGTCAGCATACAAAAGAACAGGGAGAGGCATATTTTCCAGCATTGGTGGATGACCACACTCTTTCTTCATGCTTTCAACTACAGAGTTAATATAAAAATTAAATAAAATAGTCCATTAGTCCATTATAAGTCTGGATTTGCTGTGTTAAATGTCACATCTAATCTGGAGCTGTGTGCTTTCATACGGCCTATGGATGAAAATAAAAAGAGGTTTGTTTATGCTTGTGCCACTTGATTTTTCCTCCAGCCTATCATGTGGTATGAGATTGAAAGCAGAATTAAACTATATAAATGCAGCATAGGGAGATCCCTTTTATTGAAGCATATTCTTCCAAAAGATATTGAAGTGCTGGCCCTTGATAAATGGTCGATTGCTCAGACCTAAATCCTGCTTGTGCTTCAGCTAGAATATGTTCTTGATTCATCTAATTTGCTACTTTATTGCAAAGATGGACATCATATAATTTACTAATGATACATAAGAGGCTGGTAGGTCTATAATTTGATGGGTAAGATTGTCTCCCTTTCTTCTATAATGATATGATGATTGCTAATCCCTAACAATCAGGAATAATTGTGGAGCAATCAATGCTAGTAAACAATGCTGCCAGCATAGGGATCCACCATTCAATATTGGTAACTCCAGCAGAATGTTATCTGCACCTGGAGCTTTGCCCTGCTTAAAATTTGAATAAGCTTATGCACTTCCTCTATAGTAACTGGGGGTCACTCTGGGCCAGCACAGAGAGAGCAATTGAGGAGTTTGCTTGTATATAAGGAGTGGAAATGTACTCCCCAGATCTTAGCTGGAATACCACATTCCACTTCTGATGGAGCTATCCTTTTACAACTACTTTCCAAAAGGTGGCAGAACCTCTCCCCAAAGAGGCATCTATGATTCCCTTTGAGCCTGATTCTTTTTCATTTTAATCAAACTTTTATATTTCCTTTTAAGTTCAAACCACTCTGCTGGTAGTATTGGTAGATTAGCTGGCCTATATGACCCACATTTTTCCAAGAGTGTTTTTCTTGTCAATATATTCCTGGTCAAACCAGCACTTAGATTTATTATGTATCTAGGACTGTTGTGAACTATTTTTATTACTTAGACAAATCTACAGAGAGAGAATCATATCCTGAAACAGTGTTATTGTTATATCTAGCAAAGCAGCATTTAACAAAGCGTTTTAATAAAATAGGCTTATATCAGAGTGAAGTTTTTTGGACAATCTTTTGGCCAGACCACATAATATGTGAAAATCTCAGTTCTGTCACATCATTCATTGGGGATTCATACTCAGCCTTGTGAATTATATCATTTTCTATATTGAGGGATAGACTTAAGAGTAAGTGATCACTTTTCATATGATTCTGCCTCTTGCACTCTAACACGCTGTTTACAAGTTTGTAAGGTACTATAATATAATCAATTGTTGATGCTCCTGAACTTGATATAAAAGTGAATTCCCCAATGTTATCATCTTCAGCACAACCATTCAGTATCAGCAGTCTAATCTGTTAGTCATTTTTAAGAGACGTAAGCCTGCATAATTGTAACCTTTATATTTTGAGTGTCTATAAGGTATAGAATGAGCATCATCCAATTTAGGAGAAATTTATGATAATAAGTATATGAGGTGTCATTGTTTTGTCCAGTTTGGGCATTTAAATCTGTAGCCACTGTTACTGAGGCATCAGGGAACCAGTTCATCAAGTTGTCAATATATGCTTCCAATTTGGCCCAATCATTTTTACCAGCTACTTTTTTTCTTTGAAGTGGAATATATACACTAAGTAACAGAAGGTTGTAAAATCTGCATCTTACTAACAAGTCAGTGGTCAGATGATTCAGGGGCTCCAGTTTATCAAAGGAAGCCCAAAATTTTGGTACCACCAGAATACACAGACCTCTGTTGGTTCATCCACCTTTATCATTAGGGGTGCCTGTTAGAACATAGGAAGAGAAATCATTAACAGCTATGTCCATTTGTAATCCAAATCTCTTGGACAAATATGATGTCATACTTTTGGTTAAATTCTATAAACAAAAGCTCTGCTACCTTTCTTGACCACCCCACAATGTTCCAAGATAGAACTCATAACTGGGTCATCTTTTGGTCACACACTTTTTGTCGAGGAGCTTCGATAGGCACCACAAGAGAAGAAGATGGGCTTATACCTTCAGTTGCAAGATGAGGCTTCTTTCTGATTTCTTTCACTACCCTCTAAGCACCCACATCATTTTCCAGAATTTCAATCAAATCCAGCTGTGAGGACAGTCTGCTAATGTTTAAAATTATTGGTGCAGTCACCATTGCTGATTGATATGCAGATACACCATGTTCTATTGGATATCCTAGTTCTTGCTCTTCCAGGAATCTCATTTCCATCCATAAAAGAGGTCTTGCATTTAGAACACTTGGCATATTCTTAGGTTTCCCAGATGCATCAATTAGAGAAGTAGTTTCCTCCACTCCTATGTCCAAGGCAATTATTTGATCTTCTTCCTGATGAACTAAGGCATGAATTCCTTCATTCTTATATACTTTCTCCTTGTTTGGGTCCACAGATTCTTTTTTCATAAACTCTTTTTCACCAACTATTTGTTGTGTGTTTAAGCATTGATTGACTAGTAGAGTTAATCTCAGAGTGTCCAGTCACCTTAGAACAGAGCTTTCCAAATTGTGTGTTGTGACATATTAGTATGTTGGCTGCAGTGTGTAGATGTGTGGCTGCTGCTGCCCCAGGCCAGGAAACTCGGTGAGGGAAGCAGCAGTGGGCCAGGCTTGGGTGGAGGGGCTGACTTTCAAAAATGCATCCAAGCATAGGTAAAAAAGCTTTAAAAATTCTTCTGCAGTTTTTTACTACGCACATTTGTGAAGTATCCTTTTCAACCATGACAAATTTAAAGACATTGAAATGCAGAAGCTTAAAAATACTTATTGGTTTTATACAATTTGTTTAAATTCTTGCACATATTTACATATTGTTACTTGTTACCCTGTTTCCAGGGGGCCCTGTGAGGGACTCCAAACATGCTCAAATAAAAGTGGGGAAAATTAGCTCAAAGCACAAGTTAGCAAAACGAGAGGCAGGGCAACACAGAGGAATCTTTTACTCAATGTCTACAGGGTCAGGTCAGCCAAGCAGTCAGACAGTTTTAAACTAGCAAAATGATGTTTTATTAAGAACAGACAAACACTTAAGACAACACAACCACACAGCTAATTAGGAAATAAGAAATAAGAGTTTTTCGGGGGAAATGGGTGATACGACACCTTTCTCATAGTCTTGAAGAAGTTGCAGATGGAGAGAAGAAGCTCAGCGTAGTTCGCTGAGGGAAGCTCGCCGGGCAAAACGGCAGCATGGCGATCTGGAACTCGGGAGCGATCCGAGGAAGCTCTCGGAACTGGGGGGTTTTATGGGGAAGATATGACCGTGGGCTAGTCTGTACTTGGGAGAGAACAATGAGGTTTGGGCGTGAGACAATGTCTCCAAAAGGTCAGAATTTAGCACGATGGGATTAAAACCTGTTTTTCATTAAATTTAATTTTTTCCTTTTTAAACCAGTCATCAAACTAATTTTAATATACATAAATGTTCATCATTTTAGAATGCCCATCCCTTTTTCTTTTCCTCTTTTATTAAATCTTTAATGTCTGTCCTTACTGTTATCCAAGTCCAAAGCTGATCTCCATTCTCTTTTAAACTGTTGAATTGAATTCCTTTTTATTGAACTTGATAATTTTTTCCATTCCCATCATCTCCATTATTTTAATTTTCCATTCTTCCATTGATGGTTCTGTTTTGTCTTTCCAATGTTGTACAAAACAAAGTCTACCTGCTGTAATCAAATTTAAAATTATCTTCTTAGTTTTCCTCAATTCTGTTTGGCTCCTGATAATATTTAGTAGACAGATTTCCAGAATTATTTCAAATTTCAAATTTATTATCTCTGAAAGTGTGCTGTGAATTCTTTTCCAATAATTTGTAGCAGTTTTGCAGGACTTCCACATATGGAAAAAGATTCCAGTTGTGTTTTTGCATTTCCAACATTTCCCATTTCCTTTTTTATTATTATTATTTTTGCAAATTTCTGTGGAGTCGTATACCAGTGGTATAGCATTTTATAGAAATTTTCTTTCAAATTTATGCTTAAAGGAAATTTAATATCTATGTCTCAAGTTCTGTTCCATTTCTCCAAATCAATTTCATATCCAATATTTGGGCCCATTTTATTATTGTTTCCTTTATCAATTCATGTTCCATTGCTCTTTTTAAAACTAGTTTATATAATTTTGATGTTGTTTTCCTTTGTTTTTTTATCATTAGATTTTTTCTTTTCTTTTCTTGGGGAGGCTTGTTTCTGATTTTTGCTCCTTGACTAGAAAGTCAAAGAACTCCTCAAAATTCAAAATTAGTTTTGAATCTTTTTTTTTAAATTGTTTATATTCTTACTTTTCTTCAGACTGTTAGCAGCCTTCTTACTTATTCTTTTCTCAGATACCATAAGGCATTTGTTATTTGATTTGGCCAAGTTAGCAGAGTTATTTGCATTATTCAATTGCAGGATACCAGCGTTTAATACCCTGTCAGCCTGCTCATCTATATTCAGTATTTTGTAAACATTCACAAATAGAGTTAGAAGATCAGTGCATTCTGTTAAGAAGGATTTAATACGCTCAATATCTCTGGACAAAGAGCGGAACCACTCTTCAATCTATGCAACGCCTCTAGTAGTTGACTTGTTCAAAGTACATGAGTTTTCCATATTTGTCACTCCCACATGGTTTCTCAGCTCCAAGGCTTGCTTTAGTTTTTACTCCCTCTGTTTAAATTGCTTATCTTTTGTAGACTACTGTGCACATTCTTTAATTAACTTAGTCTCAGTGAGGGCAATTTTTACTGCCAAATTCAGAAGAGAAGGTCCTTCCTTAGTACTCCCATTGGGTTTGTGAGGTTATTTTATTTAGAAACTGGCAGATCTACCTGAGAATCTCTGGCTAGGGAGTTTGTTTTTGATAGAAGCTTCTTCTGCTTCTCTCCCACAGTTGGAGAGATTGAATTATTATTGTCTGTTCTCTTTTCACTCTTCTGCCAGTTAAAGAAATACATCTAAGAGGTGGGAGGTCCACCATATCTCTATATGCCCTTCCTTTATAGACCATCCCTATGCTGGATTTGTGGCTATGGAGCCAAAGGAGTTCAATCTTGGGGTAACTCAAAGGTGGACAGGCTGATTAAACAGCTTTAAGCAGCTCAGTAGATTTCTATAGTAGCTTTCCACATTCAAAGTTTTTACTAACAGCTCAAGCCAGTCTGCATATTACACGAATAGTTCTATTAAACCTCTGTAGGTTGCTGCTTCCAGCCATGCTCCCCTTAGTAAAACAAATTCCAATCTTGTTTAGCTTTGTACACTCTCAGACACAGCAGTAGGTACCTACTGGAGATCCTCTATCCACAGTAAATCATCCTTTCATACTCATGAATGTTAGCAAGGTCATATATCCTTCTTTGGTGCAGTTCTTTCTTATTGCACTTAATCTATAGTAATTGTTGAAGGAATCTGGGAGGCTTTAGGAAGTTTTCTGGTTAAAAGACTGGGGCACTCCTACAGTGTGTCTGCCTTCATCACCATCTTGCCTCCTCTCTCAGTAAATTCAGTAGTTTACCACATGGAAGGCTTTCTTTCTCTCTCTTTCTCTCTCCCCACAAACATATTTGGGAATATTTCAGCAGGAGGTTCTGCTCACAATCTCCTCCATCTTGCACACAACCTGCAGGGGCATACGTTTAGCTCACTAACTTCATTTTCCAATATTAAGACAAATTGGGGAAATGTCATTGATCCGCAAACCCCATAAGTGATCATTGGCCCTTTGCTAGAAATCTAACCAGTTTGGTTTGGTTGCTTTGGATAAATACCTTTATATCTTCTGTCCAGAGACAAAATCTTGGGCAGTAGATCCAAACCTTCCCATCTCACATTTTGGTTGGCCCAAAATTATTTTATTTGAATTACAGATGTACTTAACTTTTCGCCTACCAGTGGAGCCTCTCACTGAAAGATGGGGGTATAACATCCTCTGCGCTGGTGTTATGCAATAGCACCTTCATCTCACTTTGGAAATCACTCTGCCACACTTCCTAACACCTATATATCTTTAAGGGCTAGTCCAGATTGTAATGCAGTCCACCTGTAGATTTTGCATAGTGTTGTAATTCCTAAACTTAGGGGTACAGTGAACTGCCCTCCAGGGGGGCATGAACACTATTTCTTGTGCCAGGAGATCAGCTCTTGCAAGATCAGGTGTTTCCTGGAGAAACAGTACCCCACTGAGCTGAATTTACCACACCTGGTTCTGATCCTGTCAAGCTAATCAATCTGTTGTTGGTTTCCCATATAGCAACCCGCTTTGGTGTTATATTCTTCCACAGCAACCCTGTCTTTGATGATTCTTCCACTGCAGGAAATCGGATTTTATCCCACAGCATCAAGAGATGAACCAGTTCACCGGGGAGAGTTTCTGGAAACTGGTTACTCAGCTGTCAGTCCTGCAGAGATACATAACCCCTAAGGTTGTCCAGAAGTCCCACAATGAAAGGGAGTCTGTAGATAGTAAAGGGCAGCAGGCTGCTAAGCTCTGCCTCCTTTGCCAATATTTTTGTGTCTGGTCCTCCCTCTCTCAGCAGCTCCATAACTTTATATGTGAAACGGTTACATTCTTTCAAATTAAGTAGAGCAGTTCACACAAGGGTGGTTCACTACGTATATGTTTGATACACTGGGGAGTCTTAGCTATCCTAGTCTCAACTCTCTTATTACTATTCCAGGTTTTCATTCTATGCTGGCATGTAACAAATGAATATCTCTCACTCTAATCTGGGTTCTCATGGTTTGCTGATCATCAGCACAGCAGGTAGGTGTGGGGTGGCTTAGGTGATAAGATAATTGGAGCCCAGATATCTAGTACCTCTTCATAAAAGGATAAATTCAGGATATGAACATTTTCTCCATATAGGAAAGGGTCTCCCCCCTTTATGGGGCATTGCACATCATGTCATCTGTTTAGTTCTTGCCTGTTGAACCTCATCTTTGTAATTCTTTTCAATGCACTTTTTATTTAATGGATCCCTTAGTTATATTCTTAATGAGCCATTTGCCTCTCAGACACTGTTTACTCAGAATCTCAGTGTTGGCTTCATGCCTAGAATTCTTATCTCAGTATAAAAGATACATCCTCAAACTGTCAAAAAGTATGAAGTGGTCAGTGTAACTTGAGCAGGCCTAGCTTGTTAATTACCTAACGTTAAATATAAGAACAAATCTAACTTTAGCAAAAATACATCAATAGTAACCTCAGCTGTGAGCTAAGGTTGGGGTCCCAGAACATTATAATGGTATGCAGATAGTGGTTAGAAACAAATATTTTCTCTCTCTCATGATAATAGGAGCTAGTGTCAAGCACTGAACATGAGTATTTGCAGAATAAAATGAAATAGTTCTTCAGACATCAGATAGTCAAAATATTGAAATGGCTTCCTGAAGATATGGCATGATGGCTACAATCTTGTTCTGCCTTTTTGGAGAATGAGAGAATAGATACAGTAAAATCATATCTCTGTCACTAGCCTGTAAACCAATTTATTGCCTCTCAAGAACAGAGGCAGCATGGCTCAGAATGGCTAAACCTGGAGCCAGTAACATTAAAATCTCTTGGGGCTCTTCTCTCACCAAAATAGCATTGTTGTAAAAATGCTATTGAATCCGGAGCTGTCTATTTGGTTTCACACCTTCAGAACAATTCTGGGATCACACATTTGTTTGTGCTGAAAGCTTATCACACACAGTATTTGGGCTTGCCCTCCTGCTTCATCCAAGACATTGTCTCACCTTTAAGTTTGTTGCAGACACACAAGTGCACTGAGAGAGAGATTCCACCCCTGAAATATAAAGGAAAAGAATCATACATGTAAAAATTCATTTATGCTGGCAGTGTGGTGGTGGTGGGGCTTCCTGATTAGGAGACCAGCAGAAGACTTAACTAATCTCTGGATGATGAAAGCCAGCAGCTACTGATCTGTCTCATTGATGAGACAGATCTTTTATCTGCAAGTGGTTAGTTAAGTCTGAAAGAAGAAAGCAAGAATTAATGGGTTAATAAAATAAATGCTTTCTTAAACTGTAAGACTCTTTTTCACTTATATTTCCATCTGTATGTGAGTGGAAGAGGGAGGGGGAGGGGGAAGGGAAGGGAAGGGAGAGAAGAGACCCCAGAAGGGGGTTAGAAATAGAGGTGGAGGGGCAGTGGGCAAAATCTGCATAAAAGCGCAATTGAACCTTTGCACAGGAAATCATGGCACACAGAAGTGGCAAAGGAGGTCTTTCATGGACTTTAATAAAAATAAACACTTTCCAAATGGTCTCCTACAGCAGAACAGCAATGATGTCATGCGAGAAATCATAGAATCGCAGAATTGGAAGAGACCATAACAACCATCGAGTCAAACTCCAACAACTTTCCAAGCCTAAAATAGAGGGACAAAGGGCTGCTCTTACTAATGCAAAGGAGATCTCCACCATTGATACATGTTCCCCTGTTAGTAAAGCAGCAACAGTTATGTGATGAAACACTGGAACAAATGAATCAGTACACCCACTTATCATCATAATTCTTTCATATTTCATTCTCATATTGTGGGTTTGATTTATAGGGCATATTACTATCAAATTAAGTTATCCCGTAAAGAGCAAAGTTGCATCATCATCATTGATAGAGAAAATTGCTTAACATTAAAAATAATTGAAGAATTTGTGCTGACAGTACCAGTCAAGGTGGCTGGGGAGATGAGTGAGCAGATAATGGAACTGAAAATATGATTGAATATGCCTACAACTACGCTGGCATAAACAAATTTAACAATAAAACAATCTAGCCACAGGAAACTTTAGCAGCTAACACTTTATAAAATGCCATCGGATAACAGATTCAAGGACACTGCCATAAAATACTGAATGTGTTTCAAACCAATGGGCTACTTTCATTGGTTGTGATTCTCCCATCTGTTTATAAAATTTGAATATATTGGATAGATCTCATTCCTTCCTGTTGTTAGAGACTTATTTATTTATTTATTTGAGGGGGAACAGGTAACAATTGACTTTTGGTTTCATGTTGTAAACAGCTTTATTGGCTACAGCTTAACAGAGTTTATCATGGCATCAGATTGAAAGATCTATCACTAACAAAGTGTTGACTGGAGATTCTTGTCCTAGTCCTTCCACTGGCGCACTGGCAAAATGGGAATGGTAGATGTGGGACCACTGTGGTAGGATTTGCCTACTTCCAACAACTGGGATAATAACATGTATGATTGCCTCTAAACTGGGTTGCCTAAATTGGATTGATCAGACCTCAAGGTTATTTAAGGAGCAAAAAGGTGCACCTTTCCTCACAAATCTTGCCAGGGATTCAGCTTGTGCCACCCATAGGAGATGGGGAGCTGAGCATAGTCAACTTGCTGCCAATACTTTTGTAACTCCAGTCAATTTGTTCTGCCACCAGATGTTCTTGTCTGCCCAGGAAAGATGAATGCTATGGAGGAGGATGAAGCAGTGCATATACTTGTTCAATTTCTTCTAGGTGGGCATTGACCAGATGCAGGGAACACTCTTAAATAAGTATAACTTTGTTGAATTAACCAGTTTTTGACCAGCTCAACCAATGATTAGGGACTCATGGGACAATGTAACATTCCACAAGGCCCTAGCAGAGCAATAGAGCAATCTGATCAGAAAGAGGCAACCAATCCCATCTTCCTACAGCTTCTAAAACAGGGGTTGGGAAAGTGTTGCCTATGGACTACATGTGGCCTGAGGGTCCTTTTTGTGTCCCCAGCTCCCTGACCTCTCCCTTGAATTTTGGCTTAATTCCAATTTAAATCAAGGAATCAGGCCCTCTCCTTGATCTAATGCAGCAAGCATATAGCAAAATTACCTTGTATGTTTTGAGGCCAACAGTTATTTCGGGAAAAGAAAAACTGAGGGTGGGGGCATTACAGGGAGTGTCCCCCTCCAGGATTCTATGGGGGGCAATATAGTCCCCCTCCCAGTCTATGACAGCTGCCCACCTGTGATCTTAAAGAAGTACAAATACTGGGTAAGCCACGTTCATTGCTGGGAAAGCCATGTGCATTGATGCAAAAAAAGAAAAAGAAAAAAAAAAGGTGGTGCCATGCTCCTGGAGATGAGGTTGCATTCATTAAGGGGGTAGTAGAGGGATCCTGCATCTCTACAGATGTTACTACCCTGGAGTTCACAATAGTGCCAACCAAAATAGCCAATGGTAGGTAAGGAATGCTGGGAATTTTAGTCCAGTAACATCTGGAGGATAGTGTGATTTCCGCCCCCACCTTTACTTCTAATGTAAGCCCTACAATCCCTGTTTGGCCATGACAAATGTAGAAAAGATTCAGTGGTGTTAGAATAAGAACAAAATGTGGATGAGGAAATAGAAGCTAATCTTGCTTGAATTACCAAGTGTTCCCTAACATCAAAGTTCTTCTGAGAAATGTTCTTGGCTGAGCCTCATCTCTGATGCCAAAGAATAAAAGCTCCAGATCTAGAGAGGGCATCTGCTGTGTTGCCAGTAAGTAGACTGTAAGATGTTGAGAAAGAAATGTTAGCTGGTTAACAAACCACTACACAACTCCTATCCAGGTGCAAAATTATACTGAAACAAGAGGTTTGGTGAGTGATCACCATGATCAGTGCTTGGTTGTTACCCTACAGAAGCATCTGTTTGTCACTGAACTAGTCATGCCAGTTGTAAAAAGCCATGAGAATGGGAAGGAATTTTAGGAATGCATAGTCCTTAGAATGCCCTGGTCATTCCTATCAACCTTTATCAAACCATTTAGTTGGCCATTTTCCTCTCACCCGCAAGCGTAGCCTACCAAGCACACTGGGATGAAACTGGAGGCCTGACAGCAAAGAGTCCTTGATCTTATATTACCTTTGGTCCTCACAAACAAAAAGTAAGAAGAAATGTTTCAGATCATATTTGAAAAGTTCTTATAAAAATGTTCCCTGGCACTTTTATGAAAATCGAAAAATATAACACTTGGGAAATAGTTTCAATCATCCCAGAATTCAATTATATGGAGATAATCTTAATTCAGTTTGAAATTCTGAAAATAAATTGCCCAGTATCATATCATGAAGGTTATTCATTTGGGCTTGCCCTATTCAACTCATGAGCCAATGGTCAATGAACAAAGATAACAAGAAGTATTTATTGGACTTTTCTGTCAACATAAACTGGCTTTTTGACCGAGTCCATATCAGCCACTAAGCAACGGAATCCTCCACTCTCATAAAAATGTTTTCCACAAGAAATCAGTCAACAGATGTTAGCTAGATGAGAGAACTTGGACAGTCACTTAAAACACACTGGAATCCAGAAATATAAAGTATTTTGCCAAGATAAAAGTGCTAAGGAACTCAGTTACAACTCCAAATTCAGTACCTCCCCACAACACATTGGTGAGACCAAAGTTTGGTCTCTGATGGAAAGCTTTATCTTTTTAGTAGGGAAATGGAGTTCCAAAATCCAAAGTGGAACTCCATATGAAAGTTGTGATGTTATTTTAGCTTTTCAACCCATATAGGAGCAAGTACAAATCTACTACCATTTGATAGAAACGGTAAGAGAATGGGTTGGATTTCTTTACAGCACTATTTTCATGAACTGTCCATTTACCTGATCTTTGAAAATAAATGCCCAAATATTTATGGGCACAAATTAGTTCAATGAGATGACCATTTAATTTCCAAATATATTTTGCTTGCCTTCTACAGAAAAATGGTACTCCTGATTTATCATAAATAAAAATTAATTTCTTTTCTTTTAAAAACCACAGGGAAAAGCCACTCAGTGTTTGTTTCAACCCAGTTCTACTTTGAGATAAAAAGTGTCTTCCATATACAAAAGAATAAACAAATTTCTTGACACCAATTTTGGGATATTACCTCACCGTTATTTATCAGTAATGAGTAATTGGACTAATTAGACAGTAACTGTTCAACAATAACAATTATGATTAGCTCCAATTATGGTTAGCTCCTCCTCTCTCACTAATCAAGGTAATGATGGATATACTCTAAGCTAGTGGAATTACAAGGCCTTCTGTCATTGGGATCCACCACAAATTTCCACAGGCCCTACATGATAGGGAACTCTCATGCCTCATCTCTTGAACCCTCCAGGTTACTTACACTTGCCTGTTTTAAAATGCTGAAATTCTTTTTTTTAAAAAAATCCTTTCCCTTCTACTTTTCTATTTAATTTTTATCCCACTCCTGGCCCAGGACAAGACTGGCTCCTCCTTGGCTAAGGCTGGGATTCCTGCTGTTAGAACCTCTGCTCCCAATGCAAGTTCTCTCCTCACTGTCAGATGAACCAGTAAGCACAGGACAACCTTATATGATGTAATCAGTGGCTGCTGATGCTCATGATCATGGCCAAGAATAAAGAGGACATGCTGTCATTCTACTGCAGTGTCATTGTCTTGTTTTCATCAGTATGTACCATTGCATACAGAATCAGTGTTGCACAGAAAAATAGTATCCAGTATCTGAAGAGACTGGATCAGGCTGAACTGCAATTGACTTTAAAATGTGTACATTTGTAAAATACATAACATGAATTTAAGCCAAGAGACGGTTCAAGTGAAGTGTCAAATCTGAGTGATCCTAAATGTTTAAGGTTCCAAACCATTGTTTTCATGATTCAGTTGTCGTGCCAAACCATAGTGTTTGCAAGTTGTCTCTTTCCTTGCCTTGACTCCCTGGAAATGGTTCAGCGTTGCTTAACTGTTGGCAAAACAAAAAAGTCACTTAATGCCTGCTGGTCACAAAAATGGGACAGAGAAGCTGGAAGCTCACTTTCTTTGAAATCTTTTGGCTGCTTTCATTAGAGCAGAGTAAGATAATCGCTTTTGTAGTATTCTCATCCCTCATCCACAATTGCCTCATACATTCCTTTTGCTTTTCCTTTAACTTTCCGCTCCACAAGTGTGAAGAAACATCTGTGCCACTGGAGAGTATTGCTTGGCCATTTTATTTCATTTACAAACAAGGGCAAGATGGGGCTCTCCTGAACTGTAAATGATCTGCAAATGCTTGGATAAGGGTCTTTTTTTAAGTATTTTTTTCTGTGCTTACATAATTGTATTTCCTTCTCACTAGAAAATCAAGAACATGAAAAGTAGCATGACATGCCGTAAGTTCCCTTCCTTGCATTCTTCTAAGTTATTTCAATCCCCCTTGAGGATATGCAAATACTGCAGTCCCCTGTCTCCTTAGCTAGAATTAAGCTGCAATGCTTCTGTTGTTGTGGAATTAGAGATTTTTAGTAATAAGTCTCCTGATCAGCAGAGTATTTAGTAATGCACAGACAGAAGTTGAACAAACCATCAGTCCCACTTCATCATCTCCACTCCAGACACACTTAATATAGCTCAAAATAAACACAAACAGCTTGGGTAAAAATATGAAAAGTTTACTCATGAAATACAGGTTCAATTCTTGAAGAAAGGTAAGAAGAAATTAAGCAGTCACATGCTTGCAGGGAAGCCGAATAAAAAGGGGAAGAGGAAGAGAACATGCAAGGGGAAGTAGGGAACATGTAACAGGAAGTTTACTCTAGGCATTCCACTCTGTGCCTACAATAGACATGCAAACAAACTAGCCAGTTAATTAAGCATGCAAAGATTGCCACTCCCAACACTGTCTGAGTGCATAGCCACTGCATTAAAAATCAGTGAGTGATAGTGGAACCAGTATTAAGATTTTCCTGCCAATGAAATTTGTCTGATGGCCTGAAACAAACCTCTTTCCCACTGGAGCTTGTACATTATTTTAGGATCTTGAGCTTCATTCAAAAATTATGTAACAATATAGCCAAAGGAGGGGGGACAGTGTCAAATACATAACAGTTAGTGCCAATGCCTTAAAGAAATTAGTAAATGCCTGCAAATGGCCTTCCCCAAAGCAAGCTAAAATCCTTAAATATAAGTCTGTGTTATAGAAGAATTTGATGTTTAATTAAACTGAATGGGGTGTGGAGGAAGGTGTTACATCAAACTGAACATCACTATTAGGAAGTGCTTATAAGATAGTCCCTCCAAGCTGCAAAATATTGTAGAACATCAAGCATACATACAAATTAAACAAAGAATGAAAAAAATAGGATGTATAGTTCACAAACTGGATAAACTTAAAGAAGAATAGAAATAACGACAAAGATTATCATTAGTTAGAAATAGAAGCAGACATAACAGACAATCACACAGCAGATGGGCATACAATTTGTACCTTCAAGACATTTGGACTATGGCTCCTTAGTGTTATTTAGCTGGAAAGACTGAGCCACCTTGGTTGCTGACCTTTGAAGTTCAGAATAGCAGCTCCTCACCGTATTGCAAAATCCTTATTTGATTCACCATTCAGTATTGAGTTCTACCATTCATAACGCAGCTCTTATGCTTATATGTTCTTACTCCGAGTGCTTTTGTAGTCACACCAACATAGATCCATCTGCACAGCATTGAACAATATATATTGTTCCCTTGATGTTAAAACTGAACAAATGCTTACTATATTATTTCTGATTTTTCCCCATCTATAAATGAAATGTGTTTAATTATAAATGCTTCCCCATTGCTTCCATGTCTAGTTATTTATTATTAACCTGATTTATTTAATTCATATCCCATTTTTCTCCCAATATGGGACCTCAGAGCACCTTACAATGTCAGTTAAATCAAAATAGCTAACACAACATGTAGTACCAAAGTTTTAAAGACATTAAAATCAATCCTATTCAAACATTAATTTAAAAATGACTAAAACACATTAAATACAGTTTACATATAAAAGACAGCACATTCACTGCACACCCTTCCACCCTGACCAGTTAAAGGCAGAAGGTCTATCTGAATAAACAGGTCTTTCCCTGCTGGTAAAAAGAAAGAAGAGAGGGGGCCAACTGAGCCACCCTTAAGAAAGAGTTCCTCAGCCTGGGAGCAACTCCCAAGAAGGCTTTTTTTTTTTTTTTTTTACCAGATGAGTCTGTGAGAGTAGTGGGACAGAAAGAAAACACTCCTCTGAAGACTTTAAGCCTCAAACAGGTTTGTATGGCAAGATATGGGCTTTCAGATAGTCTAGACCTAAGCTGTATATGTTTTTATGAGCCAATTGGCCTGTGGGTGATAAACAAAGGCTTCAAGAGGTCTTACTCTCTATGAGTTTCAATCTTGGACGAGCTCCCTATTCATTAACTTCATCCTTTGATCAGTTATTACTTCTTTTAGAAATCCAACCTACAGAAACACCTGTCTTACTTTTGTAGTTAAGCCAGTGCCAATGGTGGATTGCATAGGAATTGTTTGTGCTTACATTATCATAGTCTTTTAAAACTAATATACGTGTAACACTGCCTGCCTGTCTGTGAGCTGCAGGAGTAGGGCAATGAAGTTTCCATTCTCCCAACCAATGCAGAAGGTATAGTGAGGTGACTGGCTGCAGCAGCACCTGAGACAGACAGTGCAAAGAAATGCCATGATGAAAGCTGCTTGTAGAGCAATGCAGCAACTGGAAAGATGGGTGCTGGTATGGAGTAGGGGTACAGCATAAAAGCTACTAAGGTAGCTATGGAAAGGGAAGCAGCAGCAGCAGGAATCTGTTGAGCAACAAGGGGCCTGTAAGATTTGTCCAGTCCTTTTACAGCTGTTCCCCTACCTTATCCAAGTGACAAGCAAGAGGTAAGAGGTAACAAAGGCACAGGGAAGATGATTTGGTTGTTGAGCTGCCAAGAACTAGAGAAAATAGGTTGCATGACTATGTGACAGAGAAGGGTGGATGAGCTTGGCAAAGGTTGATTCCAGAGTCACAGAAGCGGAAGGAAGGAAGGAAGGAAGGAAGGAAGGAAGGAAGGAAGGAAGGAAGGAAGGAAGGAAGGAAGGAGAAGGAGGAGGGAGGGAGGGAGGGAGGGAGGGAGGGAGGGAGGAGAGGGAGGGAGGGAGGAAGGAAGGAAGGAAGGAAGGAAGGAAGGAAGGAAGGAAGGAAGGAAGGAAGGAAGGAAGGAAGGACTGCTCATTCCTTTTGCCAGACCCCCAAAAGTTAGTCAATGAATGGGGTGGGAATTACCTTGCCTTCTCTCCAAGAAGGACTAATCTGAACCCCCCGGACCCCAGTCAGTGTTACCACCGTGTACTGGCCTGGCCTTTGGTGAATCAAAGATATCATTTTGATATCGCAATTTGGCCCTACTCTGCCACCAGCCAAGTGTTTGTGAGGCCCGCCGAACAAGCGCAAAGCTAGGCATGGCTACTACTTGCTGCTCCCACCAAACCAAGCCAGATATTGCCAGATCTGCTTTAGGGGACCTCCCGAAACAAACACCTTCATTACAAATGCATGCTAAGAGTTCCTCCACCCTGAGAGGACACCCTGGTGAGCTAGGTACTTAACTGCCAAGCTAGCCACATCTACATACCGGCTATACCATTGTCAATTCAGACTTTAACTCAATCATGCAAACCCTGACCTTTTGGAGGCTTTGTCTCCAACCCAAAACTTATTGTTTTCACCCGAGACCAGACTAGCCTGCGGTCGTTCTTTCCCCAATAAATGTCCCCCGCTCTGAGAGCTCTTCAGAACTCTCACTGGATCGCTTGGACTTCTACTCTGCCTTGCTGCCGCTTGGTTCAGCAGATTCCCCTCGGCCGCCACGCCGGGTTTCCTCTTCTACAATTGGCTTCCCCAGGATTGCAGGACAGGTGGCGTATCACCCATTCTCCTTGAAACTCTATTTTCCTTTTCTAGTTAGGAGTGTGTTTGTGCTTTTCTTTAATAACTGTTTAATACATCTTAATTGCTGTTTGAACCATTTGCCTCTTCACTGATCTGACGCTGTAGACATAGGGTGAAAGATCCTGCTGCGTTACCCTGCCTCTCGTTAGCCAAGAGAGTGCTCCAGCTAATTTTCCCCATCTTGCTAGGTTTGTTTGGTTATTTGGGTGCCCCTCACGGGACCCCCAATTCACAGGGTAACATCAGAATATTCTGGGGTGAAAGTTTGTCTAACTAGTCTGGGCTTTTCTTGTTATCCATCTAGTTCTAGTTTGACTTTTGGGGAGCTAGGTGCTGCTCCCGATTCAGTGCAAGAACACCTTTGCCTGTTTTGTCCTTTGTGCTTTGGACTTCAAATCCCAGAAGCCCCAACCAGCTTGGCTGATGATCAGGAATTCTGGGAGCTTAATCCAAAAAACAAAAACAAAAACCCTGAGAGGACCAACATTTGAAATCTAATGCCCTATGGCATGCTTAGTGATGGGCAATTCTCTATATACCAGCCATGGAAAGCATCGCATTGTAGAAAATGTATAACAGGTTCTTGGGACTTACATGTCTATAAGCAAAACCACAGACATTGTTTTCACTTCGTTTTCAGTTGTCAGGAGTGGCATTTGCTATTCTTCAGAAGGCAAAACAGCATAGACAGTTTTGTTATAGATGCTGATAGCTATACATCAACATTCAATGTGAGATCCATACTAAGCGAGAATGTTGCAACTATATTGAATTGTTAACTGTTCCTCAGTGTGCAATTCCATCTCCCACATGCCATGCCACTGGAGATATTGATATTTTTGCCGTCATATACACAACCTGCTACAGACATCCAACATCATTTAATGGATTACCATGAACACATTCCAAAAGCAAATAGGCCTTGACCAGTGTTTTACTTGTGTTTTCTAGGATTCCTGTTTGAATGATTGCTAGGCAACTGTGATCTATTCCCCTTTCTTGGTGCAATTTTTATTTTGCCTTCAGATCACAATGTGCCCATCTTATTTGATTTGTCCAATATACAACCAGGTCCATATGAGCTGGGTTGCCTTGAAAATGATAAGGATGGTAGTGATCATTCAGTGGAAGGTATGCAAGATTCACTCTTCGAAATACATAGGCAGAAGTGTTTTAATTTATTAATAAAATGAGTTGTCTTAAACTGAAATGTATGGTGCTCATGAACAATAGATTGTACTTGATGCAGTCTGCCCACCAGCAGAATAGAACACCCTGATATTTTCATCTGTTTTCTTGACTGGTTTATGACCATAATATCACTATGACCATAATATCACTATATTGCCTAAGTGGATTCTCTTTCCCCTTCACCCTCCAATTCTTTTCTAGAAGGTTAAATACTCTGGAGCATGAAGGATTTAGAGTAGCAGACTGGCCAGCTTGTTCAAATAACCCAAGAGCTTTTCATGTCAAGGAGAGAGTGGGCTTGTTTTCCGCTGCTCCAGAAGACAAGGAGCAATGGGTTTAAACTGCATGAAAAGAAATTCCACTTAAACCTCAGGAAGAACTTCCTGACAGTCAGAGCTATTCAGCAGTGGAATATGCTGTCTCAGAGTGTGGTGGAGTCTCCTTCTTTGAAGGTTTTCAAGCAGAGGCTGGATGGCCATCTGTTGGGAGTGCTTTGGTGTGTGTTCCTGCATAGCAGGGGGTTGGACTATATGACCCCTGTGGTCTCTTCTAATTCTATAATTCTGTGATTCTATGAGTTTTGTTGTGCACAACTTACATCTTTAGGTTTGGAACTGAAGCACATGGAACTGAAGGCTTTGAATCTACTGCATTTTCTGAAAGAGACTGGTACATGTCACAGAGTACATCAGAAGTCTTTACAATGTCCATAGAAAACATGATGACCATGAGATCCCTGATAAACACAATCAAATCCTTGCATCTTATGTTTCAGGACAGTTCTTGATTTAGATTTCTTTACAACTTAAAAGATTTAAATAAGCTGACAGACTGTTTTTCACCTCCTTTTTCTCCCTAAAAGGTCTTAAAAAAATCTTACAGCAATTCTACACTATTTCTGTATAAACCACCATTGAAGCTCTTGAAAACTTATATGGTTATGGTTTAAATATCAATACAACAAATCTCATTGATGGATGCCTCCCTCAAAAACTAGACAAAGGTGCTTTCATTCCATCATTAATTTACTGATTTTTCCTCCCACCAACTTTTGCTCCAGTTGCTATTCTTCCAGCCATTCCCATAAACACCTTTGGGGACTGGTTTCATAACAATTTCCTTGAATCTCTCAGCTTTTGTTTGTGGCTAAAATGGTAGTTAAGGTAATTTGATGTAAAGGAGATTCCTGTCACTGAGAGACAGATTCCCTCTTCTCCTCCTTTTATATATACCGTTGTCTGAGTAATGAAACAAGCTGGTTCGCAAGAGGAAAATAAAAACTTTTCTTATCACTCTTTTCACAATGGGGAATGCAGACCATATTGATACTCCAGAAATTCCCGCTTAGTTGAGCTCTTCCTGAAACAGAAAGGAAAGTTGACTGTAGAGAAGTGAGCCCAGGGGTGCAGTTACGGGGAGGGAGCAAAATGAGGGCATTCCTTCCCATAAGAATTCTGCTACCCCAATGAAATTGTCCATCAGTTCCCCAAATTTCAAGCATTGGAGTAACTTAAAACTTGGAAATGCAATTTAGCCATCCAAATAAAAGGAACAGACAAAGTTACTAAGGAAATGCAAACATGGCAAACAGAAGAGTTCTAGGTGTGAATGATTTTCAATGTCTCACTCTACACAGTGCTAAAAATTTCAGGACTGAAAGAACATTTCATGGGAGGGGCAGAATTTTTATTTCAGTGGGTAAATGCCCTCATTTTGCCTTTCCCATAGCTACAGCCCTGAGTGAGCCACCTCCCTGCATAAGCTACACTTATCTCAACCCCCCACATCTTAGAAGGACTGAAAAATGCGATGGTAAGGATCAGTTGTAGAGCCACACCAAAGTGTGAAGCGGTTTTTATCAGTGATGTACTTAAGTCCAAGTATATTTAACTCCAAGTCTCAAGTCAAGTTTCAAGTCTGGAAGCCAACTTTATACCCCAACCAAAATTCCAGAATTAGAGTCAAATAAAGTCAGTTTTAACAATTTAAGCAGAGTCGGCCCTCCACATTTGCAATTTTGCCATCTGCAACTTTGGATATGGAGAATAGGATCCTTCTTACTCCCCATTGCCGAAGCGTCAAAAGACAGGAAGGATCCCTCCTCCTCAAGCCTGTCGCCTAACACATTTGCTGTTCCCCTCTGAGAAATGAACCCTGCACTCTGGGGGCAAGTCTTGTCTTTTGCTCTTAGGAAACATTTTAGAAGGCTCCTGTGATATGCAGCAGGGACAGGCTGCTGAGTAGACCTCAACCCTGCCTCAAGTCCAATGCCTAACCCATTTGCTGTTCCCCTCTGAGAAATGCACCCACACTTTGAGCTTGAGATAGATTGCCATGTGACCACTAGGCAAAAAGAGATGGTGGCATTGTTCAAAGTTGCAAGGTTTCTAGATGAATGTGTTATGTTACTGAACCAAAGACAGCAAGTCAGTCATTAAAAATATACAAGTCTTGAGTCAAGTTGAGTCAGTGCCTCATTTATTGCCGAGTCGAGTCCAAGTCTAGTCACTAAAGCAACTTAAGTCTGACTTGAGTCCAAGGCCATTTCTGCACTACACTGTTATACTGCTACCATTCCACTCTCAACATCCTGTGGAATTCTGGGGTTTGTAGTTTAGTGAGGCCAAACAGCTCTTTAGCTGAGAATTCTAAATGCCCCTCCATAAACTGCAAATCCCAGGATTCCATAGAATGTTGAAAGTGGAATAATAGTGCTATAACATGGTAATGCAGAAATGGCCCAAGCCTATCAACTTGAGTCTACCAACTTGAGTCTACATCACTGGTTTTTACTAGGGCAAACCATTGTATTACAAGGAAATAGGCAGAAGCTTGAATCCTTTGTGATTATCAGTATATACATATTGGGCAAATGAAGAGAAAGAAAAAACATTTATCTCTTTCCTATCCAGCATGACCAGAAAATTCAGTCCCTTCCACATTTTTTTTCAAAAGGGATAACATATTGTCATTGCCTCACAAAGTAGGAGAATTCATGCCATGAATCCTTAGTGCCCAGCATGTTCCCTAGAAGGAACATTGAAGACGATATTGCTGCTACCATGATACAGTTAAGGAATCACATACAGACTGTGGAGCTCTAAGTGCTCCACAGCAAGCTTGGTGGGGGTGGGAAGGCAGAGAGAGCTGACAGGTGTAAAGGAGCTTCTGCTGGAGCAATTATGGAGATATGGAAGAGAGCTGGCTGTTGTACCAGAGCTGAGCAGGTTTCTTTCATCAGAGGAGTTAGTTCCCTGGGGGAACAGGGCTACCCAGGGAATAGCTGTGTTTATCTAGGGTGGAACATCGACAAGGTGAAGATTCAGAGCAGCCATAGCAGGCACAGGATTAAAGACCATCGGTGGCAGGTTCGGCAGCAGGTGCCTCACTTGTTTGCAGAATATTCAACCTGAGTAATGGTTCATGTCTTTAAAATATTTAAACCTGGAATCCTGAAACCCCTTCTAAGTATCTAGCAGTGATGTATCTAAGTATTTTACTCCAAGTCTCAAGTCAAGTCTCAAGTCTCTGCCTTCAAGTCTCAAGCTGAGTCTCAAGTCCTTGTAAGATACTTTCCAGTCAAGTCTCAAGTTGAGTTTCAAGTCTGGAGCCAACTTTATACCCCAACATGTATTCCAGAATTTCTGGACAGAGTCGAATAAAGTCAGTTTTAACACTTTAAACAGAGTCAGCCCTCTACTTTTCTGATTTTGCCATCAACAGCTTCAGAAGTGGGGAATAGGATCCTCCTTACTTCCCATTTGCAAAGCTGAAGGCTTTTCAGAAGTTAGGAATAGAATCTTTTTTATTCCCCATTACTGAAACTTCAAGAGCTTTAGAAGGAAAGTTCCTTCCGTCAAGCCCATTGCCTAACATATTTTCTGTTCCCTTATCAGATATGTGCCCTGCTCTCTGGGTATAAGTCTTGCCTTCTGCTCTCAGGAAAAGTTTTAGAAAGCTCCTCCTATACGTAGCATGGACAGGCTGCTGAGCAGACCTCAACCCCACCTCCAGTCCATTGCCAGATCCATTTGCTGTTCCCTCTGAGAAATGTGTCAACACTGTGGGCTTGAGACTGATCATCATGTGACCAGTAAGTTGTAAGGTTTCTGGATGAATGTTTTATGTTACTGAACCAAGGACAGCAAGTCAGTCACTAAAAAATATGCAAGTCTCAAGTCGAATTGAGTCAGTGTGTAATTTTTCTCGAGTTAAATCCAAGTCAAGTCACTGAAGTGACTTAAATCTAACATGAGTCAATCGACTCGAGTCTACATCACTGGTATCTGGCAACTCGTATGTATGAAACAGGCCTCTTCTGAGCCTGGGCCAGGATAGTTTACTTTCTCCAAACCTCAGACAAAGGAGCCAGATCCTTCTCAGCACTGATGCCAAGAAGACTCTGCAATAAAAGTATGTCTCTACCCTGACTCTAAGGACATGCAAAGTAGACATTTGGCTTTGGTGCTCATACTAAGGAGACTTCAAGAGCATACATCTTGAGGTTGTTTTGTTTCTTTCTTTTTTTTAAAGGATTAATTATTTCCAGTTAGAAGCTGTTTAATGTCTGTAGTACCATATTGAGACATTAAGTGGCAGAAACCAGCTTCCTAATTGCTGCAAGCCTTAAGGTTTGATCTAAATGCTTCCAGCTGGTTGTGGGTGTGTCAAAGATCAAACTACTTAAACTTTTACTTTTTTCCCCCACTGCTAAAAGAACAGGGACTCTAAGGCCCTTTCCACACAAGGCAATGAGAACGGGGCAGTGCGTCCTCTCAGGGAGGTTGTCTGCACCTTGGAGTGGACTAGGAGCAGACTACTTACTGGAGATCCGCACCTCAGTCCATTCCAAGACGACCCCAAGTGGTCCTCCAGCGTGTTTTTGAAAGACTGGAAAAAACAGGTCTTTATTTTCCTGGAACTCGCCATTGCGTTCCTGCTCCCTTGTGCAGATTCGCAGGCTCATACCAATGCGAGCCTGTGATCTGCGGAGGGCGGGCTTTAGGCATGGTGAGCTTCAGCAGTTGGTTGGGACCCACAATTTTGGCCACCATTTTGGAAGCTGGAAGCCACCATTTTGGAAGCCAGAAGCTGCCATTTTGGAAGCTGGAAGCCGCCATTTTGGAAACCGGAGCAGTGCGGATCTATAGACCTCGCACTGCTCCGATTCGCCCTGGAGCAAGGAGGAGCCCTGCAGAAGGGCTTCAGGGACAGTTCGTGTTGCTTCGGACCCCAGAAGAAGCGGTAGGTAACGGCATGGAGCGATTCCCTCGCTTTGTGCAGAAAGGGCCTAAGTCTGTGCAGCCCAGCTGGCTGCTCCTAAATCTGGGTGAGTGGTTGTGATGGGGAAGGAGGGAGAAAGAACAAGAGAACAACTAAAAAAGCAGGTGTTCTGCAAAAGAAAAAGAGCCCTGTACAGATTTTAGAGGAATTTTGTCTTTATTTCCATTTTTGCCAATGATTTTTTTAACCTTTTTTTTTTCCTGGGAGTGGGAGTGCATGGACTTTAGAGGGTCAGACTGCAAAAACAGGTTTGAGGGCTATATTTGCCTACTTTACTTTCTGTGCCCCAATTTTGGTAATTGAACCACCGTGTTTTGATCCGCTTGATCTAATGATCACTGCTTCTTTCCCTACAGCCAGCTGCAATATCTCCACTCCCTGTACATTACCTGAAAGCTCATCTCCAGAGTTTTGTTTGGTATTAGGGAATTCATAGTAAACATCTTCTGTACCATCAGATGTGCCTCGCAATTTATCAAGACTGCCTTTTGCACTGACTTTAAGGTCACTAATACACAGAGCACAAAATCCAATTAACGCAGGGCCTCCAAAACCTTCCACAAGCTTCTTTTCTCTTTCTCAGTTGTCTGCCATTCCACACATCAAGTACTGAGACTTTATTTGCTAGGATTTGATACCATGTTTCCACTGAAGAAACACAATTTGTGTTATGGAATAGACTCTGAATGTGGCTGCAGAACATTCTCCAATCCTTGCTCGGAGCTTCTGCATACATTTCTGAGAAAAATGTGTGAATAGTTAAGGCAATAGTGCTCAACCTCTGGCCCTCCAGATATTTTGAAGTTCAACTTCCACAATCTCTCAGCCAGTGTGGACACTTGTTAGAAATTATGAGAAGTTATAGGAACTGTCAGTCTTACCCAGGTATATAAATAATACTGGCAAATTTTCTGGTTCTTTATGAGAAAGAGTATCCTGACACCCTGAGAAACTACATTTTTAAAAATGGGGCAATTACCATTGCGTTTTCCAATTTTTTTTCTTTCTTTCTTTCTTTCTTTCTTTCTTTCTTTCTTTCTTTCTTTCTTTCTTTCTTTCTTTCTTTTGCACTTTTGGGCCTTTTTGACAAGATTTCATTCCCCCAAAAGCCATGTTTTGCATAGAAGGCAATGTTTTTGTGAAAGATAACTGTTTGCAGGCAAAAGTGTGTGTGGTATGTGTGCGTGTGCACAAAACTCAATATTTTGGGGTAAATAATTTTTTTGCAAAAAGGTCACAACATGTGAAAAATCACAGGAAAAAGATAAGCTTGGAAAGGCTCTCAGGAACCTTATAGTTTGAGGGAAAATCACAAAAGGGCATAGACAAAAGTTGTCTGATTGTTCTTTTTTCTCAACTGGCCAACATCCAGTAAAAACTTCACTTGATATAACAGCGAGGCTAAAGTCTACAGCTTTTGTTCAGTTGCTCAGCTGCTCCTGCTACTATCTATTTCTTAAGTCTATATGGAAAGCTGGGGTAGACTGTCTAACCCTCCTCATGATATTCTCAATGAAGCTTGGCCTGCTCCTCACCTGGGCTGAGAACTACAGGAACATAAGCCCTTCTGCTCTTATTTGTACTGACTCACACCTCAGGCAAGCTGACAGACAGTTCTATTACTTAGATGAAGGGAAAACAGCAAACAGACTTTCAGACGGAAATTGGTTCAGGTGAAAACACTCTTCTTCTCCATACATGTTACAAAAACTGATGTTTTATGTAGCATCTGGTGCTTGTACAATTTCATACAAACCATGAACAGAGTGGAAAACTTTGGGAGTAGCCGTGGATCCAGTATTATTAAATATTATTTTCAGATTCAAGGAAGCAGGAACTTTGGCCCTACTGCTCCCGTTCTTCTTTTCTTTTCCTAACAAAAGGGGAAAATTTCTCTAGCTCTGGAATTGTAAGTGACCTTATTTGTGTATTTAAAACCAACTCTGATGGGTATCTATCATTTAACTTTCTCAAGCCTTTTAAACTATTTCCCCAATGAATGCTTGTGTGAAGTTGGCTCATGAAATCCTTATCAGGGAGAATTTCATGATGCCTATTCAAAGATTTTGAGGAAGTTCAGTACAAGAGTACACCTGAGACTCATAGGTGTACTTCAGGGATGAGCCTTCTCACCATCTGTTTTCTCATCCTGATAGACAATAACATTGTTGTGTACCTTTCATGCACTCATGCACAGAACCTGGTATAAGGGAGACACTGGTTCAGTACTGCCATACCACCACATGAAAATATTAAACAGAAAAGTGTTGAATCCTCTTTCAGCATTCAGCACTGATGAAGAAAGTCAAGGTTATTTCAAGTTCCAGAATCTTTTTTTGGTAGAGCTGCAAGTTGTCAGAAAGCATGAAGTATAGGAAACTTGAGGACAAGCAATTTCTTTAATAGCAACATTAGGTTGTCATTCAGATCCACTGTGCGAATGCAAAACTTTCTTTGTCGAATTACTGGGATGTCAGTAGCTTGCTAACCACATGCTGCTTTGATTGATGGGGAGGGGAAAAACACCCATTCGTGCATGTCTTCTTATTTAATGCAAAGAGCCTTTTTATACCTTCTAACAACTGATAAAATCATTCATGCAAGTAGTGTCGGTGCTAACATTGGCACTGCTGCTCTTGTTCTATTCCACCTCTACCAATGCCGATGAGAGTATCCATGCATCTTGCATCTGTGGAAGGATCAATGTTCTTGCCACTCAGACCAGGCAAACAGATATTTGCCGCTTGATTTGTTGTAGTGTTTGGGGTTTGTATAGGTTCCCACAGAAGGGCTACTATCAGGAGTTTCAAAATGTATGAGAAGTATTCTGTGCTATGAGGGGCTCAAATATCTATTTCTGCAGGTGAATCATCACCATTATGTCTTCTTTAATTCAGGTCTACCAAGGTAAGGTGCCTCCATGAGTCTTGTTTCCAGAACTTCATTTGGTTTACAGGAGGACCATATCGTCATGCTGTTGCTTTTGTTATATGCCTTCAGGTTGACTGACTTATGTGACCCTACCTCAGGGTTTTCTTGGCAAGATTTTTTTCAGAGGAGATTTGCTGTTGCTTTCCTCTCAGGCTTGGAGAGTGTGACTTGCCCAAGGTCACCCACTGGGATTCCATGGCTGAGGAGAATATGAACCTTGGTTTCTAGGAATCCTAATCTTAGTCCAGCATCCAAAGCACTACACCATTCTGGCCCTCCCTTATCTTCATTAGCAAACAAAATAAATGGTTGCCATGTGTGACAGATCCCTTTTCCCAAGTTGGCCCCACAGTTCAAACCCTGGAATCCTGCCACTCACCCTGCCCTTGTTCCCCTACTGAATGTCTTTCTGGATTGGGTCTCAGGGCCTCAAGGTGACCCCTTAAACTTGGATCTGTGGCTGTGTTGTTGTGTGGGTTCTTTATGTTAGATTTAGCCTTACTCCTTATCATCCTTGAAAGAGACAGCCAGAGACAATTTTAAAAAAAGAATAACAAATGGAGGTTTATTGGAACACATTGACTCTTGAGCAATCTATTTTAAATAGAGTCAATTCTCTTTTCCAACTAAATGCCCTATCCCTGTGAAATCCAAATCCTATCTCTGCCCACTGTCTCATTCTCTGTCAAAGTCAAGCAAAACCCTCTCTGCTGCAGCTTAAAACTCTATCTGCAGTCCCAGAGACTGCCTCGGTGTTTTTTGCTATGTGCTTTTCACTCATAGTCCCCCTTCACAGCACTCGGTGAGCTGTGATCTGTCCAGTGCCTCCTTCACATCATGCTTCTACAAATATATCATTTCCATAGCTTCATACTGCACAGTAATTTTTTGAATAGGCAAATTTCCATATTGTATCCAGTCACCCACTGTTTGCAAAGCCCCTGGGGCTTTTCCAAAGTGCTTCAGTTTCCAGCCTGGCTGTTGCTAAGGGCACTTGATTAGAATATTGTGATGGAGTTGTTTTTTCCTTTTAAAAAAATCATTCCTGTCAAACAGTAATCATATCACTAGCAACTATATATCGGCTACACACTGGTTTGTCATCCAAGAAACAAAACATAATGCTTTGTCCCAGAAAAGAAAAACCAATTGAGCAATGATCCCACATTTGTTTGTTTGTTTTTTAAAAAGAGCTACCAACATTTCCTCATCCATGACTGCAAGTGTTATTATGGAGGGGAAAAGATGCCAGCCATGATGTATTCTGTTAACATTTTAGAGATTATTTTAAGCACCAGAGGAATCTACAATTGGTTAGTTATAGAAGTATTCAGATTCCTCTCTCACTCCCTTCTTAATCCATGAGATTCCTCAATTAACAACTGATTAATTAATTTTTAAAGTATTAATTTGTAAAATGCTTACATTCCAAGGTTCCACATACAGTTGCCTGGAGGGAAAGTTCACAGTCCCTCTTTCTTGTTACTCAAAAATGATAATGTGCATTATTTGAAGCCAGGCTCTGAAGCCTAGCTATAAAATTATAATAATAAAATATACCTATCTAATATAGCTAGGAAGAAAGCTGGGATATAAATTGAAAAAAATAAATAAAATAAACTTCCTGCTGAATTAGTTTAACTCTATTAAATAGGTCTTGAATAAGAAAAATGCCTCTGCTTTCCAGCTCATATACTGAGCCTGTATATTTTGATTAAAAAAACATTGGCTGGGCTAGGACTGGAACAAAAGAGGACATGGGGGAGTTAATTTCTTTTCCAGTCTTTCCAGATCCTAAACATTTCTTTATAGAAAGAATGTTCACTTCTCAAGTTAAATTATGGAGTCGTCATCTAAAACTGAGGAGTCTTTGGTAGCTTCATTATCACCCAGGCCACACCATCCTCATTTCTGATGTGATGAATCAGTAGTCTTAATTGGAAGGCCACATAGATCAATTTAAGATCAGGGATTGCAAAACATACGGTTAAAGCATATGTTTTTGAAATTCAAGAGCTTTCAGACTGGTACATGAATTTTTCAAGCAGTTTTTGCAATGCCATAAATCCATCTGCCAGTGAAGTAATTGTTATCAAATACATTCATTTTTTAAAAAACTTCATTTTTTTTATTGCTGTCCTGCATCGAAGTGAAAGTTTCAGCTTTGCTTAGTGCTCTCAGTTAGAGGTGGGTGATTCCTCCAGTTTAGATCTTTTGGCATATGCATGCCCAAATATTTTGATAAGAAATACCTTAGATCTAGTCCATATTACTCTTGAATCTTTTCCCCCTCCTTTAGAGGAACATTAAGGCACATCATTTATTTGTTTTTCATAAATAATTTTTAATCTTCTATATTGTTGAGACTCAGCAAGGATGGACTTAAGGACAGAAGTTTGACTGTACTGATTAGTTAGAAAGACTGTAATGTCATTATGTCACATCAGGGTACCCTCCACTGCAGTTATTCAGTCTCTTCTGTTAAGATAGTCATGCTCACCTATCAGGCCATATTCATAGGCAACCTGTGAAGGGTAAGTTATCTTGACAATGGGACATCTTTTAAAGCAATTATAATTTCAAAACAATATCCATAAAAACCCTGTATATGAAGAACTTGTAGTGTAGTTCTCTGTTCACTCTTCAAAAGCTTGCAGAGAATTTTATTACAATTAAATGCCAATATATCTCTCCTTACATGAGATATGGGAAGTATGTTTTCCATCTGTTTTCAGTCATTTGCATTCCTATGAAAACTTGAGATATGATAGATACCATATAGCAACTGATTTTAGTTCCACTTACTTCCGTAATTTTGGAAAACCTTGCATTCTGTGCTATGAATGTTTGGCAGAAAACTAGTTCTTTTGATTGTGGATAACCTCTTTCTTCAGATCCTATACAGAAGCACTGGAAATGGGAACCTTTCCCACTATTTGTTTTGGGAGGGATCAGGCACCGCTAGCTTATGACTACCTGTGAGAATACAAAAGGAATGAAACACAAAAGCAATAAACAAGGACGTAAAAACCAAAATTAGAAATTAAAATACAAAGCCATAATTAATCAAGCATATGTACTTATAATGGAAGGAATAAAAAAAACCAGAATCTAAATATATATGCTAACTACGATCAAAACAAATCCACCCAGATCAACATCATGTAGAGAGAGAGAGAAACAAATAAACATGAAAGTAAATTTTCTAATTTTCTTAGCAAACTGTCCAAATGACAACTCTGAATTGTATAATCATTTCAGATCTTTTGTGTTCTAAGAAGGAAGTTCTAAGATGGCCCCAAATGGCTTACTGGGAAGGAAATGGAACATTGACTATTATCTTTCTTTTGTGTCTTGAGGCAAGAGAGTGTCATTTCCCAAGACTAGTGAAGCAGCAAATGTATCAAAACATTGTTAGAAGTAAGGTGCTAAGAGGTTTTATAGCCCCAGCCACACTTAGGCCCAATTCTTGCCTTGCATCACTGCTATACTATTAGACATTGCAAGTGGGTCTTCCGACTGAATTCAACACTTAAAAAAAAAAGATGCTAAGGAGAAGGTGTTAAATTTCACTTTCTGTTTTTCTATGTACTGAACATCAAGTTTACTATTTCTTACCCAGTCTCACTTTTATTTTGGGCTATGTTATTTCATTTTCGCAATGTATGTCGTCATATGTGCAAAATTAGAATATTATATAAACGATGCTCTTTTGAGGCAACAGTGGGTGTTTTAAGGTCTTCTTAAACCTCTATAATAGGGGTGGGGAACATGTAGCCCTCCAAAGGTTGTTGGGCTGTAAGTCCCAACAACCAATGATGAGGAATGCTGGGATGTGAAGGTAAACAAAATCTGGAGAGCAATATCATTTTTTACCCCATGCATCTACTTGACAATGCACACCTGAAGGATATGAGAAGAGCCCTATCTGGTAAAACCAAAGGTCCATCTAGGCAAAGTATCCTCTTTCCTAGAGTTGCTTTGCCACCCAGATGCTTACATAAAATCATGGAGATACATCAGGGACATATAGGCAGCAGCTCCTTTGTTGCTATCAGCAACTGGCATTCAACATACAGATTCTGTCTGAACCTGGAGGATCCAACAGTTATCCTCACTCCTTCTAATAGTAAATCCAGAGAGTGAGTGCTGAAAGAACTGTGCTATCAAAAATGAGGTGAGATTGTATTGTCCACCTGCTGGTTTTTTTCTGTTCAGCCTAGCAATCAAGTTCCCTTATTTCATTATGTGATAACTAGCTGCTATTCTGATAAGAATCTGGAGCCATTTTCATTCACATGTTCCCTGAGGGCCTTGTGCTCCACCTATACTCTGCAATGTTGAAAGAAAAATACTGTCCAACGTTACAGAGATATTTGTGCTTTCATAGATCCATAGAATAGATCATGGGGAACATTGGAGGAGAAATTAAAATGCAATCACTAAAATTCTGTCTTCTTCAGTTCAAGGAATTGTAATTGCCTCTTGATTTATTATGGTGGGATATTATATAGTGTAAAAAGAATGATGATTATAAACTCTAACTCAGTGGTTCTCAACCTGTGAGTCCCCAGATGTTTTTGGACTTCAGCTCCCAGAAGCCCTGAGCATTGACCACAGTGGCTGGGGCTTCTGGGAGCGGAAGTCTACAAACATCTGGGGACCCACAGGTTGAGAACCACTGCTCTAACTGTTTGTTTGTTTACCAGCTTCGTCTTTCTAGAGGCCTGGGAAGGGTCCTTACGGTAGTTTCTCATTGGGCAGTACATAGTCTCCACTGGTATACTAATTCAGTAAAATAGTTTGCTTGCATATATTCTTAATACATCACAATATGATTGCCCAGAGAAAAATGCAATATGCAAAGTTAAAACATAAACCATGATCCTTGTGAACTGTCCCCAAATCACACTTTCAGAAATCAGAGGCTTGGGGCCTCCAAAGTACTAAGTACTGCTAAAAATTCCCAGAAATTTTCTCTAACCAGTCTGTGTGTATGTATGAAGTGGACTTTGAAGGAGGGTCAGTCTAGGTAGCCTTAAGACTCTATAAAAGTGTTAAAAGAAATCCTCCAAAAGTGTGTGGCAAGTCAGAGTGTTTTGCAATATGCTGCGCCAGCAAGGCTCAGCAGAGTTCCTGTCTCCAATACAAGGTTAGGTCACAGTGTGCATCATTGCCTGAGATGTTTTGTAAACCATTTTCTGAAATGTAAACAACTTGAGAGATAAGGGGAGAGTGAAAGCTACAGCAAAACCTCTGTGAAGGAGGGGCAAGAGGAAATGTCTTTGTGTGTCAGAAATGCTATAAAATCACTTTGCAAACTGTATTCAGGGCTCTTGACACTTCCTGGAAGCAATTCCAGTCAAGCAGCCCAGCCATTTCTTTTAATAAACTCTTTTTCCTTACCTTCGAGGTCTCACTGCCTCTATGTTCCCGCTACATAAATGGTGCCGTGACTCGGATTCGAACTGAGGTTGCTGCGGAGGCAGGGACGTGTGTGTGAGGTGTGTAAGTTGTGTTTTGTCCAGTGTGCGCGGCCATTGCGGTTCCTATTTGCTCACCGTTGAGTGTCCGGGGGCACAGGCCAGTGGCGAAGTGCGTGGCGTGTCATCCCTATTGTGTTGGCTAGTGAGACCCCTTCACTCACCAGCCTCTCCCTTTTCCTTCTGTGTCTGTCTTGATCTTAGCTGGGGAGGACATGGGTGGTGGGGGAAGCAAGACTTGCACCCCCTTACAGTGTATGCTGAAGAATTTCAAGAAGGGCTTCAGTGGAGATTATGGTGACCCCCCCCATGAATCCCCAGCAGTTGCAAACGTGGTGTGAACTTTGTACTTCAATTTATGTTGAAAAAACCTTGAAAGACAATGCCGCCTCCCCCTCTTGAGATGGAGGGAGGGAGAAGCTGGGGCTGGCAGTGGAAGTTTGAATCTTCAGTCATCCCTTAAGTCGCTCCATTTCTCCACAGCCCCAGGAGAAAAACCTAACCTTTGTTTGTGATGTTTATGCATGTTGAGTTTTTGAAGAGATGTGATAAGTGAAGGGTTAATAGAATGAGGAGATATTATGTAAAGAAACGATAAGGAAAGTTAGGAAAAGTCAAAGAATGTTGATTACTGAGATTAATGTAATGGGAAAAGTAAAGGTGGTTTAAGGCATGTTGAAGAAAGTCCGTGTAAGTAGAATGTGGGAAAGAGAAGTGTTAAAAGGCGGGGGGGGCTACTTCAGGGTGAGTTCATGCAGCATGAGAAGTGAGGATGTTTAGGTTTTTGGGATGATAGAAAGTTCGGTTCCTGTGAGCCTAGCCTGAACAACAGCAACAACAGCAATAATAGGTGTGCTTAACATTTCCAGTAAAAAGAAAATTTAAAGGGAAAGAGGTATGGATAAGTGACTGATGACCACTGCAAAATTTTTGGTAATTGAAAATTGATTGTTTAACTTTCTCTTCTTGTTAGACACTGATGCAACTCCTGTTCCTGTCTCTTACCTCCCCTTCCTAAAAGCTCTAAAGTTTAGGTTAACCCTTGAGCAAACTAGGAAGAGAGTAGTGAGGAAGATTCCTGTTTCCAATGAATTGGCAAACTCATTAAGCCAGGAGGCTTGGCAAAATAAGAATAAGAATCCTGTTAGTGCGTGAATGAGAAAACAATTATTTAGACCAGGCTGAAGGGGTTGCAAGGCACTGAAAGGGCACAACACAATACAAGATTAAAAATCATCCCAGCCCAGTTTGGTTTTCTAGTAAAACTCTCTCATGTCTTACAAAAAAGGGAAGAAAGGAAATTCTGCCTCAGTGAGGATTTCATAGGCTGGCAATTTGCAACTTTCATTCATTCACCCCCCCCCCTTCTTCTACGCTGAAGAAAGCCTGATCTTGGGAAGTTATTAAACAGAAAAGAGGGGAACTTTAGAAACAGATGATTTTTGGATTTTTCCTCTCCTCTTGGAAGAGATAGAATTTTTGAAAGGCACACCTTGTCACCAACGGTGACTCTTCAGGAAAATAGCCAGCCCCTTGCCTCCAGGGGAGGATGGAAATGACGATAGATCTGGAGAAGCCTGGGGAGCAAAAAGGCAAGAAGCAGCAGGAGGGTGGAGCTGACAAGGGAGGGTGGCCGAAGCAGAGAGCACAGAGGAGGCTCCCCCCATGCAATCACGCCCGCTCTTAATTCCAGCTTATCAGACCCGAAAGGGGGGATCGACCCCCTTCCTTAGCCATGGAAAGGCTAACAAGGCAGCGCTAGAGATCCGGCTGCAAAGCCCCAATGAGCACCATGTGGTAGAGGAAAGAGGGAGTCAGAGGAATTGTGCTTGGAGAACAGCTCTAGTAGCAAAGAGCTGAGAGATCTGCAAAGCAGCAGGATTCCTTGCTAGCTTCTATAAAGGCACTGAAGGAGAGAGAAGCAGGGCTGAGAGATAGGAATCTGACTGTAAAGGCTTGATGAACCAAGGCCAGCTGACAAGGGCAGACTGAGGAAACGTTTTGTTCCTCATCCCACAGACAGAGAAGGGCAAGGGCTTGGAGTTGTGACATCCTGGAGGCAGTTGGCAGCAAAAGCATGAAGAAAATAGGAGTCCCAGATGCAAGGCAGTCCATAACTGTGAAGGAGCACCCCACCAGAGCGGCAACTGGAAAGGCTCCCAGGCGCACCCCCAGCAGGCTGAAGGAGGTCAAAGGAGCACCCCTACAAGCGAAGCTGGGGAAGAGATGACGGTGCATCCCTCCAGGCTGGAAGTGGAACTGTAGCTGAAGGACTCTGAGAAGACAGGAGAAAAGGGAAGAGTTGAAGGCTGTGAGACAGCTAAGTGACCAACGACAGCCCTGACATGCCCACATCATATAGGTTCAAACAACAGACCTGCATTTGTCCACAAGATCATCTAAGATTAAACCATTGTTCAAAGAATCACCTGGGAGAGTCACATTGTACCTAAAGACCTCAGAACTCAAGAAAAGTGGAGAGGATGAAACAAAATCCTGAAGATACAGTAGTTCAACATGTATGGCCCAAACAATAGCCCTGGCTATGTTTTTGGACTGGATGCCACCACAGGGCACGATACCACCTACCTAGCCCAGTATACAGAGGCTTTTCACTTTTACTTCATGTGCAGGCCACAACAGAAAGACCAGGAGTATTTTTGTTCTTCCCAGAACCCCATATGATAGGCATAGCACACCTCACAGAATCATAAGGTTGTCCCCTTTTTAGCCCAAGCATAAAGCCATTCTTGGGTGGATTAAGGAAACATAACTCTACAGCAGTGGTTCTCAACCTTCCTAATGCCGCGACCCTTTAACACAGTTCTTCATGTTGTGGTGACCCCCACCCATAAAATTATTTATTATTTACAATGCCTGCCCCCCCAGCAAAGGCCACGTCGCTGGCCAGGAATGGGGGGCGGGCAGGGAGGGAAAGAGGAGCCACGCGCTTCCCCTGGGAAAAAACTCCAAGAACCCCCCGGGCTCTGCTTCTGCTTTGCTCTCATTTCCCCTGGGGGGGCAGTGTGGGAAAAGTTTCCAGAGTGTTGACCCTGGCTGGGGGGAGAGTAATCCCAGGGCCTTTGTCTTTTGCACCAGGCGCAACTTGCCCCCCCGGAAAAGCGCCGCCTTGTGACCCCCCGGCCCTTCCGCCGTGCCCCCCTCCGTGGCGAGTGGGGCAGGGGCTGTGACAAGGAGGGGGCCTGCCCCCCGTGCTGCCACCCCCCCCCAAGATGGCCCATCAGACAGGAGGTTCTCCTGGTAGCGGAGAAGGGGAGCGATTTCAGTCCCTTCTGAACAGGGGGCAGGAGGATGCGAGCACGTGGCTCGCGCTTGCGCACCACCACTCCTGGGCCTTTCTGCACGTTAGCTTATCGCGGAGGTGGCATTCACACAAACAGGTTCTTGCGCGAGGCGCTCTCTTCGCTCCTTTTTTGTCCCGCAGCTGGCTTCCTGATCACGCGACTGCCCTGTCCCTTCCTCCCCCAGTGCAGCCTACAGCTCCCAGGCTGCATTGCAGAAGGAAGGGGCGAGGCAGTCGCGCGACCAGGAAGCCAGCTGCGGGACAAAGGAGCAGTGAAGAGAGGGCACCCCCCACCTCCGCGATAAGGTAATGTGCGGAAAAGGCCCAGGAGTGGTGGTGCGCAAGCGTGAGCCACGCGCTCGTATCCTCCTGCCTCCTTTGGTGGGAGGATGTGAGCGCGTGGTTCGCGCTTGCGCACCACCGCCGAGAAGAGAATGAAGCCTAAGACCATAGGAAATACATATTTTCCAATGGTCTTAGGTGACCCCTGTGACAGGGTCATTTGACCCCCAAAGGTGTCGTGACCCACAGGTTGGGAACCGCTGCTCTACAAGGAGTTGTTAGTGCATTAGGGAAAGCTATGAGTAAAACAAGGGAGTAAATGCTAGAATAGGAACTCCCCTTTCTACCAGCACACCCCTTCCCCTTCCAACCAGGAGATATGGGTGAAGGTTGGAGACAATGTATGAGTTGTGGCAGGCATAGGAGGGGCAGGAGGCCTGGCCTGCCTGTTTTATTACTACAGATGTATGCGTATGTGTATGTGGCAATTATGGGTAATGATGAGGATGATGCTGGGCAAGGAAGGCTGGGAGATGAGAATGTCAGTAATGGCTGGATATGTTATGTTATGGACTAAGCTCAGAAGACTGCCCCAACTGTAATGTAAAGTTTGAAATCCTTGTATTTCCATAGGAATGCCCAGGAAGGTATTCCAATGTTGATCTCTCCTATGGTTTGGAAATGGGTTCATTGAGTCATATGGGAATGAGGGAGGCAGGTCCTCCTTAAATAAGTTTTAGAAAGAAACTAGCTTTTACAATGGAAAATGGATACATGATATGTCTTCTGGGATGAACTGGGTTGGCCACTGAGGGTATCACCTTTCACTCAGTACACCAATCAATATAGGATAAACATTTATGGTGACCTCATAAATTTCATAGGGTTTTCTTAGCTAAGGAATACACAGAGATAGTTTGCTACTGCTTTCTTTTGAATGTAGCCTATACAACCTGGTATTCCTTGGTGGTCCCTTAACTAAATACTAACAAGGCCTGACTCTGCTTAGCTTTGAACATCAAATGGAATCTAGTGCACATTCCACACTGTGCTATGATATTGCTGTTATTCCATTTTAACTGCCATGGTTCCATCCTAGTTTAGTGCAGCACTGGAGCTCTCTGGCTGATAATTCCAAAAGCCCCTCTCTAAACTTCCAGTCCCAGGATTCCATAGGCTGGAACCATAACAGTTATAGTGGAATAATAGTGCTATAATGGTGTAGTGTGAATGGGCCCCTGGTGCTTTCCAGGTATTTAGACTTTTCTGTAATACACTGGCTATAATATTAAAATGCTACCAGGTTGTGTACTTGTAAAGGCTGCTGTTAAAGGTAATCACCCAGTCCACCAAGTCAGAATCAAAGGACTCAGTCTATCAGCATCTACAGACTTGAAGAATGGGCAGTCTTTCCCTTCAAATGCCTTATCAGTAAAAACCAACTAAAGCATTTTGTTCAGTCTTCAGGAGTATAAACAGAAACTTTTCAAGAAGTGGTGATCCTTAGCCCCAGCTGCATGCAATAGTCAGAGTTTCATTGTACTCAGAGATACGCATCTTCCCCCGCTCCAACTCAGGGTTGGCTGGCAGAGACAGTCAGATGGATGAAACCTGAAGGTATTACCCTGTGAATGGGGGTCCCGGGAGGGGCGCCCAAATAACCAAGCAACAACAACACAAGATGGGGAAATTAACTCGAGCACTCTCTTAAGCTAAACGAGAGGCAGGGTAACTTAGCAGGGATCTTTTAACCCTATGTATACAGCATCAGGTCAGAAGAGCAGCCAGACAAGTTTTAAAGTAACAAAATTGATAGTTTTATTAACAGACAAACAACAAATAAGACAACACATACACACAGCTAACTAAGAAATAGGAAATGAGAGTTTCGGGGGAAATGGGTGATACGACACCTTTCTCGTAGTTCTGAAGAGATTGAAGATGGAAGTGAAGAAACTCAGCATGGTGGCCGAGGGGAGTTCACTCGACAGAGCGGCAGCAAGGCTGGATGGAAGTCCGGAGCGATCTGAGGAAGCTCTCGGAGCTAGGGGTTTATATAGGGAAAGTATGACCGTGGGCTAGTTTGTACTTGGGCGAGAACAATGCGTTTTGGGCGAGAGACAATGTCTCCGAAAGGTCAGATTTTACATGATTGAGTTAGGTTCGAATTGACAATGGGATGGCCAGTATGCAGATGCAGCTCGCTTGGGCAGTTGAGCTTCTAGCTCGGCAGGGTGGCTGCTCGGGGCAGGGGTCTCTTTGTGTTAGCATGCATCTGTAATTAAGGTGTTTATATCAGGAGGTCTCCTGAAGCAAGATCTGACCGTTTCTGGCTTGCCTCGGTGGGAAAAGGAATGATTCAGCATTTAATAGCTGTGCCTAGCTCCATGCTTGTTCGGGGGCCTCACAAACACTTGGCTGAGGGTGGCAAAACAGGACCGAATTGTGATATCAAAATGATATCTAATTCTACCAAAGCCAGGCCAGTCCATGGTGATAACAAAGGGTTAACTTGAGCCAACAAGCCAAGAGAACAGTGATGCAGCAGCAGAAACACTGGCAAATGCTAAGCACCTTCCATTACTCTGTTACTGTCAAGCCAGTAAGGGCAGAGTCAAACATCTCAAATCCTTAAGACAGGAATGAGCAAGTTCTGGAGTCTGGAGGGCTGCACCACTTGATTTTAGGTTCCTTTGGGAGGCTGTAGCACACCACCACGGCTGCTGTTTTACATAACCAGAAGTGACACTGCATTACTCCCAGCTGTCTTTGGGGGTCTTTTGTTGCTGCTGCTGCTGCTGCTTCAAGGTAGAGGACCATCCAAAATTCCATTATACCTTGTCCCAGCAGCTGGTAAGAGTCCCTTCCTCCATGTTCCAACTGCCACTACTGCGAACTCTGAAGAGAAATGGGAGAAGCCAGGAACTGCTGAACTTAATTCTCACCTCACCAACCCCTTTTACTTCTGATTTTATCTTATTTACACTGTAAGCCTGCGCAGAGGAAACTGACAAATCAGCTAACTGTAAACTGCTTTTGGAACCTTTGTTGAAATGCAGGGTATAAATACTCTAAAACACGCACACACACACACACACACATTTAAAGTGTCTGAAGCTCTTTTCAGTGGGAGTTTTTGCCCGCCCGCCCCCAATTTTCAGTCAAACTTTTTGGAGAGGCATTGTGCAAGGCAGGGTGTTAGTGGAGAATCCAAAGACAGTCATATCACACCACAAAAGTCTTATGAAACTCTTGATCTCACAGTTTCTACCACTGTCTTCTTAAGCCAACACTCTATCAGTGTACTCTTGATGCATCACACACACACACATACACAGCACTGCTGTGCACCTTTGAGGCCTTTCTTACAGAAATCCTAAGGCAACCCTATCACAGGTTTTCTTGGCAAGATTCATTCAGAGGCTTTCCTCTGAGGATGATTCACCCAGTGGATTTCCATGGCCAAGTGGGGGTTTGCACCCTGGTCTCTGGGATTCTAGTCCAAAACCCAAATACAAAAATGCTTAAATGAGAAACAAAAAATATTAAAAAACAAAACAAAACACCACTTCAGAACAAAGAGATAACCAGCTTCCACATCCCCCTTTCCTTCAGAGGTCCAGGTCAATCTACTTTGTAATAATACATATCTTAGATGAATATAACTGAAGTGATTAGTGTACTTCAGTAAACCATCCTATGACAAAGGTGACTGTTCTGGTGCCAAGTTCAAGGTCTCTTCATCTGTGGATAAAGGAGCTGAGCAGACTAAGGGTCTGAACACTAAATGGAAAACAATCTTGGCAAAATTAAGCCTTTAGATAGTGAAATTATTACATGCTGTACATTAAGGGAAAGCATTTGTTCAAACGATCAGAGGTAGCATTGTCATACTATTATTTAGTCCTGATAAGTGCAGCCACTTGGTACTTCAGTTCAGAAAAATAGGTATGACCCTATTTAACCTTCATATCCACAATGCTTATTTTCACAAGAATAATCACTAGGTATATCAAAAATTTCAGCTGCCACCATGTGATTTTGTGAATGGCCATTTTCTTGATTCCTTAAGGGGGCATCATGTTACATTCATCGAAAAAAAAAACAAAGCTTTGGATTGGAAAGAATGCTACTCCAATTCATTAGGGTGCACAGACCTTTGTTAGGGTGTATTATTTATTAAAAGGATATCTAAATCACTTTTCTGTCTACCAGATCTCCTGAAGCAATGTACAATGAAGCAAAACTGATGATGTAGGATGTTTCCTCCAAAGTTTTCCAAAGTTATTTGGGAAGCATATTCCAAATTTCTAATTAATTTGTGTATCTATTGACATATATCCACTCTCCTTGATAGTAGTATATGGAGAAATATTGCATTGGTACCATAATATTTTAAAGTGCAAGTCTTCTGCTTTTGTCAGTGTATAGATTTGGGCTAGTATAAAGCTTATGTGGGGTGCATACTTCCAGTTTTATATCAGCCATATGGGCACAAAACACCCAGAAATGACTTGTGTAGATGACCAGACATGTTTTTGTGAAGGATAGTATCTTGGTGATATTTTAGATTCCCCAAAGCTTTCTTTAGATTATAAAATCTCCAGGTATCTATTGGTATGAATTCTCTCATTATTTTTAATGACCATTGTGCAAAAGCAGCACTTTTGACCAGAGTCAATACTCAAGCATCTTGAAAGGACTAATCTCCCTGTAACAGAGGTGTATGACAGCCTATTGGGGGGGAAGGGAACGTATATACCATATTTGCCAGCATACAAGATGCACCTGTGTATAAGGCACACCCCATTTATACACTGACAAATACTTTTTGCTGGTGTATAAGATGCACCCATTTTCAAACAGTATTTTTCAGGGGAAAAGCGAGAATGAGCGAGTCTTATATGCCAGCAAATACAATACTTCTTTATTCAGGGTGCTCATGAAGCGCTTTTAAATAAAGAACTGGGAACCAGAATCTAACATCCCCCTTGTGAATCAACTCTGGTTCAGAGGTAGAGCTTTCATTGTGCATTTCCCTTCCTAGGTTTGGTAGTGCAATTATTTACCAATCTACCCAGGTCAACTTATCTGAAGTTAATGAAAATCACGACTCTAAACCACAATTCCATTGGAAAAGGTTGCTCTGTGCCGCACCCCCTACACTCTGAATTTATGCACAGGAGAATCTGGTGATGGCACTCATTACACATGTTAGGTGTAATGACTGTTAGCTATTGATAGTAAAACTTGACTATTTATTATTATTTATTTAATATCCTGCCTTTCTCCCAGCACAGAATTCAAGGTGGCTTAAAGCACATATAATCTTGATGGAATCTGTTGTTTGGTAGTAAATGCCTTTTAATTTCCATGGACTATTTCAGCCTACTTATGAGAAGCTAAGATCAATTAAATCTAATGAAATGTGGACAGCAATTCTAAGAGCACTGACTAAGTAGTAAGCCCTGCAGAACATGCTTAGAACGGCACTTCTTTATGTAGTACCATTAGTCAAAAATAGTTCAGTCTAGAAAGCACAGCAGCTGAAGGTGTTCCTCCTGCCTGCAGGACTTATGCACACTTACTTAGGAGTAAGCTTCACTGAACTCAGTGTACTTGCTAATTTCAAAGTAAACCTGCATAGCCCCAGGCTTTGCTACAATCTTTTACCCATTACTTCAAAATATGCCCTACCAAACTCAACAAACTTTAGAGCAAATAAGCATAAAATTGGGTTGGACCTCTTTTTGTATAACTAAATTCTTTAGTCCCCTGTTTAAGTAACTACAAAGAAATTGATCAGTGCAGCTGGGTTGGATCTAATCCTGTTGCAGCCCACAGATTTCCTTGCCTCTGCAGATCCCAGTGCCATCTCATGCTGCCTAGAAGGTTCTTCAACACCCCGGAGCAAATAGAGGGAAGGAGCAGAGACAGGGAGCTGCGGGGAAAGGGTAAATCTTCAGAGATCATCTGCCCCCCATTCTACCTGTGGGAATATCCAGCTAGTGAGGATCTACTCTCTGTATCTGTGGACCCAGCTCCTGAATGATATTAAACAAATCCCGTTAAGAATGAGAAAAAAGGAGAAGTCATCTAGGAAGCAGTAAACCACTGAAGTAATTAATTTAAAGCTTTTATTGTATCATAGTAACTTCAAATGTTGTGAAGCAGTTTTCTACAATTTTGAGCTTCTCTTCAGAAAGGAGATTCTCCTGCTTCAGTTTTGCTATCAGTGCTTCTAGAGATTTAAGTCTACTCAGTGTTTTCCTCTCCTGTACTTCCAGAAGTGCTATTTTGGAGTGCAGCTTTGCAATTTTATGCCAGAGTTGTTCTCGGTCTGTGTTTTGCCTGCAGTATGAATGCTCAGTTTGTAACACATCAGTGTTGCTGCAACTGGAGATGCATGCAGATTGTTCAGTCTCTACGTTGACAAATTCTTGTTCTGCTGGTATGAATGACCCCTCAAGCAACAAGGGAGCACTTGAGCCCTCAGAAGGAACTATAATGGTGATGACAGACTCTTTACTTCCACTGAATTGTTCTAAAGCTTTGGACACAGTGTGGAGCAATATTGAGTTCTCATTCATTTCTTGCACTTCTACTGAACAGCCCGCAAGGTGAGAGTTCAGTTGATCAGATGAGAGCTCATTAACTGGTACAGTGATGGTATTAAATTCTAGAAAGGAATCCAAGTGTTCAAGATGTGTAGCCTGCAAAACGGTGGCTTTAGTTTCTGAAACAGGTTCTAGACATGAATGAAGATCATAAACTGAAGACTGCAAAACTGTGGTTGCACCACTGACAAGGCTCTCTACAGAGTTACTATTTTCTGGGGAGCTGGAATCAATGGCCCCTGCATCATGCAAATCAGCTGCAATCAGCACAGAGCCTGCTTGCTCCACATTCTGTCTAATTGAATTACATGGATTTGTAATGTCACCTTCAGCTTTGGTTCCATTCCAAAGTAGTCCCTCTTTTCCTGAAGACGTGCTTGAGGTTATACAAGGTGCTTTTCTATATAGGATTTCTTCAGTTATAACATTCCTCTTTGGTAACCAAGGCTTACAAGATGCATTTGCTATACTTGTGTTGGCGTCTTGCATTTCTTCCATTTTCTTCTTGGAAAATCCTTTTTCCTAGGAGAAAGAAATATGCCATTTGATTAAGAAGGCATGAAGTATAACACGTTGCAGAGTGAATCTTTCACCTACTCTATTATACGGCACACTCTTATGGATACTTTCTGAGAAATAAGCCCTGCTGTGGTCAATAATGCTTATTATCTAATGAGCGAGACAAGCTAGTAATAACCCTTATGCTCAAATGGAATTTAAGCTGTGCCCATAAGCAGCCTTTCCTCTATAACAGATTATTTACACAAACCCAGCGTGGTACAGTGGTTTGAGTGTTGTACTGTGACTCTGGAGATCAGGGTCTGAATCCATGCTCAGCCATGAAAACCCACTGGGTAAACTTAGTCAAGTCATACTCTTTCCGCCTCACAGGAAAGCAATGGCAACCCCCATACAACAGATCTTGCCAAGAAAGCACTGTGATAGGCCTTCAGATTGCCATACATCAGAAACAATCTGAAGGCACACAACAACAAAATTTTGATAGGAGTGCCAGCCAAGAGGTGGGACTAATTCAGTTGCTAGTCCAAGTTCATGTGTAGGCAAGGGACTTTTCAGATATGTCTAAATCTATGCCTATGTCTATCTATCTATATGCCTTCCTGCATTCTATCTGGTGAGCCTGGACACAGACCTGGAGAAGTGAGTTGCTATGCACAAATCTATCAGATGGAGAAAAGAACAGACAGGTACAGCTCCATTGTGCCTAGGCCCAAAAGCGGAGAAAAGGCCCTCCCTCCATCCCAAATGCTACTGCTCTAGGAGAGTAGAACAGGCAGGCATAGCTCCATCCTGCCTAGACCCCAGAAGCTTATGAAAGGCTTTCCTTCCTTCACAACAGCCACCTCTGTGACCTCAGAGGAGAGGAGAATAGGCAGTACCTGCTGGACTTAACCCCCTTCCTGCTATTTCCTTTTCCTTGTGTGTCATGTCTTTACATTATAAGCCTGAGGGCACAGAACTGTCAAATTAATAATTTGTAAGCCACTTTGGGAACCTTTTTGGCTGGAGTGGGATATAAATACTCTAAATTAAATAAGTAAAGATAGACAGATTATAGCAAAGCCTTTAATTGTGTAGATCATGAAAAACTATGGATTGCTCTCAAAGGAGATGTACCACAATATTTGATTATCCTAATGCATAACCTGTACTCAAGACAAGAGGCCACTGTCAGGTGAGAGTATGAGTAATAGAGTAGCTTCCAATTGGCAAGGGGATCAGGCAAGGCTGCATTCTTTCACCTTATCTGTTTAATTCATATGGTTAAAGCTGGATTAGACTCTGAGGAAGGCGGTGTAAAAACTGGAAAAGGGGACATGAGCAATTTAAAATATGCAGATGACACCATACAATTAACAGAAAATAGCAAAGATGTGAAACAATTACTGAAGAAAGTCAAGGCAGAAAGTGCAAAGGCACATTTACAGCTGAACATTAAGAAAACAAAAATAATGACCACCTACTATTTAAATAACTTTAAAACAGACAATGAAGACACTGAGACAGTGAAAAATTTCCTGTACCTGGGTTCAGGGTGGGAAAGGCACTGGGCTAATCTGGCTGAAGGGGGTGGGGCTGTGGGTGAAAACCATGTAACAAAAACACAGAAGCTGTCTTTAAGCTGAAGCAGACAGGTTCTGGAGTTGACAGAGACAGGGAAGTTAGGCAGAAGGAGAAGTGATTCTGGTATGGAGGGAACCATGTAAGAACAGGATATTCAAGGGTTAATGTATTATATTACTGAGTTTTAATAAATCTACAGTTATTCTTTACATTAAAAAACTGCAAAGAACACACTGAATAACACGGCAACAAGTTCTGTCACATTCAGTCTTCAATCAAAACGGGGGCTGCAGTCAGGAAATCAGAAGAAGACCAGGACTTGGAAGGGTAGCTATGAAGGAACTTGGCAAGATCCTGAAGTGTAGAGATATATCGCTGAATACCATGTTAAGACTGTCTATGCTATCATATTTTCAATTTCTGTGTGTGGCTGTGAAAGCTGGACAGTGAAGAAAGCTGATATGAAGAAAATTAGCTTATATGAAATGGGGTGCTAGAGGAGAGTTCCGTGGATACTCTGGACTTCCAAAAAGATAACTAAATGCGTCTTGTATCAAATCAAGCCTGAACTCTCCCTAGAAGCCAATATGACAAAACTAAGACTGTTGTACTTTCGGACATATCATGAAAAGACATGACTCACTAGAAAAGACAATGTTGCTTGGCAAGGCAGAAGGCAGTAGGAAAACAGGAAGACTGCATTACAGGTGGTTAGACCCAATCTAGGAAGCCACAGCCCTGATTCTGCAGGACCTGAGCAATGCTGTTGCTGATAGGGTGAACTGGAGGTCTCTCATTCATACAGTCTCTATAAGTCAAAGTCAACCTGATGGCAATTAACAACCATTTAAAAAAGGTACGGCTTAAATGATAGAAGGGTTCAAGAGGATAGAAGCAATCTTCAAAACAGGCCTTTTAGGAGAGAATAAGTTAGTGCAGCACAGCAGTTCTAGCCTGCGAGTCAGGCTCTCCATTAACCTACAGCAACCTATTAAATCACAATAAACATAGCTGCTATTTTTCTTTTTTTTTGGTTGTATTTTTTGTTGTGAACTTTGGTAACAAATGTAATGGAGAAGTAGTATTTTTGTTTTGTTTTTTTGCCACATGGCTACAAACTGAACAGCAGCGGGGGCCTAGAGAGAGGTATGTGAGTTTTAAAAAATGGTTATGAGGAATATGCAGCAAAGTGCTGCCCAGGGTGTGTTGCTACAGTTCTGCCAGCTGGCCACAGGAAATGTAAAGCTATTCGTTCCTACCAGTGATGCTGGTTAGAACTTTTAGAAGGTTACATTCATCCATTTTATTTATTTATATCTGTAGCTATCAAAATGCAATGTTGTGTTATTATTATTACTATCATTTATTTATATAGCAACATCACCGTACAAGTAAAAGAACATTTAAACACAATATTAACTGGTAGCATAGTGAACAACTCTACAATATTAATTGGTAGCATACTAAACAGAATTTGAGAGACAAACTGGACTGGAATAGATATATTACTAATTATATCTCAAAACAAAGATGTAACTAGTTTTTTCAAGTGGCAGTCCTTAGTTGTCCATTTTTGTGTATGGTTCTTCCAGATAGTATGTAAACTGTGCCTGCACTGAGCTGTCATGTCTTACAGACTTCAAGTGTGCTATAATAATAGAAGTAATCTCCAAAGAAAGCTTTACATTTGTTTACTTTTGACATAAGCACCACATTAGAGTTACTTTATTGAATTTTCCCCATTCGAATATTTTCGTTGTACTACTTTTGGCTATTGGAAAAGCTTTTTGAATATTTATGCAATATATAAGATTAATACACTTTTTTTATCAAGTGGAAACCAAAGCCTATTAAAATGGACTTCATCGATATAAGACAATAGAAAATTTTCCAGAAAACTCTTTTCACTGGCTAGTGCAAATATGGTTCCTGTGAAATTCTGGCTTAACTACTTCAAGGTTTAAGAAAATCATCTCATCCAGCTCCAAACCCCTTTCTCAGTTTTAAACAGACAAGTGTCCTAATTTTAATTCTGATATTATCTAATTCAACAACTATTCTTAGTACCATTGCGCAGCAAGTATCTTTGTCATGTGACAGATTTCCAACGTGCAACGTATTATCTTACCTGATTATCAGATGATGAAAAAATAGTTGGCACTGCAGTTGTTTTCAAATATCGAATCCCCCATCGCACATCAAGAGAATCTGGTGTAAAATGGTCACTGCAGAGTACCTGATGTTTACTGGGAGTCCAAGAATCACGTTTCATATTCCGTAACCATTTCTCTAATCTTTCTTTATCATGGAGAGGAAATCTGCTTCAAAAGATTTGTATAAAAACAGTAGATTATGCTTCAGGTGAAGTATTGTCTGCAAGGTTTTAGCTTTCCTACACATGAGGACTATTTAGAGTTGAAAATTTACTCATAGAAATATTGAAATTTAGTTAAGAAGCAAAATTTAGGAAAGTTCAAGAAGCATTTTTGGTTTAAAAGTTATGTTCTTAAATTTGAAAGGGCTTGTGTTAGTTTTTCCATTAGGGTTGGACTTTACATTCTAAATATGTGGAATAAAATACAGTGTGTATTTGTCCAACTCTAAAATGTATAATGTATGATTTACAGATGATATAAAGAGTATTAGTTTACTCTATTGTAATACACTACAGTCTTTTCCTAAACACATACTTATGTTTTTACAAATTTCCAATTAATTCTGTAACTCCTAGGTTATTATTTTCTCTCATACAAACTAGGAAGGTGTAATAAGAATCACAAAAAGTACTAGCAGTGATGTTCCTCCCAGTGGGGGTGGGTTCCCTTATGTTGATATTTTATGTTATGTACTGTTCATATTACTTGACTATGTATATATAAGAAATTTTAATCCGGTTTACTGGAATATTAGAAAGGTAATAAGATAACAAAGGTTAAAAGGATAACACCAAAGAAAGTATCCAGAAGTATACAATTTTTGTCATTATCATTGTACAATTCGTTTAATTCGTTCTCTGTCACTTTTTTGTGTATGTTTGTGTAGTATTTATTGCTATCCATTCTAAACAAACGTTTATACTTTATTGTATGGTTAGGTATGGATGTGAAATAACTTATATGTTATTGGAAACAAATCAAAATACTGGAAAAAAAAGAAATATTGAAATTTAGCAAGAATTAGGGGTTCAGAAAATTATTTGCTTTGGATAACTGATTAGCCAAGTGGCAAGAGAGCACAAAAATGCTGTAATGACTTAAGCAGTTTAGGAGTGACCTAGGTATCTAAGAACAACTTTCTCCTACAGCAGGGTGGGGAACTGCAGTGAGTAGGGACAACAATAAGGAAACAATGCTATTCATATATGTGGCAATTCTCCTGTCCTTATCTTCTCAGGCTCAGCCCTGTTATTTTTTTCCCAGGGCTAACTTTTGCAAAATCCTGTTTACACTGTTATTAAATAGCTTTTGGGCCAAAATCATATTTTCCAATATGTTTCTCTCCATCCATTTTGTCCTATGAGCAACTATGGCCATTTCTACACTACATTGTTATAGTGCTATTATTCTGCTTTTAACATCCTGTGGAATCTGGGATTTGTAGTTTACTAAGGCCAAAGAACTCTCTGGCTGAGAATCCTAAATACGCCTCCCTAAACTACAAACCCCAGGATTCCACATGAGATTGAAAGTGGAATAATAGCACTATAACAATGTAGTGTGGAAATAGCCTATGTTTAAGCTGAGACAGTCACTGGCCTTCATGGCTGCGTAAGAATTTGAGTCACTCTCCAATCCTAGTCTAGCCAACATCTGCTACTCACACTTCAAAAGCAAAGAGGTGCAACTTGGACTATGAATGTTCTCAGTCACTGGGAAGGAAAGGAGAAACCATAAATTCATTAAGCTTCTATTCTTAGGTGTTTGCATTGTAGAAGAATGCATTCTACAGCAAACCAGAGATGATAAAACTAACTGGAAATATTTTGTGGTGTGGGTCACTCTGTCACCCAAAATAACCAAAGATGCAGAATTAAAGTTTATAACCTTTTGTGTGTGCATGTGTAAATGCAGAAGGAATGACTGTCTACTTATGTTCAAAGACTGAGGGCCCGTTCACACAGCACAATTATGGCATTATGATTTAATTCTAAGCACTGTGGCAACATGCTATGGGATCCTGGGATTTATAGTATGGTGAGAAGCACCACAGGAACTTCCTGGCTGAGAATTTTAAAGGCTTCTCACTCCCTTCCCACGTTTTTCCTTGTTCTTCCCCCTCAGATACAAAGAAGATCAATATCCATCACACGGGGAAGTTCACATTTTTTGTTTTCTTCTGTTTTCTCTCACCTCCCCCCCTTTTCTTTCTTTTTTCTTCTTTTCTTCTATTTATCTCTTTTCCTATACTCTTTATTTTATTAGTTCTCAAGAAAGGTACTAGCTGCCAAGTTGACTGGCATAAGTGAAGGTTTCCTTTGCCTCTCTTTTTGTAACGTATTACTGTACGTTTCATACTGTAAAATTTGTTTACGTCACGTACGATAACTTGTGGACTAAGTTATATTTGAAAAGGCGCTTATGTAAATAATCAAGAATTGGCTGTTAATAAAACTAATTTATTAAAACAAGGGCTTCTCACTCCCCTGCAAAACCCCCGTCCTTCGTAAGATGTCGAAGTGGGATCACAGCGTTATAGCGGTGCAGTGTGAAAGGGCACCAGCCGAGGAACGTGTCCGTTCCGGGTATCCCTACCTACCGTTTTGGGTCCTAAGATTTACCTCCTTCGTTTACGCCACAGATCTTAACATGCTGGTTGTGGGGAGGGGGACCGTAAACGCCATTCAAACTGCAGCGGCTTGCTTCCGTGTAAACACGGCGAGGCTCACCCTGCAGAAGCCTGGGCGCGCTCTCAGCTGGAAGGGGAACCTCCCTCCCCGCCCCCGCCCCCGCCCCCGCGGCCAACCCGGGCTCTGCTAGGGGGCGACCCCGGTGGCAATGGCGCCGCCTCCGTCCCCCTCCACACTCACGGGTAGAAGCTGAGCTTCCGCTGGTCGCGAGCGCTCTGCCCGGCTCGGTTCCGGCAACAGGTGGCCGCACAGTAGCGAGGCATCGCCAGGAGGACTTCGCCTTCGCCGCCGCCGGCTACCCTCCCAGCCCTGAGGGTTGATGCCCCGCCCACTCCCCCTCACCCTAGCCAATAACACACGCGCTTCCGCTTCCGGGATAAGCTCGGATAGCCCCCCTCATCGCACACACTTCCTCCGCCTCGCTTTCCTTCGCCGCCGGAAGAGGCGCCGCGTCACTCGCGCGGGGCAACAACAGCCTTCCACGTGCGCCCAAGCGGGCGCGCCACGTGATGCCTAGAGGACCAATCGGGGAGCGCTTCGTGTAGATGCGTCGCCCTTGTTCCGCGCGCCGCGCCCCTGCGCCGAGACTATAAGGTGAGGGGAGACTCACGGGAAGTGGAAAGCTGGGACCGACTCGGGACACGGCTCAGAGTGGCTGGTGAGTGGGAGCGGCGGCCCCCCCACCTTCACTTGGGGCAGGGCTGTGAGGGAGAGGGGAACCTCGAAATTCCCCCAGGGAGGGAAGTGGGTAGAGATGGGGAAGAAGGGGCCGACCCTCCTGAGCAGGGGAAGCGGTGGGAGGGCGGGGGCCTAATGTTGTGGCCGCCTTTTTCTTCCTTCAGGAACGTGGTTCTTTAAAGAGCAAGGGAAGGTGAGCTGTGCAGCGTCGTCATTATTAATATTATGTCTCTGCTTGTGTAGTTCTTATCACACACTTCAGGCCAAGCGGATGGCTGTCGAACGCGGGAGCGCTTCGTACTGGGGTGCAGACTGAAAACTGGAGAGGGCGCCTGTGCCTCTAGTAGTTGAGCAAAAGGGGGAATTGTAGCAGGTGTTGCTTGGTACCTGAGGGCCTTTCCGCACTACACTGTTACAGTGCTACTATTCCACTTTCAACATCCTCTGGAATCCTGGGGTTGGTAGTTTAGGGAGGGGCCTTTAGAGTCCTCAGCCTGAGAGCTCTTTGGCCCCAGGAAACTAGAAACCCCAGAGTTCCGCAGGAGGTTGAAAGTGCCATAATAGCACTAGAACAGTTTGGTGCAGAAAGCCCCCTGGTTGCATGACAAACAGCGCCTGCTGAAATGCCTGGTTCAGCACAATCAGTAAAGGTACAGCAGCTCTCTCCAGTTTTTGGTTTGGTATCCCCATCCCCCGTCACACACATACTTTCTGTCTTCTCGAGAGCTCTGACATAGGGCCCAATGTGTGTCCTGACTAATTCTTGGGACCCAAGTTTCCCCAGTCCTATTTCTATGCTCTGACTAATTTTGTTCTCTGATCCAGTGCTCTCTACTTTCAACATTAGTGACAAATAGTGGGAGAGGGGACTGAATAGTGAGGGAAAGATAGTTGCCCTCGCTAATAGATCGCGTCTAAAGGATGCAATCCCAGTCCCCATTAAATTGTAGTGGGTAGAGCTTACTTATAGAAAGGGAGGAAGATGCATTCTGAAAAAAGTAAGAGGTTGCTAGAAAGGTGATAAGATGAGGATGAGAGAATCAGGTGGGTTTTTATTGCAGGAAATGAGTTTGTGTTTCAGGTGTGCAGGATGTTGGCAAAGAAGGTGTGGATTGTCTTAATTTTTTTTTAAAAAGATGCTAGTCTTTGCTTGCCCCCATGAATTTTTCTGTGCTTCTCCACCCCATGGTATCAAATAAATACGTTATTTTAAAATTCGTTTCAATTCAGTAGTTTAGTGCAGTTTCAGGACTTGAAAAGTGAAAGAAGTTTAGAAAGTGGCAAAGTTTGAGAACCACTCTTCTTTGATGTTCTGGCAGTTTCATCCTGAGAAACTTGATAGATTTGGGTTTATGTTTCTCAGCCCCCATTTTACCTAATTGTAAATGGGAGTAAATGACTTTGAATCTAGAGTATTTTCAACATGGAGAATTACAGCATATGTGTATTCAGCTCTTCCTTGATCTGTCATACTTGGCTTGATCTATCTTGAGTTTTTTGTTGTAGGATAACACTTTCTATTCTGGGTTCATAGGCTGCCTGAGTACTCATTTTTCCTTGCTAGACTCTGCCCTGTCGCTCACGCACAGGAAACATGAAGGATATGACGTGTACAAACAGGAGCCAATTGTCTGGTATTGTTGTCCATGTTTAACATGGTGTTTTTGATAGCAGAACAGAAAAAGAAATAGGCTAGGAATCCTTTAATGAAATTTCATTAACTCCAGTATTCAGCTTGTCACTTTTTATAAGTTGCTTTTTAAAAAAATTGAATGATGGAGAAATCTGTACAGATCCATATCACCTGAACACATTTAAATTATCTGTTTTTGGAAGCTAAGCAGGGCTGACCTTTATTGGTGTTTGGATGAGAGACCACATGGTTAGTGTAACACATAAGCACAGTCAGTTTGATGTGGGTATAGTCTTACTTAATTGAATTTACTCTTAGTCAGTGACATCTTTGACCCAATGGGATTTCAAGTATGACTATGTGTAGTCCTAACCCACTGTGTAAATAGTGAATTCATCACAACATTTGTTTATGAAAAAGTGTCTCTGCGAAATAGTCTGTGTGAGGATTCAGATGTTTCCAGCAAACGTTAGAAAAGTAGTCTTTGTTATGCTAGTTACACATATTTTCTTACATAAGCTATGGCTGTGTGCTTGATCACCTCAAAGAAGTGCTATCTGCATCTTTTGAAATGAATGTTCTGTACTACTTTGCTTACAACCAGCCTTTTTTATATGCTAGCATTGACATTTTGGTGGTATACTTGTTGTAAGCTGCTTTGAGTCCCAACCTGGGGAAAAATGGGGTATAAAAATAATAAGATAATATGCTAGATCTCCTTTCCAAACAATCCCTGAAATTTCTATCCTTAGAAAGCTGTCACTCTCACCCTGGCCTACAGTCCCCTTTAAAATCTCTGCTTGGATTTGGATCCTGGGCCTCACAGTGTATGTTAGCTTTGTGTTCCTTATGGTAAGAGTGACACTCTTTGGTCCAGCTTAAGGAAGCCAGTCGGTATCAGATTTAACAGAGTAACCAATAGTTCAGTTCTGTTTTCATAAGACCCAGAATCAAGTTCTGGTACTCAGTGCCAAACCAGTAATAATGTTCAAACTGAGTTATGTCAGACTTTTTCCTTCAGTCAGTTCAGACACCCAGGGCACATTCACTTTCTCTCCCTTTGTCAACTGGCTCTCTCAAATGTTTCTAACAAACTCTTTTTAAAAAATCCTCCTCTCCTTCACTGAAGCTGCTCCCTCCTTTCATAGAGTTCTCTGTGCTGGGGTTGGCTGCCCTCTGTTATTTAAATGTTGCTTAGCAGCCACTCAGTACCCAATTTGCCTGTTTTTCTCTGCAGGAGTTTCACAGTGGGGCTTATTTGTCAGATAATTTTTTGACTTATTCAGCTGTATTTTATTTTTATCTGTAAACATTTTAATAGTTTTTCTTCACCCCACAGAACTTAGCTAGAATTGGGTAGGTAAAATTTCAAATACTTAGCTAGAGAGCTAGAATTAGTGAGTTAAAACTCCAACCAAAATTAGCAAGATTTAAAATTTATGAAAAGTCTGCCAAAATAAGTGCATTTTAATGTGTTGTGTCATTCCCCTAAGGAAACACTAAAGTGGCCTGGCTTATCTCCTTTAAAAGAGAGTTAAGAGTTCCACTGTCAGGGTGGTTTCACTGGTGGGAACAGAGAAGACAAGCTTTTCAGTTGTATGTTGCTTGGAAGATGCAGATCTTCAAAAAAAAAATCCAGAGCTCTATGTGTACATGTCCATGTCTGGATTTTTTTTACTGACCTCATGCCATGCAGGCTTCTATAAGTAATAGCCAGCACCCTAGATTAGGTCTGAAAAGGAACCGGAAAAACCAGTGTGCTTAGCCAAGACCAGTGTAACATGGTCAGAAAAGTAGACTCCAGAGAAACGTTTTCTGAGGTAGCCCAGTTATAATATTGAGCAATAAATCTCGTGTGGATGATGTGTATCTGTGGCCAGATCGGCACTCTTCGAAAGGGAATACTGTTTTTGTATCAACTCCCAGTGAACCGCCCGATTATCCAGGAGCACCCCTAAACTGTGAACCTGGTCCTTTAGATGGAGTGCAAATCTGTCCAAAGTGTATTGTCCAGTGCTGTCCAGAGCACTTCCAGTGCTGGCTCATTGCTGCTAATTAGTGGTGGTACTTCCACTTTGTCTGAACTAAGCCTCACTTGCTGGTCCACATCCATTCTGTCACTGTAGATGCCAGTTCAGTTTCCACATGCTCCTTGGCATCAGTTGCAAAGAAGATTAAGAGCTGGTTTTTAACGTATTAATGGCACCGAACTCCAGTTACCTTTCTAGTGACTTCTTGTAGGTATTATATAGTCTGGGAGAGAAGAGTACCTTGAAGAGATTATAAGTGTCTGTAGGTGAAACAATAGGCCACCTTCTGAGAATGCCCAACTAGATGGGATTAGTGACACTGTTAATAACACAGTGGCTCCACCACTTTCAGAAGGGCTTGAGGTTCATAACCTTTACAACAGTGGGAAAAATGCAAATAGCTCTCTGGTGCAATCCCCCTTCTGTTCTCTTCCGAGGCTCCCCCCTCCCATTCTCTTGCCTTTTGCATTCTGGGGCCAGAGGCAAGGGAATGGGAAGGGGAGGCTTTGGAGGGGAGAAGGAAGGCTTGCGTAGCCCCCCAATAATTTGCTTATTTCCTCAGCGAGAGTTCTCAGTGCTAGGGCCAAAGGCAAAGGAATGAGAAGGGGGAGCCCAAAGGGGAGAAAGAAGGCTGGTGCAGGCCTTCTCCCCATTCCCTTGCCATTTGCCTTGGCTTCAGCATTGGGGCCAGAGGCAAGAGAATGGGAGAGGGGAACTCCAGAGGAGAGAAGGAAGGTGTGCATGTGCCTTCCCCTAATTTCCTTGCCTTTTTTTCCTGAACGCTAGTTTACTTTTTCCATGCCTGGCAAAATGCAAGGGAATGAGAGGAGGAGGAGAATGAGAACGGGGGAAGGCATGTGCACACCTCATGAGTGATCAAAGGTCAAACATGTAAATATAGAGGGAGGACTAGACTGCCAAGCTCTGAGTCCTAAAACCAGGCTTAGACTTGGAAGCATGGAGTCGAATTTCTACTGCCCCTATTCACTTTTAACATTTTACCCACCCCTGTATTTTCTGTTATTTTAAAATGCTAAATTAGAGACTGGCTGTTAGGGATGTGCTGCTGTGATTTGGCTATAATTGGGTTGCTTGCTGAAATTTGTGTGTACAGCAGCTGATATGTTATCTTCATTTCTGCTTTAAACAGTGGCATAGTATAAGTTTGACACCAAAGAATACTTTTTTTATTAGAACAAGCTGCTTTGTCTTAGCTGAAGAGATGGAGAAAGCGTGGGTCCTGGATCCTTCAAAGTTGCCAGCCTCTATTCTAGTTTTATTCCTTTGTATAGTCCTGTTCAGGTTTAATTTGCTACTCTTCCTTGACCGTATGAACAGGGGAGTTCCTAGCCTTTTCCCTTCTGTCATTGCTTTCCTTATGTGAATCTGTAGCTAAGTTCCTGTTTCTTCGGACATTCTGTGCATGAGTAGGAATTCTGGAAAATTAGAAATCTTGCTCCCGTAGAGCAAAAAGAAACTCCTGTTCATATGTGTCTTTAGCGAGCCTGCATAGAAAAAAAAAGTGCTGGGTGGGGTGGAACAGGAAATTGTGGAGAAAGAAAGGAGAAAAATGATGTGCGTTGATACAGAAACAGTTTGTTTGCTTCCAGTTAATTCCTATTCTAGTCCCCTTGGAACAAGATTCAAAACAGGCATGCTCAGGCTTGTATAGTGATTTGCCTGTGTAATCTGTAGAAATGGTACTGCAGGAGATGTGTTCCAGACATTGAATTTGTAATTACTAGTGTTCTGAGATGGATATCTCCACAGGTGTTGACAGGTTTGGAGAACAGAAGAGCATGCAGAGTGCTTCTCTGTTAACAAATTATCTTGTAGACTTCCCTATCCCATGGGCTCTAGCTGGTTTATAGCAGTCATCAGTATCTTTCTGTCCTCGGAGGGTTCATAATAAGTGCTATGTTTTGATGTCTAAAGAACATGAAGACAGTTTTTTTATAAAAACAATGCTACTTAGTATTGTTCCCCATATCCTAAGAAGCGCTTAACATAACACTGTATTCTGTTATCATCTTTTTCATGTAGTCAGGCCAGAAAACCACAACTAAAAGCAGAGGAAATTAGTTTACATTTAAATCAACGTTTAGAACAAGGGTGGGGTAAGATATGGCCTTTAAGATGTGATTGGACAGCACCTCCCAACAACCCTAATTAGCGTAGTCAGTGATGAGGAGTGGTAGAAGTTGTAGTCCAGCAACATGAAGTCTAAATTTTTCACTACCCTGTGCTAGAACCACTTTTCTCACACCTTTAAAACTATAATTAGCTTGTAATTAGCTCCTATGAATACCTGAAATATATTGGTTGATATTGATAATAACAGATGGCTATAGTATTTCTGACAGTTCAAAGTTGCATTTATGTTTCTTTATATGCAGTTTTTAGAAATACTTTAGCAAAACACAAGGGTTATAGTGTTTGTTAGCTCTTGTAAAATAATCTATCTAGACTTATTTATGTTGTCAAAAGTGGAAAAGCAATATCAAAATAATAGCAGTTTAACATTAGTTCTAGTTTAAAAGATGCATGTTTGCCCCTTTTGAAATGATTTGAAGCCATATAAATGTAGATTAGCATGCCTCTTGAAAAGGGTGTCTGTGTATGTTTGAAACAGATTGCTTTTAGTAATTAGTTCTGCATATATACACAATCAGGGTGGCTTAACAAATTATAACCTTTATGATTAAGATCATCTGATACTTCCTTGGTTAGGTTTCTGAGATTTTTTTTTTAAAAAAATATGGTGTTTCTAAAAGAAGCTGTTTTATGTGGGAATGTAAAAACACTTCCAGTATAGAATCATAGAAATGTAGAGTTGGAAGAGACCACAAGGGCCATCCAGTCCAACCCCCTGCTATGCAGGAAAACCCTCACAGCACTCCCGACAAGTGGCCATCCAGCCTCTACTTAAAAACCTCCAACGAAGGAGACTCCACCACACTCTGTGGCAGCACATTCCACTGCCGGACACTTCCTGAGGTTCAGGTGGAATCTCCCCTCCTGCAGCTTGTATCCATTGCTCCTTGTCCTGGTCTCAAGAGCAGGAGAAAACAAGCCCACTCCCTCCTCGACATGACACCCCTTCAAATATTTAAACATGGCTATCATGTCCCCTCTCAGCCTTCTCTTCTGCAGACTAAACATACCCAGCTCTCTAAGTCTGTCTTCATAGGGCATGGCTTCCAGGCCCCTCACCATTTTGGTTGCCCTCCTCTGGACCTGCTCCAGCTTATCCATATCCTTCTTGAATTGGAGTGCCCAGAATTGGACGCAGTATTCAAGATGAGGTCTAACCAAAGCAGAATAAAGTGGTACCAATACCTCCCTCGATTGGTATGGGCTAGTTTGAAGATATCCTCCATTTCTAACCTTTCCCTGGTCCTTACCAGTTATTATAAACCTTGTTGATCATAATATGGGATTAGAGCCTGAAAATAAGACAAACTTATTGGGAAAAAAACCCTTTTATATGGATTATATAAATGCTTTTATAGTTTTACTGATGTAAAACATATCTCCCATTAATGGAAGTAGTAGTGTACATGTGTACATATGCTGAAGTTAAAAAATTTATGCTAAAAAAAAATTAACCCAAAAACTTGGGTTGACTTAGCACAGGTCATTGTGTTAAGTCAACACTGTCAGCTGCAGTGGTGTAAGAATGGCTTCAGAGAGCCACCGCCACAGTGAGGAGAACAGAATGGATCGTGGCTTTTTTCTGGGTCTCCCAACCCCTTCTAGTCTTGCCACCCCAACAAGCTCCAAAGAACCATTACTGTGGTGGGGAGAATGGAAGGAATCAAGACTTTTTTCAGAGTCTCCTGGTCCCTTCTAATGCTCCCATCCCAGTCAGGAAGCTCCAAAGAGCCACTGCTGCAGTGGGGAGAATAGAGGGGATTGAGGCTTCTTTCAGCGTCTCCTGACCCCTTGTAATCTCCATGTCCCAGCAGGAAACCTGCAGAGAGCCACTGCTGCAGTGGGGAGAACTGAGGGGTTCAGGGCTTCTTTCAGGTTCTCCTGGGACAGACTGAGGTGAGAGCTTAGTCACTCTAAGGAAAGCTTAAAAGAAACACTGACCATGGGAAGCCCTGATGCCCTCCGTTCTTCCTACTGTGGTGGCAGCTCTTTGGAGTTTCCCTGTTGGGGTGGGGAGAGTAGAAGGGTTTAGGAGATCCGGAAAGAAGCCCAGATACTCTCTATTCTCCTCACCACAGCGGCAGGTATTTGGAGCTGCTTTGTTGGGATGGGGAGATAAGGGATCAGGAGGCCCTCAAGAAGCCCTGATCCCCTCATTCTCCCCACTGCAGCAGTGGCTCTTTGGAACTTCCCTGCTGGGGTGGGAACCAATCCCCTCTATTCTTCCCATCGCAGTGCCACTTCTGGCCTAGGCAGGAAAATAGCAGCAGTGGCAAATAGCTCCACTTTGCAATGCCCCCCACCCTCCTCAAGCACTAGTCTTTGTTGGTACTTTCCAGTTCAGAAGCAATAAGGAGAACATATCTCCAAAATCCCACATTAAAAAAACCCGTCACCAGTCAAGCTCCCTGTCTGTTTCCCTGTCTCTCCCTCACACCTCTTCTACTCCCACCTGATTCCTCAGCCTGCTTACTTGTTGATTTGTTTTTGTTTTTTCTCTTGCTCCTTGCTGAATTATCTCCTGAGAGAACCTCAAAGAAGTAGCAGCCCCCTGTCCCCACTGCAGTGCTGCTTCTGGCCTGGGCTGGAAAATTTAAAAGTTAACACTGTATCCTTAACCAGTATAGTAGCTGAAGCTATTTTGTCTGCATATATTGTTTCCTTTGTCTCAGCCAAGGTTTATTTCAAAATCTGTAACATTGGCCTCAAAACCTGCCCTCAGCTTAAACATGAGGTTGTCTTATACATGATCTGCAATGTAGATCTATGATTTTAAGTTGCAAAAAAATAATGAAAAAAACTACACCGTTAAAGTTGCATTTGGTTACGAAAAGGGTTGCTTCTTGAAGATAAGATTGAGTTACAGGCAAGGGGAAGTGGTTCTGGGGGGGAAAAAACCTGCAGATGCTTATAGAAAAATGTAAACAGGGTAACTTCAAGACCCCCAAGGAACACATGTCAGATCATGTAAATTCTTACAGTCTGAGAAGGTAGTAGAATAGTAAAACTCTTTAACTTTTCTGTAGATACAAATGTTAAATTAATTTACAAATGTTAAATTAAGTGAATACTTGGATAGTTAGACCTCTCTGTTGCAAAATAATAACTGAATTGCTGATGTTTTCCCCTCAGGTGACTTACCATGGCTACTACACAGTCTGTCTTCATATTTGCACTTTGTATTTTAATGATAACAGAATTAATACTGGCTGCAGAGAACTATTATGACATTCTTGGTGTTCCCAAAAATGCATCTGATAGACAAATCAAGAAGGCATTTCACAAACTAGCCATGAAATACCATCCAGATAAAAACAAAAGTCCAGGAGCAGAAGCAAAATTCCGAGAAATTGCAGAGGGTAAGTGAAATTTATTCAGAATTCTGAATTCATTGTACATATTTCCAGATTGTGAACAGAGAAATAGGACTAATACTGATCCTGCTCTGTAAGAACACATGCTTTTTTCAAACCGTGGTGATTCTCAGCTATTTCATATAGGTCTGGTAAGTACACAGCTCAAGGAAAGTAGTGAGAGATGAATATGGATCCTTACTTAGTACTGATGGCAGTAAAGGTTCATCTACCTGAGTTGTTCCTTTAGTCTTCTTTGGAAGCTGCTGTATAGATGCGCCAGATTATTTGCAAATACCAATGAACTCATCAGGAAAAGAGTAGCTATCTTATTTGTGTTGGAAATGAGTATGAAAGTGCTTGATTGGAATATTGGGCTGTATTCTCTATTTTACTCTCTAGCATTTTAAATTAATTTTTTTCTGTTGTGCCCTTGGTATGGATTTTTTTTTTAATTGCTAAATGCAGTAGGGCTCTGCTAGCTAGTTTCTAGCTCTACAGTTTTACACATTTCTACTCAGAAATAAGCTGCATTGCATTCAGGAGGGGAGCTATAAGATTGTAACTTGTATCAGCACCATAACAATGATACTTTTAATTAGAATGTTAATTTTTTTTAAAAAAAAATTCATTTACCTGCCTGTAACTCAGTGTGTGACACTGGCTTGGAGCAGTGATACGACTTCATATAAGTTGCCCCCTATTTCTTTCTGCGTGCCTCAGTATTAGTTTCAGGCTAATTCTGCATCATTTTTAGTGCACAGATCTTCAGTCTTCCTATTTGATAGTCTTTTACTAAAAACTGCCATTGTGATAATGGGGCTTCCCATTATCTAGGCTTATCAAAGGGAGATACTTCCCTCTTCAGGTAAACCAAGGGTTAATGAGGTGTTGGGATTACATCAAGGGTCACAGGGTGAGAGTTGACCAACCAAAAGGAAAGGGTCAGCATCACAGGTCACAAGGTGAGAATTGACCAACCAAAAGGGAAAGAGGTGGGCATCTTGGAGATGCTTCCAGATCCTTCCAAGGAGGAAAATATAAAACTTCTGAGAGGCCATGTGGCCAAAAGAGAAAGAGAGGAGAGCTGGGCCAGTCGAGCTGGCAGGCATGCCATGTCTCCTGGACCCCCCTCTCTTCTCCTTTAGACCATCTAAGCCTGTAACCTAATTGTGAGTAACTAGAAATAAGTAGTTAGCCGCGTTAGGGATGTTGTTATTTTGGGAATTGGCTGATCTTAAGAATGTATCTGTGCTGTTATATCTGTTTTGTAAATTCTTGTAACTAAGTATACCTGGGAGAGGGGAGTCTCCCAAGTGTATATTGTTTATTTGCATGCTTTGATTAAACACTTCTATAAACCTCCGTTTCTCTCCATTTCCATGCCAGGTTTGGCACACGCTACATAGGACCTCTCTCACTTGGGGGGAGGAGGGAGGTGGAAGTTCCTTACGCTTAGAGATTGGGCAGGGTCCGTCCTGTCCAAATGATTCTTAATTCAGGGGGGTGGTGGCAGCATACCTGATAGAGCTGGGAGATTGCCAGTCGTTCCATGCGTGGAAGTCAGCTTTGGAAGGCTGGCAAGAACCCCAGTAGAACGCTGGGAGGGAATTTCCAGTCTTGCAAGGCTGGAAGTCAACTTAAGAGACTGGAAATAAACCTACAGTGTCACAGCCATACATGCAAAAAATGATATTTTCTGAATTAGGATGATTCTATCTTTAGTATGTATATCTATGTCAATATAAGATTTTTTTAAAATATTTTTTTCCTTCCTTTACAGCATATGAAACATTGTCTGATGAAAATAAACGTAGAGAATATGACCAGTTTGGCCATGCTGAAGGGAGGAGCAGCAACGGCAACACTTTTCATCAACCATTTAACTTCAATTTTGATGACTTGTTTAAAGACTTTGACTTCTTTAGCCACAACCAGAACACACACTCAAAGAAACATTTTGAAAATCACTTTCGGAGTCATCAGCGGGCTCAGAGCAGGCAAAGACGTTCTTTCCCAGAATTTTCTTTTGGAGCAGGTCTGTTTGATGATATGTTTGAGGACATGGAAAAAATGTTTTCATTTAGTGGGTTTGACAACACATACCGACAAACAATGCGAACTGGAAGCAAATTTCATGGATCTAGTAAGCATTGCAGAACCGTCACTCAGCGTCGAGGAAACATGGTTACTACATTCACAGACTGTTCTGGACAGTAATACCTTGCAGTTTGTTTTCTTCTATCGTGCCCTTAACTACCTTTTCTTTCTATCTATTGCTGCAGAAGCACAGAGGTTCTTCTGTGAACTGTGTGAGATTTATAGCTTAATCACTTTAACTGCTGGAAATAAGCTGTAGCTAAACTGATACATACTGCCAGAGGTGCAACAGAGCAAAGATGGGATAACATTAATTTATTCCACAACCTACAGAGAATGTGCATGTGGTGGGAAGACCTCCATGTGACAGTGTTAGGTTATATTTTTAATAATATAGAAGAAAAGCTGCCAGATTACCTCATTTATTATGTTTGTATTTCACACTTGGTGAAGAGCTGAGTTGGTGGTACATTAGACTTTTATCAGGTTCCCATTTCTTTAAAGTGTTAACCTGTTGAATGCATGTGTGATCTGTTTTTAATTAGCACAATGCTTACCTAACGCAAAATGAAGTTGTGCAAGTTATGGGTAGTGACTTTTAAAAATGTGGAAAAACATTAAAATTTGAGTTGTGTGACTAAGTTTGGAGAAATTGACCCTGCAAATACTGTTTTTAGGCCTTGAGTAGAAAACAGTTGAGATGAGCTGTCAGAAACGCAGACATGGCATGCCTGGCCAATGTTTTGGATTGCTCTTCAATTCTTGCTCATTTGTTGCAAGCTTCAGTTAATTGCATCAGTGAAGATGTAAACAGAAACGGTCCCAGCTGCAGGGTTAATTAAAAAAGCACCTGACTTTAATATCCCTTTTTAATCTAGTGATTCCTTAAATCTGAATTACAGACTTCATTTTCCTTACAGCTGGCAGCTCAGAAGTTGAAGTATACCTGTTCTCTCATACTTAAGCCCTTCTCTGATTACATATTTTCATATACTCACAGTGTGAGCTATTTTTTCTTTCAGTTACTTCAGTTTGGCATACCTTTTGTCTGCCCTTTGTATGTCATGTGGTATATGGTGAGCAAAGTCACTTCACTTTATGAAGGGCCAACAAGTGTGTAGTAATATGGGGCACAGATGCCACACAATGTGTTAATTCCCTGTAGGCATCTCTTCTGCTTTGTTTTGTTGTTTCTTCATATTTGGGAAGCTCTAATGAAGTGCAGTCAGTGTCACTATGGTTTGATGGTTGATGCCTCTGTAATTGAATCCCAGGTTATTAAGAAGGAAAAAAAGCTGCTTGTAACCTGCTATAAGATGTAAAACAAAATAAATTATGTAATTGTGGGTCTTATTGAAACCATTTGACAGGTTAGTGTAGAGCAGTCTTCTCTCAAGTGGATCCCTCCAGCTGCTTTTAGTGTACAACTCACATCATTTCAGACAGTTGGCTGTGTTAACTGGGTCAGATAAAAATGTAATTCAAATGATCTGGAGAGCCACAGATTGGGAAAGTTAAGTATAGTCTTTATTCTGGCATATGTGACTAGATCTGTTCAGAGCACCAGAATACCATGACTTGCATTATGACTTAAGTGCTGTAGCAGTTGATAAAAACTACCCATTCATATTTGATAATATGGCATCTTTCAGAATGTGCTGTGTGAAAAGTTTGTGTGAGCAATGGCAGATTTGGATAAATATTGCTTTGGTCTTGATGGGTAAAATCCAGTTAAGGCTTTTTCACTGATAGACCTGCTTCTGTCAGCAGAACAGGAATAGTGTGAATTCCCTTCTTCCCTGCAGCTCCCGTTATAGCCTCAAAGACTGTTTCAGAGCACTGAAAGTCCTCCTGTTGAGGAGGGAAGAGGCTGCAGAAGAAAGGTACTCTTACTATGTGAGCAGAGTTTGTTCATGTGACAGACACTACTTAATGTTTCAGTTCTGTGGTCTTCTGTTTTACTCAGTACTTGAGTATGCATGAAACATCACTTTGCAACCAGGAATAGTTATGAATGATGGAGTGGGATATAATGTTTTCCAAATGTTCTAATGCAGTAGGACAACTTTACCTTGGCATTGTGCAAGGTAAACATGCATTAAGACATGGTTATGAGCGTTCATGTTCTTTACATTATTGGGTATTTTTATATTTTGATGTTGACAATCAGATGTTAACCATGGTTTCTTGGGATGAAAAAGACTGCTAAAAAGATCATGTACACAAACCTTGAAGATGAATATATGAAGCTACCTTTCACTGGGTCAGACAACAACTTCTGCTGACTCAAAGTGCTTAACATGCACATCACAACAGGACTGAAGCTTCCTTAAACTATGCCATTTAGGAATTTCTTATTGGTCCAAATATCAGACATCATGTTTAACATAACTCTGTGCTACGTAGGTATTTCTACAGGCTTACAGTTGTGAAGGACAAGGAGAAAAACCTGCCCATATAACCTTTTGTTAAGAATTTTCCTGGGTCTCGAGGATGACTTTTCATTTAGAGAGATTCCTATCAAAATGATGGAGAAGCAGAGCTTTTAAATACAGGTATCAGAGAAATTCCCTATGGGCTTAACACTTCAGTCATCTCTGATAGTGGAATCACTTACAGAAAGAGATTGTTTTTCTCTCTTCTCTGAGTGAAACTCACTTTTTTTCAACTATTATACAGAGGAAATATGTATAGCAGCAACAAGAAAACAGTTTCTTTTTGTTGTCTCCTCCTCTTTGCACAAATGTGACGCATGGTGTTTAGGTGGATGAGTAGCTATGAAGCTATAAGGGCATCTTTTTATAAACCCTTTCTTTCTTTGGTTCTAACTATTTCAAATGATATGCAAGCAACAGGATTTGAATATTAATTTTCAAGCTTTCTTCCTCTGAAATTTTCAAGCTTTCTTACCTCCGAAATGTTCAGTTGTTGTCCCACTACAATTGCTTAATTAGTCTGTAAAGAGGGAAATGCGTAGGTTTCTAGACTAATTACAGAATGAAGGCACTCTCCTTGTAATAGGAAATTTCCAGCCAAAGACAAAATGAGCTGTTAAGCTACATGTAATGCATTTTTATTGTCCAACTCAGTGTTGTGGTGCCATGTCTGGCTTTGAAAATTGTAGTGATCTTTCTTTTCAAAACATTCCACTACAGGGGGAGTTGGTTTTGTAGTAGCTTAACATGTCTTAAGTACACACAACAAGACTGTTTCACTAGGGAGCTTCTAGTTGACCTAATGGTTTGGTGTATTTTTTAGCATTTAAGGAAATGCATTTTTGATTGGCATATAATTTCAGTGCCTTGCTGCACTTACATCCTGTAGATATTCATTTATTAAATGAATGCAGGTTAGGAGGATTATTTAATAAATTAATGGAAATGAACAGTGTCTGGTAAATACTTTTAATATTTACAGGGTATGTGTTGAGGGAAAGGAGGAAGGAATATAGACCCAGTTGTTAAATTTTGTATAGAAGTAGGGATTTCGACATGCATCGATTTGTCAGTTTGATAAAGAGAAATTCCTTCATCTCAGGAGAATGGCTCTTCTTTTGTATCTGGCTTCCTTGTATTGCCACATGATGGTGGTTCATAATGCAGATGGGAGCTCATAGATGAATGTATTCAAATATGTTAATTAAATTAAACAAGTACAGATTTTTATTTGTGTGCATGCAGCCACACATTAGAAAATAGAACAGCTATACCAGCCTTCTGGAACATAGTCCAGTTTGAAGAGAGACAGCGGAAAGAGATACCAAGATATGGAAAATTAAAATGTTTGCCAAATCAGTAGTAGAAACAGACAATATGGAGATGGCAAAGCAAGGTCTGAAAGATTAATATGCCAGAAACAAATCAGGTGGTGTAAATGGATAGATTTTGATCAGGAAAGCAGGCAAAATGGGGAGAAAGTGGTTAGAATTACCTTGTTCCAAAGTAAGGGCATTCCCAACAACTTCCATTCCTAGTTGATCATCAGAAATGCAATGATCACAGGCTGCTGTCAGGTTGTCGAGCTTTTGATCATGAATTCAAAGTACGGTGAAGGCCTCAAGATGTAATCTTGAGACACTGGCTGCCCGGAGACAACTAATGGATGCTGTATTCAGAGTGGATTGTGACATAGCTAGTACTCATGGCAGTGAGGAGGAGACTGACAAGAGGCTTAGCCATTACTGGGGACTTCAGAGCTATTTCATTGAAATAGGACTTCTGCATAGACTGAGACAGTTCAAAAGATGACCAGATAGATCAGACCTGGGCATTGTACGGCCCCCGGGCCACATACGACCCTTTGATTGGCTCTGACTGGCCCTTGTAAGGCTAATTGGAAATTACAAAATAAACATACTTTTTAAGGCTCTTTCCTCATGGGGGGGCGAAACGGGGCCGCGCACGCAGGGGCAGAACTTACCTGCAAGCGGGTTGCTCCGTCCCTGAGGAGAGCGCGGATCCGCCTTTCCAAACGCCGCCGAATTTTGGCGGCGCTCGGCGGCTCTCAGCAGCGCCCAAAATGGCGGCTGGCGACTTCTGGCGCCGCTCCGCCAATCAGGACAGCGCGCCAGCCGGAAGCCCGCCCCCGGGCAGATCTGCAGGGACGTGCTACCGCGTCTCTGCAGTTCTTCACCGGGGGCTGCTACGGGGCAGCGCGAGTGACTTTTATAAAAACCACTTGCAAAGGTTTTTATAAAACTCACAGCACCACCCCCGCGGCTGCGCTAGAGCAGTTTGAGGTCTATAACCTCGCTTTTTTTAACTGCTCTAGCGCACCCCCCGGTGAAGAAGACCTCCAGGAGAGGTCGCTCTAGCGTGGGCAATATGCCCGGCCCTCCACAATATTTTTAGTTTCTCATGTGGCCCCATGGAAAAAATAATTGCCCACCCCTGAGATAGATGGTCGTGATTGATTTAAAACCTTTGTAACAGCACCTCAGTACTGCTCTCCTTAACCATCACTGTTGTGTTCAGAGCCAGCAATGTATGTTAGGATACAAATCTCTATGAAATACAAAAAAAAAAAAAAAAATAGGCTAACCTCATTGTGGATGGACCCATGTTTTAGACTCAACAGTGTTTTATGAAGAGGTAAGGATGGAATAGATACTATTATTTTTGTTTCCTCATTTTAAAAAAATGGTTTTCCCTGGTGTTTTGAAGAAACCCAGATGAAGAATTACACAGGTGACAATTTTGTGTTGATTTTGCCCGGTGTATGCACATACCCCAAAGTGTTTTGGTAAATTATTCTACACAATTCTTGTGGAAGTTTTGGACAAAAACAGGTTTTCAGGCAAAAAGATGACTACTGCCAGGTACATTTTTTGTGTGTGTTTGAAATTGCGTTTTTATGCAAAACAAAAACAATTTGCCACACAAAGTGTGCTTTTTTTATGGTTTTGTGCAAAAAATTGGCAGGTGGAGTTTCACAAAAACATGGTTTTATGCAGAAAAGAAATGTAAAGTCTTGGATTAACTCCCTGGGGAGGACTGTCCATACAGTTCCATCCAGGCAGCTTAAACACAGGCCACTTCTGCAGTAGACTGTTGCAGGGCTATTATTCCTCTTTCAACATCCTATGGAATCCTGGGGTTTGCAGATTAGGGAGGGGCCTTTGAGCCACCGTCTCTGCACCAGAGCTGGAAGACCCATCAGCAACAACACTTTCCTTTTTCCTCTTCTTCCATACCTTATTGATCTGTTGGCAGTCTCTCTGGTGCTCTTGCAGGGCCTCCCTTGCATCTCTGCAAGAGCCTCGTGTTGCTCTTCTTCTTTCTCCACAAATTCAGTACTTTGGGCTCTGCCAGCATGGCAAACTGACAGAACTTTGTCAGTGGCCACAGAAACACAAAACTCCATCTGGGTTTCTGGAAACTTATTCAGAAGTATTTTGGGGGGGGGGTCTTGTGCAAAATGTACACATTCTCCACATTTTAAAAGTCTGCATGTATTTTTGTGCAAAGTAATCTCTTGAAATGCTAAAGAAACTGCAAATATCTTGGGGCAAATGTGCAGAAATACCCTATTTGCTAGCGTATAAGATTCAGTTTTTTTCTTGAAAAATGCTGTTTGAAAATGAGGTGCATCGCATATGCCGGTGCATCGCATATGCCAGTGCATCTTATACACCGGCAAATACGGTGCTCATTTTCTCTTATAAGGGAGGAAGAATTGAAAAACTATTAATCTTTCCAGGCATGGATGAAAAAAAAACAACCTCCATCCTTAATAACGGTTAAAGCTTTGTCTCTGGGGGGTACATAGCAACATATATGGTCACAAAAGATGGTGCTAGTGAAACCAAAGGAAGATTTTGACCTTGGAAGTACCCTGCCAGAGGTTAGTGGCAGGAAAAGTGTGCAAGGAATGTTCTTGGAAGCTAAGAAAACCTGAGGTTGGTCTCAGATCTAAAGCTCATTAATATCAGATGCGGCTGAACAAAGAAAAGATGACTGAGCATTAACTCAAGATATTTATGGGCTTCAGAACAATGAGTATAAATAATTATTTGTTTCCTCAGGACAAAATCTAGCAAATCAAAACATATATAAATTTTATGTTGGAAGCATTAATGAGCCAATGGGAGAGCAGCCTGAATAGCAAATGAAACTGTAAAATCAGGAGTACCTGGTGTTAACTATAACTCCTAATAGATTCTCAGCTCAGGCTGATCCTAAAATTGCAGTTTACTAGATGTGTAACAGGTCTAGCCAATGCAATTCCTTTTCCAATTTTAAAAGGGAGCAAACTAAAATCAGCCGCTTAATAACTGTCCCAATGAAACACCTCCAACAGCAAACATTCCAATTCTGAGCTGGTGAAATCATCAGCATTCCTCTTACTACTTCATAAAAGGAACAATGTAGGACACAATGTTTGAGATTCCCTATTTGTCCCTGAACCTTGGCAGAATTTCTACTTGTCCCTGTGCCTTGGCAGACTCTGCCCTCATAGTATGCCAGAGGGATTCTTTGAAAGTGTAAGCTGGTTTAAATAAAAATAAAATCCACCTCCTTGAATGGTGCTCTAGTAAAATTAAATGAGTACCTTGAAGAAAATTCAGGGTTCCTGAAGTAAGAAGTTACCACAGAGACAACTTCAATGGCTGAACCAGACCAGTATCTTGACTGGCATCTTGGGGGGTTAGTTCTGAATTTTTTGTGTGTGTTCTAAAATTTAATTTCTGATGAGCTTCTGGCACAGCATGGTCGTATACTATTTCTCCTCTCAGTACTGACAATAGCTAGGTTTAACTATAAATGATCTCCCTAAAGGCTATCAAGATTCTTAAGATGCTTATTTTAACAATATCAATCTTTATGGTAACAGAGGGTAATCCTACTTCCTTTAAATGTATAATGTGATGCACTATGGGAGACCTAGAATTTTTCTTAATTTTTTTTTCTGGTCTGATTTCTATCCCGGCTGGCAACCCCTTGTTCTGTCCCCAAATTTCAGTCCCATACAGGGAAAATGAAAACAACCTTAACCTAGAGAAATTTAAGTGCAGAGCATACAAATTGACCCTCCTTGGGAAGGCAGAGCCTTTAGGATGATCTCCACTGTCTGGGCAGCTGTTAGGCTCACATTGACAGGTCCCTTTGAGGGCAAGTCTCATCAAACTTTTATTTACTATTAAATATTAATTTAATATTAAAATATTTTTTTAAAAGAAAGTCATTGCTCTGTTTGCTGAGCATTGATGTCCACTAGTGCAAAACAAAGTGGATAGCTGGACTCAGGATGGTGAAGGAAAAAGGGATCAACAGCTGAATGAAAAGAAATCTTGGGGCTGTTTATTGCCAGTTTATTGAACTGAAACAACCTGATTCACTAACAGAAGGGAGACAAGCAGCAGCATGAAGACAAAAAGTATCACAAAAGTGGCCAGATGGTCCTTTTAGCAATCTGATCCATATTGGGAGAGCAGAACCCTCCAGGTTTGTACTATATTTTGGGCCAGGGATGTGGATATTCCACCTTCATTTCTGGTAGTAATTAACAGCATCCATTAATTCCCACATTCTTATTCTGGCCTCTGAAAGCATTATTTTCTCAGTGTCTTTAATTTGTTCAACCTAATCTGTGACTCGAATGATTAGGTTGTGTGATGGAAATGCTCTTGTTCAAGACTACGCTGCAAAAATACTGAAGAGAGGAGAATCAAATCTTTCGGCATTTAGTGCCGCTGTAGAGTGTCAAGGTTATTTCAAGTGCCATAATCTTTTTTGGTATTGTTGCAAGTTGTCAGGAAGAATGAAGTGTGGGAAACTTGAGGATAAAGCAATTTTTTAAAATTACAGCATTAGAATGTCATTCAGACCCACTGTGGGAATGCAAAACTCTCTTGAATTACTGGGATGTCAGTAGCTTGAGAACCACATGCTGTTTTGACTGAAGTAAGGAATAAAAATCACCCCTTTCACTCACATCTTGTTAAATATGAAGAACCTTTTAAGACCTTTTAGGTGACTGATTTGCACTAACAATCCAGACATGAGCATTAGCACTGCTGCACTTGTTCTGTTTCATTGCTATCTAATGGTGTCTTTCACATGAGGAAGTATCAAAATTGCTGATGTCTCCCACCAGGCAGCAAGATACCTACTGCCTGACCTGCAGTAGAGTTTTTACTGTTTCAGAATGCTGCTAACTTGAGCATCACAAATCTAACTGTTGATTGTGACCTCAGTGGACAATGGGAACAGTTTTTACATTTCAGAAGGAAATCTTAATGACAAAGGATTTAAATCCTGGGGAAAAATCAGTATGTACTAATTTATCTGAGGAAGTCCACTATAGGAAGTCCTATTACACCCAGTATTCCTTACATCAAATGCCATTTTTAACAACAACAACAAAAGAGGCACTGGATATTATAGATGAAAGGATTATATGGAAGTAACCAGAACCATCTTTGTGGTTTATGAAATAAATAAGATAGTCTCTTTTTCATCTTCTCTGATTCTGAATGTTAAGATGACCCATTTTGGAAATCCTATGTGTTCAGCATCAAGAATCAAGTCAGATGATTATTGTTCAGGTGATTGAGATTTCAGATATTAATTACATTGATCTGTTGATAAATAACTATATAATACAATTTTGTATATACAATTTTATACCAATACAGCAAGAATTTCAATTTGATGTGTATCAGATTAACAGGAAAGTTACTAGGAAGTTGTGAGAATTGATCCAATTTTTTAAAAAAATTCTTAACTAAAGATACTTGGAAAAAATAATAAAAATGTCATCAATGTAATGCCCATAAAGTTTGCAATATTTCTCATGGATTTGCTGTAGAATTCTGTATGTAAGAAGAGAGAGATTGGGCCCTGAAGATAAAATTCTTTCAACAACACTTCTTGCCTTCTCATTATGTATAGGTATAACAAATTAACATCCACTGTTTTTAATGTATGATTTAGCCAAATATGGAAATAGCAATTTTTTTTAAAAATACATCAAAGGCAATGGTTTGAGCAAAGGCCCAGAACCAGAAGGTCTGTGCTTATCAAGAATCAGAAATGAACCCCATCTAACAGTAGGTCCGATAATGACCTGTGTGACTTCTAGGTTTAAGAATTAAAGTTTTCTGACTGGACAAACTGTACCATTATCTTCTATACTCTTTTGCAGTATATGATTATGCACATTGATACTACTTTAACTGCCATAGCATCATCCTGTGGAATTAGAGATTTGCATTCTCTTGGAAGTATTTATTTGTGGTCTCTGTGCCTTACACACTAGGAGCTTTCGCGCATGCGCGGTACCGTTTGGAAAATTCTAGAGCTTAGTAGCTTGGCGGGAACCCCTCCCCCATGTATCCACTGAGCATGCTCAGCCCACCAAGCAACGGTCTCTCCTCAGTTCTTTCTCGTCTGCCATCGCGTACGGAGGTTCTGAGCTTAGAGCGTTTCTTCTTTGGCCTTTCCTGCAAGTCTTTCTGGTTTTTTCGACTCGGTTTTTGGCATTTGGACTCCTCTTTACAGATTACGGACTGGTTTGTTGCTTTTGATGCTTTTGTCCCTGTTTTTCCTGGGACTTCTGACCCCGACTTGGCAACCCCCCGTCTCTTCGTCTGTCTTCAACTCTTCCTCTTCTCCTTTGGACTTCTATGTCGACCCTTTTCAAACCCTGTATGAAGTGTGGTCGTAAGGTCGCTGCTTCCGATGGGCACAGCGAGTGTCTTCTTTGTTTGGGCGAGGCTCATAACATCAGAGCCTGCCCCATTTGCAAGGACTTCACCTCACAGACTCTGAGGAACCGGCTGGCACGCCTCAAGTCTTTCTGTTGGGAGCAGTCTTTGTCTCCTCAAGACCCTGCCCCAGGAAGGAGCCCGTCGAAGATGGCAAAGACCCGACCTACGACCGCACTCCCAGTGACTTCTGTGCCTTCCGATCCTGCCGCACCAATGGTACCGGGCTCGGTACCGGTGCATAAGCTACCAAGGATACCGAAGATCTTGGTGGCTTCCTCATCTGTGACTCCTGGAGAGGCCTCTTCGGGCTCGCAGGGTGCCAAGCCCGCTAAGACACTTACTGCCGCCCAGCGTAAGCGCCCGGCGACTTCGGAGTCCAAAAAAGAGAGGGAGAAGAAAGAAGAGGAAGGACAAGCATGGGTCTCCGGCTAGACCACATGTCCTTACTCCACCTTCCACTTCGACCCAGCCTACGGTCGATCCCTGTGAGGTCGCAGAACCCCAAGTGATCTTGAGGGTTTCTGATGTGGACGACCCCGTGGCCTCCCCGACTCTCTCGGAGCCACTGCTTTTGGAGGAAGAGACCTCTCCGACCGGACGCCCTGTTCTGGCGGCCCGCTCGGAGGATAGTCCACCTGCTCCCCAGACCTCGCTGACATCTCGAGGTTCTGTTGGTAGACATTTCGCCTGAACGGCGTTCTTCCTCACACCACCGGCAGCTCTTCCCCGAGTATCGGCCGCCCGGTTTATTCGGAGTGTGGGACTGTGCATCCCTCCCCAGATCATCGGGATTTTGAGCACCGCGCCCGTGACGACTGAGGGGACCGTCCCAAATATAGACGATCCCCCTAAGGCATCGGGAAGACTATCCAGGATGGCCACAGCCACCCCGGGACTCGCCTTACTCATCGGCGTCCTACGCCTTGAGATATGGCCGGGAGCATGTCTGGAGGGAGTATCCTGGGTCGTAAAGGTCATACTCTCCCTCTTACCGGGACCGTTACCACCCTGATGTCGACCGCTGGTCCCCTTATCACTGCTCCAGATCGCCTTCCAGGGGAGCTGAACATCGCCCGTGCCATGAGCGTACTCCATTGTGCTCCCCGACGCGAGCGCCTCAACATTGTCGGTCCCGGGAGCTTTCCCCTTGTCACCGGCCGATTTCTCCACCTCCACGGGTGACGTCTACAGTGTCCCGTCCGACATCTGAGGCTGTCTCCACCCAGGCATCTTCTTCTGTGGTTGCCACTGTTACTCTGGCGCTTTCGCGTCTGGTGTCCTTGCTGGTTCCCCCGGTGACTGCTGCGCAACCACCTGCGGCTCCAAAGACGGTCTCGCTGCCGGTACCGTCTCATGCCCAATCACCCGCGCACCGGTCAGACCGTTCCCCTGACAGGTCCTCCATGGCGTCGTCCAGGATTATGACTCTTGAGTTGGACTCTAAAGACTCCACACCCGTCTCGCATGAGTCCCCTCCCCTGGCATTCGGGGATCCAGCTCCTGAGGATGTGTGACAGTTCTCGGACATTCTCCTTTGGATGTTGAAAGCCCTGGGTCTGAAGATGGCGGAACCGGCTACGGTGGTGCAGGATCCGGTTTTCCATTATGTCGATACCCGCTCTCCTGCGACAGCCCCACTACCGTTCCTGCCCGCCTTGATGGAGGCCCCCAAACACCCGTGGCCTCAGCCGTCTTCAGCCCAGCCTATACCGCACAGGCTGGAACACCTCTATCGGACTCAGAAGGAGGATGCCGAGTTCTTATTCAATCATCCTCAGCCCAACTCAGTGGTGGTGGAATCGGTGCAGACCAAAGGCGGTTCCAGGCCCCACACGACACCGCTGGACAAGGAAGGGTGTCGTTTGGACACTTTCGGAAGGAGGTCTTTCTGCCTCCTCCTTGGTGGCGAGAGTGTCCAACACCCAAGCTTGCATGGCAGCCTACCTGCGCCGTCTTCTCGACAAGTTCGCCCCTATTCTCTCCACTGTTCCGGAGGAGAATAGGGCGAGCGCTAACCAATTCTACAACGAAGCGGTAGCGCTTGCGAACCAACAGATCATCTCCTCGAGACATTCTGTGGAGGTGGCGTCCCGAGTCATGGTCGGCTCTGTCGCCCTCCGAAGGTATGCCTGGCTACGATCCTAAGGCCTCCAGGAGGACACACGGAAACGCATTGAGGACCTCCCATTCGATGGCAAGTTTCTCTTCAATGCGTCAATGGATGAGGTGATGGACCACATCATCAAGGCCCGTCTAACGGCCAAGAAGATGGGGATCCGTCAGCCTCCGCAGTCCCGCCATGGCCCGTGACCTGCGTGGCGCCCTTCATCCTCTGCAAGCTTCCAACCTCATTCGCCCAGGTCCGGATCCTCTCGGACTCCCGCCACATCCTCCTCCAGACGTCCTGCACGGGGCCGACAGACGGCTTCCAAGAAGTCTTCATCGGGATCGAAATCCCGCTTTTGATGGGATCTGCAGGACTCTACCTCAGCCAACTTTCCGTCTGCCATTAGCCCTAACGAACCACCCCACGCTGGCCAAACACCTCGACTCGTGGCGATCGATCACGTCGGACTCTTGGGTGCTCACCATTGTTCGACTTTGTTACACCATCGAGTTTGCAAGTATTCCACCTCAAGGCGTTTTCTACTCCACCCAGGCCAGCCCAGCTCTGCTGGAGGAGATCCAGTCCCTCCTGCAGAAGGGAGCGATCGAGCCGGTCCCGCCCTCGGCCACTACCACTGGCTTCTACTCCCGGCACTTTACAGTACCAAAGTCAGACGAGACCCTACGACCTATTTTGGATCTCCAAGGGGTAAACGAATACATCCGCCCCAGGAGGTTCAAGATGGTCACCTTGTCGACGATCCTACCGTTCCTCCGCCGGGGAGACTGGTTTGCTTCAATCGACCTGCGGGATGCTTATTTCCACATTTCCATCCGTCCGCAGCACAGACGATACCTTCGGTTCACGATCGACGGCACCTCCTACCAGTACCGGGTGCTGCCGTTCGGCCTCTCCACTGTACCAAGCATGTTCACAAAGTGCATGGCCCCTGTGGTCTCCCACCTGCGGACGAAGGGCATCACCGTCTTCCCCTACCTAGACGATTGGCTGCTGGTAGCGTCCTGCAAGAACAAATTGTACTCGGACATCCATCTAACGCTGTCCCTCCTGACCTGCCTGGTCTTCGGGTCAACCCGAAGAAGTCACACCTCGAGCCGGCGAGAGTGTTGGACTTCATCGGAGCCACCCTGGACTCGGTCTCGGACAGGGCCTACCTGCCTTTGGAGCAGGCTCGTACCCTCCGCTGATCTGCTGCGGCCATCTTTGACACCCCAACGATATCGGCGAGGAAAATACAACAGCTCCTGGGCTACATGGCCTCCACCACAGCCGTCACGTACTTGTCGAGGCTGTGAGCGCGCCCTCTACAACACTGGTTTGTCAGAGGCTTCAATCCGCTCCAAGACGACCAGCGCCTGCGACTTCGACTGCCGACACCAGTACGTCGCTCTCTGCTGTGGTGGCTCTCATACCGTCATCTCCTGTCCGGGATGCCGTTCACACGACTGACCCCTCGGCTCACAGTCACGACCGATGCCTCCCTCTTCGGATGGGGAGCGCATTGCGATGACCTCAGAGTCCGAGGTCGATGGACTGGCGACGAGACCGCTCTCCACATAAACGCCCTCGAGCTCCTAGCCATCGGGAAAGCTCTGAGAGCGTTCTGCAATTTGGTTGATGGACAAGCCGTACTGATCCTGACCGACAACACTACGGCGGTGTGTTATGTCAACAGACAAGGAGGGACCCATTCCACCACGCTCCTCACCATCACTCTCCAGCTCTGGGATTGGTGTGTGTCCCTCCGAGTTCACCCCGTTGCCGTCCGCCTGGCAGGACAGGAGAATACGACAGCAGACACCCTGAGCAGGGACACTTCTACCAACCACGAGTGGTCCCTCTCGGAGGATGTGTTCCACTTGATACGGTGCCGCTGGGGCAATCCCGACATCGATCTCTTTGCCGCGGTGTCGAACGCCAAGTGTTGCCGGTACTGTTCGAGAGCCGGCCGGGGACCGAACTCCCTCGGCGACGCATTCCAGTACCGATGGGCAGAGGGTCTCCTGTACATCTTCCCACCGTTCCCCCTGCTGGGCAGGGTGGTCGCCAAGATGACGCCATCCTGGTCGCCCCGTATTGGCCGACGCAGCATTGGTTCACCCCGCTGCTCAAGGCCTCTTGGGGACGGCCGCTCAGGCTTCCAACAGCACCCGACCTGCTGTCTCACTCCGGCGGTCGCGTTCTCCATCCCGACCTGCCTCTCCTGGACCTCCACGCATGGAGGATAGTGCCCTAGACGATCCCGCTGTCCAGGACGTCCTTACCGTGGCCAGAAAGGAATCGACCCGCCGCAACTATGCCTACAAGTGGCGGCGGTTCGTGACTTTGCGGAGAAGCGTGGAGACACGGTATCACCAGTTGCTCTTGGTACTGTGCTCCACTTCTTGCTTCACTTGAAACAAGATGGTCTCTTGTTCTCTTCGTTGAAGGTGTACCTGTCTACCATTGTGGCCTACCAACCCTGAGGCTCTCCTTCGGCAGCGCTCTTCCGGGATGCCATGATGAAACAGTTCCTGAAGGGACTCCACCATCTATACCCGCCGGTATCGCCGCCGTTGCCTCCCTGGTCCCTATCTCTGGTACTCTCTCAACTTACGAGACCACCCTTTGAGCCTATGGCCACTATTGATGATAGGCTCCTGACTCTCAGGACTGCTTTCCTGGTGGCTGTCACCTCTGCCAGGCGTGCCAGCGAATTGACAGCTCTACGCATCGACGACCTCTTCCTGGTTTTTCATCGGGATAAGGTGGTTCTCCACCCGGACATTTCTTTCCTCCTGAAGGTTGTCTCTCATTTCCACCTTAACCAGGACATCATCCTTCCTACCTTCTATCCTAATCCGACGTCCCCTCTTGAGAGGTCTTTGCACACCCTGGACGTTCGAAGGGCCCTGGCCTTTTACACTCAGAGGACTGCAGCCTACAGGCAGACCCCTCACCTGTTAGTCTGTCACAGTCAGCGTCACAGGGGCCGCAAGGTGTCCACCCAGAGATTCTCCAAGTGGGTGGCTCAAACAATTCTGCTTGCTTATGACATGGCCAAGCAGCCTCCTCCTGACTTGCTTCGGCCACACTCCATGAGAGCTGTGGCATCCTCAGCAGCCCTCTTGCGAGGTGTGGACCTTCAGGAACTTTGTCGAGTGGCGACCTGTTCCAGGCCCTCGACTTTCATCTGTCACTGTCGGCTGGACTGTTGGTCCAGGAGGGGTGCCCGGTTTGGACGAGCGGTGCTGGCCTCCATACTCTAGGGACCTGACCCACCGTCCTTCTGGTAAGCTACGAAGTCTCCTAGTGTGTAAGGCACAGAGACCACGAAGAAGAAGAACAGGTTGCTTACCTGTAACTGTGGTTCTTCGAGTTGTCATCTGTGCCCTTACACACACCCGCCCAACCGTCCCCTCACTCTCAGGTCCCCTTTTTCGGCGGACTTGTAGAACTGAGGAGAGACCGTTGCTCGGCTGGCTGAGCATGCTCAGTGGATACATGGGGGGAGGGGTTCCCGCCAAGCTACTAAGCTCTAGAATTTTCCGAGCAGTACCGCGCATGCGCGAAAGCTCCTAGTGTGTAAGGGCACAGATGACCACTCGAAGAACCACAGTTACAGGTAAGCAACCTGTTCTTCTCGATCAGAAAGCTCTAGAGTCTCAACAAACTACAAATCCCAGGATTTTATAGAATGCAACTGTCACAATTAAAGTGGTATCAAAATGCTATAATTGTACACTGTGAAAGAAACCCCAGACTTTTTCTCTGTTTTTTTTCAATATCAAATAGAACTATATTTTCAAGATTAGTAATACTATAACTGCTATAGATACAGATGTTCCACAAATAGTCTTTCACTAACCTGATAATTTAAAGGTACCCATTCTAGTATTAAGTGAATTGTAGTGAGAAGTTGGGATAAAAGAAAGACCTCAGTGCAGAAGAAATCATTCTTTTGGAATGAGTGGATAGGAAGCAAGATTGACCACTAAGTATTTTTTTGTTTCTGATTGAATCCACAGTTGTGAATTCTCCTTCAATTACAGTTAGAATGCCTTTGGGGTGTTTTCAGGGGGAGTGCAAATTTCATGAATAATCTTAGCTAGAAGTATCCATAGAGTTATAATCTGCATGTGTAGATTTGACATCAGATGGAATGTTTGAAATTTCTTGAAAATGCACTCTTCTTTAATATGAGGTGCTTCTAAGCCAGGGATATACATTCCCATTAGCATAGTGCAATTCATTCTTTTTTCATTCTTTCACCTCAGAAGTCTTGAGTATCTGTAATAAGTGGTTAATTCTCATTTTTATTTTTTAAAAATTTTATTTATTAAAATCGTCAACCATATCCGATTCATCAACAATATGACATATTCGTTATTTTCTATAATATCAATAAAAAAGAGAATGCTTATATATCAATTTGTTCATATATACATGATTATATCTTAATTATCGCCTATTATTATATACTTTTATCTACTATTTTTTCTATCCTCTGTTTGATCATTCTATTGTAATCTTAGATCCTTCCTCCCTCCCCTCATTTGAACTGCTTTTTTTCACTTTTCCGATTTTTTCCCGTGATCTCCATAAATTAGTTATTTCTTTGTAGACTTGTCTCTTCACTTTGTAGTGTCCACTCATTACATAATTCCTTGAAAACCTGTTATGTTTTTTCATATATTCTATTATTTATTTACATCTTGGCATAACTTTGACCAGTTCTCTTCAATGTATTCCTTGATTAATCTCATATCATTCCCTTTTTTTTTAACTTTTTCCCTCCTTTATTCTGCATGTAAGATCATCTAAAATTGCATATTCCTGAATTTTTTCTAACCATTCTTCAATTAAGGGAATTTCCAATCTCTTCCAATATTTTGCATATACAATCCTTGCAGCAGTGATCATATATAAAATTATTGCTTCATATTTTTTTTGTTCTTCTTGTCTATTTGATGTGTCATATTTAATAAAAAAAATTTCCAGAGTCAATGGAATCTCTATTTGAAGGATATCTTTCATTATTTTATGTATCCTTTTCCAATATTTTGTAGCCTTCGTGCAGAGCCAGCACATACGATAGAAAGTCCCATCTTCCTGTGTGCATTTCCGACAGCTCTTTTCTTTTCATTTTGTACATCTTACTTAATTTCATGGGGTCTAGGTACCATCTATGTAACATTTTCATATAATTTTCTTTTAAATTCTGTGCTGAAGTGAACTTTTGTGTCATATTCCAGCTTCGCTCCCACTGTTCTCATTTTATTTAGTGCCCTATATTCTGGGCCCAGATGACCATTGTGTCTTTAACTGTCTCTGTTTCTACTTTTCGGTCTGGTATAAACTTGTAAAATAAAGATGTCAAGTGCTCTTTTTTCTCCCATATCAGTTTTTCCCATTCGTTTAATTGCATGCTAGTATCAATTCCCTCTAATTTAAGATCCATTTTTAGTTGCATATATGGGAACCATTGAATATCCCATCCTCCTTCTCTCAGTTCTTCCCTTGTTTTAATTCATTGACCATCCCTCAAATCATTAATAATTAAGTCTTTATAGGTCAACCGCTTATCCGTTGGGTCTTTCCATCTGCTTAAAAACGCCTCTTGTGGTGATATCCATGAAGGTATTTTCGTATATAATTTCCTCTTCCACATCTTCCCTATCTCAGACAAGGGTCTTCTTATATGATGATTCAAGGAGTCCTTGTCTATTTTCTCTTTTGGATGCCAGAGGTATTCATGCCAACCAAAACAAAGGTCAGCTCCATTCAGGCTTAATATTCTGTTGTTCTTCAAATCTATCCAGTCCTTCAACCACGTCATTCCATTGGCAATGAAATATAATTTCAAATCAGGTAGGCTACACCCTCCTCTTTCCTTTTTGTCAATCAAAATTTTCCATCTAACCTTGGTTTCTCCCCGTCCAAATAAAGGAGGTTAAGTCTTTCTTCCATTCTTGGAAACATCTCATATTTACTATAACTGGTAAATTCTGGAATATATAATTCATCTTCGGGAGCACCATCATTTTAATTGCGGCAATTCTTCCTAATAATGATAAATTCAATTTCGCCCAATTCAACAATTCTTTCTTAATTTCCCTCCATTTTGTTATATAATTATTTTCAAATAGTCTGTTATTTTGCTTAGATATTGCAATTCCTAAATAGTTAATCCTTTTCTTCTTTAAATCCTGTTATAGACTCCAATACTTCAACTTCTTCTTTTCGGATGTTTTTAGTTAATATCTTCATTTTCTCTTTGTTAATTTTAAATCCTGCAACTTCCCCGAAGTTGTCACAGACCTCCATCAATTTTGTTAAGCTTGTTTCTGGTTCTTCCAGAAAAATAACCAAATCATCCATGTAAGCTTTCAATTTGTACTCCCCCCTCTTTTAGTTCCTTTTATTAAATTTTCCCTTCTTATTTTCCTTAAGAGAACATCAAGTACTAATATAAATAGTAGGGGTGAGAGCGGACAACCTTGACGGGTTCCTTTGTTGATCTCTATAGGATCCGTCTTCTCTCCATTTATTAGTAATTGAGCCTGGCAGTTTGAGTATATGTGTGTTATCCCGGTGGTAAACTTGTCTCCACAATTCATTCTCTCTAATACTTCAAACATGAAATCATGTTCCACATTGTCAAATGCCTTTTCGGCATCTACAAATATCATCAAACATTTCTTTTTGTTATGTTTTTCGTAGTACTCTAAGATATTAATAATAGTTCGAATGTTGTCTCTTATGTATCTCCTCGGCAAAAACCCACTCTGGTCTTAGTGTATAACTTTCTGTAATATTCTTTTCAGTCTTTCAGCCATTATCCTTGTGAATATTTTATAATCTATGTTTAACAGTGATATCGGTCTGTAACTACTTGGCTCCACTAGATCCTTCCCTTTAATATCAAAGTTATATTTGCCTCATTCCAGGAATCCGGCTTCCTGTTATTTATGATCTCATTAAACATCTTACGTATAGGTTCACTTAGTTCATCCCGTAAATTCCCTTATAATACAATCCAGAGAATCCATGAGGACCTGGAGCTTTCCCCACTTTTATTTTCTTTATTGCCTCTGTAACTTCCATACCAGTTATATTAGCATTTAAGCTATTTTTCTCCTCTTCTGTTAACTTTATCAAATCTTGCTTTTCCAAATATTCCTGAATCTTCCTTTTCATGTTGCTCTTAACCTTTTTTTTTGATATAAATTCTTGTAGTATTTTTGAAAGGTCATCAGTATAGTCTTCTGATCCATGTAAACCTCCTTGTCTTTCCTGACCTGTGATATAAGATTTCTTTCTCTTCTTTTCCTTAATCTATGTGCCATCCATCTTCCAGGTTTGTTGGCATTTTCGAATTGCTTTTGTTTAAGTATTCTCAAATTCTTTTCCTTCTCCACCAAATTTTCGGGGTGTAATTCCATTTGTAATTTTTTAAACGCCCTCCTCAATTTTTCGTTTCCAGGGTCCTTCCTTAGCTCCTCTTCTTTTCTTTTTATTTCTGTTTCCAAATTCTTCATCTTCTCCTCTCTTTTCCTCCTCCATTCTTTATTCCATTTTATGAATAGTTCTCTCATGACCGCTTTTCCAGTGTCCCACAGTGTTTTTGCCGCTATCCCTTCCTTATCATTCTCTTTAAAGTAATATCTTAATTCTTTTCTTGCTTTTTCCAAATACTCCTTATTCCTCAATAAGAAATTGTTGATTCACCAACTTGAATATTTAATTTCTTTCCTTAAACTTAGTTCCATTTGTATTGGATTATGGTCTGAAATAATTCTAGGAAGTATTTCCATGTCTTTCACTGTCATGTGTAGTGTTTTAGAAATTATAAACATATCAATTCTAGACATGGTGTGATGGCAATCAGAATAATACGTAAATCCTCCTCTTTCATGTTTGCATCTCCAAATATCCATCAGAGATAGGTTTTCCATCATTCTAAAAAAAGATTTAGGCAGCTTCCCTTTTTTCTTTTTCTCTTTTGGGTTGATTGTTCTATCTTTGACTGGGTCCAGTACCCCATTCATGTCTCCCATCTGCAAAATGTTCACCTGATTAATTTCCGTGATATATTTATGTATATCTTATTCCACTTTTTCATAGAATTTACCTTTGTTTTCTAACAGGGAGTATATTCCAACCAATAACATCGTTTTCCCAGGGACCTGAACTAGAACCCCTAAGTAATATCCTTCTTCATCCTGAAAGATTTCTTCTGAGGGGTACTTTGCCTTAACATATATGGCCACTCCTTTTTTTTCTTTTCAAAAGCTGAGATATAACATTTCCCCAATTTAGGATTTTTCAGATATTTAACATCGTTGTCTTTGATTTTAGTTTCTTGTAAACATATGATATCAGCTTTTGCTTTTCTAGATAATGGAATACCCGCCTCATCTTATAATTTGAGTTAAGCCCTTTTACATTCCATGAAATACACTTCAGCATCGTATTTTTCAGTCTTCTTTTTCTAATAATTTATTTCCAGTCTCTGAACTCTGTTGTTCTAATTCTCCTTCTTCTTCTTGTTCTTCCACTCCCGTTTCTGTTTCTACTTCTGTTTTTCCTGATATCTCAATCCATTCCTTTCCTGTTTTATATTCCTTTATCTCTCTGATTTTCCTCATCACCTCATTAATCTGATCTGGAGTGAAGCATTTATATCTTTTATAGTTTAAAGTGAACGATAGTTCACCAGTCTTTTCCCATTTATATCTGATATTATGCTTTTGTAACAGTGTAGTCAGGTTTTTTTATTCTTGTTTCTTTTTCAGTGTTTGAAATGGGATGTCCTTAAATACTTTCAGTTCTGTTCCATCTGTGATTAGTTTTTCTTCATAGTTCCCTTGCATCATTTTCTCCTTCATCCTTGTCCTGGTGAAACATATTAAAATGTCCCTTGGCCAATTTTTATCTCTTGCCGTTTTGGAACTTATATGAAATATTTTATCAATTTCTAGTTCCATGGTTTCTTCTGGGATATCCATATACGCAGCCAGCTCCGGTATAAGTCAGTCATACACATTTTCCCTCATCCTTTCTTCCAGGCCTCTCAATTTAAGGCATCTATACGATATCTCATTTCTTGTATTTCAATGTCCTTTTCCTGTCTTCCAAATCTTTCCTTTAACTCCATTCTCTCGCCTTCCCCGTGGTTTATTCGCCCATCCATTTGTTTAACTTCTGTCTGTAATATCTTCACCTCTTTATTCATTTTCTCCATCCTCTTATTTATTCCTTCCATCTCTTTTTTTAAATCCATTTTTATCTCCGCTCTGGTATCTTCAGTTCTTGTCTTATCTCTTTCTTAAAACTCCTAAGTTCTTCTAGTATTTGCTCTCCAATCCCAGCAGTCATGGAGGGTTGCTCCAACAAAGGTCTCCTATCCACTACCAACTGTGATTGGGAGTATGTAGCTGTCTTCTTCTGTGTTGCCATCCTTTTTATGTCTTCTCCTTACAATTTGTGAAATATTTGAGTATATATTTAAATCCTTTCAAATGCTATTATGATCGTATAAAATCCCACAATCAGATTATTTCTTAATTTATCACTATTAAATTATTAATTAATCACTATTAAATGAATTACTTAATTACATCTCCTTAATCTTTCAATCAGCAATATATCCAATTATATATCAAGTTTTATATCAAATATATAACCACATTTCAGAAAAAGGGAAAACTTGCATTCATATCTTCATTCAATATTCAAAAACCAATAATCCTTAATCAACTATCAGTAATCACTTATTTAGTATCAGTAATCTATAAGCTATTATCAGTATGCTATTATCAGTATTATCAGTATACTGTTATCAGTAATCAGTAAATGAAGCAATGATCAGTAGTCCATATCTTTTATACAACTATAAATAATATTCTCAGAATTAAGCTTTGTGTATATGCACCAGACCTTCCTCCAGGAGTAGCTATTGTACCACTTTTCTGATTTTTTTTCTTAGTTACAGTATCTCTCAAGGGAATGGGGAAAAAAAGAAACAATATACTCCCTGAAGGTGTATTGTTTATCTTATACCAAGGTTCCCAGCGGTATCTGACCTTCAGGCTAATTCCAGCTATCTCCCCTCTCCAAGATTTCTTCAAGGTTACTACAACCCTCCTTCCCACACTCAATCCTCACAAATCATCAACTTATTCCGACGTTGTAAAAATCTTAGTCTCTTCTTATTTATTACTCTCTTCTCATTTATATTCTATCTCTCTTGTGCTAAAGAAAAAGAAGAAAGTTGTTCCACGTCATTAAAGAAGAATACAGCAGTCTTTCTATTACTGTCATCTCTTACCTGCTCTCCAACTCCACGAAATTAGAACAAATCTCTGTTCAAAGTCACTGTTCGCCTTCCCCGCTCACCTTCTCCACTCTCTCTTTCTCTCTATCGAGCGTCATTAAACACCCGCCATTATCCCATCTATTTTTACCTCTTCAGCCCCCGTGGCTCTTTATTCTGGTTTCCTCGCCGTTCAGTTCAGTTCTCGAAGTTCTCTTCTCTAAGCCTTATATTAGCGATAACAAAAACAAAAATACTTTTCTTTTTACTTTTTTCGCCAATCTCCCGTTCTCATAGTTTTACGCTTCCCGTCCTCGTAGCTTTAAACTTCCAACTTAATCTTCAAATACTTAGACTCCTTTTATATTTCAAACATATATTTCAAACATATAAAGTCCTTTTATGTTGCCTGTTATACTATTTGAAGTTATCCCAAGCTTCTATCAATTTTACAGCTTATTTTCACTGATCGTCAATCGAGTCCCAAGTTTATACAACTGTTATAATCCTCAATCTTCCATGCAATAACTGTAGCCTTCTCACACTTTTAGACACAGTCTTTCAAGTTGAGAGCCAATCTAAAGTTCTCCCAGGGGGACGGTTTACTGTCCCTTTCCAGCATACTTACAAATCTTTCATTAAAAAAGGTTTGGGCATCCCTGCGTCGCTAATCGCGGCTGCCCTGCGGGGTTGTGGAATCCCTCCGGCTCCGCTCGTCTTCGTACCTTCGATACAGCGATATAAAACCTTCTGTATCCTTCCGATGACAAGCTTCTCCAAGCCCCCTACGGGACCCTCCGATCTCCCTTTACCAGGGGAGAATTTGACTGGCTACGATCGATATATTTTCTGCCGGTTACACCTCGTTGGGTGGTTGTGTATCAGCCGTCACAGCCTCTACACAACCTCTCGGTCCACCATCAAACCCGGAAGTCATTAATTCCCATTTTTAATGAGCAAGTATGATCTGAATTTCTCGAACCAGGTGGTAGTCCACCAACTGAGACTAAATTTCTTCCCTTTAGACATCTGTAATTAGTAATTCAGCATTAGCATGATTGATTATTAAAGACATGAGATGAAAGTAATGTTCCTTGAGAATGGCAGTCCACATGTTCTTGGGTTCTTGATTCTTGGTAACTAAACTAGCATTCTTTTTAGCCCTGAATAACCAGGAAATTAATTCTGTTTTACAATGGTCTGCTAAGGCTGAAGCATGAAAATCGTGTGGGGAAACTGTTGGCTCCAATAACATGCTGAAGAAACCTAGGGGTCTTCAAACATCCCTCTAAAATTATAGTCAGTTTATGACTGACTTCTTGTTTGAAAGAAGGCCTATTCTGGAGTTTGAACAGCTTGCAGGGGATGTCCAAAAACATGACAGAATTTCCCTCCAATTAATTCTAGGAGATCTAGGAAGGTTTTTTTTAATATAAGAAAGGATGAAAACTGCTGATATATCCCCTAGGGAATACAGTAGGGGGTGTGGTTCTCAAAGTTCCCATGGTGGTGAATGTGCCTCCTGCAGCCTTTAGTTGTCTACCTCTAAGATAAGTTACCCCAAATATTTGTTTTTTCCCCAATGTTGTTAAAATTTGCCACGGTTGTTGAATGATCACCAGAATTCCCATTAGGTTGATGGAGAGTGCAGTGGCTAGCAATTCTGATTAATGAATAAAGATACCAGTGGCTTAAAGGACAAATCTAAGGCTCTATTGTAAAAACTCCACTAAATATAGAAAAGATCTCTCAGGATAATAGACTGACTGAACTAAGACAGTTTCACTTTTGGTAGAAGCGAGACAATAAGGATCAGGAAGGAAGAGATGGAAATATCCCTAAGAGTGTCATTGTCACCGCCATAATTTACTTCTATTCTGCCTTTTTCCCAGTTCAGGGCTTAAAGCAGCTTACAGCAAATTAAACATATCATTAAAAGTCCAAAAGATACAAAAGTTAAAATGAGATTAAACAATCAAAAAATTCAAACCAGATTAAAACATATTATTAAACATGTACACACACACCCCAGCACAACAATTTGCAAGGTGCAGCACATTATTTTGGAGGGATGGACCTTGTATAGTCAATTACCAAATGCCTGTCTAAACAGAAAAGTCTTGTCTGTAAAAAGAAAGTAGGGAGGGTGCCAGTCTAATTTCTCTGGGAAGGGAGTTCCAGAGCCTCAGGAGAGCCACTGAGAAAGCCCTTTCCTGGGAAGGTCCTCTCCTGGGAAGGTCCTCTTCCCCAGTAGATTTCAAAGCACAGCCTGGTTCCTGATAGAATGTGGTCCATCAAATAACCTGGGCCTGAGCCATATAGGGCTTTATAGGTCAAAACCAGCGCTTTGCATTGTGCCTGGAAACAGAACGGCAGCAAGTGAAGCTGTTGCAACAGGAGAGTAGTGTGTTCCCTATAGCCAGCCTCAGTTAGCAATCCAGCTGCAGTTCGTTGGACCAGCTGAAATTTCCAAACACTCTTCATTTGCATGTAGAACACATTAAAGGAGTCCAACTGAGAGCTAACTAAAGCATGTGTCACCATGGACAGATCTAGTATCTTACGGAACAGGTACAGTTGGCGCACAAGCTTTAACTGTGCAAATGCACTCCTAGCCACAGCTGAAACCTGAGCTTCCAGGCTCACAACTGAATCCAGGAGAACATCCAGGCTATGGACCTGTGACTTCAGAGGAAGTGTAACCTCATCCAGCACAGACTGAATCATTATTCGGTGATCTCTCTTTTGACTAACAAGGAGCACCTGAGTCTTATCTGAATTAAGCTTCAATTTGTTCACCCTCATCCAGTCCATTACTGATGACAGGTACCAGTTTAGGACCAAAACAGCTGCCTTGGCTTGCCATGGAAAGAAGTAATGTGGTTGGACACCTTCTGCATACTGATGGCACTAAATCCCACAGCACAGAGGACAGAAGTCCTGAAGGACCCTGCAGACCAATAGCTGAGGTATTGAGCAGCAGTCCTCCAGCTGGGTTTGCCCCTTCAGAAAAGAAGAGAGCCATTGTAAAACAGTGTCTGAGGTCCCATCCCAGTAAGGTGGCCTAGAACAATACCATGGTTGATAGTATCAAACACTGTTGAGAAGTTCAGCAGAACCAACAAAGACATACTCCTCATGTTTAGCTCCCAACATAGGAGTTAAAGGCAATTAAAGCCATCTCTATCCCATACCCAAACCTGAAATCAATCTGGATCTAGATAATCCATCTCATCCAGAAACTTCTGGAGCTGGGAGGACACCACATGCTCCAGAACCTTGTCCTAAAATGGAATGTTAGAGATTAGCTAATAGTTACCCCGAACAGTGGGATCCAGGGATGGTTTTTTAAATAATGGTTTTATAACTGGCTTCTTCAGGCAAGTTGGAACTATGTTTGTGTGTGTGTGTGTGTGTGTGTGTGTGTGTGTGTGTGTGTGTGTTGTGAAGCATTAACCACTTCGTTTACATACTTAGTCCGTTCCACTCTAGCTTTTTTAATAAGCCAGAAAGGGCAAGGGTTTAACTTACATGTGCTGGCTGTCATCTCCCCAAGAATCCTGTCCACATCCTCGGGTTGCACGAATTGAAAAGTATCCATTGTCATTGCTGAAGCAGGGGCCAAAGTTACATCCACTTGGATCTGTATCAATTATAGAAGCCAAGTATATCCGAGCAATTTTATCTACAAATTGCTGGACAAGTTATTTACAGTGTGCTGTCAAATGGTCTGCATTTTTCTCTCTTGGACCTGTGTGTAAAAGAGTATCAATCACATAGTACTTTAGATAAGTGGATGAGAGATGAACAGACTTTGGATCTCTGAAAACTGCTTAACCCAGACACTGCTGCTCTCTTTATGACAACTTTAACTCTTGAATTGCTGAGCATTGTTGCATTTCTAACACAAACAAGAATCAGTCTGATAACATGCAAATTTTGTTAGAATCACTGAAAATAAAAATATGCCACAATTTACACAAAACGAAAAAAATGAGAGTTACCATATGATAGGATCTTACAGGTGTTTTACCTGCACTTATGGATATTACAGTAAAAATTATAAACACAAACATTAGATGTTACTATTCCCATGTATTTAAATTTAATATCATGAATGTTTTATAGTTTGCTATTAGAGTTCTTAGCAACAATTCTATTAAGTGGGTTTGGTTTTATTATTATCTAGTATTTAGCTCTCTGTATATAACCACATGCTAAGTTAATATTCCAACTACAGAGGAGGAGGAGGAGGAGGAGGAAGAAGAAATTGAAAGATGCTGTACTAGAGTCCAGGAAGAAACTGACCACACACCAAAACAAGACTTCTTGTTCATTGTAGGCAATTGGAACACAAAAGTAAGAAACAAAGCACAATCAAAGACTGAAAATTTGGCCTAGGATCAAGAAATAAAGCAGGAAGGTGGCTGACTGAATTTTACGAGGTCAAGAGATTGTTAACTGCAAACACATTCTTCAAGCAACCAAAGAGGTGACTCTATACATGGATGTCACCTAATGGCCAATATAGCAATAAAAAATTGCATAATTGGAAGCAGAAGATGAAGAAGCTCCATTCTCTCTGCAAAAAACAGGACCAGCAACAGCTTACAGTGAACTGCTGATAACAATAATTAAGTAAAGCTAAAGAAAAACACTAAACCAACCATAATGCTAAAATACAACCTGATGAACATCCCTGTAGAATTTAAAGATAATATAAAACTAGATTTGCACAATTAAGCCTAGTTGACTGAGAGCCAGAAGAACTCTGGACCAAATCCAGGGACATTGTCAAGAAGGAAAGAAAAAAAAACCCTGCCTGAAGCCAAAAAGAAAGAGAAGCCTCAATGGATGACAGATGAAATTCTTCAAGCAGTTAAGAACAGAATAAAAGCAAAAGTAAAAGGTGACAGAAATAGGGTGAGAGCCCTCAATGCAACTGTTCAGAGACATCTGCGCAGGGACAAAGATGCCTACTATAATCAATGCAGAGGAATAGAAGATAACAACAATAAGAACAGAACAAGAGACCCCTTCCACAAGATCCAAGAAATCAAAAGGGATTCTCTATGAGGGGAACACTTTACATGATCAAGTACAAATAAAAAGATGATGGGAATGATACAATGAAGAACTATATAAATGAGATGAATGAATGACAGATTTATTCAAGGAAGAACTGTTTAAAGATGAACCTATGATTTTAGAAAGTGAATTAGAAGCTTCACTTGGGGCTCTTGAGGGAAATAATTCACCAGGAACAGAATCAGTAGAGCTACATCAGGGGCAGAATCTACTCTGTTTCTAACAAAAATCTGTCAACAAATATGAAAAACAAAACAATGTCTCACAGATTGGAAATGCTCTATATACATTCCAATCCCTTAGAAAGGGGACACTAAGGGCTGCAGTAACCACAGGACCATTACATTAATTCCCCCTGCTACCAAAGTGATGTTCAAAATTCTACAACAAAGACTTTTACCATAAATGAAATGAGAAATGCCAGCAATCCATGCTGAGTTCAAGAAAGTAAAAGGCCCTAGGGATCATATTGTAGACATATGTTGGATAATGGAGTGCACCAAGAATTTCAGAAGAAAATCAACCTGTGCATTATAGATTGTAGAAAAACCTTTAATTATATAGACCATGAAAATGTTGGCCCACTCTTAAAGAAACGAGTGTACCACAACATTTACTTGTCATGATACATAACCTGTACTCAGGACAAGAGGCTATAGTCAGGAAATAATATGGAGAAGTGAAATAGTTTCCAATTGGCAAAGGGGTCAGGCAAGGCTGAATTTTATTACCCTATCTATTTAACTAGTATGTTGAACATATCTTACTGTAGCAGGATTTAGACTTAGAAGAAAGAGGTATGAAAATTGGAGGAAAGGTCATCAACAGTTTTAAGATGTGCAGATGACACCATATTACAGCAAAAATTTGGAATGATTACTGAAAAAAGTCAAGAAAGAAAGTGCAAAAAAAGAAACAAGAAACAAAAAATAATGACTGCATATGATGTATATGAAGACATTAAAATAGTTCAAGTCTCAGTCGTTAGAATAGAGACTACAGTGAAGAAATCAGAAGAGTAGAACTTGGAAGAACAGCTATGAAGGAACTAGAGAAGATCCTGAAGTGTAAAGATATTTCATTGAATACTAATGTTAGGGTTATCCATGCCATTATATTTCCAATTTCTATGTATGGTTGTGAAGGCTGGACAGTAAAGAAAGTTGATAGGAATAAAATCAATTCATTTAAAATGTAGTGCTGAAGTATCGCTTCACAGATACTATGGACTGCTAGAAAGACAAATAAATGGATCCTAGAGCAAATAAAGCCTGAACTCTCCCTAGAAGCCAAGATGGCTAAACTAAAATTGTCACACTTTCAATATATCATGAGAAGACATGACTCACCAGAAAAGACAATAATGTTTGGTAAGGTAGAAGGTGATAGGAAAAGAGGAAGACCACATTACAGGAGAATACATTGAATCAAGAAAGCTATGTCCCTGAGTCTGTAAGACCTGAGCAGGGTTCTTGCTGATAAGGAGATTTGGAGCTCTGTCATTCATACGGTCCCCATAAGTCAAAGTCATCTTGGCCACAGTTAACAACAAATCCCTTACTTTTTTTTGTTCTGTAGACTAGTGCTAGTTAAAGTTGTGGTCCACGGACTTGAGCTGGTCCTTGGTGAATATTCTGGAAAGAAAGAAACAACTGTAGACAATGGGCATAACATACGGTACCAATCCTGACACACTTAGAAATAAATTGCCAGTTCTCCACAGTATATAGATTGAGAAGCATTCTTGTATATGATATTTTCCCATCCCCGTAACCAAGGAATGGCAACAGTTAAACGCAAAACATATGTTATAAGCACAAGAAATATGCAATCACAACAACAAATCACTCTGTTAGTTCAGTGTTCTTATGCAAGCTATCAAAACATAGGGAAACATGACGTGACTAGGCACTCTGAATGAATTTCATATATAAAAGCAAATTATAATAACGTTATGTTGTCCATAATGGTCACGTTTTAGAAGACAGAAGAAAACCTGAAGGCAGAACAAGATGACACAATGATTATTTAGGTAATTGCCTTATTTCTTATGGCATTTTAGGGTAAATGTGAAACTGACCTCTCCAAAAGAGGTCACTTTACAGCTATTCACACTACAAAGAATTATGAACAATTTGCCACATGAGCACAAGATACAAATGGACTCAAAAAAGGGTCTACGTGCATATATTTTCATAGGTAGAATAGTCTATCAAAAGTAGCTTTCAAAAATTTATCCTCTTCGCTCTACAGTGAATAACTTCATAAGGTTTTATATACCCATTTATGTACTTTATGTTCTTAGCACAATAGAGGTATATAATAAAATTCACACCTTTCTTGTCTCTTCATTTACAAATCACCTTGAAGTTAGTATGATCAGGCCCCATTCATATAGTGTTATAAAAGATGGCTTGCTCCTAAACTTTAGCATTTTAAAAAATCCTTGTTATGTATAATCCAAGAGAGAATATCCGTTCGTCCAACATCTAAACATAACAAAATCCCAAAGAGAAAGCCACTTGCATACATCTTCAGAAATAGATCTGTAAAAAGTATCTTTGCAAACTTTCTTCTCACTGACTCCCTCCAGACTAGTCTTTTCCCCCAAATTTTATCCATGTACTTTAGGTTCCTAACATATGGGTTTACGATACATTCCACATCCAGCTCTCTATATAACTCCAGCTCCAGTCTCTAAAGCTTGGTGAAAAGGCAGCAAGGCCTACAGGTGTTTTGTGTGGGCACGGTGGAAGAGACAGTGCAAGGTGAGCTTGTAGCTGTTGCGTTAAACCTCCTCAGCCCTGCAGAGTCTTTTGGGAGAGTTCATTGGGTTAAAACTGTTGTGTTTGTTAGGGTAAAGCTGCTTGTTTGTGTGTTTGTGTAAACTGGGAGGAGCCTTGGTTGTATGCTCTTTAGTACTCTATTGTGTTTTGGTGAGATTGTATCTGTTGTGATAAGGCTGATTGCTTATGTGACCTGAGGCAGGTTTGCTTGTTTACTCATTATTGCGCTATTGTGTGTAGGCCCAGAAGAAGTGAGTCAGAGACATGTGGGAGGAGTTAGCAGTCACTAGGTCTCTGTATAACTGCAGCCCCAGTTCCTAGAGGTCAGTGAACAGACAGCTGAGGCAACAGGTGTTTTGTAGGGTTGTTTTGCAGAGAGGCCCAGAGTTCTGTTTCAGTGTCTGTTTAAGACTATCAAATATAGATAGTGAGGGAGCTGCTGCACTCACCTGCAACCACTGTGGTATATTTGTGTTCTTGCCAGAGGATGTGGGTAGCTATACCTGCAGCAAGTGCAAGTTGGTTATCCTGTTGGAAGAGAAGGTCCAGCAACTTGAAGCCCATGTTGCTAATCTTCAGTATATTAGGGATCATGAAGGTTTCTTGGACAGAGCATAGTAGACTGTCCTGGATGAGGAACACACAGGGGATGTCTCTGAGGAGGAGATCAGTTCCCAAACACAGGGGTAGATATGTGGAGGAATGTGACACATTGAATTACAAAGAGCAAGGATCTTTCTGTGAGTTTGGAGCTACCAAATTTAAAGTTGTCTTCCTTATCAATGAAGATGAGCAACAAGAACAAGAGCAACAGTGTCAGTCCTCAGAACATGTCCATGGGACCTTGGAAGATTCAGCTTATGGATTAGTCCTTGCCAATCACCAGAGGAGATGTGTGGCAACGGTAGGGGACTCTCTGCTGAGGGGAACAGAAACAGTGGTTTGGGGGCCCAACAGGATCCAGGGAGGCTGTCAGGAACTGAATTCACACACACAAATGTAACATTGCAAATACACTATTTATTAGGAATGTGATACATAGTACAGGACTTCAATGAGCGAACTGAAGGAAATTAGCAAAATTCAAAACATTAAAAGCAAAGAGTTTCTCATCCCGCCCGCAAGAGACCTTGGAGTTCTGGTTTAGCCTGGCAGCGCTTATCACTACATTCCAAGCTTTGTTTGTCTAACGGTCTCTGGTTCTCATACCTTATTACAAGCAAGCTGCTAATTAACTCGTACTACATGTCTCATAACTGAAATATTGAGGGCTACCCAACATCGGGTCTGTCTCCCTGGATCAAATATCCATGATATAACAGAGTGGCTGACAAAATTTGTCAAGCCCACTGACCGTTTTCTTTTCTTTTGGTCCATGTGGGGACAAATGACACTGCAAGGCACAGCCTTCAAGAGATCATAAGTGGTTACAAACTGTGGCTAGGATGTGAAAGGACCTGTACACCAAGGTCCAAAAGCTTCCTATCCACAGCCTTATAACCACTTATGATCTCTTATCATTTTGTCTTTCCTCCCAGTTGAAGGACATGGCTCAGGAAGGAAGAGAAAAATAGTAGAGATGAACAACTGGCTCCACAGATGGTGCTGCCAAGAATGGTTTGGCTTCTTGGACCATAGTCTGTAGTTTCATGAAGATGGACTTCTAATAAGTGATGGGTTGCATCCCACAGGAGCTGGCAGGAACATTTTTGCTAAGAGTCTCGCAAACCTGATCAGGAATGCTTTAATGCATGGGAGGGAGACAGTATTCTTGAAGGCAAGAGTTAATTAAGTGCTGAATATTATTGGGACAACTGGGTGAATAGTGTATGAACCCAATAATGGAAGGGGAAAAAAAAACATTAACTAAGGGGAAAGACCATGGTGTCAGATGTTTTTCCATTAATGCACAGAGCATGGGAAACAAAAGGTGAACTTGAACTCTTAGCAGAGTAAATGTAATAGACATCACTGAAATCTGCGATGAGTCTCATGATTTGAAATGTACTAACAGACATGTATAACCTATTTCAGAGAAACAGACCAAACAGGAAAGGCAGAGGAGTACCACTGTATGTCAAGGATGTTTATACCTGTGAAGAGATCCATGACTTAAATCCTGGATGCCAGGTTGAGAGCATCTGGATAAAAGTTAAGGGGGAGAGAAACAACAGTGAAGTCATTGTGGGGGTCTACTTCAGACCCCGAAGCCAGACTGAGGACTTGGATGATGCCTTCCTAGAACTGATGACCAAACATTCAGGAAGGAGAGATACACTAATAATGGGAGATTTCAACTATTCTGAAATTTGTTGGAAGTAAAATTCTGCCAATAATGTAAGGTCCAATACATCCTTCACTTGCCTAGCAGACAGTTTCATCATCCAGAAGACAGAAGAGTCAAGGGGAATAGCTATTTTAGATCTGCTCCTAACCAACAATGATGACTTGGTTAATGGGGTGAAGTGACCATGTTCTCCTGGAGTTTGTTATACAGTGGAAAAGAAAACCTAAATGTAGTCAGACATGCATTCTAGACTTTAAGAAAGCTGATTTTAGCAAACTTAGGGGAAAACTGTGTGTGATCCTGGAATAGTAAAAAGGAAGGGAATTCATGATGGATGAGAATTTCTTTAAAGTGAGATACCAAAGGCACAATTTCAAACAATTCCATTAAGAAGGAAAAATGAGAGGTGTCTGAAGAATCTGGGATTGCTGTTTAAAGAACTTTCAACTAGGGATGGGCCAACCAAATCCTCGAATCCTTGGGAAGGATTCGAGATTCAGGAAGCCAAATCCCTGTGCCAAAATAGGCAAACTGAATCTTTCTAATCCGCCACCCAGTTTGTTGGAGACCGGGACGACTGAAAACCTGGGAGACCAAGATGCCTGAAAACTTGGGAGATCAGGATGCTTGAAAACTTGGGAGACTCGACACACAAGGGGAGATGGCAAGTAGATGAATTTTTCCCTTGGAGTAATAATGGCCTTTGCTAAGAATTTCACAAATTACATCTAGGATTGTTTTCTAAAATATTTAAATTGAGCATTTCATATTTAAATTCAGCACTTGACTGGAAGCTACAGGCTTGAGATTTCAAGGACAGCTGAAACATTCCTTTGCATAGCTCACTTGCAAAGCTCTTTCAGACACAATTCTGGGGTTTCTAGTTTTACAAGCCTTCTCTGCCAAAGTATGCTGGTGCATCATCAAACTACAAACCCCAGGATGCCAGAGGGAGCTATGCAAAGAAAAGCCAGTTTTGACCTGGATTATCTATGTACTGTAGTGGTCCTGTTTACACAGGCAGGAAAATGTGGGATTAATCCACATTTTCCTGCCTGTGTACAAAGGGCCTTCATGACATTTTCAGTCTGGGGAGATCCTGAGGCAAAACTATGACAATTGTCCTGACCAGATTTCTTCAGAGGGAGATTTGCCTTTGCCTAGGCTTTTGCTAAGACTGAGACAGCGTGTCTTGTCCAAGATTATCCTTCTTTCCCTTGTTTTTTAAACCCTTTTTAAAAAAGGGATTCAAAAGATTTGAGATTTGCGAGATTCATGGATTCCCAGAACCTTCCAGGGATTTGGATTAGGATCTGGATTCAGAAAATTCTGGATTCGTCCCATCCCTACTTTCAACTGAGCTAAGATTTAAAAGGAACATGTATAACAAATGGGAAAAGGGGGAAATTGCCAAACAGTAATTCAAACAAATAGCTACCATATGAACAAAGAAACTGAGATAAGGCACAGGATGAGTTCAGGCCTGCTAGAGAGGTTAAAAACATAAACAGGGCTTTTTAAATTATGTCCTTAGCAAAGGGGAGAACAAGGAAATAGGAGGGCCACTGTGTAGAGAAGACAGTAAAATACTAACAGGGAAAAGAGAAAAGGCGGAACTTCCTTGCCTCAGTCCTCTCTCAAAAGGAAAACAGTGTTTGACCTGTGGAAAATGGAGCAGATGACGTAGTGGGGGAAACGCAGCACAGTGCAGGTAAAGAGAGATAGTACAGGAATACCTGGCTACTCAAATGAATTCAAGTCTCCAAGGTCAAATAAACTGGCAGAAAAAATCTCAGAACCACTGGTAATAATATTTGAGAATTCCTGGAGAACAGAAGAATTCCCAGCAGACTGTCTTCAAAAAGATTGTCTTCAAAAAGGGGGGAGAGGACCCCATCAAATTACTGCTCTTTCAACCTGACATCAATACTGGGAAAGATTCCAAACCAGATCATAAAACAGTTTGTAAAAACTTAAAAAAGAATTCCATGATCATGAAAAGTCACCATGGGTTTCTCAGAAACAAGTCATGCCAGACTAATCTTATTTCTTTTCTCAATATTGTTACAAGCTTGGTAGATGAAGGGAATGCTGTGGATGTAGCATATATTGATTTTAGTAGGCTTTTAACAAGGTCCCCCATGGTATTCATGTAAACAAGCTAGTAAAATGTGGGCTAAATAATACTATTGGTATTGTGTGCCTTCAAGATGTTTCTGACTTATGGTGACCTTAAGGTGAACCTATAATGGGGTTTTCTGGGGCTGAGAATGTGTGACACACCCAAGGTCCTCTTTTCCTCCACATGTTCATCATCATCTGATGAGAAAAACAAGATCCAAACTAGAATTCGATTTTTTTGAAAATAATCCAGTGTAAACATTTCTCAGGCTTCTTTACGTACACGTATAGGATCAGACTCTTCTCCCCTCCCTGATCTAAATGAGACCACACTAAATAATTACTTCATGTATTGAATGCTAAGTTTCAGCTGAATGTTTGGAACTAGAGCTGCACAGAAGTTCCACAATTTGACTGTTCTAGAAACGTATGACCAAGAGTGAGAGGAAGACCCTGATGTATCACGGAACTTGTGCAAACACATCTTGAGAACCCTGGTGTGTGTGTTTGTATGTGTGTATATGCCTTCAAGTCATCTGTTCACTTATGGTGACCCCATGAATTTCATACTGTTTTCTTAGGCAAGGAATACTCAGAAGAGCTTTGCCATTGCTTTCTTCTAAAATGTAGCCTACAACATATGGTATTCAGAGAGCCAATGCGGAGCAGTGGTTTTCCTAGTCAGAGGTCTTTTCCGCATGTTGGAAAGGAATTGCAAAAAAACGGGACTCACCAGACTTCTTCAGCATCCAGGTCCGTCGGGACAAGGAGCAGTGTGAGCTCGTCGCTCTGTACTGCTCTGGCATCCAAAATGGTGGCTTCCGGTTGGTGGAGAGCCTCCACCAACCGGAGAAGCTCGCCAGCCTAAAGCCCGCCCTCGGCAGATCTGCAGCCACGCACTAGTGTGCGCCTGCAAATCTGTACCAGAGCGCGGCGACGGAGCAACACGGAGTCGCGCGCCCTGCGCTTTTTAAAAACCTCTAAAAAGAGGTTTTTAAAAAACATGCTGCGTGACCAGTTCCAGTCGCTCCGGAGTGGACTGAGGTGTGGAACTGCAAAAAGTAGTCTGCCCCAGTCCACTCTACGGTGCGGAAGACCTCCGTTGGAAAGGGCTGGAGTCTAGGAAACCAGGATTCGAAACCCTCCTTGGCCATGAGAACCCCTGGACAAGTCATGCTCTTCCAGACACAGACTAAGGCAATGGCAAATAAACTGAATAAACCTTGCAATGAAAACCATCATGATAGGTTTGCCTTAGGCTTGCCATAAGTCAGAAATGACTCTAATGCACACAACAAAAACAACAAACTCCCATCCAAGTACTAATCAAGCTTACCCCTGTTTAGCTTCCAAAATCAGATGACATATGTCTTGCAGCAATGGCAGCACCACTGCCTTCAGCTGCCTGAAGCAAATGGAAGTAGGAAGAGATGGTTGGAGGTACAGCTGCCAACAAGGGATGGAAACATGGCACAAGTACAAGGTGAAATAAGCTGGGGGAGGGAGTAGGAGATGCAAAAAGGTATGCAAGGTGCAAGAAAAGAGATGTGTGACATTTCAACATGAAGAGGAAGGATGGAAGAGAGGGTGAAATGTGCAAACTTTGGTCTGCCAGAGACAATTAGGGAGGCAAGGAGAATGTGTGAGGTTTAGCAAGGGAGGGAAAAGGAGGTATGAGGTGTGGTGGAAAGGAGCAAGAGAGAGAGAGGAGTAGTGGCACAAGATCAGGCAAGGAAGAGGTGGAAGTGGAAGCAGAGTGCAAGTAGTTATGAAGGGGAATGTGGCAACATGGAAGATGTGGCGAAGAAGGAAGAGAAATGCAGCCGCAATGTAAGAAAGAGGGTGAGAGGCACAGCAGAAAAGTGAGAAGAGCAAGAGAGATACAAGATGAGTTAAAGTGAAAGAGAAGTAGCTGGGATTTGTAAGCTTGTCCTTACTTTGCTCTGTTTTCCCCTTGTGAATTAATCACTCTCAGAGGCTTCTTATGATATTTTCAGGATCTCTTAAAAAAAAAGAGCTGATGGCAAAACCCCAAAGATCTGGGGTGAGGGGGACTCTATACTTTAGTGATCTTAGGAAAATAGCACTAAAAGTACCTCTGCATGACAAACAACTGCTATTATTACTATACCAGAGTTTGTACAGCCACACTAGATGGTTCCTGCCTTGCTCTGAATACATACAGCAAACCTGAACTTTAGATTTGCTGTTTACATGCTTGAATTTGAGGGGGCTGGAATATGGCAATCCTACATCTTCCACATTCTGTTAATTGCACACTTAAAAGCTACGCTGTACTTTCTAGAATAGATTTCTTCCTCTTTAATGAATAAAGGATGATTTCATAGTATATGCATAGCACTGTAAAAAATTTTTCGTGGATTGATTTGCATTAATGAGATCAGTGATTATTCACACAGGTGGTTGCTGGTGACCCTCTGAGAAGATGAGTTCAGCTATAAAAGCTCTGTTTTACCCTCCTTCCTTCCCTGTGCCTAATACTTTCTCAGAATGGGAGTTAGTGATCACTCTGTACATTCTGAGATATTCCATTGTTGTTCCCTGTCCCTTCATTCAAAGCTGAAAGTAACTAGCAGGCTCTTATGACATTATACGAAGTGTATGTGTGCAAGTAAGATGAGTGGGATGCCTTTGTTCTTGGTTTATAGTACTATTTACTTCCTGTGGGACTTAACTACAAATAGAAGATGACTGGCTAGGATGGAGGCCGTGCCTCTAAATCACTAGGATCTAACCGAAGATCTGTCTGTTTGAAGCTAGAGTCTCACCAGGATTACACTGAGCAATTGTTATACCAATATGCTGGGCACACACTTGGCTTTCTTTTCAAATCCAACAAAATATGTCTTCATGTATGTATTTTTTAAAAAAATTGTTCATAGACTCTGCTTTTAGACAAACAGATGTAAAACAACATAGGAGGGAACATTGCTTAAAAAAATTCTGAGATGAAGTGAAACTTACATCCAAGGAATCTTGGTTTAGGTTATTTTCAGTTTATCCATTACTTTGGGGCAACAATGGTGCACATCAAAATGCATCTTGCATGGAACCAGAGCTTGTCCAAAACATTTTGCTGCCTATACAGAAGCAGGCTGGGGATGCATTTGATCTTCAACATGGGCAATGGAAGTTGTCCTTCACTACATTTGAAAGCAGTAGGCCAATTTGGGTGGGGGATAAGTTAGATTGTGAGACACATATTTTTTGTCCATCAAGACAGATGAAGGTAAAGAGCCTGAGGAATACCGTCTGTCATCTGAGGTAGTTAACTTTGTTTTTCCTAATGCTAGAGCTGACCCCGGCTAGGACATGGCCCCCAACTGTGCCAGTTTGCCAGGGACCATCCTGACTACTTCTCTGCCATCCTATTTTTTCCTGCTGCTTTAAAAAGGTCCTTGTTTCTCACTCCTCTGCCTCTTTCCCCCTTTATCCTCAGTTTACTCCAGTCATTTCAGACTGAGTTCCAAGTGCAGACCTAGTTTGCACTCAGTTAACTCAGTGGGAGAAGAGGAGAGAAGTGAGTAAAATCTTGGTTTTCTCTGTAGACTCAGGTAAAAGCAAACTGCTGTAGCCTCTCCTATGTTGGATGTTCTTCCTTATTAATAATTTTTGCCATCTTGGCCAGATTCTGCTGTTGTTTGGTCCCATGTGTCCTGGTGTTCATCCATGGAATGTTGGAGAGTGTGATAGAATATATAGTCATCTTTTTCCCAGTGAGGCATTTTGGGATACACAATTATCTTACACATTTTCAGATTAAGAATGCCGTAAATGCAGTGAGCCCATATTCCTAAACACTTGCAGAGATCATTCGTGTAAATAGTTTTGTGCCAAACATACAGACGTCTCACTTTCTCACTGTCCTATTCTGAAGATGCTCTTACTGCCTCTGCCTATTTCATCTAGCTTCTTCGCAAGATTTTCAGTTATGGAAACACCTGTCAAAATTTGATACATGACATGCTGGAGAGGATAGCAGCTTAGGCTGCATGGCAGCCTCCTCCTATCTGCCGTGTAAAATAAGCTGCTCTCCTCTTTCCTCAAACTCATGTATTAGCAATTTTTAAAAAAGCATTCCAATTTGGCAGCAGTAGAAGGAAAGAACTTTTGGGCCAGGCAGTTTTAGTAGCAGCAGCAGCAGTGGTGGTGGTGGTAGTAATATGTACCCTCAAGTTGCCTGTCAACAATCCTATGAATTTCACATGGTTTTCTGAGTCAAGGAATACTCAAACGGTGGTTTGCTGTTTCCTTCATCTGAAATGTAGCCTACAGAACCTAGAATTTCTTGGAGGTCCACCATGTGAGTACTAACCAGGTCCGACCCTGCTTAGCTTCCCAGATCAAACAGAATCTGGTGCCTTCAGGGTACTGTATTTGTCATTATCAATATCAATATCATTATATTATTATATAATAATTATTATATCAATATTATTATATTATTGATATTGATTAACAAAAATCTGCCCTAGTTATGAACATTTATTAAATCCGCTTCTGATTAAAGCAAGTTTAAGCAACAACATTTTTTAAAAAAAGGATTTTTAGAAACAAATGTGAAATACGTGATCACTCCAGAAAATGGCCCCACCTTCATGGCAGTTGCCCATCCTTGCTGAAAAGAAGGCTAGTGCCATCAAAGTGAGTAGTTCTTTCCTGGAGCATTCTTCTCTTGATGAACATCTTTCTTAGGTTGTGGGGGATCTGCCACTGAAGCCTATAGAATTCCATTAATTTCCACTTTTTTTAAAGAAAAAAGTCTGTGCTAACGTGTTTTTACTGCTGGTCTTGTTCTGTGGCAATTTCATAAGGCACATTCTGTCAGAATCAGATAAAAAGTCATTTAGTTCTAAGCTGGCATAGTGGTTGAGAGGAACAGATCATTTGTTTTGACTAATAGATCCAACAAAGAACAAGAAGGGTGCTATATGAGACAGTGTCCTTACTCTCTGTTAAAATGCAGATTGCTGAGAACTAGTCAGAATGTCCAGCACTTCTTCAGTAAGATAAGTAGGCAGATTAAAATTTACTTCTTCATCTCACTTGAGCAGCAAGTACTCAGAGGTAACATCGTTCTGAATGAAAGTTACTGTCATGTTGCTGATGACATCACAGAGATATCGCCATCAGCCTGTGAACCAGCCCAAGACCTTTTGCTGTTTGAGACAGGCCTGCAACTCTCCATCCTCACCACAGTTTAAGGTGAGTAGTACTGTGAGCTAACAAAGTATATTTGGAGCATGAGGTTGAAAAACCCATAAGCATCGCTTCCTATCCTTGGCAGTAAGAATACAAGAATTAAACAGTAATAATCCTCTGCTTCTTTCTTGACACTCAAAATCTGCTGCCTGAGCTCACTCTGCTTCATGTTAGCTTGAGGAAGTATATGACTGATGTAAAGCCTCCTTAACTAATGAAAGTAAGAGCTCTGAGAAACCTTAAGATTTATTATAGCATAGATATTTTGGCATGCTTCTGGTGGAATTCATTGTAAATGTTTTGACCTTTCAACTCCAATCAGACTCACCATGATAGGCTAACATGGGTCCCCCTTGGGATGCTAGCATAGGACCAATTGCCTATGACTTAAACCCTTTTAACCATACATGCTTCTTTTTATTACTCAACATTTGAAAGAAACTATGTTGATTTAGAAGCAGCTTCCTGTAGGAAAAGGATGAGAAGGCTTCAAGCTTGTGGCAGCTACTCCCTCCAGTCTCTGAGACTTGAGTTCCGCTGAGGAGAACCAGGTGGAAAATAGCAATGTGGATGGACCTAATTGAAGAATTAAGGAAAAAGTTTCCTCTGCATACATGCTTGGTCCAGGAGTTTGTGATTATTACCGAAGCCAAATTCAGATGTCCTTTTACACATGAAAAAATCTACCTTTTTTTAAAAAATAATAATAATAATTTAATTTAATTTTTAAAATGGTTGATGCTAGTAAGAACACTCATCCAAAGCATTTTGCTGTGTGAAGCAGAGCTGCAAATGGTGCCTTGCTCCTCAAGTCAAGTGCCCAACAAGTAGCCTACATTATTTTACTGTATCAAACAGACACCCCCATGAGCAGTTCTTCTCTTCTCAGCCAGTAAAATACAACATGGAATCTACTCGCGGTAATGTATTGCCTTTTCATCACCCTCACCCATTGACTCAGTCATCCAGTTTACATGCTCTTGGAAAATGGGGATAAATGTCAGCCTGGCTATTACTTAGCCAGTGCCTGCCTCACTAACCTGAGTGGTCCCAGTCTCGCAGGAGATGGACGTCAATAGGCAGCAGGATTTGGAAACAGCAGATGGCAGCAGCAAGCCACAGTGGTGCCTCTGTGCGCTCTGAGAAATGGTGGTTTGAATTTTCCTTCAGTGTACCAGAATACTGTGAACTATGCATTTTCTGCACCTCATGGAATAGGCAGAAAATGGAAATGGTTAGGGTGACTCTTGCTTATTCCCATCCCTTATGCCACCCAACCCAAAAAGCTCTCACAGAAAATGGGATGTCATCAAATATCTGCCTAAACCATGTCAATCAAACCAAGGATAAGTATAGTTATTTTCCAGCTCTGCCCTTCTGGTTTAATACAGCATATAGAAATGGAAACCATTCTACCAGGTGAACATGAGATTTTTCTGCTACTGCACACAATCTTGCACTCCTCTGAGACATCCTGAAAATATTTCCACCTTATTTATAAATATCCTTCCTGTTCAATACATTCTGGTTCCCAGTAACTGTTGCAGGAATCATGCCTGTCTATTTATGCTAGGCTGAATCTGTACAGCAGCAGTTCTTAATGAAATCTCACTGCATTCTTCAAGGGATGCTGTATTCACAGAGTATAAAATTAGGCAGCCAGATATTGAAGGTTTATCATAAGTGAGGGCTGTCTACTTGAGGGCTGTTTTCTAGCTTCTCTGTGGAGTATTCATGTGTGACTTTGGCTTCTTTGGAGCACTACCCCTTCAATCCAACATGAAATCAGGAGAAGTCACACAGCAAACCCCAGGAAGTAGCCAAACAAATAAAAGGGGGTGTATCCATAGGGACTGTAATCAGATTACATGTGCCCATACAATCATGTACCTTTTTTCTCCACTGTCCCCCCATGCATATATGAATTCAATCATCCATAGGGCAGCCCTTCCTTTCCTGTCTTTATTTTCCTATAGTGCCTGCGCATAGTAGCAGATCCCCGCCTGCATTCTCATTGGATTGGTTGCTCCATGTCTACCTGATAGCTTAGCTCAGCCATCACATGTGTTGCCTACCTGCATCCCAGTTGCTGGCTGCAGTCCCTCCTCCCCGCCCCCAGTACAGGTTCTATCCATTCTTCCAATGATTTCACAACCCAGGCCATTTCCTCACTACACTGTTACAGTGCGATTATTTTGCTTTCCACATCCTATGGAATCTTGGGGTTTGCAGTTTGGGGAGGGGCATTTAGAATTCTCAGCCAGAGAGCTCTCTGGCCTCAGTAAACTATAAACTCCAGAACTCCACAGGATGTTGAAAGTGGAATAACAGCACTATAACAGTGTAGGGTGGAAATGGCACCAGCCTCAGTCCCTCCACCCAAGAGACATCCCACGAACATTTTGTGGAAATAGAAATTTCACAGGAATTAGCCCTGCTGCTTCTGGCCTCACTTCAAAATGCTATAAAAGTAGGTTGAGTACTGTCCAACCTAGGGCAGCAAGGGCCTAGGCAACATACCTCCAATAGCTGAATGCACAGTGATCGTGTCTTCTGTGGTGACCTGGGTGTTTGTTTGCAAGATGTGGACTGGGACATTCCTTCAGAGCCCAGTTTTTTTCATCACTTTTGGGTTTAACCCATCCAGTGAACAGCGGTGACAGACTTTAATGGTGTTAGTTTGGGAAAACTATCAGTGGCTCCACAATTTCTGGATGACTAGTTCAACCTTTTTCTTCATTGTGGAGGCATTACATCCAATTATCCAAAAGAAAAATAGCATCACAAAGCAGACAATACCCTCAGTATTTGGAGATTAATGAACCGTTGCATGTAGCACATAGCTATTCATCAGTTCAGGTTAGGGCACTCAACTGCAGCAAAAATTATTGCTATCTCCCACTATTTTCCTTGGGAACATGCAAGAAGTGAGCTGTTCTTCCTTCCTGGAGTGTATCCTCTGATCAGCATACCCTACTTATGGAATTCCATAGACAGCCATGCTTGCAGAAGTTGTTATTTTATATCTCCCTCTCCCCCTTTTTTCTGTCCCCAGACTATGGACAGTTTGCACCTTTGGGATTTCTGCATACAATACACACTGTAGATTGATGTCACTGCCTGATTGTTGTGCCAGCTAGGCAGGGTGATGACTTCATAAACAGGAAAGACACATACTCCATCTTTCTACATGTGGCCACAGAACTTATAGGACAATTCATTAATGTGGAAACTGGATGGAGTGAGGGGAAAAGTTATGATTTCCATGAGTTTTTGGGATTCTATCCTTTATGAGATTATGGCTGTGGAGCTCTTCACTCCAGGAACTGCAAAATAAAAGTGGGAGGGAGGGAGGCAGGCACTGTTCAGGATACCATTGACAATTTCATTCAGACTGGGAGGATGTAGTTTGGCCATCTGCTTCATTCCTTGTGTGTTTTGCATTATGTGTTTGTTTGTGTGGTGGTGGTGGTGGGTTGTCTAGTTTTGTTTATGCTTTCACTGGTGCATAGCATGTGTGTGTGTGTGTGTGTGTGCGCGTGCTCATTTGGCCTGGTGATGGGGAGGTAGTATCTATTGGGAAGTTGTTGCATTTGTCTATTTTCAGTAGTATTAGAATCATGTTTTGAACCTGAGGTATCTAGTGGATGTCTACCTTGGGTTTGGGGACAGGGGTTCCCCTTAGCCTTGCCTCTTTTCTATCTGTTAGGACATCTGAATAAACATATTTTTGGTGAAAAACTGGCAGCCACTGCTGTGTTTGTGGGGCAGGAGGACTGCCTGGTTTTGTTAAGGCTTTCTGGCAAAATACTTTGTTCTGCTTGGTTACAGGGAAGTGGTGTTGATTTGGGTTTTGTTGCTTCAGGGTTTTTTAAAGTTGTATTTCAATAAGAGTCAGTGTGGTATAGTGGTTTGAGCATTGTATTAGGATTCAAGAAGACCAGAGTTTGGATCTCTTCTGTGCCATGGAAACCCACTGAGTGACTTTGGGAAAGTTATAGTCTCTCAGCCTCAGAAGAAGGCAAAGGAAAACCCTCTGTGAAAAATCTTGCCCAGAAAACTTTGTGACAGATTTGCCTTAGGATCACTGTAAGTCAGAAATGACTTGAAGGAACAGAATAACATAACAATAAATGTGTTTACTTTATTTTACTTTATTTTATCCTGCCTTTCTCTGTCACAGGACCCCAGATGGCTTGAGAAATATAGAGATTTGATCTTTAAGTGTCTAGTTTATGTCATTTCAACTTTGTCTGTAAGTGAGTGGAAATCTCATTGGTTCTGCTTGTTTTCTGCTAATTCAAACATCCACATTAAAAGAAAATGTGGACAGGTAAGCAGGCAGCCATTATTGTGGTCAGGTAGCAGCAGGGATAGAATGGTGGGAGTACTATTATTTACAGGGTAAATAACAGTATTTAGAATGGAAAAAAAAACACCTTTGCAGGCTGAAAATGAAAACCTAGCCATTAGAGGAAAAGATTCAAGGCCATTTCTGTCACTATTGCAGTAGATTTCTGCTTACAGGGAGTTCTATACAGGGAAGCAGACAAAAATATGATCTGCTACTTGCACTGTGAAGTGCCAAGAGTCCATTTTACAATCTCATTCTCCTGCACGTATGATTGATTGTAGAAGAGAGAAATGTTTTGCTTTGAAACGGCATAAGAAATTTTATGTGATGCTGAAGCAATTTAATTGCAAAGTCATGTTCCTATTTGAACTAGGAAATAACTTGCCACTTCTTTGGCATGAGAAAACTATGGCCCTTTCTGCACCAGGCAATTAGAACAGGGCAGTGCATCCTTGCAGGGAGGTCGTCTGCACCTTGGAGTGGACTAAGAGCGGACTACTTACCGGACATCTGCACCTCAGTCCACTCCAAGACGACCTCAAGTGGTCCTCCAGCGTGTTTTCGAAAGACCAGAAAAAACAGTTCTTTCTTTTCCTGGAACGCGCCATTGCGTTCCTGCTCCCTTGTACAGATTCACAGGCTCGCACCAATGCGAGCCTGCAATCTGGGGAGGGCGGGCTTTAGGCGTGGTGAGCTTCAGCAGTTGGTCGGGACCCACGACCAACCGGAAGCTGCCATTTTTGGAAGCCGGAAGCCGCCATTTTGGAAGCCAGAGCAGTGCGGATCTACAGACGTCACACTGCTCCAATTCTCCCTTGACCAAGGAGGAGCCCTGCGGAAGGGCTTCAGGGACAGTCTGTGTTGCTTCGGACCCCAGAAGAAGCGGTAGGTAATGGCGTGGAGCAATTCCCTTGCCTCGTGCAGAAAGGGCCTATGTTCCTGCTCCCAGTTAAATGAAATAAAAATACATGTGTGCAGAAATACCTGAGAAGAACAAAGTAACACAGAAGAATGCTGGTGAAGGTGTGTAAGGAAGTCCCATCACATTAGCAGAAGGCACTAGTATGGTGTTAGATTTACATGCTACTATGTGCAAATATCTGGAAAACTGTCACTCAGAGGTACAGAACAATCTCTTTGCAATATAGATACATGTTTCATCTGTTCAGCTTCCATACTATAGTGACTTTTGCAGTAATCTGGTTGAGAGATAAAGAAATAACACACAACTATTATGGCGGCTAGGATGACCTTCTGTGGTGCTTTGATTTAGGAATGTAAATCTTTATGCTGCTCATGCTTACATGTAACGATGAAGAGTTGATCTAAAATCTTAATGATCTGTTAACTGATACACATCTGATTTAAGGGCACTTTTGTTCTGAATATCAGCAGCAAAATGGCTCTGTATCTTGATTTGTCTGTTTAGAAACAAATAAGCACATCCATGAAAAAAGTTCCAGTGAAACTCAGTTTCTTGCTTCAGTTGCTCTACCTATTACAAGGTCATACTAGCAGACAGAGGCCATTTCCACAGTAGACTGTTATAGCTCTATTATTCCATTTTCAACATTTAGGGAGGGGCTGGCCAGCCCCTCCATAAACTGCAAACCCCAGGATTCCATAGGATGTTGAAAATGGAATAATAGTGCTATAACAGTCTAGTGTGGAAATGGCCAGGGAGGGAGGGAGGGAGAAGAATTGCCACCTCCTTCCCATGTATTGTTTCTCCCAAGTTCTCTGGTCATTCCTCTGTTTTGACAGACAGCACTGTGTGTTCCATGCAGTCAGTTGTACACACCTTGAACCAGACTGTTGCCCCCAGGTGCATTGGAGGGCATCGTCCTGAGACTAGCGTTCAACTGCCACTCCAGCTTGCTTCTGTACACAGAATGGGCAGGGGTGGGAGTATGTGTCATCTTGTTCTTTGCCTCAGGTAGCAAAATGTCCTGGCCAACTCTGCTCTTCCAACATTCCCATATAAAGGGTGGAAGAATAGAACTATATGCTTGTTTGTTATCGGAGATGTTAAAGGTATCATAAAACCACAGACAAAGTTCTTCCCTGAAATGCTTCGTACCTGGCTTAAAGTCAAATAGCCCTGCTGTTTAATTGTTGAATTCATGTGGTAATTTAATTAAAGCAGTCAAGGGAGACTTTAGTACTGAATGACACTGAGCTTGCAAAAGAAAAGCATCCACTCTCCATCTTGTGGTAGGTCATTAAAACTGCAACATTTCAATAACTATCTTCTGCTCAAGTTCTGTGAGCCAGTGTGGTAGAGAGGTTTGAATGTTGGACCAGGACACTGGGAGACCAAAGTCAAATCTCTGCTCAGACATGGAAACTCACTGAGTGATCTTGGGTAAGTAATGTACACTCAGCCTCAAAGGAAGACAAGGACAAACTCCTCTGAGTGAATCTTGCAAAGAAAATCCTGTGATAAGTTCACCTTTGTTGTTGACTGCTGTTGACTGTTGACTTTTGACTTTGACTTATGGACAACCTCTGAATGAGAGATTTCCAAGTCACCCAGTTATCAACAGCCCTGCTCAGGTCGTGCATGCTCAGGTCCGTGGCTTCTTTTATTGAATCTATCCATCTGCAATGTGATCTTCTTCTTTTCCAAACTTCCTTCTACCTTACCAACCATTATTATCTTTTCTAGTGAGTTGTGCCTTCTCTCGATATGTCCAAAGGGTGACAGTCTAAGTTTAGTCATCTTGGCTTCTAAGGAGAGGTAGGCTTGATTTGCTCTAGAACTTATTTGTCGTCTTAGCAGTCCATGGTACCTTCAAAACTCTTCTCCAGCAGCATATTTCAAATGAGTTGATTTTATTTCTATCAGCTTTGTTTACTGACCAACTTTCACAACAATATGTAAAAATTGGAAATACAATGGCATGGACAACCCTCACATGACTATTCAGTGATATATCTTGACACTTCAGGATCTTGTCTAGTTCCTTCACAGCTGCCCTTCCAAACCCTATGCCATTTCCACCTTACACTGTTATAGTGCTATTATCCCATTTTCAACATCCTGTGGAATTTTGGGGTTTGTAGTTTCCTGAAGCCAAAGAGCTCTCTGGCTGAGAATTCTAAAGGTCCCTCCCTAAACTGCAAACTCCAGGATTCCATAAGATGTTGAAAATGGAATAAAAGCACTATAGCAGTGTAGTGAGGAAATGGCCCTAGTCTTCTTGGCTGTAATCTCCATTCTGATTTGAGGAATCTGCATCTCTCCTGAATTTGTATGTCTCCTCAATGGTGAAGTGCTAACAATAGGGATATAAGCCTTTGCTTTACCATTTTACATGCAAGAATGAATAATTTCAAAAGTTTTCTCCTTACAAGCCAATATTATGAGAGTTTTTGTATCTTTTTGGTAATTTTTCACACTTTGAACTTTCTGAAAAAAAAAATCATCTTTTGTCTTTTGTACACATATGCGTCTTTTGTGCACATATTTTTCAGAAAAACAAGTCCCAGGTTATGATAAATCTCATGTTAGTTGGTTTTCTTGATAGGATGTCTTGATGAGTTGAGACATACTGTGAACAGGTACATCCACTCTAATCTGTCAAAGGGCACCAGTGCATTGAAAGAGCCAATAACATAAAGAGGGATGGGTTATTTTTGCTCTGTGGGTGAGAACTGACCTGTAATGAACTACATTAAGAAGTTTCCTAATAGGTCTGAAATTTATCATCACCAAATGAAACCAAACTGATTCCTTCTCATATAATTTGGTGAGCCAGCATAGGTAGTGGTAGGAGTGTTGGACGAGGACTAGGACTCTTGAAGACCAAGTTTCAAATTGCTGTTCAATGTGGAAATCAAGCGGGCAAATCACACTCTCTCAGCTTGAAAGGAAGGTAACAGCAAACCTCCGAATAAACCCTGCCAAAACCGCTATGATAGGGTCACCATAAACGGAAGTCTAACTGAAGGTGCATGACAACAAACAACAACTAATGTAATTTGGTACCAATTTCCCCAGTCTGTCAACTAAAGTTGCAGTGAAGATTTCAGCATCATGATTTACACTATACAGTTATTCAAAGAGATAGCCATGTTAGTCTGTTTCACCAAAAATGACACAAAGGAATCCAGTAGCAACTTTGAGACTAACTGAGGAAGAAATATCTTGCACAAGCTTTTCTCTTTTCTGACTTAACAGATAATTCATTCAGAGGTGACAGGATGAGTGGGTGTAGTAACATATTGTTGTCATCCTGACAGATAGGCAGGAACCTATCTGTGGGGACCGAGATATAATCAATAATTTTTTTTCTCCCTTTCCAGGTTGAGAACTTGGAATCTTTCGACAGTTATTATTAGTTTTATGGGGTAACTGGAACACTTCAAACTCTTTTTTTTTTCTTCATGGGAAGATTTTCTATTTTGCAGGGTCTGAAGACTTAAATCTTGAAAAACCTCTATCAAATTGTCTTGGTAAGAGAGAGATCCCTTGTTTCTAGCTCCTACCAATATGGTGTCCCTTTCCTCTTCATTTATACATCTGGTAAGTATATCTCTAGGTGGCTTAGTGGTAAGAACCCTTGGGACTGAACCATGTCACTGCTTTGCACTTCAGTGTTTTGCAAAACCTCAGAGAGCACTTCAAGAATGAAAGCAATTAAGTTGCCCCTCTTTTCTAGCTCCTTCAACCCTCTCTTCTTATTGCATCTCCTCTATTTACCAAAAATTCTACCTTATAATGTAGATCATGTATACGGTCTGCTAGAAATTTTAATGCGCTAACAGAAATCCTATTCTATCCACTCACCTTTAAATATACACACTCAAACCCTGCAAATTGCATAGTTCACAAACTTGACATTGAGCAGCTGTATTTTTAACCTGGGTGGATGGCTGCAACAGCCATCCAAGCCTTTTGACCTGAGAGACAGTTTGACGACAACCAACACATTAATGTGAACCCTTCCCTGGGAGTAGTGCAACTATTTCCCGTTTCCATAGCTCCCTCTACCCTTTAGAACAGTACTACTTTGAAGTAATTGCGTTTGTAATATCATTGTATTTTTATTATTATTGTTGAAAAAAAACGGATATGTCAAAGTGAAGAATGATCTGAAAAGCACTGTTTTTTAATAAAAAGTATAGGTAAAAGAAGAAGAAGAAGAAGAACAGTACTACTTGCTCCCTGAGCCCCATCTTCTTCCCAGCTTCTGTTGACAAGATATCGCTCCTCTGTACTGCATCTGAAGAAGTGAGTTTATATCCATGAAAGCTCATGTGAAAATAAGAAGCAGTTAGTCTTCAAGGTGCTGCAACATTTCTTTTTCTTTTTTTGGTTCTCCTCTCCCTTCCTTCCTTCCTCCTTTTTAAGATGCAAGAAATTAACACAGCTTCTTTTTTAAAAACCTCCCCAAATAGTTAGCAACTTATCCCAACAGGGAAATGTCAATAAAAGGTAGTCTGGCCCTCTTTAAAACAGCAGGATTTGTATCTTTCAGCCCTGCTTGCTGACACTATCCAGCTGCGGAAGACTGGCAACTTGGCCTCACTTCAGCAAAGAGGCAGTTCTCATGTCTACCTATAGCTGAAAGAGCCCATGGGTGGAGGAAAAAGATAATTGGTGGGGGGAACAGAAAGGAGGCTCTCTCCTTCTGCTTCACCCCAGATTATTTTGAAAGACCTCCCTCTCTTTGTAGTGGTGCTCTAAAAACCAAAGCCTGCAAGATCACCCCTTTTGTGTGTTAGTTATTTTAATAAAATATTTATATATTGTCCTCATTTATGGAGTGAACCATTGTGTCAGCTGATGCTGAAAGATTCAGTGGTTTAAGGTCTCCCTAAGTATAGAATTGAGAACTCTGCCACTGCTGTTTGATTTACAGCTTTCTTTCATAAAATCTGAATCAATTGTTTGATGGATTTGCTTTCCTTGCACTCCTGTAATGGTAGCTGATAGAGGGACTATTAATGTATGTTTGTGTAAGGCATCTTTGTCAGCCAACAGTGGTATTGATTGGCATATTACTCCCCAAGCTGGCTACTTAGTTAAGTTAAAATCTACCTTATGCATCTTGCTAGGATTTGGAGCATTCACATCTGCAGGTCTTTCAAAAGTTTTGTGTGTGGGGGAAATGCAGAGTCATCCCTCTTCACTGATTTCTTCACTTCAAAGCTACACATGATCTTTTTAAAATTTGGGAAGTTGTGTGTGCTGGGCCATAGAGTCAAGAAACTACTGTTTATTAATAAAGAAACATTAGTCTTTTCTTTTTTCTTTTCAAGTTTTGAATGCTTTTCTTCAATTCTTCTCTCAGCTTGAACAACTGCTTTTAAATCTTTGGTCTTTTCTTTCATCTCTGAGCAAGTTACATTTCTGTTTAGAAGTCTGCTCAAGTCCCTTGATTTTTTTTCCTCCAGTTCAGTGAACTAGTTTCAGACAGCTTTCAATTTGTGTGCACTAGTATAAAGAGGCTTGTTTTTCTTATAAATGTCTTTCATTTTCACAATGTCTTCATGTTGATTTAACATCTCTTCTGAAAACAATGTCATAATAGGGCTGAAATGTAGTTGTCATTGTTGCCAGGAACTATCAGCCCTTACCTCACTTTCAGAGTAATTTCTTTAAGATTTTGTTTTCTTCAGTTCTTATTGGATTAGTTACTCATAAATAGAAAATTTCCTTGTCATTCTTGTTAGTTATTCACTTGTGGCTCTCTAGACTATGGCATGCAAGTTAGAATGGATCTGAGTGACTTTATATGCAAAGTGCCATGTGGATTCTTCACAGTAGGCTGCCAAGTCATCTGTGTTATATTCTTGGGGAGGAGGCAGTATGCAACAAACCCTATGACCACTCAGAACAGCTCCACAAGACAGCTATTCCTTCAGTGCTATGGTGGAAGGAATTGCCCGCGTTGCCATGAAGTAGGCCTTCTAGTAGGTTCTGGCCTGTGTTCACTCAGATTCATTTTGAGTCTTGTGCCAACATTGCTGTAGTCTCCATCTCACTTACTTCATCATCGCCAGCTCCCTAGAAAACCAGAAAGCTGGTTTGGCTCCACTCCATGAGTTCAGTGAGATCTGTACCAAGTTTTCTGTCACTGATGCTCTGGCTTCCTTCACACTTGTTTCATTGCTGTGAACTCTCTAGAAAGGCAAGGAGCTTGGTTAGCTCAACTCCATGGAAGGAGATGCTCAGGGGCAATCATGTCCACTGCCTTAGCCATTTCCCCATTCTAGAAGTCAAGCAGGGCTTTGACACAATTACCTGTCATAGTGACAGGAAAATCCTTAAGAGCCATCAGGAATCCATCCAGATCCATCAGCCTCCTGTGGCAGGCCATTCCCATCTTTGTTAGAAGCACATCCTCCCCTTCCTGCAAAAATGTCCAGTGGCTTAATGTAGAGTCGAAGGCTTTCATGACCAGAATCCATTGGTTCTTGTGGGTTTTTTGGGCTTTGAGACCGTGTTCTGGTTGTATTTTCTTCTGATGTTTTGCCTGCATCTGTGGCTGGCATCTTCCGAGGAATGGTGAATTGGAAGTGGAGTGGAGAATATATATGCCAGTGTCCTCCTCCAGAGGGGAGGGAGAAATTAGCATAATAGTCCTATTCTGTTTATTGAATACTTGTTCCTGGAGGAAGACTTCCTGAGCCGAAGTGGGGCTCATTAGGGCTCGGGCTCGTTAGTATCTTTTGTGTTTTGATTTTGGTGTTTTTCAATACTGGCAGCCAAATTTTGTTGACCTTCCGAGTCTCATCTTTCCTGTTAAAATTATCCAAGTGTTTGTGGATTTCAATAGCCTCTCTGTGTAGCCTGACCTGGTAGTTGTTAGAATGGTCCAGAATTTCTGTGCTTTCAAATAACATTCTGTGTCTGGGTTGGTTTATGGTGTGTTCTGCTACTGCTGACTTTTCTGGCTGGATCAGCCTGCAGTATCTTTCGTGTTCTTTGATTCGTGTTTGGATGCCGCATTTTGTGGTCCCTATGTAGACCTGACCACAGCTGCATGGTATGCGGTAAACTCCTGCAGAAGTTAGGGGATCCCTCTTGTCCTTTGCTGAGCGAAACATTTGCTGAATTTTCCTGGTTGGTCTGTAAATTGTTCGGAGGTTATGTTTCTTCATGAGTTTCCCTATTCGGTCAGTGACTCCTTTGATATATGGTAAACTTTACCATGTAGGAGAAAATACAACCAGAACACTGTCTCAAGGCCCGAAAAACCTACAAGAACCAGTCCAGTGGCTTATTCTGACATGGCAGTGCCCATAAGCAGACACTCTCCTCTTTTCTTTAAAGCAGCAGTAAGACAGGTCCTCATTGCTGTGCCACCCCCAAGGGTTCTCAGATATCCCATTTTCCATGGAATGTCCTGTATTTAGGGGTCTTGAAGTCCAGCTCTGTACTGGGGCCATATGGAATTACCCACATCCAGTGTTTCCTGATTTGTTGATGAGGGAGTGCCAGCCACATTCCCAACAGACTGATCCCTGAGCATTTGGTACGCAGTAAAGTGGCCTTATATACCAAATGCTGGGTAGCTGCCTGCTGAGATTGTATCTGGCATGGGGCTGCTCTTGTTTCTTCTCCCCTGCTAGCAAGGCAGTAATCCTCTCTCAGTTGCCTGTAAAGCTGAGAGTAGGGTGTGTGGGCACTAGCTGTATTTGGAATAGATGGATCTTAGTCTGAGGCCATTTTACTGCATACCAAATGTTCAAGCGTCAGTTTGTTGTGAGTGTAGTTTCTGCCCACTTTTGGACAGGGGAGGTGTTAGCCATGCTCATAACATATTGCCCTTGGAGCCTTAAATATGCACCAAAATGGCCTCAAATGGGGTCCCTCTGTTGCAAGTGCAGGTGGAACCCTCTCTTCTCTTGGCTGTACACGTGACTAAAGAGGAGTAGGTGAGGTGAGCCTATATAAAGAGCACCTTCAATCTCATGAGGGGAGGACTTCTCATAAAATTTTCAGGTTCCCATAAGATTTGAAGCTTTTCATGTACACCAGCCAGTCTTGAGCTGGCCAGATAACAGACAGTATTGTACCATGTTGAGGTCAGAAATATCTGGCAGCCCTACTCACCCTAGAGTCCCACTTATTTCCCCCAGCCTAGGTAGCTAGCCCAGTGTAGCTGGGGAATGTGCTAGAGACTGCTGGCCAATTCTCCTGCAAAGGAGAACTCTCTCAAGTGTGGTAAAGGAGTCGCAGAGTGAAGGAAGAGGAGACGGGCCATTTGAGCAGAAAGCTGACAAACTCTCTCTCCTTCACCCACAGATGGTCACATTAAAATACACAGCCTTAATATATAAAAAAGGCTGTCACAAATGTTTCCTCATACATTTAACTTGAAAGACTTGAATATCTTTGGAAGGCTAGCATTATTACCACCACCCTTCAACAAAACAATTCCAAATCATAAGTAGAAATGTGTTTTTCTTTCTTTCCTTTAGTCATTTGGAGTTTGGAGGTTAACTTTTCAATCAAAGCTAATTGCCACACCTTATTATTCCAGGACTTTATGGTTATCCCCTTTAAATCGTTCCAGAACTGGGCAATGACCCACCCGGTAGCTAACAACCAGTTAAGGGTTTATGAGATACCTTTGCATTACCTATTTGGAAAAATCTCAGGAGGGCCATTCAGGAATCTTGAAAGGAGTTAGTTGGTAGTATTATTTATTTCAAAGAAATCTGCATCCCAGAATTTAGATATTGTACTACAGGTCAACTATAAATGTGGGAAAGAACTTTTAATTTTACAACCTCACCAACAAAGAGGGAAAAGAGTAGGGTTGGTATATGACAGTTGCACCAGAGTCAAATACTGTTTCTGTAAAACTTCTAATGTGTTTTTCTTTATTGGAGCAGACACTCTTTTAGAAGGGAATTTACCAACATATTACCCTATTTTTTTCCTTATCTAGTCCAGTCAACTTTCAACACCCTTCCGAGTCTATCTGAGGGATCCTTATTAAAATTAATTAGATGTAAACATCCTTTATATCTAACATTTTCAAATAGGATAATTCCTGTAAAGCCTGAGTTTTAATATGCATTTACCATATAAAATTATTAATCTAACACTGTGCAAGCCATTTCATATTTGAATCCTTATGTTGTTGTTTTTTCCATAAATCCCATCGAAGAGGTTGGGCATCAGCCTGTGTGTGTGTGTATCAACCATACACATTGCTAATCCTAGTTTATCAAAGTGTTTTAATCTTGATTTTTTTTCTTCTAAATGAAGCCCCCTGTAACAATATTGTGATTTTAATGGTGAAATATCAGACATCAAAGCCTTTTCTCTATGTTTCCATACTTGAAGTACTGCTTTTAATGTTGAATCAGTACATTTTACAGATATGAACAACTTCTTTCTCAAGTATTTGAAAATTAAAATAACTAAAATAATGTGTAAATGTGGGAGCAAAATCTCTCTAAAATATTTGTAAAATTCCTGTGAGAACCCATTTGACCCTGAAGGCCTACTTGACTCAGGTCTTATTATTGCCTCTTGAATTTCTCCTTGGGAGATTTTTTTTTTTTTTTTGCCTTTTTCAAATTTGTTCTGGCTTCAGCAGAAAGGGAGATAATTTTGGTCCCCATTTGGTAATCCTTAATATTCTTTGCATTTTCTGTAAAGGCTCTGTAAACAAGAGCTGAATTTAACCAAACTTATGCTAGGATAAAAAAAATCCTAGTTTCATCTTCATCTATTATGACTCCTATTTTATTTTTCACCTGTCTTTTCTTTAATCAGTCTGGACCATTTACTAACAGAGTTATATATTTTTTTGCTGGAAATTTAACACCCTCACAGTGGTCCAACTGATATGAAATAAATTTTATTCAGCATGTTTCTTTTCTAGACTTCTCCAAACTCTGTTGGAGTGAGTCTCATGAAATCTGCTTGACAAATCCAAAATTTCTTGTTTGAGGACTGCCACCTGATCTTTATTTTTGTGTTTAAAATGGCTCAGTTCTTTGATGTGCAACCCACACACCAGCCTTCATAGCCTCTCACCAAAGACTTGCGCTGACAGCATCAGAGACATTCTGATGTTTCCAATGTTCTCTCCTTGCATGCTGCCTTTACTCATGCAGTTGAGTGGGCAACGATAATGGATTAAACCTCCATACTGGTACAGAAGTAACTTGTGGAGAAAACATGGAGATGGAACTGTAATCTATCATTTTAATTATTCGTGTATTTGTGCCTACAGTCTTGCATATTACATCCTCCATAATAAAGATCATGCATTCTGGTGAAAACTGTATGAAATGTAAAGTAAAAAAGTAGAAAGATGATCACTCAGATGTAATTTTGCCTGAAAGAATTGAAAGATTCTTGCAATACCAACATATTTTGGTGGATATAAATGCTGTTTTAGCCCTTTTTTGTGGGCCAACACTGCTTAAATTGCTTGGGTCCATCCCCTGAATGTTTCAGTTAAGATTTCCTCAGAACTAGGGTCTCAGAGAAAAAAATTATTTAATTCTTTGAAAGCTTTATGGGGAAATCCCATTTGGCCCATCTTTCTGCATAGGCTATGGCAAAAGCCACTGCAAAATTATGATCTAGGAGCCCTCCTATAAATAGATAATGCCCTCTAGAGTCTTTTTGGAGCTTATTTATTTTAAAATTTAAATCTGAATGTAATAATATAGCAACCTCATATGATTTATTAAGGCCACAGGCCACATATTTTTCATATCCTTTTCTGCCTAGGATAATTTTATACTGCTGTTGTGGCTACATGTATTTCCAGCAAGAAGAGAACTATGACTTTGAAATCCTTAACTATCATATGCAGCTGAGCCTCTTAAATGGACAGGAGACTCCCCTGACATTCAGGATAACCACTTTTCAGTTTGATGACATCTAAATAACACATTATACAAAAGTTTAATATGTCATGCATCAAATAACAAAAGAGAAATGGCCACTGGGAAGCCTTGCTTTTATTTGGTTTGGCTTTCCTGAAGCTTTAGAGTAAAAGGGTGAAATTGCTTTGTTTCTTAAGTGTCTCTGATGCCAGGTCTTGAAGAATAATAATTGGAGTGTTTAAAATTTCATCATAGTATGTAATCATCTAAAAATTTATTTCTCTGTAAAAGAGGCAAAGCTAACTGTAACATCTCTTGAACTAGCTGCATCCTTGGGCTGTGGCCTTACTGCCCTGTGAAAAGATTCAAAATTTCCAACCTAATTGGGAACTCTGGCATTAAAACTGTAAATGACTTTCATGTTGCCCTGTTCTGCATCTTCTGAAATTCCCAACTTCAAATATTAATCCTAAGATTACAGTTTTAAATCTCCTCCAATTTTACTTTGATAACTGAATTAGCCATTCTTATATTTTTTAAAAAGTCTCCTCATGCATGGTGGTCAAATCTTTACACCATCAAGCTGAGTACCAAGCTCCGAGAAGTTTGAATCCAATAAATTTGCCCAACCTGCCATCAGTTCTCCTTTGAGTGTCTGAAAATACTGTACTGATTCCTTTTTATTAATGGGATTTTTTTTCAGCTTGAACTCTATTAGACATTGTTTAATCTTCAGCAGATGCTGTTTGTAATCCAGATGCCATTTTATGGCTTTGTTGTTAGTAAAGATGAGATAGGAAGTTCTCTTTCAGTAAAAAAAAATGCTCAGTAATAAATCACTTTGAGTTGTTACTAGCCCCTTCGCATGCATGAGATCTTCTCCTCTGTAGATACATAGGTGTATTATATTTAACCTTCTGAAAGCTGTTATTAGGGATAGAATTTTAAAGCTGGTGAACAGCTTCTGCAATACCCAACTCATAATACAGACAGAAATGCTACCCCCAGATCAATTTTTTTTTTCAATTATGGATTTTTATAACATTTCACATATTTTTAGTATGTATGTGTAATGGCAAAGCACATGCTAAAGTACATAATACATAATAACAGTACAGCATATTCAACACAATAATTGCTAGGCTTCAAAACCATCTTTGAGTGTTCCTTAGGGGCTTCTGCAACCTAAGCAACAGGTGAATAGGAGCAGAGCATCAAGACATCGAATCAGCACCAGTGGTTAGCTGCAGCCCCACTGTCCCCACTCCATCTTGTTTTGGAAGTATTCCAAGAAACTATGCTTGTTTTGTTCATTTATCTCTGTTGATCTTAATTTGAATAAACTGAGAGAAGGCAACTAAGAAGAAGTAAACACTTTGTCTGTCCTTATTTACAACAACTATTATCCTTAGCCAACATGGTCGGTGTTCATACTGGTTGGGGATGATGGCAGTTGAAGTGAAAACATATAGCCTGTAGGAAAATAGGGATAGGTGTGCAAGCAAGCTTGCAGGCAGGAGAGTATGGATGTGGCTCATAGATTTACAGAAACACAGAGTTAGAAGGTATAACAAATGCCATCTAGTTCAGAGGTGGGCAAAGTAAGGACCACAGTCAATGTGTGACTCCAGAATCATTTGGGCCTCCAGTTTTTTCAAAATGCAAATTACTCCAATTCCCTACAGAGGCATAGGCAATAGTTTTGTCATGTTTTTGGCCCCTGGGCTGTTTTAGTCCCAGGGGAGGCAATTTTTACAAACTGGAAAAGTTGTAAAAGTACTTATGAAAAAGGCCTCTCTTGGACCGTAAAAGAGAGAGAGATAAAAAAAAAATACCCCCTATGCCCATTAGACAGTGCTCAGGTGCACTTGGGTGCAAAATAGTTTTTGATTATTTTTTTTTGTACACACCCTGCCATCCCCCATGTTTTGCACCCAAATGCCCTTGAATATTGTCTAAAGGGGGTGGAGAACATTTCTGCCTCCCTGCCCAACTTTATAAGATCTTCTGAGGATCCAGTATAGCCCATTAATCCTCAATGTTTGCCCACCTCTGACCTAGTCCAACTCCCTGCCACTGCAGAAATCCATAGCTAAAGTATCCCCAGCAGGAGGCCACTGAGGGTCTGTGTAAAAATCTCCAACAAGGAGATTCTCCAGCTTCCACTGTCAGGAATAGAATAGACTCAAATGTGGTGCTAGAGGAAAGTTCTATAAACACCGTGGATCACTAAAAAGACAAATAAATGGATCCAAGAGCAAATAAATCCTGAATGCTCACTAGAAGCCAAAATGACCAAACTGAGGCTGTCATGCTTTGTACATATGAGGACATGACATGGCTCATTAGAGAAGATAATACTTGGTAAAGTGGGAAAAGAGGAAGATTGCATTACAGGTAGATAGACTCAGTGAAGGAAGCTACAACTCTAAGCGTAAAGGAGCAGAGCAGGGCTGTAGATGACAGAGTCCAACGTTGAGTTCTCTCATTCGCATGGTCACTGTGAGTTAAAGCCGCCTTGATAGCAATTAACAATACCAATTATATAATCTCTCAATCTTCTCTTCTCTTGGCTAAATGTACGCAGCTTCCTCAAGCATTCCTGATAGGGTTTGACTTCTAGACGTTTTACTAGCAAGGCCACCATCCTCTGGACATATTCTTGCTTGTCAATCTCATTCCTGAATTGTGATGTCTTGAAATAGTGAGGTGTGACCAATGTAGAATAAAATGATACTGCCATGTCCCTTGATCTGAGCACTATAATTCTACTGAAGGAGAGAATGAATTTACATACAGAATTACACAAGCAACTAAAACAGTCCCTGTCCATGTTCTTAGATAAATGCTGATCCCACTCATCAATGAAGTGAGGGCAAGGAAACAATGAGAATGGTGGTCACTGAGTTCCTTGATGAGACTACATTATTGCTTATGAGCCCATTTGAGATGTACCCATCTATGCTTGTTTGGTTCAAGTGAATGAAACTATTTAGAATAATTTGCTTTAAGGTTTCCAGAAGTTCCTTTGTCATAAAGCAATAAGGAATCACAGTGTTTACAGTGGAACAGCTGGGACAGGTCCTATAAAGCTCACAGTCAATATACAGAAATATCAGTGTGGAGCCCCATGTGTGTACTTCCTGAAAAAGGTTATTGGTAGAAGGATGTGCTGTCTGATACTGAGAAAAAAGGGCAATCATAAAATGTCCAACTTTCCAATTATGGAAATCCACCTATTTCTGGGAATGAAATTGAATGCTTCTGGCCACATCTTTCTGCTGGTACAAATTTTGGTCAATTAATTGTTGGTATTTTATGGGGCTCAGGAATAAGTCATTCATGAGATCAAAGACTGCTAGACCTAGCTCAAGTCTAGCAAGGCAAACATATCCACAGACTGGATCCATGCTAGAACAGTGTCTTCATTACGACCATTTTTGCCTAGCTACTTTTGTCTGGCTGACATTCTGATCAATGGGAATCTACTATACCCAGACTGGAGAGCACAGGAGATGGCATGGGGATGTGAATATCTCTAAGATCTTATTGTATGACTACATGTCACAATCACAGCACAGTATAAACCACTAGTATTTTACAGACAGGTGGAGATGTTTGTAGACCTCTGTAACCAAAGAACACCATGGATAGCCCCAAACCAGCTCCTTTCCCAGAAGGCAGATGTGGAAGAGCAGATCAAATGGGAAAACCATGAAAACAGAAGGCTGAAGAAAAATTACAACCATAGTTATAGTGTCCAGTTTTGTGAAGACTTAAAGACTGGAGAGAGACTTTGGGTTTGTGATAAAAGAACAGAAGGGCATTCATGAAAGCCACACACAGCTCACTCTTACTGGGGAATGTAACTTTATTCTGCCTTTGTTACTAAAAATGATAACACCACTTTTAACTAATTACTTGAAAGCTTTGTCTAGAATCTTTGTTAGATGTCTAGACTAAGAACTAAAAGACACCTCCTGCAGTATTTATCAGTTAAATGTCTAGGCAACCTTTCAAGCAAACCTGTTCTTAGGGTGGTTTATAGTAAAAATAGTACAAAAACAGAACCAAAGAACAACTAAAAGTTGTGTCCAAACAATAAATAAACTGAGTGATTTCAAGCACTATTTGAAGACATTATCCAAATATGCTTTAGAGTTAAGGTATCTGTATCCATTTTGGTTCATGGAATGGGACAGAGGCTGATTCCATGATTCCTTTAGTGATCCACCAGTGTCCACCAGAAGCTGCAGTATTGCCAGTTTTAGTGGGTTAAATACAATATCTGAACATTGGCCTATGTTCTGCAGTTAGATTCAGCTGCATGTAGTATGTCCATCTTTAGATACAGCAGAATTAAAGATATTCTGTTTTATGGCAAGGTATTAATGGAAGCTAGAAAAGGGCCTATTTGTGGATCACTGCAAAATAAAGTGAGGTATCCAGCAGAGGGCAATAGCAGATCAATTTTCTACAAGACTTAAAGACCAATTTTTCCCATCCATTTACATATCAGGTTAGTGCCTCCTAGCAAAACCATAAAGATGAAAGAAGCCATTCCTTCAGAGGACAGGCAGAATGATTGCCACAATCCAGAATTTCAATTTGGTTTCATTTGAAAAGCCCTTAACTTGTGAAAAGCTAGCTGTTTTAACAGAAGATCAAAACAGAATGCTGTTAGTCTCTTTCCATTTTGCCACACGTTCAAGGCATCAGCATACATTCACACCACCCTCTCATGTGGAAAGGCTAGAAAGTTTAATTGTATTTTGGAGGAACTGCACATTACTTCCAAACTATTGGATGGATTTGAAAGTCCATTACCAACAGGCACCCTGCCACTCCAGAAGTAGCTGTGTGAGCATCTTGCACATCATATTCTTTTTAAACAAAATAGCCAAAAGAGGTCGAAATCTGAAATGTATGAACACTACATAATTCTAGCTGCTTGATATCACTTTAAGTGCAGTGGCTCGTTCATATGTGATCCTGGGAGGTATAGTTTCATGAAGTAGTCAGCGTTTTCCACTAGAGAGCTCTAGTGCTGTAATTACAGAGGAGGAGATGCACTAGAGAGGTCTGAATTTCATACCAAACTACAAATCCCAGGATTTCCTCCAAATTCCTGAAGGGGTTGTCTAGGGTTATTGGAGTGTCATTTCCATCTTGGGGGTTGGAAGCAATGTATGGATTCTCCACAATACAATTTAGCTGTTGAGCTTTCCTATTGGAGAGGGTGCATGGAAGTGCCCTAGGGATTCCATCACTCATTGTGATGCTAGAAATAACCAGATACAGCACATCAGCAGTTTTATTACTTCTGCTGCCTGGTTTGAGATGTTTGTACTGTGCATGACGTTTGTACTGAAGTATAGTTTGACCAGCAATGTTGGCAAACCCAATATGAATGTTTCATTTTGTTTGGTTTACATTTCAGTAAAAACGTGGCAAATTCCCATCACCTGAATCAGTATGTGAATCAGAATGCAGTTATACTTTGGTTTTGCATTCTCCAAAATATTATGAAGAAAATCACTGAACAAAAAATGCATACAAAATATGTACACCAGGGGAAAGTCTGGACAAAATGTATACTTGTATCAATGGCAGAAATGTACAAACAGTACAGTACTGAAAATTGTTTGTTAGAAAAATGCACATGATGATGTATGTAAGTTTTTATTCACTCCCCACCCTTTTTATGTGGAAACCAGTCAGAAGAAATGTAAAATCAGAAAAATGAGAAACTAAAAGATAGATTTTTCCATCCTTACTTTGACTTGTCCAAGGAGTAGAAATGGAAAGAATATTTGAAAACGTTAGAAACCAAGTGTCAGGAAATGCTGGAGAAGTTAATCCTTTACAGAATTTTTCAGCCTGGAATTATTTTGCCTGTAAGTTTTTTGAAAAGAAAATGGCATTTGCACAGCTAGCACTAAGGAGTTAGCTCGAGCTGGAGAAGCCAACAAACCACACAACCGCCATTATTTGGAAGTAAACAAAGCCACAACTTTAATAAAGTCACAGCTGTGCAGGCTGGTGTGTCATAAGACACAGATCCACTGACTGATCACCTAATCGAATGATCCAATTGTATTCAGTCAATCCAACCTCTTGATGCAATGCCAGGGTGCTACAAAAGAAAGTAGAAGATAGGAAGATATTCAGGAACAGTGCCATTCTGTGGTTCCTGCTCACTAAATGTGAAGTAGGCCCATACGCAAAACTGGGCATGAACTGGTATGCCTCCATCTTCAAAGTTGCTTAAAGGGATTGTTTTCTCCCTAAGTTGTAGTCCTCCTCCGCTTCAAGTTTTAGCAGAGAAAAAACATTTATGTAGCAGTCATCTAGGATTATTTCCCTGATTCTGCCTGACAAGATGACTCTCAGGTGACCTTCCTCATTCCCAAATGTGGACATGGCATTTGTCAATTGCCAGACACTCCCCACAGCCCAGTTTGCACATGGACTCAATGCAGCCTTAGTTGCTTTTGCCCACCTGCACAAAATCCATGCTAGTAACTCAGATACTTCTGCTGCTGCCCTCCTATAGTCACCCCCTTCCCATGCACTTTCATCACTAGATGAGGAGGACTCACCTGATGAATTGGAGATGCCTGGCTGACTTGTACTGTTTCTGATGCTTGCCTTTCTTTTAGATGGTTGCCTAGAGTCAGAGTCCTTCCATTTCTAGCTGTCTGACTCATTTGAGGAAATGGATGAGGAGTGGTCTCAGTGTCTCCTTCCAGCTGCTGTTCCACCATGTGGGCCCCTGTCCTCTTATCTGGTCTACTTTGAATTGGATGACTTTTCCATTTCTGGAGTGGCTGGGCCCCTGAACTCTAGCTGTTCAACCCTCTCTGCTAGGGTCTTCGAGGTCTGTGACAATCCTTGTAGGATGTTGGCCCCCAGTGTGGCACTTGCTGTCATCTCTGTATTGGAACCTTGTCTCTTTCTGATGATGCTCTTTTCCTGCTGGGAGCTAACTCTGGCCATGTCTTCCTTGAATGACCAGACTGGCCCCTGGCTTTGGGAGGAGATAGTTGGTTCTTCTTGGCTTAATTTGCTCTTTTCCTGTGGCTCATAATATCCTTGGAAGAAACTGAAATGGATTAGCAAAATACTGTACACTCCAGCAGCTATGATAGAAAACAATTTGCAATAGCGACAGCTAAGCAAAGCAGGCACTGATTTCAGGTGAAGACCACTCTTTAGATTCATAGTTATATCAGCCTCATACACCACTCCCTTGCCCTTAATTTCCCCACTTTCAGACAATCAATGATGTTAAAGGTTTCCCAGCATGCACTAGAAGTTATTACCAGCTGCTTATGCCAACAGCCTCCCCACATACGTCCATGGCCCGCTATTTATAGTCTATCCTCTTTCTTCTGTTACTTTGCAATAGTGGACAGACTGCCTCACTCCTGTTGGCATTACTTCTTCCTTGTCTCTTCTTGCCCTCCCTTGGCTAGACTTCTCCTAAAGTCTAGCCTCTGTTAACAGCTTGCCGAACCACAGTCCTGAGCCCTGAAAAGGAGATGTGTTCTGAGGTGTGCGGAGGTGTTTGGGAGAGACACCCAAGCAGATGTCTGCTCCTGGTTCTTCCCTGCTGTTCTAATCTTGGGCTCAGGCTCAAATTTTATGGCCTTTAAGAGGGCTGTTGTTAAACCTAAGTCCTTCCAAGGGCTGTTGCATCATAGTTCTAAGCCTTGAAAAGGGCTGTTGTGTTCAAATTTCAGGAGAGCAACTGCCCAAGCTCTCCCACAATTGACTCCTGCTGCTATTGTGCTGCTGCTCTCTGTCCTTCCTCTTCCTCTTTATTGTTGCCTCTTCTTCTTCTTCTTCTTCTTCTTCTTCTTCTTCTTCTTCTTCTTCTTCTTCTTCTTCTTCTCTGCTACCACTGCTTCTCTGTACTGCTGTCGCTGCCACTTGTCCTCTTTTGAAGCTCCTTCTGTCAAGAACTTTTGAGCCTGAAAGAGCAGCAAGCTCCATAATACTTCTTAGGGGGACTAGAATGAAGCCAGTGGCTAAAACATGGAACCTGGGAAGACTTAACCTCCTCGGCATCTCATTGGCTGCCTCTCACAAGCCCATGAAAATATTACAAACTGTAACTGTGATTACAAACTATGTTACTTCTCATAAAGTGTGAACAGTTCTTGAAAACTGTGCAGTTTTGGAGGACTTTCTTGCAGCAGGATGAAAAATTGTACAAGTATTCATTCTTATCTACAAGAATGAAATTTGTACAAATTTGCATCCCTGTCAAGGAGTGGCAACCATTTTTCAACACTCTGGCTTATCCACTGTCCCTTCCCATCCCCGCCCCCATCCCAGCTGCCCCTGAGATGCAGAGAACTCCTTGGAACAGAATGGAATATGGCACGAAAGACACAATAGGTAGAGGATTGTGTTGAGAATTGGGTGCACCACTTTGCGGTGAGAGGACTTTTTTGGGGGGGGGGTACTCATGCAAAAACAACATTGGAGCATCCCAAAATTCACAATAATCTGCACATGGAAAGAGCAATGTCTTACAGTGGTGAAGGTATGTGGGCAGCTTGTCAGTGTTAGGAAAAGCCCCCATAGCCTTCATGCAGCTTAAGTGATTAGGACTTTGTGGCAGGGGGAGGCCATGACTTTTTGCTACCTATACAGCGAATGCACACATCACCCATTCAAGTTAAGATGCACTGTAGTCAGTATTAACTAAGATGTTTTAGCACATGAGGTAGCAAATCTCACAAACAGCTTTCCCCATTCCCAAAAGCAAAACTACAATAACAAATGTGCAACAATAGAAATTATGATTTTTGTGGGTTTTCTAAAGGAAGAAATGCTGGGAAAACATTGGAAGACTTTGAATGGAAGATAACATCTAGACCTTTTTTAAAATCATCATCATCACCATCATCATCACTATTATCATCATTTATTTATATAGTCCCGTCACTGTACATGTTGATCTTCGAGTAAAGGAACAACAAAACAGTTCCCTACCCTCAAGCTTAAAATCTAATTAAGACATGACATGAAAGGAAAAAGGGATGGCAGTGTGGTAGCAGATTAAACCCAGCAGATACTGCCTCTTCTTCTCTCCCTCCAAGGCCAGGGCAGTGGCATTTGGGATGGGGGCAGGATCTGTTATCTGCTTCTGGGCTTCTGCATGATGGAGCTGAATGAAGCTGAATGAAATATTGTGAATGAAGCAGGGCAATCACACAGTAGAAGCTTCATTTGATAGCTTCTTAAAGTGTCTTTAGAAGTGGGGGCTTAGAAAAGTTGTTATTTTGTACTACAGCTCCCAGGATCTCATGGTCAACAGTCATGCCAGTTTTGGGATTCTTCCACTTTTAGGAAAAAGCTCTGCAGTTGATGTATATATGTATGCATTGTCAGGTACTTAGGAAATATAATTTTTAACGTGCTAAAACCTCAGTTGTCTAGTGTGTGTATTGTATTCATTTGATATGTAATATGCAATTACATGATTGTATGAAGCCAGATTCTTTGATGCCAGACTGTTCATTAAAAAAAAAAAAAGAACCTCAAATTGTAGCATCCGTGTTTGAAATTGCCAAACCAAAAATGTGTTTTGTATTTTTGAATACTTTGAAAGGTGTTACATTTTGCCAGGCAGCAATACCAGCCAGCGATTCTTTTAATTAACTAGTGGGGAATTTGTTTTGTAACCTGTCTAATTACATATTGTGCCTTTGAACTACTTTGAAAGATTTCAGTATACAAATATTTTTTGGTTCCGCTTCTAGTGAGAGCCTGCCTTGACATAGTCCTAGTTCCTCTTAAGCTTAGACCGTGGTTTGATCTCCCCTGCTCTTCGAAGCACATCAGCATAACATAATGGGCAAGCAACCAGGAGTAATTAGATTAAATTAAGCATGAAGATGCTCTGGTAGGAAAAAAGAGAGACAATCTTCAAGAATATTACAGTTTCCAAGACTTTTTTGAAATGGGTCAGAGGAACCTATCAAAGTACACACTGAGTTACTTTAAATGTTCTCTGTATCATCTCACATTATGGTGTCTGAAAATCATTTTCCAATGGATAAAAGCAGAGAAGAAGCAGGCAGGCAGTCTCATAGAACAAGATTTACCATTAGTTCCCCCCTTTGAGCATTTGTCCTGATATTACCAGGCATATTGAAAATAAACTGTGGCAATCTTACTAGATAATCCTCTTAGCATGTCAACACTGAATGCTTGAGATAAATTTAGAATATGTTGAAGTCCTGTGATTTCACTGTTGGCTTCCTTCATGTATATAATTGAAATGTTGTTATCATGTCAAGAGGTATTGTCGAAGTTAAACTAGGCTGCCACACAGAGTAATGTTCAACAGGCTATGCATCTCTATGTTGGGTCCCAGATACTGTTCCTCCCTCCGCACAGCATTTTCCTCCTGAATAATAGCCCTGTAGATGCACAGGGACTCCAAAACACCTAGTTCTTGATTGATCTCAATGGGTTAAGAATATGGAAAGTGCATGATCAGTTACGGCTGTGGGGCGGAAGCTATATTCTTTATAGCTATATTCTTACAGGCCTCCTAGCTATCCAAAGAAGAGAAGTGTCATTTGTAGTAGCAAACTTTGTCAAACAGGATTTTGTGGTATAGTCACATCCATGAAACATTGACATCTAGGGAAGGATCTTGTACAGTGAAGATTCCCCCTCCCCCAAGTGCCAGCTTCTTTCTCATATCAGAGTACTTGCTGTTTTTCTTTGGGCTCACTCCTGTTTAAACATTAGCTGTGCATTTTAAAGGAAACACATTTCACAGAAGAATAGCCCATCTAGAGCTGTATGCAAAAATTCCTTCAAAGTCTCCCCCTCCCCCGGCCAGTTTCTGGGCAGAGAAACTGAAAGGATGTGAATGAGCAAGAGGATGGGAGCTGCATTTCAGCATCCTTATCCAAGGGAGGGGGAAATTCTTCAACAGTTCTATGGCACAGGGGCGTTCATGATCAGCATTGTCAGTTTGGTAGCTGCTTTCATTCCCTTGCTGTCTGGTGTGTGGTGGGGAGAGAAGCCACCACTGCAGAAAACATCAACAGCAGCAAATGGGTAGACAGTCCAACCAGAACTGAACAATGTCCCGAATCTAAGTGTTGTTCCGTGGCATGGCAGATGATGACTGTGTTTGCTACAGAAATAGTGTGTGTGTGTGTATTCTAGGCAGCAAGAGAAGAAGAAAAAAATCTCTGAAACTTTCTCAGAAAAAATGATTTATGAGAAATTTTGGTTCAGGACTATGAGGAAGAGATCAATATGTTGGTACATTTGATAACTTTAGTAGATGAAGTAGGCAACATTGAGTGGTGATGTGGCAAGGAAGAATGCCTCATGCTAGTTTGTGTGTGGGGATATATATATATATATACACACACACACAGTAGAGTCTCGGTTATCTGACCTTCGTTCATCTGACCTTCTGGATTATCCGACGTCGCGGCTGCCTGGGGGCGTGGCTGTAGGCATTTCCATGCCCCCAGACACACACCCCAAATGGCGGCCACCATGGGCCTCTGGATTATCCGACATTTTCGGGTATCCAACGATCAGCCCGCCCGTTTATGTCAGATAACCGAGACTCTACTGTATATATATATATATATAGTATTAAGAGTAGATGATAGTTGGGGTGGGAACCATTTTTTAATTAGATGTCTGTCTGTTTCTCTCTTTCTCACTCTCACTCTTCTTTTCCTCTTTATTGTTAGTTGTTATTATATAGTTATGTAAGAATTTTATGTTGATTTACTTTTAGTGAGTATTTTCTATTTTTAGAATTTTTTTCGAGTATTTTTTTTGTAGTTATCGTATTTTGTGATATAAGCTGATGTTATGTTGTTTTAATATACTTTAATAAAATAATAAAAAAAGGAAGAATGCCTCGTAAGTCTGTTTCAAGGAGCTGCCTTCCCTGGGAACTAACATCCCCAATGCAGCAATCTTCAAAGAGGTAACAGCATTTGTCTGTTGCAGGATAAGAGGGAAAACGAAAAAGGAATATTCTGGCATGTTTAAGTGAAAATAATTATTTCAGTATCAGCTTTCCTGGACTACGCTCTACTCCTTCAGATGTATTTGAAGAAATTGGTTGCAGGCCATGAAAATTTATGCTGAGGTAAATCGGTTAGTCTTAAAGGTGCCACAAAACTCCTTTACTCTTCCCTTTCTATCCACACAGTACTCCTGCATGCAGTTCAGTGGAAACAAGAACAATGTCATCAGATATCCACACTATCCTTAGGGTCCACACTTGAGCCTCTGAAGCTGACATTCTTTGGTGCTGCTATACAATTAGGCCACAGTCTTTCTGAAATGGCATACTGCTGCTTATGACTTGATTGATCTGTCTCATTCAGCTCCATCTCTTGTTCAAGCAACTGCCTTGTCAACACACACACACAAGCACATCACTTACAAGGACTTGTCATTCCTCAGAGCTGCAACAGTGGAGAAAAGGGATATACAGTCTTCCCTTCACATTTGTGGGTTTGACCTTAAGTGAATTTGATTATTTGAAAGTCACGTGCTTGCCCCCCATTTTCCTCCTCCCGTTCCCTTGCATTTCTCACACCAGGCTTGCAAGGCTTGTGTTTAAAATGGACTTTTTTTCCTTTTGAGTGAGCAAAGTCCCTTCATTGTTGGAGGCGTATCCTCTCTGCCATGTGTCTGCACATTATGCTGTGTAATGGCTGCTGATTGGTCAGGTGCTCTCTTTGCTCCTACTCCTCCTTTCTCAAGATGGCTGCTGGAAGTAGTTAGAACCCCAGAACTCTGCTCTTTCTCTGAGGGGAAAGTACAGGTAAGGCTTTTATCTTGTCTTTTTTCTTCCCTCTGAAAAACCAGGGCTAGAGGCAAAGGAATGGGAGGGGGAACTCTGGAAGGAAGAAGGGGGGAGTTTTGAGGCATTTCCACTTTCACGAGGCTTCTGTGTCCGGAACGGTCATGAATGTGGAGGGACTGATGTACTTGCCTTTGGCTAGCCTGCTTTGACACTAAGAAATACCACCTGCCACTCCAGCTTCCCATAGGTGCTATTTCTGTTAAGAATGTTGGGCTGGGACCGAGGAGATCCAGATTCTAATTTGAAATGTGGAGCTCACTGAATGAGCTTGTATCAGTCAGTCACTCTCAGCTTGATATACCTCATAAGGATGTTTGTGAGGATCAAGTGGGAAGCAGAGAGCTATGTACACTACATTAAATGAAATGAGGAATATACATGTAATAAATAAATTAGCCAACAAATTCATGGACACATTTAGAGTCTTAATTAGGTCAGAAAACACAGTTTGGCTGCTTACAAGATTCAGGCATTTCATTTAGTCCAGTATTTTAGAATGCCATTAATAAAAAAAGGACTCTTTCCTTTCCTGGAGCAACATAAACTTTTGATCAGCATTTGCTGGCTCATACGTTTGAGGAAACGGTAAGTCTTTGGACTCTTAGCTGTGAGAGAGAATTAGGAAGATGGGTGTACATGTGGTCTCAATCTTTTCTGTGAGTGTGTATAACCCCCACACTACTCTTTTCAAAAAGGTCATCAGATAATCACCAGCACTGGACTTTTCTCACAAACCCAACACCAGCACTTGCCTTAGGGTACTATAACATAGTATGAGAACTTAAATTAGAAGCATATATTTAGTAATAGCACCTTGAAGTGACAGGCTTCAAAAAGGCCATGCCCTCACCAAGGGATTAGGAGGCTAACTTACTGAGTGGTAAAGTTTCTGTGGAAAAGCAAGAATAAAATTAGCATACATCCAAAAGCACATACAGTTAAAAGAAAAAAGAAGAAAATAAATCAAGTTGTTTGCTCCCCAAAAGTCTCCTCAATGTGATCCAACAGAGTCATTCTGCCAAAGGAAGCAATTCCAGTTGCAGAACTTGTATGTGTGTGTTCAGTTCAGCTCACAGCATTACCTCAAAAGATGCTTCCAAATGCTGTGAAACCTTCCAGTGCAGATTTTCTGGTAGCATGGAGAAGGAAGAGAAGCAGAAAGTCCCATTGAGCTAATGGAAGTACCAGTATATGAGTGTGTGGAGATACCTTCCATGTAGAGAGTGTATTGATTCCACTCTGCCCTTTATTCCAGACTTTGAAAGAGCTATCCAGGATGCGGATGCTAAACTCTTTATCCAGCACTGATTCAGCACTTTGGCTAGCAACTTTAAGGTCCACATTTGGATTCTCAAGGCCATTTTAAGGCCCTAAGGGGGCTTTACATTAATAATACCAATTTGTGGGAGGGGGACTTGGGGGGTAATTTTTCCACATCCCCCACCAGTTAACTAAAAACTGAGATCTGGTTCATTTCCTTCTTCTGGATATAAGCCAGCCCTGTGGGACTCAAAAATATGTCAGCATTGCTCCACTTGTCTCCACAGGTTGTTGGGGACCATTTGGAGACAAAATCTCCACTTCTGCTTATGTTTTCTGGGGTGCTTGATGAGATGTTCTAATACTCCAGTTTTAACTTTTCCTGGTTACAGAATTTACTGGAAAGTTACTTTTTTCTACCTACAGCTCCTCAAACCTCCACCCAATAACTTTTCCTAGTTCTGTCCTGGATGTGTTGCCTCAAAGGAAAACATGTCATGGCAGCCAGAGGTTTCCACATCAGTGATATGATGAATCTAACCTGTGTTTTATATGAGACTTTAAAGGAACTACCCAAAGTGCTAAACCTGTTTTGGGGGATAGGGTTCAGAACTTCTGTACAGTCCAGAATATTTTCCAGAGTGAGTTCACCGCATCTCTAAGATGGAAGCCACTGGCTTTCCCCGCAGGGGCTAAGTCAGTTGAACCTGGCAACCAGGTGCCTACTTACACTACACAATTATAGCACTGTAATTCTATTTTAATTGCCATGATTCCATCCCATGGAATTCTCAGGTTTGTAGTTTGGTCAGAGCCACCAGAGGAGCTCCCTGGCTGAGGATTCTAAACGTTTCTTCCTTAACTGCCAGTCCCAGAATTCCCAGGATGGAACCATGGCAGGTAAAGTAGAATGATAATGCTATGATTCTGTAGTGTGAATGGGCCCCCAGGGATTCTGTCCAATGCTTGTGTCACTCCATCAGTTCAAAGTACAGAGTGCCCATACTGAACCATTCAACAAATACAACAAAGAAGCAAGATATGACTTGTGTTCCTAACTTTGTAATATTTGGGATACCAGTCTCTCTTCTGAGAATTAAAACTCTGCCCTAAACAAAGAAAACTGCTTAGTGGACATGAAGCATCCAATACCATGATGATTAAAAACTTGGTCAAGGTGACTAATGTAGAAATAGCTGTGAAGGATACCACATAGTACAGTAAATAAGTCCCACTGTGCATTGTTGTTTTTGCGGCTCTCCTCTCTCTTGTGTTTAGGGAGTTACATTATCTGTCAGTGATCATTAGAATCAAAAACAGGATGTATTATTTCAGCAATAAAGTTGAAGGCAAAGGGCATTTCCTAAGAATTAATGACTGGCTGGGAAACTGGAGGGTTCAAGATAAAAAGTAATTGTTGCATCAAGGGTATTTTTTTGTGACCATTTTATTAGGGGTTAGAATAGATGCGTGCTTCCCAGGGCCTTCGAGAGCCACCTTTCACCCATGGTTTATTAGGTAAACACTCACCGATTTGATTCACTCACAGGATTCTCTTATCATCACATGACTTCCTGAATCCACATCAGTCCACATTTCAAATGTGTGTTGGATTTTTCCTGTGACCCAGTTTGACTTGTGAGAGGTCACTGAATATAATAGTAAAGAAACAGCATCCAGTAAATGCAAGGACGCATGCACAAACACAGTCTACCACCCTACTAAAAAGATTGTTAGACCAGCAATAAGATAAGCCCACATGTATTTGTTTATGTCACTAAAGAAGGAGACTTCTCCATGTACGTTCTCTCTCAAGCATAGACCTCAATCCTATTGCTGGTTCCAGTTAGAGTGGACACATCACTGGGATGTGAAGGTACTGATTAACCACTTGAAAATGAGTCCCTGGATATTCTTTTTGTGGGGTGGGGGGAAACTAACCAATACAATTCAGGACCTAGTTTCCTGTTGTTTTATAAAATTTAACTGAAACTATTCCCTCCCCCTGTTCTAGAGAATAGAAATGGCCAAAAACAGCAATGGTAGTGGGCACCAATACACACGTAAGAAGCCAGATGTTGATTGCATCCAGCTATTGGTCTCTAAATGCCATGGGTAAGACAAACAACTTCATATATCACTAAAAGTTATACTTTTCTTTCTAACTGTCTGGAAATTATAAATCAATGTGGGGAAACCTATCTTGATGGAAAAGAAGAGTAGAATATCTATAACATAATTTAACTTGTCTGTTGTGCTATGCAAATTCACATGCTTAATAATAGTCACCAAAGTTGGTATGTTATCCAAAGAGATCAAAATAAAGACTGTAGTAAGGATTTAGAGACCCATCATGGTTTAGTAGCTTGAGCATTGGACGAGAACTTTGGAGACTGGGATTTGAATCCCCATTCAGCCATGGAAACCAGTGGGTGAACTTAGGCAAGTCATACTCTGTCAGCTTCAGAGAGAAACCCACTGGCAAACCTTCTCTGAACAAAATTTGCCAAGAAAACCCCACAATAGGTTCACCTTAAGTCAGAAATGACTTGGAGGTACACACATACACTCAAGGATTATGAACTGATCTGTCAAATGCTTTGGATATCTCCCAAAGAAACATTTCAGATTTCTGGAGATTCTTTTATTTAGAATGCACACATAGGAACTGACTTTGAATGATTTGATATTTAGATTTATGATGACATTCCAAACATTTTCATTCAAGTTCAAGACCAACCAGCAACTCTGTAACCCTCAAAAATGTCTGGTTTAGGTCCAGTTTGCATGGAACTTGATGTGAAACCAATTTTATGCATTGTAGGTACTACCAGTGAAAGCTCTATTTCAGATTGTAAGTGACAATATCAATCCAGAGAATGCTAGGTAAATTTCCTGGTAATAATAATAAATAAAAGCTCTTGTTAATAAGTTTCGGGCCAAATGAAGGGCTAAGAAGTTAGTCCTCTTCTCTGATTTACAAGGCAAATCTTGGAGAAATGGATGAGTGAATGGGCATTTCAGAATGGGATTGAGTTTTTGTACAAGATGGGCTGAAATTCTAATGGATTTTTGCTCAGATTGCAATAAACTTTGCATTTACATATTTTATGTCTGTCAAAACTATGCAGTGTGAAACTTGAGAGTCTTCCAAATGGTCAATAGTCCCTGTAAATATTGGGCTATTATGTTGCTGGGTTGTAGGCCTCATGGTGGTGGTTTTCACCTCAACATCCAATCATATCATAAATATATTAAGGATTTATGTTCTGCTAGAGTTGTGGTAAATGGTGGTATGGACATTTTTTTGTTCTTTCCCTATCCTCTCCCATATAATCCATCATCAGTGGGATACCCAGAGGTACAGGAAGCACATAGACTATGGATCCAGCTGTAGGAAGTAACCCCTGCCAACACCAGGATCTTCTGGGAATAAAAAACAAAAATAAACCATCTTTCATCCTGCATTTCAAAAGTTTTAGCTGGTCTTAGAAATTCATAGGGAATAAACAGGGATAGGAGATACATCCTTTGGGTACTTTTTTTTTTTTTTTTAAAAGATCTCTACAGGTGCACTTCCCAGGGCTTTTCGTGAGTCCAGAAGAACCCTTGGTGACACAGTACAAGCCACAGAATGAGCAGATGAGATGTTGTTTATAACTATATGCTCCAGCTGTTCATCTGTTTAATGATACAGACTGAATTTGTAAAATGGAGATTCCTTGCCATTTTATATTTATATGCAGACAATTATGCCGTTATATGTTAGGAACTGGACCGTTTTTGTCACATTTATGTAGGCTGCCCAATAACAATGTTTTCTGACAACTTGCAAAGAGAACATGCAATATGAAAATACAGTAACCATAAAAGAAGAAAATGATTCACTATTTTGTAACTGAATGCTTATACACACACACAATATTTTTGGAATGAAATGACACATGGCAGTAGTTGGGGACGTTTTCAGGCTGCATAGTTGGCCTTCTCAGTAGGTACCAATCTTGCTTGAAACAGCGTTTCCATTTAAAATATGTTCTACCAAAATAACCACACAGTTCAGGCCCAAGCTTAATCAGAGGGTAATACAAAGTGGTGCATCACTGGTTTACTATAGCTCCAGGCTGTTGCCAGTGTCAGACTTTCTACGAGCCATTTGGTGTAATTCATAGCTATGTTACAACAATTGTATCATTTACTATTACTCAATCAGATTGGGCACAATACTGTTAAACCACTCAGTTCATATGTGGAAGAATGTCTGGATAACTCTGCTGAATCTTGCTACTGCACTAACTTTCCGCTTATCTGTTCCTTCACTGAACTGGCTGCTAATACATTTCTAAAGCTACTTTTAACTCATAAAGCCTTAGATAGCCTGAGGGAATGCCTCACTCATCATGAAGCTGCTTCTGCTCTGTAATCACAGCTGGGGCCTTTCTCTATGTACTTGCTTTGAGAGATGCTTGAGAGTGATAACAAGAGAAAGGGCCTTTTCAGTTGTGGCCCCTTGTCTGTAAAGTTCTCTTCTTAGGGACATCTACCTGGCCCCAGCATTATCACCTTTTCGGTATCAGGTTGAAACATGTCTCTATTCCCAGGAATTTGAGAGATATGATTGGTTGATCTTTTAATATTGATCTTAGACCAATTTATTTTCTCTATAATTTGTTCTGAAAGGGAGGTGTTCTTCTATATTATGTATTGTTTTATATATGTGTTAAAGTCTATCTTAACTTTTTGTTCATTTTTTCTTCAAGATTCCTTGAGGGTTTTTTTAAAAGAATAAAGGTGCCCAATAATATAATAAAAATATTTTTGTGATTCCTGTAGCAACAATTTTATTCTTAATGACTTTTCTATAGGCATGTATATTCATGACTTCTCACATCTATTGATAGCAGCTTAGTTGTTAAAATGGAAAGATGAGAATGTCAACAGGAAGTAAGTGTAGTTTAGGATTTGGGAAAGTGCAGTCCTAGGCCTGCCTATAGCTTTCTTTGTGGTTCTTCTTCAGCATCTCTAGACCATCTGGCCAGAAAGAAATGTAATAAGTCTCTCCTGAGGTCCACTTACACTTCACGTTTATAGCATTAGGTTCCAGTTTAGCTGCCATGATTGCATCTTATGGAACCCTGGGGTTTTAAAGTTGAGGGAGGGGCATTTAGAATCCAGCCAGAAAGCCACCCTGATCCCTCTCACCAAACTGCAAACCCCAGGATCCCATCGGGGGCAGCCATGGATGTTAAAGTGGAATCATAGTGCTATAACTGTGTAGTGTAAAGGGCCCTTGGAAGCTTCCAGAAGTAGCAATTCACCTTTTAAATAGATTCTCCCCTCCGCCACCCGCAAAACCAGAAATGGGTGTTTGGGATCCCTTCCCCACTTTCTCGTGTTAAGTATCCGGTGTAGTCCTGAAAGAGTCCCAGGAACAGAAAATTGGTCCCCTAGCCCACTCCTCATATAGAGGAACAGAATGTCTATTCCCTCACATTTACCATTTTACTATCTGAACTTCTGGAGTGGTAGTTGTTGAAGGGGTTAAATCCAATGCTACTTGAATAGGGAAAAAATAAGCGAATTGAATTGTGTCTCTGAGTGGAACAGCAGATGTCTTTGTCTTATCTCAAATTTTAGGAATGACCTTGCAACATTCACTCAGGCGTCTGGGAACAAAGAGGGAGTAAGCATACTCCCTCATTCTGGCCACATGCATCATTTTGTATCATTTTCTAACTAACTCTTTGTTCTCTTCTGTGCTAAGTCAATGATGTAATGGGAAAGTTAACTAAAGATCTTTTTCTCCAGTGATGGGCGGGCTAAATGAATGATTGATTGCTGACATAGAAGGCAAAAGGTATATAGTGATGCTACCTCAATTAATTGGCACGACAGTTCTGGGATAACTGTTGTCCTTGTGCAAGTAAACTGTTAACAATAAAAAATGGCTTTTTGATTTTTCCCTGGAAACCTGGTCTTCGTCTCTTTTCTGACCACAACATTTCTGGTGCGTTGGCCGGGAAAGGGGGGAAGGGGCTATTCTGTCCCCCTTGACGGATGTTTGGACGTCGGGGATTCGGCCCCCCCTTGACAAAACCCAGGGCGCCCTCGACCTTTGTCAAAGAGGTTTGGTTGGGGGAGTGGTGGCGTCCCTGGTGACAACGATCCAGTCAACGGACCTCGGGTTACAGCTGGAAACCAAGCCTCCCATGGCCCTCTGGTGAGTAGACCCCCCTCATGTTTGGGGGGGGGAAAGGGGGGAACTGATCACTCCCTGATTTTCGGCCGAGTACCTCTCAGCAGTGGAGAGTGAAACCCCGAAAACTCTTGGTATGGCGGAATAATAAATGAGACATCTCAGTTGTGGTTTAATGGGCCTGATGGGAGGTTGTTTGTCTGAATGAAAGATGCGTGTATGAGTTGCGTGAGTATTGCAGTTCCTACATCCATGCTGTTGATAGTCCAGATGGCTAGGTCAATACTAGAGTGACTGGAGTCAAAACCCCTTTGTGTGGGCGCACGGGATCCCCTTCACCCGTGCGTCAATCCCATTCCCATTGTGTCTTGTCTGGAACTTGGGAGGAAATGGGAGGGAGAGAGCCGGCAGACTCCTCTGGGCTGTATGTTAAAGAATTTAAAGGAGGATTTAGTGGAAACTTTACTATTGCTGCTGTAGTGTGGAAAAAAATGGTTTGTTTCCTCTCTAGTTGTCTCTCGATGTTTGAAGCCATTTCCTGAAGCCCCTCCTCCTTGGGCTCTCTGTTGTTTTAAGCCAGAAGTTAACTCAGCCAGAGGCTAGGAAATGGCAGAAATTGAGTCAGTGCAAAAACCTCAGGAGTTAATGAGAAATAGTGAGGAAGCAATGCAGAATCTCATTGTCTTCTCTAAGTGTAACAGGAAAGAAAAAAAAAGAGCTTGATTTTGCAATTCAGGCAGTGGGGGCAATTCGTTTCAGCCTGACAGAAAGTAAGGCGTTTTCCAGGACCAAGTCTGACCTCTTTAATGGAGATTTAATGGGCCGGCAATTAGCAGTTAAAGGGTTTCAAGGAAGAGCGAGGAAAGGCTAGCTCTTATAAATGGTTGCCGACTCAGATAGGAGAAGGGAGGCTTGATTTTGAATAATGAGTCATCCCAAAGGAGTTGGAAAAGTACTTTTGCAACGGGGCTCAGCTCCTGTTGTTTAAAGCGGGCATCTGAAAAGGAAAAAAAAAAAAGAGGAATTCTGCACTCACCAGGAATTCCCCCTCGCCCCTCCCTGTTGAAAGAGAAAAAACAAACCTGACAGCCTGGAGACTGTAACACTGAAAGGGAGCGGACAACAGCTTCCCCCCTTTTTAATGATAGAAGCAAAGTCTGGTTTCATAGTAAATTCTCTCATGTCTCAGAAAAGGGAGAAAGGAAACTTCACTGAATATTTAATGAGCTGTCAGTTTGCAAATTCCCATCCATTCACCATCACTTAAGGCTGTGTATGCAGTGGTGGACAAGACTAAAGAAGGAATTGGAAGAGGTTCTAGCAGTGCCAGCAGCAGAAGTCCAAGTGCTGGACCTCCACCTGTGCAACCAGCCAACACTAATGACTCCAAGGGAAAGATATTACTGGGAAGCTCAACAAATCCCTTCATCAATCAACAGTCTGTGGAAACACAGGGCCCCCCCCCGGTACTTCCTCCCCTTCTGAGATAAATATGCAGGTTCCCCAAGAATCAAGAAGAGGTAGTGGCCCCATTCAGACAATCAGCTGGTAGATGATGCTCAGCAGTCAGGGGGCTACCAGCGGGGTCAGAGTTATTAATATACACCCTTCATCATATCAGACCTACTAAATTGGAAGACACACTGTGCAACTTATATGGAAAAGCCACAAGAAAAAATAGAACTTTGCTCCAGTATCACGGCCTCATAGGTACTTTATTGATTGTCAATAGTTGTTTTTGACTTTGTGAAAGAAAAGAAAAAAAAAAAAAGAAAAAGCCCAGCTTGGGAGGCCAGCCCTTTCCAATCCAACAAATAGAAAGGAGGAGAAGGGGGAAGTTCAGGAATGATGGACTTAAGCTGCAAAACTCTATCTGACAATGAGTTTTTAGAGAAGCAGTTGACATAGGAATCTTGAACACATGGGAATTGTAGTATCTGAATAAATTTGCCCCAAGGACCCTTGGGAATTCCAATGCAAAAGAACAGAGAAGTAGAGCCCCCACAGAGGCTTTGAAGCTGCAGCGGCAGCTCTTTAGGAGACAGCCACGCTTCACCCCCACCGGTTTCTTTACTCAGGTGCCTGCATGCCTGTTTGCCTGCCCTTTCCCCCTTTGAGGAGACAGATGGGGAGGGGAGCAATAATACCAGCAATAAGGAGTGAGAGCCGCTGCCAGCATTAGTATGTGTGGCAGATAGGGAGAAGGGAGAAGAGGCTTCCTGGAAGAGAAGTGATGGCCATGGCAGCAGCCCCCCCCCCGCTGAGGCGCCTGCCAAGGAGGCCAGGCAGGTGACGGGGAGGGAGAATGGTATGTGGAGGCTGCTCCAGGGATGTAAAGACTTTCCCCATGAGCGGCGAAGACTGGAAGGTATAGGCACCATTTCACCCCCCTCCCTTCCTTAGTCCTTCTGATGTTTGGAATTTGAGAAAAGGGCGAAAAGAAAGTAAAATGAGGAGCCAAGCGGCTGACAGAAAAAGCTAGCAGGGCAGCCAAAAGTCCAGGAGCTGCAAGGGGCTGAAAGGCAAAAGGAGCGGCTCAGCAGCCCCACGGCCATACCACCCTGAACACATCCGATCTTGTCTGATCTTCGGGAAACTAAACAGGGTCGGACCTGGTTGGTACTTGGATGAGAGACCGCCTGTGAATACTGGGAGCTGTAAGTTTTTGTAAAATCCAAAATAAGGTAGAGGTCAGAAGATGAGAAGGTGGTAGGAGACCCCAGAAGAGGAAGAGGGTCTCTGGGAGTGTGCCAATGTGCCCAGTGTGGGCAGAAGAGGCATAGGTGAGAAAAATCTGGACAGATGGTGAAGACAGTCGGAGAAGGATGTGGATATGGATGTGGATGTGTGGTGGATGTGGAAGAGGACAGCGGAATAGATGGTCCAACTGGCATATGCAGGGACCAAGTGAGAGGTGATGTATGGTGAGAATCCTTTTGTGGAAGATGACAGCAGAACTCCATGAACAATGTCAGTGGTCAGCAGTTAAGAGGAAAAGTTTTGTTCCTCACCCCATAAACTGCAAAGGGAAAGGGCTCGGAGTTGTGCCGTTCTGGTGAGAAACGTTGGCAGCAGAAGTATGGGGAATATGGGAAAGGGCCAGTCAGAACTGCAAAGTAGGTCCCCTCACCAGTTCCCGATAAGGTGGAAACTGGAAAGGCTCCCTGGGGACAGTCCCAGTAGGATGGAGGAGGTGATGGAGCACCCTACGAGCAAGCTGGGAGAAGAGGTGACGGTGCACCTCTGAGTTGGGAGGGAGAAAATAGGGACATTTTTGAGAGGCGATAGAGCGCCTCTCCAGTTTGGAAGTGGAATTGCAGTTAAGGGACTCTGGCTGAAGAAGGCAGAGGAGGAGGAAAAGAGAGATGCAAGCTGTGAGACAGCTAACAGACCAACAACAGCCCTGAAAAAGCCCACAAACCATATAGGCTCAAACAACAGACCTGCATTTGTCCACAAGATCATCAAAGATTAAACCACTGTTCTAGGAATCACCCGGAGGAGTCACATTGTACCTGCAGACCTCAGAATTTAAGGAAATTGGAGAAGATGAAAAAAAATCCTGAAGACACAGTAGTTCAACGTGTATGGCCCAGATAACAGCCCTGGCTATCTTTTTGGACTGGATGCCAGCACAGGGCAAGTGGCATGATATCACATTCATTTTCTCAGCCCATTTTATAGAAACCTCTCACTCTCATTCCATGTGCAGCCCACAACAGAGAAACCAGGAGTGTTTTGTTTTTCCCAGAGCCCCATCATGATGGGGAAGAAGATGCAGTACATACCTCACAGAGTCATAAAGTTGTCACCTTTCAGCAAAAACCCTTTTGGATGGATTAAGAGAACATAACTCTACAGGAAAGAGTTAGTGCGTTAGGGAAAGCTCTGAGTACGACAAGGGAGAAAATGTTAAAATGGGGCTTCTTTCCCTACAAGCACAGGCACACCCTCTCAAACCAGGGGACATGGGTGAAGGATTTGGGGCAACCTGGACATGGGTGGAGGAGACCTTTAGGGGAGTAGTGACAACCCCCACTGTGGTAAAGGTGGCCTGGATGCTAAACTTGGGACTCATGCATCATTCTATGCATGATCAGATTTTTAATGTGGAAAAATACCATGGGTTGAGGTAGGTGTAGGAAGGGTAGAAAGTCTGGTTTGCCTGTTTTGTCACTAGGGATTGGAAGGTATGTGTATATGGCAAGCAGGCATGCCCAGGGAAATGTCTCAATGTTAACTTCTTTTCAGTTACAGCATTGGTTTTTTTGAGTTGTGTGAGAAAAGGGGGGTTGGTCCTCCATAGTCAGTTCTGGAAAGCAACCAGTTTTTTACAATGGCAAATAGGTATATGGTTCATCTTCTGGGATGAAATGATTTGGCCACTGAGGGAATCACTTTTTACTCGGTGCACAAATTGATATAGTTTGACTGGCCAAGAATGAAAAGGATTCACAATAAAGGCAACAGGAAGGAATTGGTTTTCATGTAAGGCAGATGCGTTGTTGGCTGTCAGCCCAGCATGAAATAGGTTTAGACTATCTCTTCAGTTGTGAAGGAGTACTCAGTATTTTGGTAAAATACAACCTGTTGTCATTATGTAAATGAGTTGAATGCAAAAAAGGGAAAATGCTTTTTGAAGTATACAATATTAGAAGAACATTCTAGTGGTCTGCAGGCATGTGGACATGATTATTGGGTTCCCTAAGCAAGTATGGGTAAAAGCACTGTATGCAGAAGTACTTTGCACTAACATAATGGCTTTCCTAAATCTGCCTGTCTTTACTCTACATGTTAAAGTGTTTCCTAATCTGTAATGCTCAAGTCAAAGCTATTGTGTATGCCTAACTGGTGGTTGCAGAAAGGGGGGTCAGAAGAATTCTGGGCTAGATGATCAATTGGGCCCCCGGAAAGGGTGCTAAGAACATACATCAGACCCAGCAACTGCTGAGGAATAAAAGATTGGGGTAAATTTTGCTGGGTTACACCAGGAAGCTATCCTCTTGCAAATCAACCCCTTCCGTTATTGGGAACAGTGTGTAATGTGTGTTAGTGAATCCTAATGCTGCTATGTAGTTTGCTGTTATATATTACTTGTGCTATAAGGAAGAGGAAATAGTACATGCTTGAAATTGCAAAGTTTTGAATTTAGCATGAAGGGGGAATGAAGGGGTTAAATCCAATCTACTTGAATAGGGAAAAAATAAGCGAATTGAATTGTGTCTCTGAGCGGAACAGCAGATGTCTTTGTCTTATCTCAAATTTTAGGAATGGCCTTGCAACATTCACTCAGGCGTCTGGGACAAAGAGGGAGTAAGCATACTCCTCATTCTGGCCACATGCATCATTTTGTATCATTTTTAACTAACTCTTTGTTCTCTTCTGTGCTAAGTCAATGATGTAAGGGAAAGTTAACTAAAGATCTTTTTCCAGGTATGGGCGGGCTAAATGAATGATTGATTGCTGACATAGAAGGCAAAAGGTATATAGTGATGCTACCTCAATTAATTGGCACTACAGTTCTGGGATAACTGTTGTCCTTGCGCAAGTAAAGTGTTAACAATAAAAAATGGCTTTTTGATTTTTCCCTGGAAACCTGGTCTTCGTCTCTTTTCTGGCCACATCATTTCCTTAACACTAGACAGTTATAGTGCTGTTATTCCACTTTCAACTTCCCATGGAATTCTGGGGTTTGTAGCTTACTGAGAATTCTAAAGGCCCCTCCCTAAACTGCAAACCCAGGATTCCATAGGATGTTGAAAGTGGAATAATAGCACTGAACAGTCTAGTGCAGAAGTGGCCTAAAGAGTTTACCAAACAGTATTGTTCCATTTTCTGCATGTGTTAAGCAACAGGAAGTACCTCAACAGGACACCAGTCCTCCTCTGGCTTGCTCTTAACCCTCTTCCAGACTTCTCTTTTGGGGAAATGGATATTTCAAAATAATTTTTCCCATATTACTTGGCTAAATAGGCCACCTGGCCTTTTGGAATTGGCTCACTCAGCCTTGTATCATGAAGTTGCAATAACAAACTTGATTTTCTCTCTTTCAGATGGTGCACCTGATGTCTATTTTCTGAAAGGAAGACTATTACATAGATGTTATACTCATTCATTTCATATTTTTATCCAACAATTGTTCCTATTGTAAGCTACAGCACTTTGGGAGACAGGGGAATAATTACAGACTCCCTACATTCCTGACAGAGCTGTAGATCATGCTGTGTTTGCCCTGCCTCCGACCGCCTTCCCCATAATGTGTATTGTGCACTAAAAAGTTAGCTAGCAATTCAGTTAGAATTGAAGTAGAGATGTCATAAAAACCATTCCTACCTTCATACTATTAATACATTGGCCCTGATAGAGATCTTCTGGGTTACTTTTTTTTGCTTCAGTCATGTTATTTGTCAGAGTGTTTTAATCCCAATAGGACTAAATGAAACTCGTTCCAGCGGACAACCTTTATAGGCCTCCAAGCTTCAAATGACTAGCCCTTACATGCTGACAAATGTTTTCGTCTTCCTTCCCATCCTGCTGAATTGCTTCCTAGTTTGAGATAATGAGTTCAGTTCAAAGGAAAAGAATTTATGCTCTGTACTCTGTAGACCACAAGTGTGTTGTCACTGTCAGTGAATCTGTTCACCTCATAAACTCAGAGGGAAAAATAGCTGCCCATGCAAATTGCTCTTGTGGATCTTACACTGTGTTTTTCCTTTATTGAACCTTCTAACAGTTCTTTGAGGACGTTTGCTGCAGTTCCACCTTACAGAAAGGGAAGGGAAACTGTGAGTGGCTCTCCCAAAGCGTCCCAGTCAGTTCTTAATTAGTTCAACAGAAGAGCTTTCAAATGTACCTTTGATACTTATATCTTGCATCTCATGGAGTTTTGATATAAATAATGGATGGGAAACTCCAATTACAATTTATACTGCAAGCAAACTACTTACTTGAATTGCGTGATTAAAATCTATGCTATGGTCAATGGGCCAATTGCATACAAAAATCCACTCTGGAGGGTCTTCTAGGCCCCCAGAGCAGAATTCTGGGAATATAATGGTATAATGGTATAGTGGGGATGGGGTCTTCCGCTTTTGGTTCTGCTGGGTTCTGCCATCCCACCAGCAGGACTCATTTCACAATGAAGCCTTTAAGAAAAATGAAAGGTTCATGGTCTCATTCTTGCACAGGAGGACAGATATCTTACAGTGGCTGTTGATTTCTCAACAGAATGTCTCAACAAATCAGGGTACCCTGTGTCACTGATATAACTAGTAATTTTGTGAATATTTTTCACACCCCTACTAGTGATTCTCTCCCTCTCTCTCTCTCTCTTTCTCTCTCTCTCTCTGAATCATGTTGCTGTTTGAGGAAATTGGAACAACAGGCAAGGAGAGGAGGAAGAATGGTATCTGGGTCTTCTAGCTATTATTGGGTTACTTCTTATAGCAAGAACTCCTGGGAAGAGCATCACAAGAAAATGGAGACAGACACAGGAATATTGAACTTACCATGGATAAAATAGAGTTTTAAAAAAAGTTTGGTATATGTAACAGCACTGGGTACAAGACTTGGTGGTCTCAATGAGAGCTCACCTATTACATTACAGTTGACTGATTGCCCACACACAACAGCCTCACTTTCTCAGCTCCAGTTTCAAGAACGCATAAAGATATGCAGAATCATTTTATGCATATTTGATTGTTGGCCAAAAGTAAAATAAAATAGAATAGAATAGAATAGAATAGAATAAAATAAAATAAAATAAAATAAAATAAAATAAAATAAAATAAAATAAAATAAAATAAAATAAAATAAAATAAAATAAAATAAAAGTCTGGGGACATTCCATGAGCAATCTGACATTTTTTTACTAATCAGAGATTGCAGTGGTATCAGAACTTCTCTAGATGGGACAAATGTGTTGCGAGTTTTCTGGAGGTGCTCACTGCAATTTTTTAAAAAATGTCCAAATTATATTTTTGTTATCTCAGATTATTTTCTGGCACTTCTCAGCAACAGCTGCAACTGTTTATTACCACCCTCAAATGGATTCCCCCCTTTATTATTTATTTATATACACAAAATTCAAGTATATCAGAACAAAAGTGCTCCAAGGGGCGTGCACACACATCAATAATTGTGATTCATGTTGGGGTTTATTTTGAGGGGAGGGAGACCCTCTAAAGGTAAAGAGATTCGTCTTTAAGTATCCTCCTTTCTCTTTCTTTTAATTCCTTTCTTTTGGGGAAAAAAAGATTTTAGTACTGTAGCACCTCAGGTCACTAGGGAAATGGCACTTTTGTTCTATAACACTGTAAGTCTAAGAAAATTTTTAAAAACTAAACATTCAGAGAGGAGAAAATTTGTTCTACAGACTGTAGAACCAAATCCAAAACTCAGCAAACCATTCTTCCATTAAAAAAACAAAACAAAAAAACTTCAGAAGAGCCCTAATAATGATCCAAGAAATCTCTATACTGAGTGAAAAAGAGCCCCCAAAAAGAATGGTAGAAGGTGCAGTGGTTCAGAATATGTGGCTACAGAGGTAAAGGTAACTGGAAAAAGCTAGTGAAACCCAAGGAACTGTACTTCAGAAATTCATACTTCTATAATCTAAACTGGAAACACCCTCAGAAACTTCTTTTAAAGCTCTACCCATCATTCATTCATTTTTGATGGGGCTACTAGTTTACCACAGCAGCCTCAATCCTCCTCTGTTTAGGGTCAGTGTGGCAGGGGGAAGACATTCATTGGTAAACTTCAAGTTCTTTCTATCCTGAACATGAAGAAATCTACAAATTCTGATAAATTTTAAATTGTTAAAAAAAAAAAAAGAACAGAAGAACATCTCTGCCCTGATTTGTACCAGTTAAATTCAATAGACACAGCCATTCAGAACATGGATAGAAGCATGTTGCCTGACCTATGATAAAGATAAGAAGTCAAAGATAAGAAGTCTGCCAAGGGTATAAAGCTGGCAAACCTCATTGAAAGCATAGGGTTTCAAGGTCAAAATTTGGCTCAAGCTATGTGATATGTTTAATAAAATAACCAGAAGAGGTGATCACTCAAGTGGTGGAGGACATCTTTCCAGCATGGCATGTGACTGTCTTCAACTGCTTAGTCAGCATGTTTTGCATTGTGATTAGTTATTGAAAGAAGGGCTGAATTTGCAAGTGTGATTGCTGATGTAGGTATCTCTGAAAAATAAGGAAAATATATTAGTTACAGAGGATATACCTTTCCTTGATGTCAGGGTTGTTTTTTCAAATTATGCACTCAAAGGCCTGAACCTGTGTAAATTATTAGATTTCTTTTCTCTCAGTTTTTTAAAATGTCAAGATCTCCCTATCCTGAATCTGAAGGAATTTGCCAGTTTGGGTAAATTTGTATCCAACTGGTACTGAAATAAAATTCCTACACATTCTTACTGAAAATTACAGCCACACATTTCTACTACAAGAGAAAGAATAGCTTCCTCAAAAGCAGGGAAAATGGGACATGAAAACTGTGGGCGTTTAATCAAAACGGGCAGTAGATATCTACTGTCTGTTGTGGTCTTTCCTCTACCACTTTCAGTTTTATAGCTTCTTTTGCTTTTTCTTAGAAACCCCAACTGGGAAGCATTAACACCACACCAATAATTTAATTTAGTTTTAGTTTTTGCTCAGCCATTGTTTTTAAACTTATTTATTAATCTCAGACTTAATCCTTGACTGGAACTGATAACATTTGGAATATATCAGGAATGTTTTCATTGTGGCAGACGTTGACTGGAACCGACAACACCATCCTACTTATCGGTGTCACCGCTGGTTAATGTCCTCTCCCTACATGTCTTGGTTCCTTACATAATAAATATAGCATGCAATGAATTGACTGTGCATGTTTAGGTCCTTTAACAGGGGTTACCCTTCACCTCATGATTTTGTTAACATCTTAGCAAACGATGCAAGGGGGAGGTTGGATTGGGGAGGAAACTGCTATAAATGTACATTCTCTTCCATGAATCCAAGTAAAAAGAAAGAAATCACTTCCAGATGCCTGCATGGGATAAAGTAGCTTAACAGTGCTTCAGGTGTCCCTTAAAATGTTTTTAATCACTTGCCAGAAGGTAGGCTGCAGAATTCCTAAAAGGCAATTATAGCAATAAGATACATAATAAATGTCTCTTGAGTGTATAAACTGTGTAAGGAGCAAGCATTAAAAAGAAAAAATCAAAGAGATCTGACCAAAATCCCTAACCCCCTTCGGAAACACACACACACATCTTTTTGAGAAGCACTGTTACCTTCCCCCTCAAGTACCTAGATCAGGAAGCATGCTAGCTGCTAATACAACGAAACTAAGCAAAATATTCTAATCGCTGTTTTAAATCCCATCTTGCAACTTTCCCACTTAAATGTATGTAATTGAGGACCTATGAATATGATTGCCCTCTTAATTTACGATTTTATTGATCTGCTGTTCTTTGACTTAATTCTTAAAAAAAAAACATGCAAAATTTCCAATATAACTACAATTCACCAAAATATAAACTGAATCTTTGAATGAACCCTGGCAACCAACCCTAGATTTCCAAAAGAAGATCAGGCCTACATTTGCTATTTGTGAGTCTCCACAGGGAAGGAAGTGGCATAACTGGAGAAGTCAGTGTGACTTACAAACACTTACAAACACTTATGCCTTACAAACACTTCCTCTCAGCGTTGTACAAATGGAATAACAATAGTACAATAGGAGTTGAGTATCACTTATCCGAAATACTTGGGACCAGAAATATTTTGGATTTTTTTAAAAATGTTTGGAATGTTTGTATATACATAATGAGGTATCTTAGAGATGGGACCCAAGTCTAAGCACAAAATTCATTTATGTTTCATCTGCAACTTATACATAGTCTGAAGGTAATTTTACTCAATATCTGCAATAACTTTGTGCATGAAACGAAGTTTGTGCACATTGAACCATCAGAAAGGAAAAGTGTCACTTCTCAGGGCCATTTCTGCATTACACTGTTATAGTGCTATTATTCCACTTCCTTTTTTTTAAAATATCTTTTATTGAAACCAATAATACTTCAGACATCTCAACATTCTTACATCGTTACATTATCTACTTCATTAAAACCCCATATCCCCACAGAAGATTTATATTTTATCTCATTGCCCTCGCTACATTTCCAAAATATAGTATCCTTATCCCAATTTAAGTCTTTTATGTGTGTGTGTGTGTATATATATTCCCTCGCATTCACTTCCTACCTTCTTTGACTTGGTTCTTTGAGTTACCTCTAGTATCTCACCCCTCAATTATTGTCATTGTTACTTGTTAACTGTCCTTTAATTGTTGCTTTAGCTTTCTTGACATTTCTTGCTTATTTCCAAATACAGTCCTAGCATTACCCGTTAAATATCCTATGGCATTCTGGGGTTTGAAGTTTACTGAGAATTCTAAATGCCCCTCCCTAAACTGAAAACCCCAGGATTCCATAGGCTGTTCAAAGTGGAATCATAGCACTATAACAGTGTGGTGTGGAAAGGCCCTCAGCCACCTGTCTTGGATTTTGGAGCATTTAGGATTTTCAGATTAGGAATGCTCAACCTGTAATATCCTAACAATAAAAAAGTCCCACATAAAACACAAATGCACAAATCCAACACAATTTAAACATCGTAAAAAGAAAAATCACAGGAACTAAAACAACCATTCAGAACAGGGTGCAAAACCAATGTCAATGGAAAATAACAAGAATGTTGAAGGACATGGGAGGGCAGAGTAGTGATAACCTGAAACTCAAAGGAGAAATGTGAGACTCAATGGGGACTCAAGGAAAATTTCATTGGGGCAGCACGATTATTTGAGAGGGGCAACCGCAGGTGTGGCTACCAGAAGGGGGACAAAATGAGAGCGCTGCACTCCAAATAAGAATTCTGCGCCCAAACAAAATTTTCCCTCAGCCCTCAACTTTCTAGTATCATGTTCTTGTATGTATTTAAGTCATTTCTGAATCACAGTGACCCTAAAGTGAACCTATCATGGGGTTTTCTTGGCAAGATTTGTTCAGAGGGCGTTTGCCCATTGCCATCCCCTGAACCTGAGAGAGTATGACTTGCCTAGGGTTGCCCAGTGGGTTTCCATGGCTGAGCAGTGATTGGAATTCTGATCTCCAGAGTCATACTCCAATGCTCAAGTCACTACACCATTCTAGCTCTAGTCTAGTAAGTCCATGAATTTCATAGGCTTTCTTAGGTAAGGAATCCTTGGAGGTGGTTTTGCCAGTTCTCTCCTCTGAATTCTAGTATTACAGTAGCTCAAAACATCATTTGAACATTTAGTACTACAGTAGGTTTTGTTCCAGGTTTTGTTCCAGGACCTCCTGCAAATGGGAAAAAACTGTGAATACTCATGTGCTATGGTGGTGGTGGTGTGTGTGTGTTTGCTTCAGCACATCTGCGAGCACATCGCTGCCATTTTAGGTATAGGACACAATGCTCCATGACTGCTTAAATTCACAGATCCAGAAGTTGCTTATATGAAAGGTCTACTGTATAGTTCTGGCATCCAAAAGAAAAAAAATGGGGCAGGCAAAGTGTCTGAAGTAATGCAAACACAGCAAATGTAAGAGTTCTGGGTATGTATGGTTTATTCTCTAAAATGCTTCAAGTTTGGTGACTGAAGAAAAAAGAATGAAAGAAAAAAATTTATGGGTGGGGGCAAAATTCTTATTGCAATAGGGGAATGCCTTTATTTTGTCCCTTTGTAATTACACCAGTGGGAGCAACACTGTCGTTTTGCTCAACAGATTCATCCATCATGGGCTGTGAAAGCTTAGCTCAAGAAATTTTGGCTTTGCATCTCTACTCTGCCTTTTTTTTTTCTTTTTCGGTAGGATCTTGATCTTCAGTATATGCATGACAGGCAGGTACAGCACAGTCCTCTCTGTCCTAGGAATGAATGATCCAACCTGGCCAGCATGCTGAATATTCACTAAATCTGACCAATGCAAAATTTTCTTTTCAGTTTAGCAACATTTGCAAATTCATTCATACCTGAGACAGAAAGAACTTTAAATTTCTAAACACCACAATGTGGAAGGAAGGTGAGAGCGTGATGTTTTTCCCTGCTTGCAAGGTTCTGTATAAACATATTTAGCGGATTGCCACATGAAGAAGAAGGTCCCTGAACAGATGTCCTACCTGTTTTTCCTCCTTTCATTGGATGTTTCTGTAGAAGGGGCTCAAGAATTTTCAAAAGGGGAGGGCAGAGACAAAAATTGGGTTGGGGCATCAGTCACAATGAAACAGGTTTTTTTATGAAGGGAAATTTCTCATAGGTCCAAAAATAGCCCCTAATTAAATTCATGTTGATTAGAAATTATTTTCTGAAGCCTCCAAAAAGCAAATCAGTTTGAAACAAATATTTTCCACTTGCAAAATAGTTTGGTAAAACAAAATGATAGTGACTAGGGAGAAAATGAATATTGTTCACGCCATCGGGCTATAATAATGTGAACTGTTAATGAACTGTGATTTCTCTGCAACCCTGCAGAGAAACCACCGACCTGAAATTCTTTCCAATATGTTACTTTCAAAAGCCGATATGACTACAATTGTTCTTCTTCAGCGAAACACCGAAAGTATATATGGTATCAACACATGTGTAAAAGTTAAGAATGAATTTTTGCGCACAGCTGTAGATGCACCAGAAGGGAGTCCTGCTGTACAAAAATGCACGGAAAGGCTTTCTTGTACACATAGTTGCTTAAGTCTTGGGTTTTGCAGGATTCCATTATATCCCTTTCTTTGGATGCCTAAAATGTAGTTCCAAATGTTCAAATGAAGTTTTAAGGTGCCAAAGGAAAATTTTATTTGGGGACAGGATTCTTTATCAAGGGCCAGTGCCTTTGCCCCCCCCCACTCACTAAACCTTTGAATGAGTGGAAATACATCCTTGAAATATAGCAGTGTGGAGGGAGGGAAAATTAACCCTTTTCTTCTTATGTCACACTCCAGGTCCAGATTGCTCCTCTCTCCAAAGTTGCTATTAGATGCACAGGAGACAAGCTGAAGGAGATAGGTAGTAGTTATATGGGTACCTATCTAATTTTGTCTCCAAAGCTAAATATTCAGGAGGCATTGAAACTGGGGAAATGGTTTGTGAGGGGTAAACAGTATACATTTCCTGTCTTGGGGGATAGGCCATGGAAAGATGTTCCTTGTGATAGAGGAAGTCTGTGATCAGAAGTAATTTGGCCTTCAATATACTACATTGTGTGTGTGACCAAACAAGGGGAAATCAGAATTAAAGACATTAAATGTCTGTGAGCTTCAGTTGCTGTTCCTTCTATATGTTACTTATATTTTCAAAAATATACACCATATTCTGAAGGAAACTCAGAACATTGTGTACATTTGCTCAGAAGAAGACTGAAGTACGTTTAGAGCTACTTTAAAGTGTACCTTGGGAACCTGTACTTTTTGAAGCAAAAGCAAGAATTGATGGTGTGTGTGTGTGTGGGAGGGGAGACATCCTTATCTCTGGAGTTTGAGAGGAGATTATATAAGTTCATTTATCAGCTCTGCTTGTTTCATTTTATGAGTGGGTATGATGAATGCTGAGTGTTTGTAAGAGCTGTTTACAGAGGGATCAGAAAGATAAATGGGTTGATGGGAAAGCTCTTAAATTCCTGGATCCATCATTGCACCACATAAAGTATAGATGCTATTATATGAAAGGGATGAACAGAGCAAAGGTCTTAAGATGTTTCTCTCCGCAAAAGAGGCTGTACTGATATTGGACATATTTTCCATTATGAGCTTAGAATATTTCACTGTTGCTGAAAACCCAAAGTTCAGCCTCGCTCCATAAAACAGTTAACTGAATCAAGATGGCTCAGTTTTAATAACTAAAATATTGCAGCTGACTCTCCAGAGTAATCCTAGCCCATGGGAGAGATGGGAGTGTTATTTCCACCCACTGGGCAAACTGATGAACAAACAGATCAGTCTCACAAAATTCATAATAAATAAGTTGGCCTTTCTATGAAATTTGAAGATTTAAAAATAAATTTCAAAACCCAGAATGACTGGGAACTGAAGAATAACTTGGTTCTGTAGAAACCTTGAGGAGAAAAAAAATCAGTGCTTCTTTGAATTAATAGATATCTGATTGGATGGGAAAATATTCAAAAATTTTTGAAAAATGGTTGAAAAGTGTGTTTCTTGAGTGTTGGAAAATCCTGGTGAAGAGGATCCTGGATTGATAAGAATCCTCACAATTTGGGAGTTATTCTGTGCAAACTTTGCATGTGATTTCTCTGTGTGTGTGTGTGTGTGTGTGTTTGCTGCACAGAAAACAGCATTTCTATGCAAAAAGGAATAAAATGTTGGTCTAGAAACAGAAAATGTTGTTTTCTCTGGAAAAATTCCCCATGAAAATTTTGCACAGAATAAATCTTGAATGGTAAATAGTTTCTAAAAACTGCATGGTTTTCTAAGACTTTCTCACAGTGGGAGAAAAACATCTTGGCTAAAATTACTCACCGCTTCCTTTGAGAATGAAATTTGCAAAACTTCTGCTTTATTACTTATTTTCTTTTTTAGATCATCCCTATTGTTTTTGCTATTTACAATGTTTGTGTTAGGAAAACTGCTGTGTACTAAAGAAATGAATGGCCGCCTTCTTTTGCACCAATTGAAATAGATTAAATATATTATTTTGTACCAACTGTTTGAATTCTTTCCTTGGGTGAAAGCAATGCTTTTTGCAGCAGAGATGGACAATACCTGGCCTTTGGAGGGCATATGGCCTTCTTTGGGTGTTTGTATCTCTCCCTGACTCCGAGTTCTATCTCTGCCAACCAAAATGTTACCAAACAAACATCCCCCTGCCACTCAAATTCTGACTGCTGCCAAAAACCCTAGAGTCAAAAGCAATGGTGAGAAAAGAGCTTTATCTCCTGTCCTAACCTGCTGCCTGGTCTGTTTTGATTCAAGACTGAGAATTCGTATGGGAAAATGTCAGTTGAGCCTGAAGTATTATTGGAGGCTTCTTTCATAATCCTGCCAAAGGTGCAAAGTGCATTCTTTTCCCTTTGGAGATTGGCTGATTGCTCTTAACAATTGGAGCTTCGTCAAGACTTTGAAATGGCTAGGAGACACTTCAAATGGCACATTCACCTCATCCATCTAGCTAAGGATGGTGTAATCTAAGGCCCTTTTTGCATGGCATTTGCCATGTGAAAGGGCCCCTGGACCATTGTGCGACTGCGAGGAGCTGTCCACATGATGCACTTGCAGTCATGCAACGCTCCAGGGGCTGGCAGGCGGCGACTGCACACTATTTCATTTTTGGCTGTGAACCGAAAATGGAGCGTGATCACACATTGCTCCGGGATCCTGCGTGTACTTGCCACGCGTGCGGAGCTCTGGAGCCTCAGCACTCGCGCTTCCTGCCCCAGTGCAGCCTGGGAAAATCCCAGGCTGCACTGTGGAAGGAAGAGGAGGGGCTCTCGTGTGGGCAGGCAGCAACTGCGGAGCTGAAGGAACCAGGATGTGAGAGCCTCTTCGAAGAGGCTGCTTGTGCGATCCCCACACCCTAGCTCCACAAAAAGGTGAGCTGAAGAAAGGGCCTAAGTCTCTGCAAGAAGACAAACTACAAAAACTGAACTTTGAGTTGCCAAGTGTGACAAACAAAGATAGGGAAAAAGTGGGAGAGCCGACTTTCTGCTGTGTAAGGCATCAACATCTGGGGTTGCTATTGGTCTTTGTTTAAAGATTTGCATATTTTCAGCCAAAGAACAGCTGAAAATGTGTCTCAGAAATGACTAGAAGTCTAGTTTCCATTCACATTTCTAGTTCTCCTAGCTGCTTTTCCCCAGTTCTAGAGCATTTCTGCAGTTTCTGGAGGTCCTAGAGGGAGGTGCTTTGATACTTAATACCATTCTGGGTGACATTTTGGGACTTTTAATGGCCAGGTCATTGCTTGGATTTTTTTTTTTTAATGTCAGGGTAGGTTTGGGAGCAATTTTGTGGCTGCCAAAAAGGGTTGGGGGTAACATGTGGCAGACATGGCACAGTTTCTTATTTCAGATTTAACTGGTGTTTATTTCAGATTTAACTGGTGTCTTCTTCATACTTGTAAATAAATCAAAATAAGAATTAAAGAAGGGGGGGAATTCTGCCTCCCTTGCAGTTCAGGGTTTTCAACAGAGAAGGATTTTCTTTGTAATTCTTGTAGCAGGGGTTTGGTGATATAGACAATGGTGGCTACAGTATTGCCCATTTCATTGGTGTGATGCCTTTTTTGCCAGAAAATAAAGTAGCACTCTAAGGGAGTTGTGGAGGTTAGGGGCAACAAAGGACCTTTCCTGCCATATGTGTCCCTAGGGCCAGTTTGCCCATCACTGATTTGGGCTTTTACTTTGTTGGGTGTACTTTGCTGCCCCATAGAGTCTTCTGAATATTATGCCAGTGAAGCAGGAGGTTCTATAAAGCTGATTAGTCTTCAGCTGCTGCTTTTGGTGTACACTATGTGGGTGTCCACTAAATCTAGAAAGACCCTCACTGGGAGGCTGACCATCAGTTGACAAATTGGCCACAGCAGTTATGAACAGTGTGGAACACAGTGACCCTTCCACTTTCATGAGGATTTGGGGCACAAAACAATCATGAAAGTTAAAACAAAAACCAGAAAACCCTATAAATAATTTCCCCACCCAAGTGAGTACTCCCCTTCCCATTTCCTTCTGGGGCTCTTCCCTCCCATTCCCTTGCCTTTTGCCTACAAGCAGAGGAGAAAGGCAGCACACCCAAACAAAAGGCAAGGGAGGAGGAGAATGAAAGGTAGCACACATATGCCTTCTCCACACAACATGCCACCCATTCTCTTGCCTTTTGCCTGGGCACATGTACCTTCCTTCCAGCGCCTGGGCAAAGGGCAAGAGAATGGGAGGAGCGGCCCTATATGTGGAGAAGGTGCACATGTGCCTCTCCCCCTCCCATTCCCTTGACTTTTGCTCAAGCATACTGCCTTCCTTCTCCACGCCCAGGTAAAAGGCAAGGTAGTGGGAGAGGGACAATGGTGGGAAGGTTTTCTTGTGCCTTCCTGCTGTGTGCGTGGGGCTCACCCCCGTTTCTTTGCCTTTTGCCCAGGTGTGGAGATGGAAGGCATCTTGCCTGGGTAAAAGTCAAAGGAATGGGAGAGGGAGAATGGGGGCTGGCAGGTGGGTGCCTTGTGAGTAATCAAATTCTCAAAGATCAGACTCACAAATGTGGAGGGAGGGCTGTATTGCAATGTGCATGAGTGAAGGAACAGCCCACACTGATGAATCAAAGCCTTTAAGGCAAGCTCTGCTAAGCTGTGGTTTAATGCATTCCAGAAGAGACCAGAAGGAGTGTTATGGCCATGAACACCAATCAATGAAATAATGTTTTGATCCACCAAACTTATGTGCCATAGCTTGTGACTGAAGAAGTACTATGAGCTTTTCCAGTGAGGAAGGATATTGTGCCTGTCATTGCAATAAATATATAGCATCTGGGATCTAACAGCCGCTTATGAGAAGTCCTTGAGGACCGAGGTTAGTGCTCTTAAGAGGTACAGCTGGATTGGCAAGGAAGGAGGAAATGCTTCTGTAAGCCTTGGAGCATGTTTGGCAGGGACTCACTTGCCTGCACACATGGGTGGAACCTTTGGCTCCAAGTAGTCCAGCTAATTTTGTAGGATGGCTTGAGATAAATATGCTTTAATGAATTGACACCAGATTCATATAAAGTAGCAGGGAGGGAGGGAAGAAGGCACAGAGGGAGGGGTTTTTTTTTAAGTCATTTCAAGCTATGTCTTGATTTTTTACTGTGTTGTTTTTAATCAGATTAGAGAATATGGAAAGCACAATGTCTCTCTGGGCTTCCTTTAAAAGACTAGCCAACAATAGCATAATGTTTTGCTCACACTTACATCCAAGTCTGAAGGTGGGCTGTTCTTGGCTCACTCATTCCTCCTGGTATGTTATCTTGAATAAGTATATTGATGTGTCTCAAATCTAAGTATTTTTTTTAAAGTTCAAATTATTCTTCTTTGAAAAACTTTAACTTTGAAAAACCATAACTGTATTTGGGAAAAATTGGAGCTGCAAGGAAGGAGAAAGGGAATGTACTTATTCAAAAAATGTTTTAGCTGGTGGTTTTTAAGTTCATAGATACTTAGCAGACTGCGGCAATTTCCGCCCTCCACTGTTATAGTGCTATTATTCCACTTCCAACATCCTGTGGAGTTTGTAGTTTACTGAGGCCCAAGAGCACTCTGGCTGAGAATTCTAAAGACCCCTCCCTAAACTGCAAACCCCAGGATTCCATAGGATGCTTAGGTGGAGAAACTATATGGATGGGACATAATAAGAAGATTTCTTTCCCTCACCACTGCCTCCCACCCGTGGTGGTGACATTGTCAGAGAAAGAAAATACATTCATGTTCTTCCTACATCTGGCTGTGGAATTTTGCAGGACAAGGAAGTGGCCAATGAACTCCTATTGCTGTTAGCTTATTTCACCGATATCCTTTATTCTGTGGGCCCAGGCAGCATCCCATTCAGTTATTGAATTATACCCAGATCTGATTGGCTTTAGCAAAATTGTTATATCATGTGCTTTCATATCATGCCCTAAGCTAACTGCTATCACTCCATCTTATGACAGTAAATTCTGTATACTGATTATCCATTATTAATTAAATACTTCCTGTCTTCGTTCTGAAGTTGCTCAGTCAACCCCTTTGGCTAACAGATTTCTAATGATAGCCAGCTAGCTAGAGAAAGGTATACAGAGAGATATTTATCAATTTCAACACTATGGCCAAAGCGGAGGAGATTCTACATATTCTCATTTGGACAAGTAACATGTTTGAAATAGAACCTCCAAAGCTAATTGACAAAACAAATAAAGATATGCTTTATAAAATCATCTCATATATCAACATTTTCTGAACACTTTCTAGAGGTTCCATATCTGAAGGACTCACTTATAGGATGTAAAAGAAGAATAACGTAAAAGAAATGTGAGATGTTCTTCAGATAGCATTTAACATCAGCTTATAGTTATAGGCCATTTCCACACGGGGTTTACGGGGCAGAGCGTCCTCCAGGGAGGACGTCTGGACCTGGGAGCGGACTGGGTCAGACCTACTTAACGTAGATCCGCACCCCAGCCCACTCCAGAACGACCCCAAGTGCTGGTCCAGCATGCTTTTGAAAGACCACTAAAAACAGGTCTTTCAAAAGCATGGAGCGAACCACTGAGAGCCTGCTCCCTTATGCAGATTTGCAGGCTCGCATTGATGTGAGCCTGTGATCTGCCGGGGGCGGGCTTTAGACTGTCGAGCTTAAGAGGTTGGTCAAGACCCTCGACCAACTAGAAGCCACCATTTTCGTCCCTGGAGCAGTGCGGAGTGGTGGCCATGCACTGCTCCGGAGAAGCATGGACTGGACCAGGGAGCCCAAAAGTCTGGTGAGCAGCGTCACGGGGCGATTCCCTCGCCTCATGCAGAATGGCCATAAAGATACTGTTACAATTCATATTCAGAACCATTCATCTTTGTGTGTGTATCCACAATCTCAGTTCTGAACAAGTGATCTAGTGCTGATTCTGAAAGTCTGGTGTCATATAAAAAAGTTTTTCTTTGTAGAAACAAAGACCTGTACAATTGCTAACTGTTTCCTTAATGGTCTTTGAAACAAACTTGTGACCTGGTGACCTACAGGTGGAAAGACTATCTATAAATTTGCCCAGAAACAGGCAGGCATTTGGCTTGGCAGTAGGAATTTCCCATGGAATATTAAAAAAGCCTGAGTTAGGTTAGGTCAGCATTGTTTAAGTGCCACTGCTTTCTTTTTTCTGCTTCAAACCTTGTTAATTTTGCTCAGTTAGAAAGCTGAAAACTGAAGCTATAAAACAAGGAATGCTGTTGCTAACAAAAGTTAGTACGAGCCAAGAGTTCCAATCCATGTCCGGAGGACATGGAGGAATTATACGAACCTTGAAGCAATTAGTTAAATTGTCTCCCTTCTGGTAAATTCCAAAAGACATTATTAATTGAACTTCTGGTCCCTATTAGAGAGACCAGCTATTCAAGGACCCTCTTGCCATGCCTGAAGACATTCCTGAAATATATCTCCAGCTTTATGAAACACGACATAGTAAAACACAAATGCTTGCCAAGTTCATATTTACTGAATGTAGCCTGAATGCAAAGGCCGTTCTGACTTTACATGTTTGGCAAATAGCAACCGCTGTTGAGGATTCCTCACCGAAACAGAATTAAATGACTGAGAAAACTAATCTCCACATTCAGGAAAATAACATGGGATTGTACTACTTCAGAATATAGGTGATGGGATTATATGACTGAATGCTTTCCAAAGTTAAAAAGTGCTCACCTGTGGAATGCTAGCTTGTCAGAAGTCAAATCTAGGCCCTTTTCGCACATTACTCTTTTGCGTGGCTGGGGGGGGGGCTTCTCATGCAAAAAGCCTCAGCAGGAACACTCTTGCTTCCCTCCTGCTTTGTCCCGCAGCTGGCTTGCTGGTTGCGCGAGCGCCTTGTGAACGCCCCGCCCCTTCCTACCACAGCACAACCTGGGAATTGCAGGCTAGCGCTGAGGCAGGAAGCGCGACCGGCCTGCTCATCTGACGTACTGCAGTGCAGGTAAGTGCGCAAGGGCCCCGTGAGCATTGCGCAAGTGCGCAGTATTTTCAGCTTAGAGCTGAAAATAAAAAAATGCGCGCGCGCCCCACTTTAGGCTCGTGAGCGTCACGTAAATGAGAGTGTGTCATACAGACTGATGCTCCCATTTACGCGATGCTCAAGGGGCCCTCGTGTAAAAGAAACTGCGTGCGAAAAGGGCCCTAGTCTTCTATCTCCTATTTAGCTTTCCAGAAGCAGGGAAATTATTCCTCCACATTTATTAATTCTAATTACTTATTAGCCATTTTTCAGGGCCATTCCTTACAAAGTGAATTTAAGGTAAAATAATTAAGCATCAGGTAGACACAACTAGCAGAAGTATAGGAAGAAGTACAACTTGATAATACAATTGAGTACTAAAATAAAAAGTTGTTTTATGTTGGATACTCAAGGGCCAAGAGAATATTAAGTGGATCCATAAATGTGGGGCTGCCAGTGAGAAGGCTCTGTCTTGTGTACTTACCCATCCAATTAGTTTAACCAACAGGCACAAGAGAAGGACCTTTGATAACAGTTTTTAGATTACAGAAATGATTATGCACAAGGGAAAGTGTTCGTATGCACAGTTTTTGAAATACTTTGTGAGATGATACAGTCCTGAATAACTGTGCCGCCTACTTTTATGAATGTCTACTTTAGTTCCCATTGATATAAAGTTTCCAAAATAAGAGACTCTCTGGTAGATCAGATCAAAGGCCAATAGAGTTCAGCATCCTGCTTGCATCACAATCTGGAATAATAAGAAAAGGTATATGTCACTGGATCAGCTAACGTCAAATTTTAATTTAGTCACTACTTTAATTTAGAGAACAAGATCTGCAATGCATGCTGCAACTATGTGGGTTACTTCCAATAATATAGTAACTGGCTCATGACTACCCCAACCTTTCTTGACTGCTCCACTACGTCCAGTTCATGTCTGGATGAGAACCATCTACATGTGAAGTGTTATTTTGTAGCCCTCCAGATGTTACACTAGAACTCCCAGCATTCCTAGTGAGCCTAACCAATGCTAAAGAATGCTGGGCTTTGCAGTCCAATATCTGGAAGGCAGCATGATTTCTGCCCCTATACTAACAAGATGCTGGAGGCAGTGAGAGAATTACTCTCTCTCCATCTGTTCACATCTTTGCAGGTGTTGATGGGAGGATTTCCTGGGACTTTCCCTCTCTTCCTAGCCCAAACAACTCTGAGGGGTTGGGCTAAAATAGACTCAAAGAAGCTTGTTTTCCTGCCCTCAGATTTGGGAATGGCAGTTCCTAGGGAGTGAGAAGGACTTCCCTATTTTTTACCTGCTTAGGATATAACCCTATAGGCACTGTTATGGATTTGCAAAAGCACATTGTTCTCATTACCAAAAAAGTGCATCTCATTGGCCTTGTATAAGTAATCCAATGAATGAGCCAAGGCAAGTGGTCGGTCTGTCCCAGGTCATAACCACAGCTTGGAAACTTGCTATAAAATATAGTTAGTTTTATAGATTCCCATCCCCCAGAGTAGTTAGCCGCCATAGTAGGTACAATTTTAAGAAGCTACTCTTTACTTTTCCTCATTTCTGAAAAGTCTAAAGTTATGAAAATGTATAGTTTTGTTTTGTTTTTTAAATCTGAATACTATAAGCCACTGGTATGAAATATGCTCTCTACCCAACCACCTCCTTGTTGCTCACAATGAGGCAGCAGTATGAGTCACAGCATGAACCCCACCTGAACTTTATGATATTCCTCCTCCTTCATTGAGTTGGACCACATGTCCATAACAATAAGAAAGGAGTGACATTATCTCCCTTGTGCAACTTAGCTATGCTTTACTTATTGTAAAAAAATGATTATTACACATAACTAGCTAAGGAGAGCTAGTTGTTTCCAAACCCTATTCATAACACATTTCTCTGTTTCCTTTCCTCTCAGTCCTTTTAAGACATGTCAGATTTTAATTTTCCTTTCTGTACTTTCTGGGGCTCAGTTTGGGGCTGAATAAAGCTGAAATCTTCCAATTCCTGTAAGATCAGAATCTTGTCTTTTGGCAATCCCAAATTATTTCTTCCCTTAGTATATCAGCAACAGTTACAAGGCCTGACTTCCATAGAAGAGTGTTGGGAAAAGCATGCCATGCCTGCTCAGGCACTGGTTCCTAGTGACAACGGGTTCAACACTCCTTAGGTGCCTGCTGGAAATCATCCTCAGTTAAGACAAGGAAGTGGACAGATAAGCCAAAACACAAAGACCCTTTTCGCCTGGAGCGTCGTGCGATTGTGAGAAGCGATCTGCATGACACACTCACAATCACACAATGCTCCAGGGCAGGGCAGATGCTGCTTGTGCACTTTTTCATTTTTGGCTTTCAGCCAAAAATGGTGCGCGATCATGAATTGCTCTAGGGCCCCGCATGCACTTGCCGTGTGTGTGGAGCCTCTGGAGCCACGGTAATCGCGCTTTCTGCCCCAGTGCAGCCTGGGAAACTTCCAGGCTGTGCTGCGGAAGGAAGAGCGGGGCTCTCGCGCTGCCTGCTCAGGAGAAGGCCGCTCATGTGGAGCTGAAGCAGCGGGGACGTGAAAGCCTCTTGCTGGAGGCTGCTCGCATGATCTCCGCACCCCAGTGCCGAAAAAGGGTAAGGTGCGGAGAGGGCCAAAGTTGGGTGGTACAATTAGAAGGAGTGGAATCTTCTAAAACAGCAGAGGAAGAATCACTGTGTTCACCTGTTTGGAAAATATGCAGTGTTTTGCTAAAAACAAGTGTATTTTCAAGTGTGCCAAAATCACACACATATACAGTTGTTGTTGTTGCTGTTGCTGCTGCTGCTGCTGCTGTTGTTGTTGTGTGCCTTCAAGTCATTTCTGGTCTATGGACAACCTATCATGGGTTTTTCCTGGAAAGATTTGTTCTGGGGGGTACCTTTGCCTTCCTCTGGGGCTGAGAGGGTGAGACTTGCTCAAGGCAACGCGGTGGGTTTCCATGGCTGAGCAAGGATTTGAAGCTTGGTCTCCAGAGTCATAGTCCAACACTCAAACCACTATATCACACTGGAAACACCCAAACACCCAAAGAAACAAATCTGAGGGATAAAATATGCTTGCAATGACACCTGATCAGCTAGGTTTCCGCCAGTTTCTAAGCATTTCAACCAGTGGAGCATTCAAACCATCATCTGGCCCAGATTAAAAGCTAGCTACCTAGCTAGCTTGCTTGCTTGCTTTTTTGTGCTCATACAAGCAAAATGGGGCAAAATGTGACTCATTTCTGTCCAACTGTTTTGCAAGAATACTTTTAGCCAATGAGTGAAGTCTCACATCTATGATTAACATCTGTGACTTGCCCTCTTTCATTTTCAGTTTCCAGATCCCTGGTTCAAAGTTACCACTCCAGAACAAAGTGCAGCTTTTGGAGAAAAGTCTAGCTTTAGTATATTTTGTGGAGCACCCTGCAAAAGAATGCATTAGTTGGAATTAAGGAAAACAGATGCAACAAAGTATGGTAAAAACAACGAATAACATTTAAAGTTCTCTGCAGTCAGCTGTTTTTCATGACTTGCTTGATACAGCAATGTTGTTCATTTTTGTTAAGTGGGGCAGCTAGGGTTCACCACTGCCTGATGTGGGAGGACAAAAACCATCCCTGTTATTGCTACATCATCTCTTCACCACCACTGACCTTCCTACCACCACATACATTTTGCTTTATCTCCCTCTTCCCCTGCTCCTTTTCTTACAGCAGTTATAGAACCACTTCTTTCACCTTCCTGCTCAGCTACCCTCTGTTAAAGCAGCACTGTTAGCTTTGTGTGGCCACTGCTTCTCTGGAATGTAGGCAAGCAGGAACATGAAGAGAACAGAAGAGAGGACTTGGGGGTGCAACTGTGGAGGAAGGAAGCATGGCACAGGGCCAATGTAAAGCAAGGTAGAGGATTGGGCGAAGAGGAAGAGGTGCAGCAAGTATGTGCCGGTAGCAAGAGAGTGGAGGTACACCAGCTGAAGGTGAGGACAGTGGCAGAGCTTGGAGTGTATGGGGGGGGGCAGGAGAAGGCGTGGCTGCTGTGCGTGGGGGCGTGGCTGCGGTGCACGGCGGCATGGCCAGGGTATGCAAGAGCGTGACTATGGGCTGGACACCCCAAAAACACTGCCGCTGGGGGTGAACCACCACCCCTGTCCCTACGTGATTGGGTGAGGAGAAGGGGAGGAAAAGAAAGGAAGAGAAAGCAAGAGGTACAAGTGATGACGTGCAAGAAGAGGGGAGAAATGGGGAAAGTCTGAGGGGAAGAGAGGGAGGGGAAAGGAGGGAAGGGAGGGTGAGAGGGTGCAGTAGAAGGCTGCAAGAGGCAGGCATAAGATGACTGAAGGAGTGAGAGAAAGAAGAGTGATGGCACAAGGTGAGAGAAGGGGGAAGGAGATGCAAGCAGCAGAATGCAAGAAGCTCTTCATGACCAACCAGGGATTAGAACTTGGATCTCTCTGTTACAAGTCCAGAATGTTAAATATACCAGTTCTCTCAGAAGAGTGACTACTATAAACATTGGTAACAAGGCTAAAACATACTGGTAAAAAAAAAAAATGCAATGAATAAAGTGTTGAATTTACACAGTGCGGGGGGGGGAGCTGGAAAAAGGCAATCCTAGAATAAATATATTATTACGATGGAGGCTAGTGATAGCATTTTTTTATTTTGGGTTAGGGAAACTCTGAAGGTTTAAAGATCAATTTTCTACCACTAGAAACTACCATGAGTCACATAAGGCTCCCAAATGCAAACCCCCCCCCCAAAAAAGTTTCAGTTTCTTTGGGGAGGATAGTTGGGGGATTTTTGAATTGCAAACTTCCTAAACAGTCTTATTTTGCGAAAGTAAAATTTTGAGCATGGAGAGACATGGAGTGGGTGCTTGGGAACACAGAAATGGCCTTGGGCTTTGCCTTCTCTCTCTCTCTCTCTCTCTCTCTCTTTTTTCCCCTGTAAATTTATTTCCTCTTGATTGAGCTCTTTGCCCTGCTTGGTTAATTAACAATGAAGACTATGTCATTTCTTTTGGAAAACTGACAATGTGCAAAAGCCAAAAGTTTTTAATATTTGATTCCTTGTATATTCACCCAAGCCAGGCTGTCAAGAGAACTGGCTCTTGTGTTCCGCACAGACAAGAAGAGCAATTACCTTTGCATGTGCCTACTGGGGCTTCAGAGATGCCTTTCCAAAGACTTGAGCCTCTTCTTACCTTGCAACTCCTCTGAAGGGAAAACTGTTCACTTCAGCCTGGATGCAAGCAAGCGCCCTGGCAAACTGCAAGCTCTTTTTTTTCTTTTTTTTTCCTGCTCAGCATGTTTCTCCCTTCTGAAGAAGAGCCATGTTTGGGCAACAAGAATCTGTTGCTGAGGTGGAAAGGGGAACTGCTGTGCACACATCTGGCCAGATTTGGAATCACCGTTATGCCAGATGTACAGTGCAAATACTACAGAAGCCAATCTTTTCCCAGAGGCACAGTAGCAAGTCCTCCAAATACTTGGCTAGCCACGTCAACAAATTAGATCAGTAGGTTTCTTCATCATGCCTAAGAATAATTATAATTCATATAGTGCCTTTTGGAGATTTCAAAGTATATCATGTGAGATCAGCAATGTTTTGTTGATTCACTGACAGTTAATTGACTAAATACCTTTTGATCAGCTAAAAATTTGTCTTAGGTTGATAAAGAATTCTTTCTTTCTTTCCTTCTTTCTTTAAAAGTAAGTATAAACCCTGCAGATGGCAAGTGTCATATGTGCACTGACAGTTTCTTGTCTTTCTTCCAAGATTTTTCCTGCTGTGAAACATATAGGCTTTACCTTCTTTTTAAGGTATTATGTTTATCTGGATCAGGATGATTGTGCCCAGATGGCGAAGATTCACACCTGACCCCAACAGCCACTCCCTTTCCCAAATTCACCAATCACACATATGGATAACAAAGGCCCCCACCTAGTGTTGCCAAGTTTTCAAAACAGCAAGAAGGAAGAGTTGAAATTCATGACATGTCCAGCTAAGATTATCAGAAAGGAGCTAGTAATAAGTTAATATTCTACTTAATGCCAAATGAAAGTATTGATTTTAGCCCTGTGCTTCTTTGTGAAAATTAACATATTGTGTCCACATCCATAAATCATGTGATGCATGTATTTCTTCTGTCATGGTAGATTTTTCTTAGCATCTTGTTCAGTCTATGTAAAAGGAAAAGCTTTCCAGCCCTCAAATAAGGGATGCCTGCCAGCCTATAAGGACAAGCTTTCTGCCTCTCAAACAAGGGGCTTCTTTTATAAGAAGGGACACTTGGCAACCCTACCTCTGCCAGATGGGAAGGGTGAATTTAGGCAGAGAAATACATGGCGGGTGGGAAAAATGGGCTAAAGTCTGCCAGTCAGCCTTAAAGTATAGCTTTATGAACTTGCTTTTAACACAAGAATGTACTCACACTTCATCTAGATGCATTGTCCAGTGGAGAAGCATTCTACCAGTTTCTGGTCCTTAGACAATAAAAAAAAACCTGTTTTGTTTTCTCACTCTATTTGTCAGGGACATTTACTCTTTGGTATTTGCCTATTTAAGCCTAAATCCTATTGGCAGTCCCAATTAGAGTAGATCCATTAGATCACTTGTTAAACGGTAAATCAGCATTTATGTCAATTCACTTGAGTTAATGGATCTCCTCTGCTTGGGTTTAAGATTTAGGCAATAGGATTTGGGTCAGGGGTGGGAATCAAGTAGCCCTTCCAGGTCTTGTTGAACTGCAGCTCCCAGCAGCCCCAGCCCACCAAGCCACTGGTAAACAATGCTCAGAGTTCAATAACACCTGGAAGTCCTCACAGTTCTCACCCCCAATTTAGGCTATTATTTAGCATTGTTCAGCACTTGTGGCATTTGGAGAACCAGATCTCTTAAGTGGAAAACTGTGGTAACTTTAAAGCATATCTTCTTCGATTATACATCTCATTCTTACCCTCTGAGCTGGTTTAGGCTCAGAAAGTGCACAGCTAAGTAATAGGGCAATATACCCTTGTTTGCTATTTAGAATAATGGAAATGAAATATTGACTACAGAGCTTTCAAATCCACACTGGTCATCCCTTTGATCTGTGTGCCAGGAAGCAAAATAAAACTACTATTTTTTTAAAAATAAATCACCTTCCACACCGAGTGCCATAGGCACTCAGAAAGTGAATCTTTTTCTATGTCAGAGGCTCTGCCAAAAACGTCAATCATGCTTAGTACAAAGGTACAAGCCCAGTATCTTTTTTTAAAAAAAGACTTTTCAAGCTCTAAGTGAACAAAGAAATTCTGGAAACAACAGAGCTGATGCTCTGTGTGATAAAACTCATCTGATATGCCATTAAATCAGTTGTTGCTGAGAGAAAAGATGGTGTTGGACATATTCCATGATACCTACAACACTGAGCTAATAGGTTTGCACAGTTAACAGTGACAACCTATGTAGGTCTAGTTCCATTGTAAGTTCCACTGTATTCAGTGTGAAATCTTCCAGTGTAATTGTGCAAAGGACAGTATCCTGGCATTTCCTCTCAGCAAGCCCCTCTGAGTTCAGTGAGACTCCCACTGAGGGAAGTGGGTATAGGATTTCAGGCATGGTCTCTGAGGTTTTGCATAAGCCCCTTAGAGTGCAAGATAGCATATCTGTTTATCCAGGTATCATACCTACCTATCCATGTTACTTAATGAACTTGGCATGGTGACCTGCTGTGATAACAATGGAAGGAAGTACTGCTGGAGTAGCATCACTGCTTCTGAAAGGAAGACAGCAAGAGGCATAGACAGGACCAGATTAGTCAGTTCAATTGGGGAAATTGCTCCAGTCCCCTCACAGGCTAGAGACCAGTGCTGAAGAAAAAAAGTGTAGCTGTCTTCCTTTTCTTCCCCGCCACTTCCTGAACCTCCTAGTGTTTCTGACATCTCCAATATTTGACGTATCATGTGAGTAATTGAATAAAAATGCACAATTTGAGATTGTTAGTCTCATTTAAATTGAAGCTTTGAAAATGGTTTCACATGTGAGGATTTTGGTGCTGCTGTGTTTATTGTACTAGGTGTTTTATTTGTTGCTTATTTATGAATTTATTTTATGAATTAATGTCAATGCCTCAATCCCCTGAGTAGGTCTTAGGAAGTGAGGCCTACTTCTGGAAGTTCTCCAGAGCCCAACCACCTTAGTCTGACCTTGACTATAGACTTTACTTGGCATTCTCCCTATAATCAGAATAAAATTTGAAATAAATAGAGCTGGAACTGGTCAAAGACAGTCTGTGGAGGCCTGCATTTGATGTACCCTATTTGCTGGCATATAGGACTCACTTTTTCCCCTGAAAAATAGTGTTTGAAAATGGAGTGTATCTTCTATGCCAGTGCATCTTTTTCGCCGCCAAATGCTTTATCTTAAGACTGGGATCATTTTATTTCAATATCAGTTTGATTAACGGTGGTTCCTGATTGAAGTCAATAATCAACAAGTGTGATAATTCCAATAAATGCTTCTGTATTTGATTGGGCATAAATATATTTATTGACAATACAGAGGGGTTAAGATTAATTTATTAAACATGATGAATGGAAATCTGAAGGCATTCATTTGTAGCATAAACTAGCTCAAATTGCACTCTTCCTTGCCTGAGACTACAGAACTTTGAAACACTGAGAAAGAGAAGAAGAAAAAGGAGGAGGAGGAGGAGGAGGAGGAGGAGGAGAAATCCTAAAAGTCATCTAGATCTGTTTCAATTTGGATTCAGGCCTTGTTGTGGGATGGAACAGCTTTGTTTGTTTTGCTGAGTGACCTACACTTGGAATTTGATGAGGGGGTACGTCTCTGTTGGTTTTACAGGACCTTTCCATGGCTCTTGATACCATCAACCATGACACCCATTGCACTGTTGTGTAATGACTTCAGTCCTACTTAAAGTGCAGCTTCAGAAGATGGAGTTGTTCCTGTAAAATGCCTTGGTTGTTGGTCTGTGGGCTCCTCTAGGATTCTGCCTCTTTGTACTCCTCCATATGCTGTTCAATATTTAGATGAAACTGCTGTGAAGATTGTTTGGAGATTTGGGACTGAACACAACCAGCGTGCAGAAGATGCTCAATTCTATTTCTTTTTCCATCTAATCTGAGTAACCTGTGCCCCTCCTAAACCAGTCAGTGGGAACTGGATAAGGGTTTAAAAAAAATGGAACTTTAGCCTGGAGGAATAAAAAAATGCTTCTATTCAGACAAAAGGCCAATCAGGGAATAGAGATTCAGCAGTGATGGATGAGGCTACACTCTTCCTGAAGTTTGAAAAGGGATGTAAATCCTTGAATGTTTTGTCCTCCTATGTGAGGATGAATAAAGTAGTTTTCTCCTCACTATGAAACAAAACAAGTATTTCCTCTAGAATATTTCTTTCATAATTGAACATCCTGAAGTGTTCTACAGGAATTAGTTTGTGGGGGGAAAAAATATTTTCTGCAAAAAACACATTTTTCTCTACACAATAATTCCTGCACAACACATTTTACTGGTCTATGATTCTTTCTGATGAGACTTCCTGACTGTTGGGAAACCCATTTTTAACCTGGGAAAAGATAATTGTGAATATTCTTTCTTTCTCTATAAATCTGAGGGTATTTCTGGGTTCAACCCTGAACCTGCATTCCCAGGTATCTGCAGTTGTCAGAAGACAATTTCAACAATTTAAGTTAATATATGAGCTGTGCTTTTTCCTGGAAATGCCTGATCTGGCCACGTAACACATGCCTTAGGCTATTTCAACATGACAGGGCAGTCCTGCTATAGGGACAGGATGGCAGTGGTTGGCTGGTCATGATTCTGCATGATGTTGTCACTGTCCCATTGCCATCCTGTCTCCATGCATTGCACTCATGAGGTATTCGCTAAATGGATAAAATCTGTTTAACGTCTGTGATTGCACAATGCTTCTGTATTTACCTGTCCTGTGGAAGGGCAGGAAGTGTGATGGTGATGCTTCCTTCCCCAGTGAAGCCTGGGAAATGCCTGACTGCGCTGTGGAAGGAAGAGGTGGAGCTATTGCACTTCCTTCTGCAAGGAGTTGGTCCCATGCAGAGGAGAGCATTCCCGTCATACTCCCTTCCCTACTGGGACTGCGACAGGACAAATCACAAGAGTCCCATTGTGCAGAAATGGTAGATACATCCTATTTGGATTTATTTAATGTGCTCTTCATGGAACTGCCTTTGAAGAGTGCTCAGAAACTTCATCTAGTACAAGGTGCTACAAACAGACTAGGGCCCTTTTTGCACAGTATTTGCCATGTGAAAGGGCACCTGGAGGGTTGCACGATTGCGAGGAGCCATCCATATGACATCCTCGCAATTGCGTGATGCTGCCAGGGCCGGCAGGTGCTGATCGCACACTATTTCATCTTTGGCTTCTAGCCAAAAATGGTGTGCGATTGCACATCATTCCAAGGCCCCGCGAGCACTTACAGAGTGTGTGGAGTCTCTGGAGCCACGGCACTCGTGCTTCCTGCCCCATTGCAGCATGGGAAAATCCCAGGCTGTGCTGTGGAAGGAAGAGGAGGAGCCCTCACACTGCCTGCTCACTAGCAGGCAGCGACTGCGGAGCTGAAGCAACGGGGACACAAAAGCCTCTTGCAAGAGGCTGCTCTCGCGATCCCCACACTCCAGCACTGCAAAAAGGGCCCAAGTCTTGTCATAGCGATTTTATAACGTTCATATTACAACAGCTCAAATGGCAACTGGTTCTTTCTGGTTATAACCTGTACAGCTCTATATGATTTCATATCAGGCTATCTCAGATTGTATTTTCCTATCAGGTATGCATGGAATACTTATACATTTTCTTGTCCTTGTCTGGGTTGTCTCAAAACATTAAGACATCTCAGAAAGAAAAGGACAAACTATTATGAGATTTTTGTCACATTTCAGGACATATTTTTTGAAAAACAATTATGTGCAAGAAAACTTCTATGCAAAGTTGTTGGTTTTTAGCACAAGATAAGTGTTTTCACTCAACAAATAATGAGATAAGTGAAAAACACTCAAAAAATCTCATTATCTCAACTATCAAGTAGAAAAATTATTGAAATTATTTATTCTTGCCTGCGAGAACAAAATTTAAATCTCAGTCTTGTAAAAGCTTGCCTGGAATTTGACATGTGCTGCATGAGAGGCCCTTCTCCTGGCCCCACCATTTTCAGAGGCAGAGCTGATGATGATGTAAGAGAAAGGTCATTTCCAACTCCCAAACTATGGGACTCTCTTCCAAGGAAGGCTAAATTAGCTCCTCCTCTGTTTTCCTTTTGCAGCTGAGCACAGACATTTTTATTCAGGTGGGCCTTCAGCAATTGACTAGTTGTCAAAATCACAGATTTTAGATAGCCAAACTGGACTTTTTAATGAATTTTGAATTTTACTTGTTGTTATTGGGGAGATTTAAAGTATTTTAGATTACTTTGTATTTTAATAGTATAATTACTATTATAGTAGCAATGCCTGTTCAATTTCTTTATTTAATGTCTTTTTACTAGTACTTATTTTTTAATTATATTGGAAGCTGCCTGGGAGAAAAGTTGGAATGTAAATCAATCAATCAATCAATCAATCAATCAAATAAATAAATGCATGCATGCATGCATGCATGCATGAATGCATGCATGCATGCATGCCAAGAATTGAGCTGCTCCATAATTCCCAGTCAGAGATTCAAGCCATTTCTGCACTAGACTGTTATAGTGCTATTATTCCACTTTCAACATCCTATGGAATCTTAGGCCCCTCCCTAAATTGCAAACCCCAGGATTCCATAGGGTGTTGACAGTGGAATAATAGCACTATAACAGTGTAGTGTGGAAAGACCCTGAAATAAATATTTAGGTAATACTGATTCAAATGTAATGTTATAACTTTCTTGTCCAGTTACCCAGTCTTTCTCCTGAGGCACTCTATGAGATGAAGCAATTAAAGTCTATTACTACACAAAAAACATGTGGTTATTACTGAAGTTTTGCCTTTAAACAGAGGGGAAAAGGGAAGAAGAAAGAAAGAATGAAATTATTTATGACAGCTTTGGCAAAAGGTCAAGCTTCTTCTTTTTAAGTGCTGATTTGTCAAGGGATTTAAAAAGCTGGAGGTGGATGTTGCTTTGACTTCTTAATTTTTAATACTCTTTTAATTTAAGGATAACATTGTTCATTTTTCAGTGATAGATATTTGGGAGCTTGGAAGCAACTCACTGGAAAGAAAGAATTTCTTGTACTTGATTACTTCCCCCAATAGTTAAGTCCTAATTAAGTTAGATTATAATTGTGACTTAGTAAGGGACAACTTTGCTCCTTTTCAGGTGCAAGTAATTATTTTTGGAGATCTCGTGCACTTCACTCTTAGCCACTGAACTAACTTTTCTTTGTGTGTAATGTAGATTGTGTCTGCAAAAGAAGAATGTGCTTCTAAACATTGCTTATGTGTTGAAACCAGAGATGGAAAGAATAGTCAAAAATATTTTAAGAATCATCAAAGAACCTTTTTTTTTTTTTTTGAGTGTTGAAAAGCCTTAATGAGAAAGATCCTGGACTAAAGTTGCAACCAAGAAGTTTACTGTAATTTAGCAATTTGAGATTATGCATAGTTAAATTTTGACAAATAATTTATTGTAGCATTTTAAGATTTAAAACTCTTCCCATGGACTATCAGATGTTTGGTGAATTTGTGTACAGCCTGTATTATGCAGCAGAAAACACTGATAATAAAACTGGACATTCTAAAAGATAAATATTTATCAACATCAGACAGCAGAAAACAAATGTTCATAAAATTGACCTTGCATTCACTGATTTTAACATTGGTTGGATGTATTGGTTTCTAGATCATTGTAACTGGAACAGTTTAGAAGCACATTAATAATATCTTTGACGGATAGAGAATCACAACTGCCTACTCTATTCCATTTAGGTGTCTCTTTTGCCAACCAATGCAATCTGCCAGAGGGAGAATATTTTATCTTATCTGAATAAAAGTTATTCTCATCTTAGTATCTGGCAAATCTGACAGGTACTTTGGAAATGACAAATAAGGAGGAATGAAAGGATCATAAGAAGTATTAGATTGACAGTTCTGGATCCCAGCTATGTGATATTGCATCTCTGTATTCTTGAACCTTTGCACTAAGATGAACTTAGTTCTACCATATCCTTGACCTAAAAGGAACGTAGAAAATCCTAGTTTCACGGTGACCAGCTTCATTTTTTCCCTTTCATGAGTTTGGTCTGATATCTTCCAGTGCCATCCAAATAAGTTCTGAAACCTGCTTAAAAATAATTTTTACTCAAAAAAGCAGAGCTAATCAAAGGGCTGCAATTTAATAGTCAATGCACCCTGTTCTCCCTGAACTAACTCTAATTAAGTGGACAGTTGTGTAGGGACAGGAGGGTGATGGGGCAGATCACTCTAGTGGTAGTATTTTTGGGGTATCCTGGGCCGTAGCCATGCCCCCATAAGCCCTGGCCATGCCCCACATGTCCTGGCCATGCCCCCATGCACAGTGGTCCCCATGCACAATGGCCACGCCCCCTGCACCGTGGCCCCTCCCCTCCCCCTCCACACACTCCAAGCTCCACCACTGTAAGTGGGCACAGGAGCCACCAGCAATATCTTCTGCCATCATCCTACTCATCTGATTCACTTTCAAAATATATGGGGTTAGGTGACACCTGAGATGGTTTGAATATCATTGTGGCCATTTTTCTTTTTCTTTTCTTTTTTTTTAAATCAAAAATTAATTGGAAAGTAACACATTAATAATATATAAAGAAATTTAATGAAGAGCAAGACACTTTCTTAAAACAGTAATGCCAGTGTGTGCACTGTCAGAAATAAAATGCCAGCCACTGACTGAGCCCAGCGTAGAAGCTATGCCATCTTTCTGAGATAATTCCAGAGAGAATCAGATGTTGACTTGGGGACTGTGTTGGACGTTTGGAACTTTCCTTCAGAAGTAATTATGAACCACTTCTTATGGCTATCAGATGTCATGTACAGCAAGAGATGTCTTAATGATTTATACGTGTTTGGAGTGTTATACTAGAACTGGGAAGACCCAGGTTCAATCATCACTTGTCCAAGAAATACACCAAGTAGTGATGTATTTAAATCTTTTACTCCAAGTCTCAAGGCACGTTTCAAAAACAAAGTAAAATAAAATCAGATTTATTCCTACATTGAGTCAATTTTAACAATGTAAGTAGAGTTAGCCGTCCATATTTGCAAGTTTGCCATCTGCAGCTTTGGAAGTGGGGAATAGGATCTTTCTTACTCCTCCTTCCTGAAGCTGAAGGCTTTTGTGTCAATGGGCATGAAAGAGTCTGCAGCTTCTAAAGTGGGGAGTAGGAGCCTTCTTACTTCCCATTACTGAAGTTTCCAAAGCTTTAGAAGAAAGGATCCTTCCTCTTCAAACCTATCATGTAAAAAATTTGCAGTTACTCTCTGAGAAATGTGCCTGCACTCTGGGGTCAAGTCTTGTCTTCTGCTCTTAGGAAAAATTTTAGAAGGCTCCTCCAATATAAAGTAGGGACAGGCTACTGAGCAGACTTTAACCCCACCACAAGCCCGTTGCCTAACCCCTTTGCTGTTCCTCTCTGAGAAATGCATCCACACTTTGGGCTTGAGACAGATTGTCATGTGACCAATAGGTAAAAAGGGATGGCAGCATTGTTCAAAGTTGTAAGGTTTCTGGATGAATGCATTATGTTACTGAACCAAGGGTAGCAAGTCAATCACTCAAAATATACTGAAGTAGCTCGCCAAGAATTGAGACCACCAGATTAGAAACCAAAAATAAAAGTTTATTTTTCTGCAGGGATCTCAGTGGAATGATTTCCAAAGCCTGAGAGCCCGATCCAGGTATTAGCTCTCTTTTTATACCCTCTTGTAAACAGGTTACAGGAAATGATTACATATGACCATATATGAAGTGTTTACAGGTCAGGCAGACCTGGGTTACATCTTTCAAAAATGATGTATTTTGGTACCAAGGGAGTATTTCTCCAACATCAAAACTCCCTAGGTTCCCGGCACTGCTAAGCACATACCTAAGCCTCTTGATAAGATAAAGGGCGCATCTGCTCACCTTATTTTTCTATATTTTTCTACCTTAGCATTAGCTTCTTCAACTTAACCCTTTCATTCCCCCCTTTATGCCAAATTCTACGCAATTTGACATACTTAAGCTTGCTTTTGGGCCATAACAGCAAAATGAGCTGCCTTCCCCTCCATAGCTTGGGAGAGAGAGGCATGTACACATTTCATAGCACAAGAAATACATATCATTACTAAAAACCCTACTACAATTAAAAGTACAATACCTAGAAACAAGGTTTTTAACCAGCTAAGATCTGGAAGCCAAGAAGTTAACCAATCCCAGGGGTTACTAACGCCACTGTCATTATTTTTTATCAACCCTTGCAACTGCTGTATCTCATCCTCTATAGTCTTGTTCAAATCATGAAACGCAACCTTGCATCCTCCTTTGACTATGGTACAAAACCCCCCTTTTCTGGCTAACAAGTAATCCAAGGCCATTCGATGTTGTAACAATAGCTGATTTAGCTCTTCAATTTCTTGTTGGAGGGCTTGTACCAATTTCCCAGTCGCATTTATAGTTTTCTCCAATCTGCAAGTCAATCCTATTATGCTCCTACGATTTCTTGAGCCATAATTCCTGGGTAGGATCCCAAAGTGAGGACCCCTGTGATCAGTCCTCCTCCTACTCTACTACCCTCACTCTCAGACAACTGTGGCCTCACGATGACCAGATCCTCACATTGACTTCCCAGTGGTCCCACTAAATGCCGTTTCTTCCTACCAACTCGTTTGATCTGTCTTGGTAGGAAAACTTGGACAGGTATAGTCATATATCCTATTCCTATACACTGGTAAGTCCCTGGGTGGTAGTTGGTGGCCCACCCATTAAAGTAGAACCATAAATGCGGGTCTCTAGCCATCAATCCAGAGCATATACTACCTGACCCTGTATAATTAGGAGTGAACATGGGATATTCTGGGTATAAATCTCCAAAATTAGTTTCATTTAAGTCCCCCTTGGGTTGATAGGAGTTATTGTATGTGCCATACAAATAGAATCTATCACTACATGCTGAATAATTTCCCAGTTTACCATAAAATGAGGAATATTTTATATATCCTTTCCACTTAGAATTCCAAGATCCACTATGGTGACAGCAAAAACACATTCCGGGGGAATAAGTATAAAACTTCAACCACCTAAATCGAGTCTTGTTTATATTACTATCAACTTTGGCAAACATATTGGGATTCCCTCTCAATGCTGACTGTAGGGCTCCTACAACCACTCCCGGTTCACTAATAAGGGAGGGCATAAAACCGAAATCTGCTACAGTCTGTGGATGTTCATAGATCAGGGTGACATTGGGTCCGTGTTGTTGGAACATGTGTGCAGCATGTCGTTTGAACCAGTTAGCCTCGACTACTCCACCCATCACGCTCCACATCCCGATCAACATTACCCACTTCATTTTCGGAGCCACTCAGGGACCCAAATCTACTTACTCCACACAAATTCCTTCTGTACATATACAAAAATACTAAAATACCAAGAAATATACACACTACTATTATTATTAGATCACTAATACTAATATTCATTGTTTCTCTCCCATATCCACTGTAGGGGATCTGGCCGTGCGTAGAGTAGTCAGCCTCCGGAGTGACTACGGCAGGGCTCAGTCCCAATCTTCCTCCTCTGCAGTTGCTAGGTCTACCGTACGTAGAGCTACCAGTGTCCAGCGGGTGGCAGCAGTAGGGTCTAGCCTAGAGTCTTCATTCACCTGTTGCGGATCTGACTGTGCGTAGAGTGGTCAATTCCCTGGTATGACCACGGCAGAGTCTAGTCCGAATCTTCTCTCCCCCTTTTCTTCTGGACAATTTCAGTTTCAAAGGGTTTTCTTGTGATGAAATTACAGCCCAATCAGTAAACGCCCTTTTTATCCTGGTGTAGTGTATCCAAGGTTTCAGCCCTGCTACTTTTACTGCAGTGGGGGTGACTAACAGCACGTGATACGGCCCCCTCCAGCCTGGTGATAGAGGCTCCCCTTTCCAATCTTTAACCCACACCTCATCCCCAGGCTGGAAGGAATGGGCCTTTGTGAGGAAAGGAACTCGTCTAACCTCTAAAGCATGGGCGTTTACCTTCTCTAGAGCTTTCCCTAATGCCTGCACTTCTTCTTGGAGGGTTAAGTTCCCCAGCTCTCGAATGTCCCCTCTCAATCCCTTCAGGATGGCCGGGGGTCTTCCAAACAGCAGCTCAAATGGAGTCAGCCCAGTCGTCCGATGAGGGGTGCATCTTATTCTCAAAAGAGCTATTGGGAGTACATCCAACCATTTGAGCTTAGTTTCTTGACAAAATTTTTGCAAGCTGAGTTTTCAGTGTTCTGTTCATCCTTTCCACCTTCCCAGAACTTTGGGGCCTATACGCACAATGAAATTTTCCCAAAGTAATTCCTAAGACTTCTGCCAAACTTTTAACCCCGTGCACGAAGGCCGGGCCATTATCAATCCGATGTGAAGGGGTAACCCGTATCTAGGTACGATGTCTCGGAGTAGAGCTCGTACTACTTCCTTCGCCTTCTCGGTTCTAGTAGGATATGCTTCAACCCACCCAGTGTGAGTGCACACCATTACCAACATATATCGGTATTTCCCATCCGTGGCATCTCGGTGAAGTCCACCACTGGGATTAAAGGGGAGTAGACCCTTTGATGTTGGGTTCCCTCTTCCAATCTGGGCCCTTTGCGCGGGTTTGAGCGAGAGTTGACACCGTGATGACGCCAGCAGGGGACTGTCCATTCCATCTATAAACACATCCTTTGCTAACAACTGGGCCCAACCCTTTTTTCCCAGATGTGTGGTTTCATGTCCCTTTCTAAACGATTGGCCATCCCATGATTGGGGATGTACCGTCTTCCATCTGGTAGGACCCCCCAACCATCTTTGTCACTTATACTTTCAGGTCCTTTTCAGCCCTCTCATTCTCCTGCTGGGTGTATCTGGGGTCTGGTTATTCAAGGAGATTTGGGAAAAAGTGGTATACCAATTTTTGGGCAGGTTTCCCCTTTCCCCACTCCTAGTTCACTCTCAGCAGCCTCCTTTGCAGCAGCATCTCCCTTTCCCGGGTTTTCCCCCGGACCACGGGATTTTGCCCTCTCTGATGTCCTTTACAGTGCATCACAGCAACTTTACTGGGGGCCCCCCCCCTTTAATGGTGTTATTTTTTTTCCATATTTATTCTTGTCCAAAAATTGATCAATCCTTTTTCTTTGTACAGTGCTCCATGTGCGTGCAGGGTAGTGAAGGCATACTTTGAATCTGTGTATATGTTTACAGAAAGTCCTTCGGCCAACTCTAAAGCCCTGATCAAAGCGATAAGTTCCGCCTTCTGGGCCGAGGCCAAACAGGTAGCGCTTTGGCTTCTATTATTTTATCTGCCGTGACCACTGCATAGCCGGTTTTCGCTTCCCCTCTCGCACAAAGCTACTTCCATCTGTATAGTAAGTGACATCAGGATGGGGCCATGGGGTATCCCGCAAGTCTGGTCTACTTAATACTTCATCCATGGTTTGAAGGCAGTCGTGGTGTATATTTCCAGATTTATGGGAGCAGTGTTGCAGGGTTCAGGGTGGTGCACAACTCCAACTTCCTCTAGGGTTTTCATACAACATTCCCTGATCTTGGACATTCGGCTATTCGTGAACCAATAGCTACCTTTGTACTCCATGAGGGCCAGTACAGAATGTGGAACCTTTCCATCAAATTCTGGCCTAAGGTTAACTTATCTGCTTCTTTTACCAACAAGGCTGTTGCTGCTATAGCCCTGAGACACCCAGGCCATCCTCTAGCGACTGGATCTAATTGCTTAGAAAATTGCCACTGGGCGATGCCAGGATCCCAACATCTGTGTCAGTACTCCCACGGCTATTCCATTCTTCTCATCAACAAATAAGGTGAACTTCTTTGTTACATCTGGCAGACCTAGCGCCGGAGCTTCCATCAGCGCCTTTTTTTCTTTTCCCAGGCGTTCTTTTGTTCTTTTCCCCACAAAATTCAGACTTCCCCGGGACCTTTGGTAGCTTCATATAATGGTTTGCTCATTACTGCGAAGTTGGGAAATAATTCTAAAACCCAGCTGCCCCCAAAAATTTCCCGCACCATCTTCCGATTGGGGCTCAGGCAGAGCCACACAGCCTCCTTCCTTTCTCGGCCTACGCTCGTTTCCCTTGAGTCACTTGGAATCCCAGATATCGCACCTCTGTCTGGCACAACTGGGCCTTCTTCTTAGATACTTTGTAGCCTGCCCCACAGAAGCTGGAGCAATCCATTGTGGCCTCCTTACACTCCTCCTCACTGGTGGCGGCCAACGTAGATCATCCACATATTGCAGAAAAATCGTCTCTCGGGTTCAGATTGGAATTTTCTAAAGTTTGACCAATGATGTCCCAAAAATCGTTGGCGAGTTCTTCCCCCCCTGAGGCAAGCGGCACCACGTGAACTGGGTCTTCTGGCCTGTAATGCTGTCTTCCACCTGGAAGGCAAATATTCCTGGCTTTGGGGGGCCACTCGGATACAGAAGGGCATCCTTGAGATCCAAAACAGTGAAGTGAGTAGCTGCAGATGGAACTAGTCCCATCAGGACATATGGGTTTGGTACCACTGGGTGTAGGGTTACTGTAGCTTTGTTTACCACCCTTTTCTTGTACTGGACGATATTCCTTCGTCCCAGGTTTAATACTGGGAGTAATGGAGTATTCCAGGGAGAGCGGCATTCCCGAATTATATTGTACTTCTTCAACCGTTTAAATGCTTCTGGATCCCTTCCGGGGCTTCTCTGGGTAGATCATATTGCCTTACACGAGTGGGCATAGCATTTGGCTTTAATTCTACCACTATGGGGGCCACAAACCGGGTAACCCAGGTGGGTTGTCTTCAGCCCACACGCCTGGGGGTCCAAATATAGCGGGTTGCTCTTGACAAACCATGATCTGGTACCTTCGCCACCCCTCCTCCATTGGATGTCACTGAGTATTCCGGTCCCTTAAAATTTATTTCCATCGTCCCATCTTCTTCAATAGAAATTTGAGCTCTCAGTTTAGCCAACAAATCTCGACCCAATAAGGGCACAGGGCAACTTGGCAAATACAAAAACTGGTGAGTGACTTGATGTCTTCCTAGATCCACAATCCTTTTTTCTAAGAGAGGGTGTTTTTCCAATTTCCCCGTGGCCCCCACAATTCTTATGGCTTTCTCAGTTTTTGGGGCTATTAAATTTAATCTAACGGGTGGCTCCCGTATCTACCATCATGGGGATGGCTCGGTCCCCTATTTGTGCTGTGACCATAGGCTCCCCGGGGCCGGGAAAGGGGGGCCCTTTCCTAATCGTAAAGTTCCATTTCAGCTAGTCCAATGAAGTCCTCGCCCCCTTGCCATCCCCTGCTCATATTTTCCCATCCACTACTCTTCCTCTTTTTTCCTCGATTTGCTCCCCTTCCTCTTCCTCATCCATTCCTCTTCCTTTTCGCCATCCCTCTCTGTCTGGGACATTCATTCTTCCAATGCCCAACCTGTCGGCAGAGGGCACACTCTTTCGTCTCAAGGGAGGTCCACTTCCTTTTCCCAAATTTTTCCGCCCTTCCTTTTGTTGCCAAAGCTGCAGCCAATAATTCCGCTTTTTATATCCGCCTGTCCTTCTCCCGTTTCTCCTCTTGGTCTCTATTCACATATACTCTCTGGGCAATTTCCAACAATTGGCTCAAATTCATACCTGCAAATCCCTCTTGTTTCGGGAGTTTTTCCTTATATCTGGATAATTTTTGGGTCACGAAGGCCAAATTCACCATCTGTTGGTTCCTGGGTCTTCTGGGTTAAAGGAGTATCTGCCTATAAGCATCAAGCAATCTTTCCAAATATGTTCCTGGGGGTTCAGTGGGTCCCTGAAGTATTTTGATACTTTGGACATATTCCTTCTCTCATGCTTCCACTAGTAAGCTTGATAATAGTGAGCATAGCCAACTGTGCTGGGAGGTTCGGGTCCCATCCGGGGTCCGCCAAGGGGCCCCTTTCCTCTCATCCACTGCTCAGGGTTGCCTCTCCAGGGGGCCCCTTTTAGCTATCCGTTCTGCATGCTGAATTTTTCTCCTCCGCTCTTCAGTAGTAAAAATCAGGAGCAACTGCTAAATCTTGCCAATTGGGGACATGTGAGGCCATAATACTGGAACAAAAGAAATTATTCTTGTGGCTTATCTGTGTAAGTAGCATAATGGGTCTTCCAATTAAGGAGGTCAACGTGGGGAAGGGAGTATATTGGTAACTGGGGGTGCCGATAACCACCCTCTTGGGTGGGATCTGGCACCAATTAATTTTCGCAATGGTGAATACATCTCCACTTTCCCAAAGAATATTACTTCTTCTACTTCCTTCTGGGGTTTTGTCTGTTTACTCTTGACCTGTTCTCTTGGATTTTTCTTTTGGCCAGTCTGTTCGGGTTTGGGTCTAGGTCATCTTATTCTGGACAGCCAAACTGGAACCTGGCAACTCCTCTGTCATTTCCTCTTCATGGGTAACTGGGGCCAAATGGGAGTCCCCCCGCCACTCCCTCTTGTTGTGAGGCTGCCTGAGGTACTGGTGGCAGTGGAGCAGGCGGTGGTACTTCCAAAGCCAGTGGTGGCGGGGCTGGCTGCATCACCACATCGTGGAGGGGGGGCAGTGGGCTCTTCTGGAGCTGAATCAGGAAAAACTGGGCTTTTCCAAGCTTTCGTCTGGCCCTGTCCTGCCTCAGCACCATAGCCTTACAAATTTTTCCTGACACTTCTGAAACCCAAAAGGGGTTCTCTGTAACCACTGTGTCCCATGAATCTATGTATGGAATGATCAGGATGGCCAGGCTACCCCCCACTACTGAATACACTGCCTTGATTCGAGCGGGTTCTAAGCTCCCTTCCGGAGGCCACCCCACCTTGAAAGAAGGCCACTCCACTTCACATAAATTCCGTAAACGCCCTGGCGTCCGGGGGGGTCCCCCCAGTCCCCACTGAATCCTTTCTTGAAATTCTTTAACATACAACCTAAAAGGGGGTTTTCCGGCTTTTCCCCCCCCCCATTTCCTCCCAACGTGGACAAGACACACTAGGAGAAAAGGGGGTTTGGGGTGAGAAGGGGTCTCACCGCCAACACGAAGGGGACAGACACCACTCTCTCTGTGCCGACCCACGCACCCGGACTCTCAACGGTATGCAATGGGAACTGCGACCCTTGCGCCCCTCCTTTCACACCACATTCACGCCAACAAACTACCTCCCACCTCTTTTTCCACCTCCAAAAAGCCTCGCGGGTTTTACCCACAACAGTGGGGTACTAAAGGGAAGACAAGGGGGTTTATCAGGCCCCTCTTCTCCCTGAAGTTGCAGGGAGGGCACTACCAAAACCCTGGGAGGGTTCTGCTTTCTGCTCCGTCTTCGGGTCCCCGGGCTGGATCACCACCGCCGAGCCGCCGCCTCACTCCGAGTCAATCCTCTGACAAAAGTAAGTCAGGGGCGCCCCGGGTCGCGTCGGAAAGAGGCGACGGCCCCGACGCCCTGGCGTCCGCCTAAGTGGGCAAAACGCCCCCCAATATCCCGGGCGAGCCCCCCAAAATTTAAGTAGCTCGCCAAGAATTGAGACCACCAATTAGAAAGCAAAAATAAAAGTTTATTTTTTGCAGGGATCTCAGTGGAATGATTTCCAAAGCCTGAGAGCCCCGATCCAGGTATTCTCTCTTTTTATACCCTCTTGTAAACAGGTTACAGGAAATGATTACATATGACCATATATGAATTTTAAAGGGAGGCAGACCTGGGTTACATTTTTCAAAAATGATGTATTTTGGTACCAAGGGAGATTTTTAACATCAAAAACCCTAGGTTCCCGGCACTGCTAAGCACATACCTAAGCCTCTTGATAAGATAAAGGGCGCATTTCTACCTTATTTTTTTATATTTTTCTCCTTAGCATTAGCTTTTTCAACTTAACCCTTTCAATAAGTTACAAGTTAAATCGTATCATCATTTTTACTGAGTCCAAGTTAATTGACTAAGTCTACATCACTGACACTAAGATGGCCTTGGGCCCTTTCCCAGACTCATTTGGAAGGATAAAAATGTGGTGAGGGGAAAATCTGTTTCTGCCTTGACTCCTTTGGGGGGGAAGTGGGCCAGAAGTATAATAAAGAAAAAACACTATATCCACAGGCTTTTCCGAAAATTTTCATTACCTTCAGCTCCTCTTTTTGAAAAAATTCTCACCTAAAAATGTGTGAATACCCGGGCATTGAATAGTTGTGTAAAAACATCATTGTTCTTCTTGTACTCACTAAATCCCCCCCCCCCTTTTTCTATTACTGACAGCAATGGGTAATTCTGTGTGTTAGGTCAATAGGGCTGACATCCCTGAAATTGGTTTCTGTAATGAAAGAGGCTCCAAAAGCTATCTTAGAAGCATTTTGTCAGTTCAGTCACAGAACCCACAGAATGACCTCACTGATATATTATTTTGTCTGTCTCTGCCTTAACAGGTAAAATCCTGTGCAAAACCTCCTCACTGTTTGAAAAAAAAGACAAAGAGCTAATGAAAACTACTTTAGCAACACATTTCCATGTGAGAGAAACCTTAAACAGTAATACAGAAAAGAGAAAGGTGCATCTTTTATGACCACTGTGTTATTCTGAAAAAAGGTAAAGCTTCGCTTCACCCAGCTCATATAACATATAGATGTTATTTCTTTAAGAACTGCATTTAAAAAAGGGATTCTAACAACAACAACAACAACAAAATGTACAGGGCTGACATCCCCACTCTTTAATGGAGTATATAGAAACCATGTAATATTCCATGAATTCTGGGGTGTGTTTTTTTTGGTTAGTATTCCAGGCCCTGATATTTCAAGGGTCAAAAGGGCTGGGGGCAGTCCCCGATGATGTCACAGGCAGTGTTCCCTTGTCACATCACATGAAAAGACCATTGAGGATGTAACAGTGGGCAGGCTTTGATGACATCATTTGGCATGATCCATTAAACATCAACCACAGTTGTTCAAAGCATATCATTCAAATAGTAATAAAAAAAGATCTAACCAGTGAGAAAATTTTTCTCTAGTTGAAAATTGACTTACCCAAGGTCTGTAATAAACAGAAGGGTAGGGTGGGGGTTCGCCCCTTCTGTCTTTAAAAATTTTAAAACACTCCTTTTTAAAAAAAGGGGGGAGTTCTTTTTAAAACCCAAAAAAAATTCTCCCCGCTCTGCTTGGAATTTAAGAAAACAACATTTTTCCAAATCTATTTTTAATACTTTTTCCCCAAACCCTTTCTTTTAACAATACATGAGGAATTGTAATCCCAAAGAACATTTCCAGCTCTTTTTTTTCCCCTCTGTTTTAACACCTCTCCAAGCCTATTTTAAAACAGAGAAACTGTGCTAAATTTTTCCAAGCAAAATGAATATTTTATCATCTTTGCTTTTAAATGGGGTTTCCCAACAACCAATGCTGTTTCCTTCCTCCTTTTCCCTTTTTTCTAAAAAAAGGGGTTAAATTTTTCTGATATCTAAACAACTGTCATTATAATTACAATAAACCACTAATAAACCAAAATTTTGGGAGGGGGAGTTATATTAAGATTGTGACTATTTTTAAAAAAATAGTAAACAGAACAATTCAGTATTGGAAGCAAACGGGATAACACTTGTATAAAGTGATGCATTGGGGGAAATTTTAAAGCATTTCTGCCCCCTTTGTTTCACTTCTCTATTTCTTTCTTTGATCTATGTATTCAAGCCTCTTTGCTTCCTTCCTGCCTGTAAAGGTTACTTCCCCGTTCTTCCAAAATTTAGTTAATCTTCTGTCTCACTTTGTCTGGGAAGGGAGCATCCATGATGCTCCTGCCTCATGAGAGCCAGCTTTTAGGGGCTCTCCTACTGAAATTTAGGTGATTTTCTTTTGTCTATCTCCTTTCCTATACCAAGATAGATTTCCTGAAACAATAAATATAAGGCCCATTTTGCACTGTGTTTTTAAAAAAAGGGCCCCTTGGTGTCGCATAAATGTGAGGAGCAGTCTGCATGATGCACTCACATTTACGTGACGCTCAAGGGCCTGACGTGGACCGCGCACACCTTTTCATTTTTGGCTCAAAGCCGAAAATGTGCGTGGTCGTGCATTGCTCCGGGGCCCCACGTGCACATACCTGGCATGCGGTGCCTTGGGAGCCGGGCCCGCGGACCTCTCCTCAGTGCAGCCTGCGAGGTCCCAGGCTGCACTGCGAATGGGAGAGGTGGGGCGCTCAAGTGAGGAGGCAGGAGCTGCGGAGCTGAAGCAGCAGGGACGCAGCAGTGTTCCTTCCAAGCCTTCTTGCGCAAGAACCTCAACCCAGCAGCGCGAAAAGGTAAGGTGTGAAAAGGGCCTAAGTTTTCTTTTTACAAAAGCATCCTGAGCATTTTCTCCTGTTTTCTACCATAAGCTCATATTGCACCAGCTGTACTGCACTCTGGTTGATGATAAATACCAAATGTTCCTACACTGAGACAATACAACAAAACAACCTTAAAAATAAACAATAAACATTAACAACTTTGTTGGCACCAAGTTGTTTTTAGCACTTTCAGGAAGGAAAAGAGAGAATCAGTACAATATATTGGCTTGTATAAAGCAAATGTTTGTAACAATAGAATAAGTGATCAGAAAGATTTTCCAGAATTTCAGCAAGGATTGTGGAGAATTACTTTTGTATGAATATACAAGAAACTGCTACCACATTTCTTAAAGTGCTGTCTCAAATAATTATGTTAATAGACCAAAATGCCAACCTTATCTATGTATATCCATTTAGAAGCAAGGCCTATTGAGTTCAATCACCTTGGATTTGCATTTAATCATTTTGCATTTGGGGGCAAAAAATTGTTTTTGCAGGTGGTGGAATGAAGGGTCTTATTGGGATATCTAAGGTCCAATTGGGGGCTGATGCAACCTAATACTCTCCCACAGTTTTCTACTCCTGGTTTAATGAAAGTTAAAAGTTCAAAATATAAACCTGTAATATATCAAATATATGGTTGTAAGATGTTAAATACCCCTGACCTCCCCCCCCCCGAAGACACAGATTCACAGTTTGGGTATACTTTTGGTTTCAGCCCTGAAATTGGATGCTCAGGGTTCTCCAGTGGCCAGAAGTGAATTTGAATAGTTAAAATTAGTGGGCAAACTGTGCCTGTTCTTTGGGACATCTGAATTAGCCACAGTGATATATGCCTTTGTTGTTTTTGTATTCCTTCAAGTCATTTCCAACTTATGGCAAATGTAAGGTGAACCTATCATGTATTTTCTTGGCAAGATTTGTTCAGAGGGGAGTTGTCTTTGCCTTCCTCATAGGCTGAAAGAGTGAGACTCACCCAAGGTAATCCAGTGGGTTTCCATGGCCAAGTGGGGATTCTAAGCCCATTTCCGCATTACTGGTATGGTGCTACTATTCCATTTTCAACATCCTGTGGAATTCTGGAGTTTGTGGTTTCCTGAGGCCAAAGAGCTCTCTGGCTGAGAATTCGAGAGGCCCCTCCCTGAACTGCAAACCCCAGGATTCCACAGGATATTGAAAGTGGAATAAGAGCGCTATAACAGTGTAGTGTGGAAATGGCCTAACTCTAGTGTCCAGAACTATAGTCCAATGCTCAAAGCACTACACTATGCTGACTCTACACATGTCTTACACGTAGTTGCATTATGGTAACACACTCTACATGAGGCTGCCTTCAAAGAGTGTTTGGAAACTTCAACTGGTCCAAAGAAGTGTTACCAGATTGCTAATGGGTGCTGGTTACAGGGAGCACATGACCTCTTTATTGCAACAGCTGCATTGGCTGCTGATCTGTTTGCAGGCACAATTCAAAGTGATGGTTATTAACTATAAAGTCCTATATGGCTCAGGTCTAAGCTATTTGAAAGACCATATCTTCCTATATGAGCCTGCCTGAATTCTAGTATCTTCAGGGGAGGCACTTCTTTCTATACCCTCCTATTCATAGGCACATCTGGTGGGAATTTGGGAGAGTGCCTTTTTTTGTGGCTGCTTCCACACTTTGGAACTTCCTCTTAGAAAGTTAGATGGTTCCTTCTTTGTTTCATATCAGTGATAGGCTAAGACCTTTCTATTCCAGCCAGCCCTTGAGAACTGATTATTAACAAGAGAAGGGCTGAACTAATTTTTATTACAAGTTTTCATACTACATACAAACAAAACAAAAAAGAAGCAAGAAATTACAACAAAATATATACATACGCAAAAAAGAAAACTAATACTTCATTGTGACGAACCTGATGGGGGGGCCTTGACAACAGAGCCTCCTTAGCAACCGAGAGTGTTTAAACTGATTGGTTGTTGAAATGGAACCTTGGATAGCCCAGGGGAGAGGCTGGGGGAGAGAGTGGAATAACGGAATTTAACTGAAGCAGACTCTTTGTCATAGCCCTGGCTTGATCCAGAGATCTCCCTGGATGTTCAGACCTGAACACAAAGAGGCTGGGCAGGTCTTGCGCGAGGCTTGGGTGCTTTGCGCTCACGTGTTTCACATACATACCACAAAAAACAAAACAAAACACAACTCTAAAAGATTTTAAATGTAGTAAAAAGAAAAAGAGGTTTCCAGCTTTCTTATGGAAGATAATAGATGATTCTGTATAAGAGAAACTTCTCTAATTAAAAAAAAAAATTAAATGCTTCAACTGCTACTCTTCCAAAAATAGTAATTGTCAACATAGTACACTCTTTCTCTTGCAATATATATATATATATATATATATATATAAAAGGTTCTCAGTGTTTTGTAAAAGTCACCACTGATTTTTCTCCTAACAATATTGTCAATTTGTCCATTTCAGCTAAGTCCAACAGTTTTATCAGCTTCACTGGAATCTCTATGCTCTTCCGTTTCTGTGCATACAGCAGTCATCCTAAGGGCATCATATATTACAATATCTTACCATAGTTCTTCTCTAGTTGATCTTCTACTAGTCCCAGCAAATACAATTCAGGTTTTTTTTTTAATTTTATTGAATTACAAAAATATACACACAATCAGAAAAAGTAAAACAGACATAAATTATAAAGTATTAATAATAACATATCCATCTTAGTGTAATCGTATAAGAAGAAGTGATAAAAATATGGAGAGAAAGCAAAAGACATGAAAAACAAAAGAGAAAATATATAAACACCTATTCAGGACATAAAATATATCATATCTATCCAGAAAATGAATTTTATATTTATCTATCTATTTAATAGAATCTCAACACTACTTATATCCATCATCCTTAACCTCCAAGGTTATCGGAATATTTAACCAGAAGTACTTATAATATAGGATGTATTATCTTATTTCAATTTATCATTACTATTAAATCCTCATACAATAAAAATATCCTTCCAATTATCTTTCCGTAACTTATTCATTGGAGCCCATTCCTTTACAGTCTTATCTCTATCTATCTTCTCATCTAACATGGCGGTTAACAGATCCATTTGGAACATTTCATGCAATTTAATTAGCCAGTCTTGTTTTGTGGGAATTTCTATATTTTTCCATTTTGAGGCATAAAAAATTCTTGCTGCCATTACCATATACAATAATAACCTCCCATGTTCCTCTTGATATTTTACATTCACTACCGTGAACATATTTAATAAGTATAATTCCGGATTACATAACAAATGTATTCCTAATATCTGTGTAATTTGATTATGAATACCATTCCAGTATTCTTTGGCCTTTTTACATTCCCACCATATATGTCCCTGATTTCTCACCACATTTCCAGCACTTATTGGGGTAATTTTTAGATATTTTAGCAATTAATTGGGGTGTAATATACCATCTGAATTGCATTTTGTAAAAATTTTCTTTCAAATGTGCACTTTTAGTGAATTTTATATTTTTACTCCATAATTTTGTCCATTCTGATAGATCAATAGAGTGTCCCAGGTCCCACGACCACTTAATCATGTAGTCCTTAATTACTTCATGCTCTAGTTCTAATTTTAATAATATATGATAGATTTTTCCAATAATATGTTCCTTTCCAATTAAATATTGAATATCCAACTCTCTAAATTTTGTGTTTTTTTCCTGTATCCCCTCATTAAATAGGTCTATTTTATATAGCTCATATAATCGTCTATATTGTAGCCAATTATCTGGAAACCCTAATTCTTTTAATTCTTGCAGTGATTTTAATTCAAATTTCCCTACCCGTTTACATAATATATCATCGTACATCAGCCAATTAGTATATCTAGGATTAACATCTTTGAG